>JBBMOL010000267.1:80429-790575 GCA_037954665.1 Laguncularia racemosa
TCACATGGAAACTCCCTTAATCACTAAGCCAATGCAATTTATACGGTTCAAGATGTGGAGTAGTAGCAAGTTTTAGTTTCGATACTAACGAAGCTATTATCACATTGGTACAACTACCACCACCAACTATAAGGGCACATAAATTTCCTTATACCTTACAAGAGGTATGGAACAAGTTTTCCCTTTGTTCATTATCCTTAGTAGTAAATGTAGTCAATGTTCGATGCAATACATTAGTATAATGAAACATCTCACTAGACATGATTGTGTTCAAACCCAATAACACAATAATTATCTTCACACTTCCACGGTTTAAGTACACAACCAAGCTACAAGTGATGTACACTTAACTACTTTCAAGTAGATAGAATTAAATTCAACTACAAGTGTTTAAGTAACTAGTTCAATTACCAAAAAGATGATGCACCTAAAGGGGGATTAAGCACAATCAAATGGAACAAAAACTAACCCTAAATCCAATAAACCAAATCCAATTCAATAGACTAGGAATTTCGTAATTCCTAAAAGGGTACAAGGAGATCCAAATTCAATAATTTTATAAATTATTAAACCACAATGATCAAGTCCTTAAAAAAACATTAATCAAACTTGAACTGCCACGTGAATTCAAGAACAATGACAAGAATCACTTCCAAGATCCCCTTTTATAGTAATGCAACTTACGGTTCAAAATGACAAGCAATTGTTGGTGGTGAATAACAAGTATGATAAGTACTCAAAATAAGCACATTATTTCAAATTGATACTAATTTAAATCTGACCAAGAAATGTTTCAATCTAACCCTAGATGTTGCACACTAGAGAAGAAAAGAAAACACAACAATTAAAAATTAGTATAACTCACAATTTCAATTGTTGCACTCACCACAATCTCAACTCTTGGGGTTAAAATTGGTAAGAGGAAATTGAACTAGCATAACCCTAAGCTCTCTCACGTAAAAGTGATGTGTTTTTAATTTAAAAATTGGCCTCCCTATCCCTACGCCTACTGATAATCAAATTCTTCCACCATAATGTAGCGTATCCTATAAACTTGACAGCAGCCAATTGGACTCTAGTATTATCATTGATCTCATAACATTCAAAGAAATCCTTAACCTTGTCCTCCTAGTTTAAATAATCATCTGTTGATCCCATGCAATCATAAGAAGACATCTGCAGCTTCACATACTCCAGTCCCTGAGGTAGCCTAAAATCCCTATTATAATATGGATTAGCCCTAAAGTTGTCATCCCTTTCTTCCCTGTAAGGATGATGATCCCCATCCATCATTCTATTCAGATTTCCATCTCTCACTACTCTATCTCTCTAAAGGTTTTGTGGAGATACCCGAGGTGGTGCCTAAAGGTTCACCACTAGTGGTTCTGGTAAGGTTATCTTATCAATCCTAGTTGCAAAAGTAGCAACTATGGTAGTAAGATCCTGGAGTTGTTCTTCAAAAGTCCTTCTACCTACAATATTATGACCTTAACCTCCACCAACCTGGCTATTGGCCTCATTGCCAATTCCCCCATTCACACTTTCGTTGGACATGTTGTGATTTAAGAAGTAATCCCACAAATTACAGCATACTCCTTTAACAACACCAACCCATACGTTTAACAACCATAATAATGCAATAGCTCACATTTCAAAAAGAATTATAGGCATAAGAAAATAATTTAGTACTCTAAGTAAAGTTCAATAAATGAAGTACACAGACAACTACTTTCAAGTAGTTAGAATTAAATTCAACTACAAGTGCTTAAATAACTAGTCAATTACTTTCACACTTTAATGACTTGTTTGAATTCAAATTCTACTACTTAAACCTTCCTTTCTTAGCCATGACACACACTCACACTTTAGCTTCAACGTACAGCACCTTACTCCACACAATTCCACAAATTCACAATTGGTAATTCCCTCACTCAACACATAAACACAACGCTAACAATTCAATATTCCTTTTTACACCACAATTCATACACATATAACCATGGTGCAACAACCTCTACGATTTTTTTGCAAACACAACCCTATACACACTCTATGGTTCACACTCCAAAACATACAAGTTTCACATCTACAAACACTAAAGCAAACTGCAACTTATACACCAAAATAACAACAATTCAAATTTGAAAATCAAACCACTTCACTAATTGCAACCCTTCCTCAAATGGTAAGAAGTAATTTTCAAATTCAAACAACCATTCATTAACTTCTTCAACTTAATGTTTTTTTTGAAAATCAAATAATTTACAAATCTTCCACACAACTCAAATTTGGAAATGCTCAATTACACCCTCCATTTTTCCCCAAAAAACAAACATTTAAGGATCACAATTCATCCTCCAACACAATTGCACTTCTGAATTTATATTCAAAATGCACTAAAGCTCCTCTTCCTTCACGGTGAAGTCCATAATATAGAAGCTTCAACAAGTACTCAAAAATCACTCCAATAAGCAGCAAGTTCAACTTCTACTCAAGATAAATCATGCCACTTCAAGCAATTACAACAACAATTTCAATTTACTCCTAATTTCGGAATTGAAGATGTAAGAACATGAACCTTAAATTTCCGAAATTCAAAATCAAACAACCCTTCTCTTTTTGGTATCAGAGCTTAAGGTTGTGAGAAGGGTTGTTTGATTTTGAATTTCAAAAAATTAGGGTTTATGTTCCTACATCTTCAATTCTGAAATTGGGAGTAAATTGAAATTTTTATTGTAATTGCTTGAAGTGGCGTGATTTATCTTGAGTAGAAGTTGAACTTGTTGCTTGTTAGAGTGAGTTTTGAGTACTTGTTGAAGCTCCTATGTTATGGACTTCACCGTGAAGGAAGAGGAGAGTTAGTGTATTTTGAATATAAATTCAGAAGTGCGATTGTGTAGGAAGAAGAATTGTGATCCTTACATGTTTGTTTTTTTTTTTTTTAGAAAAATGGAGGCTGTAATTGAGAATTTCTAGATTTAAGTTGTGTAGAAGATTTGGAAATTATTTGATTTTCAAAACGAACATTAAGTTGAAGAAGTTAATGAATGGTTGTTTGAATTTAAAAATTACTTCTTACCATTTGAGGAAGGGTTGCAATTAGTGAAGTGGTTTGATTTTCAAATTTGAATTGTTGCTATTTTGGTGTATAAGTTGTGGTTTGCTTTAGTGTTTATAGTGGTGAAACTTGTATGTTGGGAGTATGAACCGTGGAGTGTGTATAGGGTTATGTTTGTAAAAAAATTGTGGAGGTTGTTACATCGTGGTTGTATGTGTATGAATTGTGGTGTAAAAAGGAGTATTGAATTGTTGGCGTTGTGTTTGTGTGTTGAGTGAGGGAATTTCCATTTGTGAATTTGTGGAATTATGTGGAGTAAGGTGTTGCACGTTCGAAGCTAAAGTGTGAGTGTGTGTCGTGGCTAAGAAAGGAAGGTTTGAGTGGTAGAATTTGAATTCAAACAAGTCATTAAAGTGTAAAAGTATTTGATTAGTTACTTAAGCACTTGTAGTTGAATTTAATTCTAACTACTTGAAAGTAGTTGTATGTGTACTTCATTTCTTGAACTTTACATGGAGTACTAAATTATTTCCTTGTGCCTATAATTCTTTTTAAAAAGTAAGCTATTGCATTATTGTGGTTGTTAAACGTATGGGTTGGTGTTATTGAAGGAGTGTGCTATAATTTGTAGGATTACTTCTTAAATCACAACATGTCCAAGGAAAGTGTGAATGGGGGAATTGGCAATGAGGCCAATAGCTAGGTTGGTAGAGGTTAAGATCATAATATTGAAGGTAGGAGGACTTTGGAAGAACAGCTCCAAGACCTTACTACCATAGTTGCTACTTTGGCAACTAGGATTGATAAGATGACATTACCACAACCACCAGTGGTGAACCTTTAGGCACCACCTCAGGTAGCTCTACAAAAACTTCAAAGAGACAGAGTAGTGGGAGATAGAAATCTGAATAGATGGATGGATGGAGATCATCATCCTTACAGGGAAGAAAGGGATGACAACTTTGGGGCTAATCCATATTAGAATAGGGATTTCAGGCTACCTTAGGGATTGGAGTACGTGAAACTATAGATGCTTTCTTATGATGGAAAAGGATCGGTTGATGATTATTTAGACTGGGAGGATAAGGTTGAGGGTCTCTTTGAATGTTATGAGATCGATGATAATACCAGCGTTCGATTGGCTGCTATCGAGTTTATAGGATACGCTGCACTATGGTGGAAGAATTTGATTATCAAAAGGCATAGGGATGGGGAGGCTAAGATTCAGACATGGAGGGATATGATATGGGTGTTGAGAAAAAGATTTATTCTTGAGCTCTATAAAAAGGAAGTGTTTATGCGACTGCAGACTTTACGGTAGGGAGGCAAGACAGTGGATGATTATATGCAGGAATTTGAAACCCTTATGATTAGATGTGGGTCAATTAAACCTCTAGAACAAACCCTAGCATGCTTCGTCTCAGGGCTGAAATATGAGATAGTGTGTGTTGTTGAGCTGCAGCGCTATAGTACACTTGATGAGGCTATTTCAGTTGGCCTTGAAAATGGAGAGGCAAAGGAGGTCTAACTTGTTTAGGGCTCCGAGCAGTAGGCCCAATACTACTACCAGACCCATGGCAACTGACGGTCGATCTGCAACGGCAAAGGTGGTAGGTAAGACAGTGAGAGCAATGGAAAAAACTACCCTTAGCACTATTAGAGAAAATATACCCTCTAGGAAGGGTAAAGAGGTGATAACACCATATGTGAGGTAGACTGTTCTTGGATCTACTAGTGGAAAAGCACGCTAAATCATATGCTTTAAGTACATGGGATTTCAGCATATGGTAGCATAGTGTCAAATAAGAGGGTGATGACTGTTATGGAGGGCGCTGGGGAAGATGTTGAGGTTGAGGAGGAACAGGCTGAGCCTACAGACCCGTCTGTAGCACTGCAGGAGTATTATGATGACCAAACTGCAAAAACACATGAGGAGCATACAGGTGAACAATATCTACCTATTAATGTGTTACATAGGACTCTAACCTTATCTCTTGATGCTAGTGACATATAAAGGGAGAACATATTCCACACCTCTTGTAGGATCAAAGTTAACCTTTGTGTACTCATCATTGATTGTGGTAGTTGCACGAATGTTATATCTGCTACACTAGTAGATAAATTACATTTATCTACTAGTTCACATCCTACCCTTATGACTTGCATTGGTTGGACAATCGAGGCAATATGCATGTTATGCTAAGGGTAAAGGTACCTGTGAGTGTTGGATAGAAATATCACAATGAGATTCTATGTGATGTAATTCCTATGTGTGCATTCTATTTGCTATTAGGAGGGCCCTGGATGTTTGATCGGAAGGTGTTACATGATGGATTCAGGAACAACTATATGTTCAATATGGGAGGGTTTCGCATAATACTATCACCTATGACTCCATCTGAGGTGCATTAGTTTCTGAAGCAGATTAGAACTACTTCACTACATCTGGCAATCGGGAGAATAGGCCAACAGAGATATTCAGGTTTAGTTCAAGAAATGACCCTCTAGATTTGAAGGAAAATCTTTTAGAAGCCCAAGGAGATGATGGAAAATTTTTCGACACCATAGATGCTCTCAGAACTCGATTTGGATGATGATTCAAATCGCTCATATTTCACTCTATTTCTTTTATCTAATAAATATTTGAGTAATAATCTTACAGGTACAATAATATTTCTCTATGGGATGCCAAATGACTTACATTAGTTGATGGCCATGGGAAATCATCAGATTTGCATCCAAAGGCTCCCTGTGATTGATTTCACTTCGAAGCATTGGCTCTTGAAGATTTATATTATTTTTGTACTTTGTAATTCTTATTGGACCATTCTATGTTGTAAATTTCATTTAGACCGGCCACTTTAAAAGTGGCATAGTTATAATTTTGTAGACGTTCTAACCTCAAAGGGAGCAAGTATAAATACTTGCATAAGTAAGGTTTTGAGAAGGCCAATCTTTAGATTAAAAACACATCACTTTTACGTGAGAGAGCTTAAGGTTATCTTAGTTCAATTTCCTCTTATCAATTACAATCCCAAGAGTTGAGGATGTAGCGAGTGCAACAATTGAAATTGTGAGTTATATCAATTTCTAATTGTTGTGTTTTCTTTTCTTCTCTAGTGTGTAATATCTAGGGTTGGATTGAAACATTTCTTAGTCATATTTAAATTAGTATCAATTCGAAATAGTGTGATTATTTTCACTACTTATCATACTTGTTATTCACCATCAACAATTGCTTGTCATTTTGAACCGTGAGATGCATTGTTATAAAAGGGGATATTGGAAGTGATTCTTGTTGTTGTTCTTGAATTCATGTGGAAATTCGAGTTTGATTAGTGTGTTTTTAAGGACTTGATCATTGTGGTTTAACAATTTATGAATTACTGAATTCGGATCTCCTTGCACCCCTTTAGGAATTATAAAATTCCTAGCCTATTGAACCGGATTTGGTTTATTAGATTTAGGGTTGGTTTTTGTTCCATTTGATTATGCTTAATCCCCTTTTAGGCACATCATGTACACATAGGAATAATATCACATTCAAGCTCATCACAGTACTTATCCCTTATACTGAAGGGTACCTTAGCCCTTTAGGTCACACAAAGACTCTCCTAATCATTTAACCAATGTAATGTATAGGGTTTAGGATGCAGGGTAGTTACAAGTTTCAACTTCGATACTAATGATGCAATTACAACATTAGTACAACTACCACCATCAACAATAATTACGCACAAGTTTCCTTATACCCTATAAGAAGTATGGAACAAATTTTCCCTTTGTCCATCATCAATGGCTGGCGAAGAAGTCAATACGTGATGTACAAAAGTAGTAGAAGTATACACATCACTTGACATGGTTATTAACTAACTTCAACAAGTTAACAACACACTTCTCTACAAGTACCACAACAACACACCATTACACACCCACGGTATACACACAACCAATTACAAGAAATACTTACTGTCACTTCAAGTAAAGTCAAGTAAAATAATTGAAGCATAAATAAATACTTCTAAGTAGTTAAGAAATTAAATTCAGCCAACAAGTGTTTAAGTAATAAGTTCAATTACTTTTACAGTTTAATTGTTTGTTTGAATTCAAATTCTACTACTCAACTTTCCTTTTCTTACCTTGGCTTCACACTACTTTAATTCACAATGTGTAGCACCTCAACACACACATAAATGCACAACTTCACACCGCCACACACACTTCCCTTGCTTACGATCAAGAGCTCTCCACCACCACTCATGCCACCAACAATACTTCTCTAAACAACACACACAAAACCACACCAAATACACACACACCCTTCACTAAATTTACAGAACACAACACCACACACACACCTTTTATATATGTTGTAGCACACACATACACACTCTTCTACACTTGAACTTCTCCACTTCTACACAAGTTTCAAACCGTAACTTACAATAACAAGGCAGCTCAAATTTAAATTCAAATTGAGTTCATAATTGCTCTATTCCACAAATGGTAAGGAGCCACTTTCAAATTCAAATGAACACACAATTACTCAATCACTTAATGTGTGTTTTGAAATTCAAATTGCTTCCTTAACTCACCTTAATTCTGAAAATTCAAGTTTGAAAATCACAAATGTTACTCCTTAATTTCCGAAAACAACACACAACAATTCACTCTTCTCCACTTGATCACAAAGAATCAACACTCCTTACCCTCACGGTCCACTTCAAGGACACTACACACACACATGGTGCACTCCTTCAAACAACAACAATAATACTTCAAATGTATCACTTCTTTGCCTTAACACACACAACACTTCATGTTGGAACTCCCTTACACCGAAACTTCAAAAACAAAGGCAGCAAGCAACAATTCAAATAACTTCGCTAAGTGCAACCTTCTCCATAAAAGGTAAGATAATTCAAATTCAAACAACAATCCTTAATGCTACTCAATAACTGCTTCAAGTTAATGGATGTTTGAATTTCAAATATTTTCCTATTCTTCACACAATTTCAAATCTGGAATTTACACACAACAATGCTCAATTCCGAAATCATACAAGGATCACACTTCCCTTTTTACTAAAAATATTGTATTTCCAATTCTACAACAAACATTAGGAAATGCACTTCTTATTTTTCTTTCGAAGATCACGGCAACAACAAGATGATAAAGGAATCACAATTGCTCTATATATCTACAACAACAAGTAGCAACTACAACTCCTCAACAACTCAATCTCCACTTCACAATTTCGGATCAAGATGTTAAGAAACAAAAATCGAATCTCAATTCAAATCCTTCTCTAAACACAAGCTGATACAATATATTGCTAATCCAAACACAATGTACACCAATTTTGAATCAACTAGATAACTCCTAATATGGCGTAACAAATTGATGAACAATTCTCTAAATAGAGTGTAAATAAGGAACAAACAACTCTAAATGGCGTGTAATACTTAAACAAAGACCAATCAATAAACAACACAATTGATTCCAATTTTCAATTAACAAATGGCTTGAACATATATTGACTAAAGGAACCCAAACTGTGTGAAACAAATACAATAAGAACCAATCTAATCACAAACTAGATATTACTCACTAGATATAATTGGATGTAACTTAGAAATGACCTTGATATAACTCATAAGGATTCCTAAACCAACTCGCCATAATTCCACACTTGAAATTGATAAGGGTAGAAGCTTTTAAGAGGGTGTCTCTTATGGCCAAAAGGTGTATAATTTAATGCCAAAGATAATATGTCCCCAAAACCCTAGTTAGTAAGTATTTATACTTGCTCCTATTAGGGTAAAAGCACTAAAACAATTACAACTATGCCACTATAGAGTGGCAGGTCCTTAAAACACAAATTACAATCAAATAAAAATGTCCAAAAAACTTACAACATAAATGGTTCCAAGAAAATAACAAACAAATAAAAATAGTCCTCAACATGTGGGTCATCAAATCAACTTGTCAGTCCAACTCATCTTTAGTTTAGGTCGGTCCATGGATAACCCACAAGCTGAGTCTTAGTGAGTTTGTCCACAGCCTTGTAAAGCTTGATAAGTGTGCCTGTTGGAATGTGATGTGCTCAAAACCCACTTTCAAGCACAATGAAATGACTCAAGAAAAACAATTCTCAAGTCTCATACAAACCAGTTCAATCAACTAGGAAATTGTGTGAACCTAATGGAACTTTGATGAAATCCAATGGTTCAAAGGTTCAATTAACTTCCACTAATGATCAATTTCACTAATCAACAATAAGAAAAAGAGAATTACATGTGAAATGGATGAAAAACACAAGCACAAAAACCGTGATCTCAAATCCTTCCAACAATTCCAATTCACGCCAATCACTAAAGAGCATTCAATTTCAATGAACAATCAACCTTACAAGATGATTATCCATGAATTACAATCACCAATAAGACCAAGAAAGATTCAAATCTACCCTAGATATGACTCACAAGAGAAGAAATGAACATACAACAAAGATGAATTGATATGACTCACAATTCTCCTTTATCGCACTCGCCATAATTCCAATTCTAGGGTTGAAATTGATAAGAGGTTTGAACTAAGGATGAACCCTAATTCCACACGTGAAAGTGCTAGGTTATTTATGAAAAATATGGCCTCCTCAAACCCTCTTCTAAGTAAGTATTTATACTTGCTACTCTTAGGGTTAGAAAGTGGTCAAAATTACAAGTTTGTCACTTTTAAGGTGGCTAATCCTAAATGAAAATTATAAGGAAAATGAAAGTGTCCCAAAACCAAATACAACAAAAAATAGTTCATAAAAAAATTACAAAGTACAAAATATCATAAGTCTTCATGAGCCAATGCCTCGGAATGGAAAACAATCGCAGCGGGTCTTGAATGTCACCCTAAAAATGTTCTGTGTCTATCAATTGTTGTAGGACATATTGGCATCCCATGGAGAATTATCATTGTACCTGTAAGATTATTCTCAAATAGTTATTAGAATAAAAGACATAAAGTAAAATATGAGCAATTTGGATTATCATCCAAATCGGGTTCTGAAAATGTCGACAGTGTCAGAAATTTTCCCATCATCTCCTCGGGCGTCTGAAAGATTTGCCCTCAAATCTAGAGGATCAGTTGTGGAACTGAACCCTAATATCTCTATTGTCTTGCTCTTCCAGCTATCAATGGTAGTGGATGGATTTCTGACCTATTCCTGAAACCCCTAGACCTCAGATGGAGTCATCGGCAATAGAATTATGCGTGATTCGCCCATGCTGAACATGTAGGTATTTTTAAACCCATCATGTAACACCCGTTGATCATATAACCAAGGCCGACCCAATAGTAAATGGAATGCATGCATAGGGACAACATCACACAGGATCTCATCATGATAATTGATGGGTGTCGAATCCAACAAAAATAAAACCTACTCCTAGACAATTATATGATTTGCATATAGTGGTTAGTAGGGTCGAATTCACAGGGATTGGTTAAAGATATTTCTATTCAAAGGGCATAAAGATGAAAAGAAAACGAGGGGGGTTTTGTTTATGAATCAAAATAAAGTCGAAGCAAGATAATAGAATCGTATATTGGTAAAAGCCTAGCCAAAGGAATCAAGATAGTTTAATTCAAGGAATTGATCATCGATGCAAATGTTTTCTATTCTTGTTCCTAGATAAACTGGTTATGGTTATTAACAAGCTCTAACAACCTATCTCTCCGTACTTCCTCGATAACCAAGAGAAGCTCTTTGATTATTTCTCTCATCGATTAGACAATCCCAGACAAGCGCTTAGGATTTAATCTACCAATAGCATTAAAAAGTAGAGAGACCACCAATTCATGCCAGTAGATTATAAGATAACCTATTTAAACATGATCACACACCTCCATAACATGAATTCGATCATCTATTTTATAACCAAACATGTTATTGTGTCACTGACACTAGAACAATCAAACAATTACGGATTTGACGTGCTAGTTGACAATATATTAACTTGCTAATTGAGTAGAAGAGCTCTATTCATACCAAACAACAAAGATAATAATGAAAAAACGATCAAAAGATATATGAATATCCGAAAACAACGAATAGATTAAATACAAGTCAATTAGACCTCACAATTCGTGGATAATTAAACATCTATGACCCTTTGGCTAGAAAAGTAGCTTAGTTACTCATGTTCATCAACAAAACGAAAATAAAAAGTAGAGACATGATGAACCCGGTTGCCTGCTTTGCCTCCAAGATGATCCAAAGATTCCAGATTAAAAGATTCAAAAGTTGCCCTCACCCTCTAGGGTTGGTTCTATTTATATTGTTAGAGGGATAGCATGTGATCTTTTGCTAGTAAGATACGAAAATATCTTTCCTTTTCCAAGTAGATTTCGAGAAGTGAATCTTCGTCTGCCTGGCACGCCCTACCACACGGCCGTGGGTCAAGCCGTGCCTTCCTCTATTCATAATTCACGTATCATCTTCCGTGTCCAGTGTGTACCACGGCTCCACCTACGGCTAGATTTTCAACTGTATCATCCTCTGTCAAAGTTCCACAATTTCTTCTCCTTGGCACGTCTTGCTTCCACCACGACTCCAAGCACGGTTTCTCCCACGGCTTCCACCACGGCCGTGCCCTAAGCCGTGTCTCTCTGTGTTGAAAGTCCACATTTCCGCCTTCTTGTCCAGTGTGTAACATGGTTTGCACCATGGCCGTGCCTCAAACCGTGCTTCCCCCTAGGCAGATACACGGCCGTGTACTTCAACCGTGTATCTTCCTGTTGATTCAAAACCAAGTACACGGCCGTGTACTTCAATTACACGCCCATGTACTTCCCTCCGGCGGTGTAAATCCTTGTCTTTGAACCGAGTTGTAGATGACTTCTCTAATTTACTTGAATTGGCACCCTTGACTCCATTTAACCTGATTTATCACCATAATAGAATTAAGTACCATCTCCTTATGATTTCTATAAAATCAATAATGAATTAGCACAATTTATACTATAAAGATTAATTATAAAATGGCTCTATCAATAATTCTGCCCGACATTCATAGGAACCTTTACCCTAAGGGTAACATGCATACTACCTCTATTATCCAGCCAATGCAAGTGATAAGGACTAGGATGTGGGATAGTAGACAGTTGTAATTTGTCTACCAGCACAGCGGATATAACATTCATGTAACTACCACTATCGATGATGAGTACACAAAGGTTACCTCTGATTCTGCAAGAGGTGTGAAATATGTTCTCCCTCTGAATATCACTAGTATCAGGAGATATAGATAAAGCCCTGCGTAACACATTAAGGGATAGATATTTTCCTTTTGTATGCTCCTCAGGTGCGTCTGTAGTCTAGTCATTATAATATTCTTGCAGTGCTGTTGGTAGATCTGTAAGTTCAATCTGATCATGGTCATCCTCAATATCCTCCCCAGTGTCTTCCATAACAGTCATCACCCTCTTATTTGGACACTGTGTTGCCATATGCCCAAATCCCATGCATTTAAAGCATTTTATTTGGTGTGCCTTCTCACTAGTAGATCTGGGAACAGTCTGCCTCGCATCTGGAGCCATTACCTCTTTACCCTTCCATTGGGTAAATTTTCTCTCATAATAGTTGGGGTAGTCTTTTCCACTGCCTTCACTGCCTCACCTACCGCCTTTGTTCCCCCTGATCGACCGTCAACTGATATGGGTCTGGTAATTGTACTAGGCCTATTGCTCGGAGCCCTAAATAAGTTAGACCTCCTTTGTCTCTCTACTTTTAAGGCCAACTGAATAGCCTCATCAAGTGTACTATAGCGCTGCAGTTCAACAACATACGCTATTTCATATTTTAGACCTGAGACAAAACGTGCTACAGTTTGTTCTAGAGGTTCAACGGACCCACACCAAATCATAAGGGTCTCAAACTCCTGCACATAATCATCCACTATTTTGCCTCCCTGCCTCAATGTGTGCAGTCGCATAAATAGTTCTTATTTGTAGTGCTCACGAATGAACCTTTTCCTCAATAACCTTTTCATATCCCTCCAGGTCTGAACCTCAGCCTCTCCATCCCGACGCCTACTGATAATCAGATTCTTCCACTAGAGTGCAGCGTACCCTATAAACTCGACAGCAGCCAATCAGACCCTGGTACTATCATCGATCTCATAACATTTAAAGAGTCCTTCAACCTTGTCCTCCCAATCTAAATATTCATCAGCTGATCCCTTGCCATCATAAGATGGCATCTACAGTTTCACATATTCCAAGCCCCAAGGTGGCTAGAAATCCCTATTCTGATTTGGATTTGCCCTAAAATTGTCATCCCTTTCTTCCCTGTATGGAAGATTGATGAGATCCATAATGAGAGTTAAGCCAGAAGAAGGAATGTGGATCCTCTTGAAGTGTCGCCTGGACCGATAACAAGAAATCGAGCGAAACGACTCAAGGAAGCACTTAATGAGTTGATAAAGGATGTCCATGAAGCCGGAAAGGATTGGAGCAATCATGAAGTTGGAACGGATTGGAACAACCATGGGAAGACCCTTACTTTTGTACAAGTCATACCAGATACAGGGTGAAGAGGGCATGTATTTACAAGGCACGGCCGTGTAGGAATCTCAAAGTTACATAGAATCATATACGGTCATATACACGGCCAAAGGCATGGCCGTGTATGGAGTCAATAAAATCCACAGAAAAATACACGACCAGAAGTACACGGTCGTGTATGTTGCCAGAATTTGCACAGAAAAGTACACGGCCAAAGTACACGGCCATGTACACAGCGTGTATCTCCCCGACGCCGGCCTTTTGTGTTGTTTTGTTATTTTACGCACTTATTGAAGTGACGTCATTTTGGACTTATATTTTTATGAATTGTCACCCTAGTATAAAGCTCCTAGGGTTTAGAATAGAGACATAGCATACATCATACAACATTAAAAACACTTTGGAGAGACTCCTCTCTTGGTTCTTCAAGAACTAACTTAGAACTTATCGGATTTTATTTCCGTGGCGTTCATCCCGACTTATCAATCGGTCTTTCATCCCGATTGTGTCGTCTTCATATTATACTAAGGTTCTTGTCTCAATTATAGACAACGGGTCGCAGTTTCCACTTGAGGGTGTTTTTTGCATCTTAGGTAACGAATTCCAAACGTATTAGTATTGGGTTTCATCACATGTTGGCGTGGTTCGTATCAGTTTGGTATTAAAGCTTAGGTTTGTCAAAACATCAGTTCAGTTTGAGGAAGGTAACATCAAAACCCTAACTCCAATCGTTCATATCCATTGTTAGCATTCAATTTCGTAGTATTAATTGTCTATTGATAGTGTAGTATCTACTAGTCGATTGTTACAAAAAAAAAAGAAAGAATCACAACACAAAAAAAAAAGAAAAGAGAAACGTGATCAAGAGCAACAACAAAGACAAAAAAAAAAAATCGGATAAAAAAAAAGAGGAAAAAAATTTACAAACCCTAGAGTTGTTTTGAATTCTACGGAAGGGAATTGGTGTAGTTTGGGTTAGTTCCAAGAGAATTGAGAAGAGGAATTGGTGAGTTGATATCATCATTATTTGTGAGAATACACGAGTGACTGTGTGATATCATCATTTGAGTGAAACACATAAGGGAGTGTATCGTGAGGTTTAATCATATATATATTTGTGTTAGTACTAATCTTTCTGCAGGAACTATGTCGAGGCAACATTCTCCTGAAGGTGAGAGGGGAAGGTTTGATGCTAGGTTAGTGATTGAGGCATTGAGGGGAGAAATGAAGAAAATGTTTCAAGAGGGAATGGAACAAATTCATGAGATGGTAGAGCAAAGACTAGAACAATCTACAAACATCTTCCAAGGGCGTAAGAGGGAGAGTCGTTCTAGGACAGTACAAAGGGGTGGAGATGAAATGTCGAGTGATGACTTTAATAAGCCTTCTGTCGGGGTTATAGAGGATATAGTGGTCGGAATAGAGGAACTAGGGATTGGGAAGATAGAGGAGATAGGAATAGAGAGGATAATCAATTGAGTAGCATAAAGATGAAGATTCCTCCTTTCCAAGGGAAGAATGATCTTGAGGCGTACTTAGAGTGGGAGAAGAAGGTAGAGATGGTATTTGATTATCATAACTATAGTGGGAGAAAGAAAGTGAAACTTGCTGCCATTGAATTTTCGGATTATGCCATAGTGTGGTGGGATCAACTCATGTTGAATCGAAGAAGGAATGGCGAACCACCTATTGAGTCGTGGGAAGAGATGAAAAGGGTGATGAAGAAGCGGTTTGTGCCTGCGTATTACTATCGTGAATTGCACAACAAATTGCAAACTCTTAGGCAAGGAAGCGAAGTGTGGATGAGTATTTCAAGGAGATGGAAGTAACGATGATCAGGGCGAATGTAGAGGAGGATAGAGAGGCTACCATGGCTAGATTTCTTGCTGGATTGAATAGAGAAATTCAAAATGTCGTGGAATTGCAGCATTATGTAGAATTGGAAGATATGGTGCATATGGCTATAAAGGTTAAGAACCAGCACAAGAGGAAAGGTAGTAGTAATGCACGGTTTCAATAGGGTACTAGTTCATCCACTTGGAAGACTAACCAATGGAAGAAGGAAGAAAAGACTTTACCCACCAAACCAAAAGGAGAGCTGAGACAAGCGGGTTCTACTCCTAGTAACCAAGGCAACCCTGATTCTTCTACTTGTAGAAATCGTGACATTAGATGTTTTAAATGCCAGGTAGAGGCCATGTTGCTAGTCAATGTCCAAATAGGCGTGTTATGATTTTACGTGATGATGGAGAGTATGAGACTAAGGGGGATAGTGAAGAAGATGATATGCCTCCATTAGAGGATGCTAGTGATGATGAGGAGCCTGCAATAGGGAGGTTAGTGGCAATAGTGAAGCGAGCTTTGAATGTGCAGGTGAAGGAAGAAGAGGAGGTGCAAAGGGAGATATATTTCATACTAGATGTTATCTAGGAGATCATATTTGCAGTATGATCATTGATGGAGGAAGTTGCACCAATGTAGTGAGCAATTTTATTGTTGAGAGGCTGGGGCTCAAAACTGTTAGACACCCTAGTCCATATAAATTGCAGTGGTTGAACGATAGTGGTGAGACTAAGGTGAGTAAGCAAGCCTTGATTGGTTTTCACATTGGTAGTATGAGGATGAGGTGTTATGTGATATAGTGCCAAGCATGTCATGTGTTGTTGGGGAGGCCATGGCAATTTGATAGAAAGGTTGTTCATGATGGCTTTTCTAACAAGTATACACTTGTTCACCAAGGGAAAAGCTTTAATCTCAAACCGTTAACACCTAAACAAGTGTATGAGGATCAATTGCAGCTAAAACAGTCTTTTGCAAAACATAAGGTGAGTGAAAAGTAGAGGGAGAGTGAGAGAACAAAAGACATTGAGAAAGAAAAGGAATACAAAAGTCAATATCAAAAGGAAAAAGAGAGGAAGGCTGGAAAGAGTGTGAGAGACCAAGTTGAAGGGGAATCAACTTTGGTGGTGAGTGAAAAGGAGAGGGCAGCCTTGCAAAAGGAGAGTTGTGTGGCAAGAGCGAGTGTAGTGAGGAGAGCGTTAGTGATGAAGCAACCTATGTTATTGCTGGTTTTTAAAGAAACATGTTTGACTACTAACGAACTATCTAACTCTTTGCCTAGTGTGGTTGTGTCTCTTGTGCAAGACTTTGAAGATGTCTTCCCTGAGGAGATTCCAAAGGGATTACCACCTATTCGTGGTATTGAGCACCAGATTGACCTTGTACCCGAAGCATCGATTCTAAACAAGCCAGCTTATAGGAGCAATTTCCCGGAGGAGACAAAGGAACTCCAAAAGCAGGTCGATGAATTAATGGAGAAGGGGTACGTGAGAGAAAGCATGAGTCCATGTGCAGTGCCTGTGATTTTAGTGCCTAAGAAGGATGGATCATGGAGAATGTGTGTTGATTGCCGCGCAATCAACAACATCACGGCAAAGTATCGTCATCCCATTCCTCGCTTAGATGATATGTTAGACGAGTTACATGGGTCTAGTGTCTTTTCCAAAATTGATCTGAAAAGTGGATACCACCAAATTAGAATGAAAGAAGGTGATGAATGGAAAACTGCATTCAAAACAAAATATGGATTGTATGAGTGGTTAGTAATGCCTTTCGGTTTAAATAATGCACCTAGTACTTTTATGAGACTTATGAACCATGTTTTGAGGACTTTTATTGGAAAATTTATGGTTGTCTATTTTGATGATATCCTCATTTACAACAAGAGTTTAGAAGATCATATATCTCACTTGAGGGATGTTTTAGAAGTGCTTCGAAAGGAACAATTATATGCTAACCTCAAGAAGTGCACTTTTTGCACAGACAAACTTGTGCTTCTTGGCTTTGTTGTTAGTGCACAAGGAATACAGGTTGATGAAGAAAAGATTCGTGCGACCAAGAATGGCCTAGTCCAACTACTGTAAGTCATGTGCGGAGTTTCCATGGACTAGCGAGCTTTTACAAGAGATTTATGAAGGATTTCAGCACCATTGCAGCACCACTTACTGAGGTAATTAAGAAGAACGTGGCGTTCAGATGGGGAGAGCAACAAGAGAAGGCCTTTCAGACGCTTAAAAATAAGCTGACTCAGGCGCCATTACTTGCTTTACCTAACTTTGCTAAAACGTTTGAAATTGAGTGTGATGCTTCAGGACTAGGTATTGGAGCAGTGCTTATGAGGAGAAAGATCGATTGCATTCTTTAGCGAGAAGCTAAGTGGGGCAACCTTGAACTACCCAACTTACAACAAGGAGTTATATGCATTGGTTCGAGCTTTGGAGACTTGGCAACACTACCTTTGGCCAAAAGAGTTCGTGATCCACACTAATCATGAATCCTTAAAGTGCTTGAAGGGGCAACACAAGCTGAACAAAAGGCATGCTCGTTGGGTGGAGTTCATCAAAACATTTCCATATGTCATCCACTACAAGCAAGGTAAAGAGAATGTCGTTGCTGATGCACTTTCTAGAAGGTATACTCTTATCTCTACTCTTAGTTCTAGACTGCTTGGTTTTGAGCACATTAAGGAATTATATGCTGCTGATCGAGATTTTTGTGAGGGGTATGTGCATTGTGAGAAGAGTGGGCATGGTAAATTTTATAAGCATGGAGGATTCTTGTTTAGGAGAATAAACTATGCATTCCAAATTGTTCTTTAAGAGAATTATTAGTGAGGGAGTCTCATGGAGGAGGTTTAATGGGACACTTCGGAGTAGCTAAAACTTTAGGGGTATTGTAGGAATACTTTTATTGGCCTCACATGAAACGAGATGTTGAGAGGATTTGCGAGCGATGTGTTACGTGTAAGCAAGCAAAATCTAGAGTCCAACCTCAAGGGCTTTATACCCCACTTCCCATTCCTCATGAGCCTTGGGTAGATATTTCCATGGATTTTGTATTAGGATTACCCAGGTCTAGAAATGGATCGGGATTCTATTTTTGTAGTTGTGGATAGAATCTTTAAGATGGCACATTTCATTCCTTGTCACAAAACAAATGATGCTTGCAATATTGCTAATTTGTTCTTTAGGGAAGTTGTGAGATTACATGGTATGCCTAGAACAATTGTATCGGATAAGTTCTTAAGCTACTTCTAGAAGACCTTGTGGGCTAAGTTAGGAACTAAGTTATTATTTTCTACTACTTGTCATCTACAGACTGATGGTCAAACTGAGGTAGTAAATCAAACTTTATCTACTTTGTTGAGGGCTATCATTAAAAAGAACATTAAAAGTTGGGAGGATTGTTTGCGCATGTTGAATTTGCCTATAACCGTACAGTGCATTCTGCTACTAAATTTACTCCTTTTGAAATTGTGTATGGTTTTAATCCAATGACTCCTTTAGATTTATCACCTTTGCCTATTTCTGAGTATGTTAATCTAGATGGCAAGAAGAAAGCCGAATTTGTTAAACAGATCCATGAGAAAGCAAGGCTGAACATTGAGCGACGAACAAGCAGTATGTGAAACAAGCCAACAAGGGTCATCGACAAGCTGTTTTTGAACCTAAAGATTGGGTTTTAGTTCACATGCGCAAAGAGCAGTTTCCCGTGCAATGTCGATCTAAACTACTTCCTAGAGGTGATGGACCATTTCAAATTCTTGAGCGCATCAACGATAATGCATACAAGATAGATTTGCCTGGTGAGTATCAAGTAAGTGCCACATTTAATGTTACTGATCTGAGTCCTTTTGATGTAGGTGACGATTTGAGGACAAATTCTTTTCAAGATGAGGGGAATGATGAGATCATAATGAGAGTCAAGCCGGAAGAAGGAATGTGGATCCTCTTGAAGTGCCGCCTGGACCGATCACAAGAAATCGAGCGAAACGACTCAAGGAAGCACTTAACGAGTTGATAAAGGATGTCCATGAAGCCGGAAAGGATTGGAGCAATCATGAAGTTGGAACGGATTGGAACAACCATGGGAAGACCCTTGCTCTTGTACAAGTCATACCGGATACGGGTGAAGAGGGTATATTTACAAGGCACGCCGTGTAGGAATCTCAAAGTTACAAAAAATCATAGACGGTCATATACACGGCCAAAGGCATGGCCGTGTATGGAGTCAAGAAAATCCACAGAAAAATACACGACCAGAAGTACACGGTCGTGTATATTGCCTGAATTTGCATAGAAAAGTACACGGCCATGTACACGACCGTGTATCTCCCCGACGTCGGCCTTTTGTGTTGTTTTGTTATTTTATGCACTTATTGAAGTGACGTCGTTTTGGACTTGTATTTTTACGAATTGTCACCCTAGTATAAAGCTCCTAGGGTTTAGAATAGAGACATAACATATATCATACAACATTAAAAACACTTTGGAAAGACTCCTCTCTTGGTTCTTCAAGAACTAACTTAGAACTTATCGGATTTTATTTCCGTGGCATTCATCCCGACTTATCAATCGGTCTTTCGTCCCGATTGTGGCGTCTTCATATTATACCAAGGTTCTTATCTCGATTATAGACAACGGGTTGCAGTTTCCACTTGAGGGTGTTTTTTGCATCTTAGGTAACGAATTTCGAATATATTGGTATTGGGTTTCGTCATACGTTGGCGTGGTTCGTATCAAAGATGCTCCTCACCCATCCATCTATTTAAATTCCCATCTCCCATTACTCTATCTTGATGAGGATTCTGTGGAGCTACTTGAGGTGGTTCCGGCTGGTTTACCACAGGTGCTTGTGGTAATGTCATTCTATCAATTCTAGTTGCCAGTGTAGCAACTATGGTAGTAAGATCCTGAAGTTGTTCTTCCAAAGTTCTCCTACCTGCCACATTATGACCTTGACCTCCACCAACCTAACTATTGGCTTCATCACCAATTCCCCCATTCACACTGTCATTCGACATAGTTGTAGACCCCCGTATATTGATCCTCAAAAACAATTTGAAGTAAGGACACACACACACCATAACTACACTTCCCTTAACGCCACACAATAGCAACTACAAAAAAAAAAAAAGAAAAC
Organism: Laguncularia racemosa; assembly: GCA_037954665.1. NCBI lineage: Eukaryota > Viridiplantae > Streptophyta > Magnoliopsida > Myrtales > Combretaceae > Laguncularia > Laguncularia racemosa. The sequence goes on from JBBMOL010000267.1 coordinate 101,029, forward strand.
AAACAAACCCACCTAACTACACAAGTTTGTTATTACAACCCATGTGTAGTACTCTTCTCCACAACACGTTAATATAACACGGTGCAACAAATTTTCTAAGTTCCATAAGTTACTCCCACGGCGACAACACAGGTGACAACAACAACAAGTATGCCTCCACTTCCATGGCAACAATATGATGTGCTCAAAACCAAGTTCAAGCACAATCAAATGATTCAAGGAAAACAATTCTCAAGTCTCATACAAACCGGTTCAATCAACTAGGAAATTACGTGACCCTAATGGAACTTTGATGAAATCCAATGGTTCAAAGGTTCAATTAACTTTCACTAATGATCAATTTCACTAATCAACAATAAGAACAAGTGAATTACACGTGAAATGGATGAAAAAGAAAAGCACAAAACCGTGATGTAGCCTCTTCCCACACAAGCTCAAATTCACGCCAATCACTAAAGTGTATTCAATCTCAAATGAACAATCAATCTTACAAGATTGTTGTCCACGAAATACAATCACAAATATGTCTAAGAAAGATTCAAATCTACCCTAGATATGACTCACTAGGGAAGAAATGAACATACAACAAAGATGAATCGATATGACTCACAATTCTCCTTTGTCGCACTCGCCACAATTCCAATTCTTGGGTTGAAATTGATAAGAGGTTTGAACTAAGGATGAACCCTAATTCCACACATAAAAGTGCTAGGTTATTTCTATAAAATATGGCCTCCTCAAACCCTCTTCTAAGCAAGTATTTATACTTGCTACTCCTAGGGTTAGAAAGTGGTCAAAATTATAAGTTTGCTACTTTTAAGGTGGCTAGTCCTAAATGAAAATTACAATCAAAATAAAAGTGTTCCAAAATGATTACAACATAAATAGTCCATGCAAATGAAAAATATATAAAAGAAATTGGTCTTCAAGGTGCCGGTCTTCTATAGGATTCATTGGCCCAACTCATTGCCGGTTCAGGTCGGTCCATGGATAACCCACAAGCTGAGTTTGAGGGAGTTTGTCCATTGCCCTATTAAATATGATAAGTGTGCCTATTGGAAAACACAATACAAGAATAATAGAAAAGAGATTAATTTATAAATAATTTCGGGGTTGATCTGCTCAAAATGGGCCCTCATCGCCAAAATTCGAATTCTTTTAGTTCTTGCACTAATGATAGGTCTTGTCGGATTTTGATTCCCATCATCTCCTCAAGCCTCAAAAAGATTTGTCCTCAAATCTGGTAGATCAAATGCAGTAGAGACTTTGTTTCCTCCTAGCAAGTCACCTAAAGAAATATCACTACAGAATCCCAAAATCTGAAATACTACGGGTGGTGATTGTTTGCTCTCCTCCATTTCTATGATGTATCTCATCTGCAACACAAATAATGCTCCATTATCCAATAAAGTCGCCCTTGTATCAACCTGTTCCACTGAAACCATTTCCTCCTTTTCTAACTCATCTGTATGTTGTTGATCCTCATGGTCTTCTAATGGTTGGCCCAATTGCTCATTACCCTATGAAACCTTTGAAGGTGAACATAACTGTCTTTGAACAGTCTAGCTCTCTATTGGTCTTCTTATCTGACTATGATCATCAAGATCCTCTAAAGGTTGGCACATCGGTGTCTGACAAATTTTATGCTCTAAGGGTTAGCTCGTGTCACTAGAGCCCTCAAGAACCTTTGAAGGTTGGCATACCTGCATCTGCACAGTTTGGTCCTCTAAAGGTTTGATCATGCGGCTATGATCCTCAAGATTCTATGATGGTTGTTTTATCTGTGTTTGCATCTCTTGGACCTTTGATGGCGACATAAGGTTCAATACTATATGTTTTCCATCTTTTTTGAACATATAAGTATTTCTATAGCCATCATGTAATACCATCCTATCATACAACCATGGTCTACCAAGTAATATATGGGATGCACAAAGAGGAAGAATATCACATTTAAGCTCATCATAGTACTTATCCCCTACATTGAAAGGTACCCTAGCCCTTTGGGTTACACAAAGACCATCCTGATCTTTCAACCAATGTAATGTATAGGGTTTGGGATGTGGGATAGTTTCAAGTTTCAACTTCGATACTAATGATGCAGCTACAACATTAGTACAACTACCACCATCAATAATAATTGCGCACAAGTTTCCTTATACCCTACAAGAAGTATGGAACAAGTTTTCTCTTTGTCCCTTATCAATGGTTTGAAAGGAAGTCAATTCCCGATGCAATATGTTAGTAGACAAATAAAACTCACTTGACATTGTTGCTTACTGATTTCAATAACCTCAATACACTTCACCACACTACGACAACACACCCTTTGATATGAACCACGCTAACCCGTGACGAAACCCAATACCAATACATTCGGAATTCGTTGCCTAAGACGCCCAAACACCTAAAGTGGAAACCGCGACCCGTTGTCTATAAAGGAGACAAGAACCTTGGTATAAAAGCGAAGACACCACAATCGGGATGAAAGACCGATTGATAAGTCGAGATGAACGCCACGGAAATCAATCCGATAAGTTCGATTTAATTCTTGAAGAACCAAGAGAGGTGCCTCTCAAAAGTGTTTAATGTTCAAAGATGTAAATTCTATGTGGTTCTAAACCTTAGGAGCTTTTATACTAGGGTTATAATTCGTGAAAAACAAGTCCAAAATGACGTAGCTTAGATAAGTTGCGTAAAAACACGAAAACAGAAAAAAGCTGGCCGACAGGGGATATACGGCCGTGTACACGACCGTGTACTTTGGCCGTGTACTTTTCTGTGCACATTCCAGTCACATACACGACCGTGTACTTCTGGTCGTGTATCTTTCTGTGGATTTGCTTGTCTCCATACACGGCCGTGCCTTTTAGCCGTGTGTCTAGTCGTGTATGATTCTGTGCAATCTTGGAATTCCTACACGGCCGTGCCTTGAAAATACACGCCCTCTTCATCCCGTGTCCAGTGTGACTTGTACAAAAGCAAGGGTCTTCCCATGTTTGTTCCAATCCGTTCCAACTTCATGATTGCTCCAATCCTTTCCGGCTTCATGGACAACCTTTATCAACCCGTTAAGTGCTTCCTCGAATCGTTTCGCTCGATTTCTTGTGATCGGTCCAGGCGGCACTTCAAGAGGATCCACATTTCTTCTTCCGACTTAGCTCTCATCATTCCCCTCCTCTTGAGAAGGATTTGTCCTCAAATCAATGCCTACATCAAATGGACTCATATCAGTAATATAAAATGTGACACTTACTGGACACTCACCTGGTAAATTTTTCTTGTAGGCATTATCATTGATTTTCTCAAGCATCGGAAATGGACTGTCTCCCTTAGGGTTCAACTTGGATCTCCTCTACAATGGAAAACTCTCCTTGCGAAAATGCACCCAAGCCCAATCTCCAGGCTGAAAAATCTTAGGTCTCCTGTCCTTGTTCACCATTGAAGCGACCCTGGCATTTTGTTTTACAATCCTAATCTTTACCTGTGCATGTAGCTTTCTCACGAAACTTGCCTTAGAATCAGCATCAAAACTCACAGACTTGTTAAGTGGCAATGGCAATAAATAAATAGGAACCAATGGGTTAAAACCATGCACAATTTCAAATGGTGAACAATGAGTAGTGCTATATAAAGCCCTATTATATGCAAACTCCACAAATGGTAGATAATCCTTCCAAGTCCTAATGTTCTTCTCTATGATTGCCCCTAACAATTGAATTAAAGTCCTATTAACCACATCAATTTGCCCATCAATTTGTGGGTGATAGATAGTTGAAAACATTTGTTTAGTTCCCAACTTTTCCCACAATACTCTCCAAAAATGACTCAAAAATTTCTCATCTCGATCACTAACAATGCTTCTAGGTATACCATGCGGACGCACTACCTTTCTAAAGAACAAATCAATAATGTGTATAGCATCATCAGTTTTATGACAAGGAATGAAATGAACCATTTTAAAAATCCTATCCACAACCACAAAATTAGAATCTCGACAATGCCTAGGCCTAGATAATCCTAACATAAAATCTATGGAAATGTTTATCCATGGCCCACGAGGAATGACACTATACTCATATAACCAATCTAAGAAGTCATCTAAACAAGGAATGGGATGACGATACTTTACCATAAGGTTGTTGATGGCGCGACAGTTAACACACATTCTCCATGTCCCATCCTTCTTAGGCACCAAAATCATAGGCACTGCACATGGACTCATGCCTTCTCTCACTTATCCCTTCTCCATTAACTCATCTACCTGCCTTTGGAGTTCCTTCGGAAAGACATTTTCAAAATCCTGCATAAGAGACACAACCACACTAGGCAAAGCATTAGATAATTCGTTAGTAGTCAAACATGTTTCTTTAAAAACCAGCAACAACATAGGTTGCTTCCTCACTAACGCTCTCCTCACTACACTCGCTCTTGCCACACAACTCTCTTTTTGCAAGGCTGCCCTCTCCTTTTCACTCACCACCAAAGTTGATTCCCCTTCAACTTGGCCTCTCACACTCTTTCCATCCTTCCTCTCCTTTTCCTTTTGATCTTGACTCTTATATTCCTTTTTCTTCTCATTGTCTTTTGCTCTCTCACTCTCACTCTGCTTTTCACTCACTTTGTGTTTTACAAATGACTGTTGTAGCTGCAACTGGTCCTCATACACTTGTTTGGGTGTTAACGATTTAAGATTAAAGCTTTTCCCTTGGTGAACAAGTGTATACTTGTTAGAAAAGCCATCATGAACAACCTTCCTATCAAATTGCCATGGCCTCCCCAACAACACATGACATGCTTGCATTGGCACTACATCACATAACACCTCATCCTCATACCTTCCAATGTGAAAACCAATCAATGCTTGCTTACTCACTTTAGTCTCTCCACTATCATTCAACCACTGCAATTTATATGGACTAGGGTGTCTAACAGTTTTGAGCCCCAGCCTCTCAACAATAAAATTACTCACTACATTGGTGCAACTCCCTCCATCAATGATCAAACTACAAATATTATCTCCTAGATAACATCTAGTATGAAATATATTCTCTCTTTGCACCTCTCTTCCTTCACCTGCACATTTAAAGCTCACTTCACTACTGCCACTAGCCTTCCCATTGCAGGCTCCTCATCATCACTAGCATCCTTTAATGGAGGCATATCATCTTCTTCACTATCACTATCCCCCTCAGTCTCATACTCTCCATCATCACGCAAAATCATCACACGCCTATTTGGACATTGACTAGCAATATGGCCTCTACCTTGACATTTAAAACATCTAATGTCACGATTTCTAGAAGTAGAAGAATCAGGGTTACCTTGGTTACTAGGAGTAGAACCGCTTGCCTCAACTCCCCTTTTGGTTTGGTGGGTAAAGGCTTTTCTTCTTTCTTCCATTGGTTGGTCTTCCAAGTGGATGAACCATTACCCTGTTGAAACCGTGCATTACTACTACCTCTCCTCTTGTGCTGGTTCTCAACCTTTATAGCCATGTGAACCATATCCTCCAATTCTATATAATGCTGCAATTCAACCACATTTTGGATTTCTCTATTCAACCCAGCAAGAAACCTAGCCATGGTAGCCTCTTTATCCTCCTCTACATTCGCCCTAATCATAGTGACTTCCATCTCGTTGAAATACTCATCTACACTTCGGCTTCCCTACTTCAGAGTTTGCAACTTGTTGTGCAATTCACGATAGTAATACGCAGGCACAAACCGCTTCTTCATCACTCTTTTCATCTCTTCCCAAGACTCAATAGGTGGCTCGCCACTCCTCCTTCTATTTAACATTAATTGATCCCACCACACTATCGCATAATCCGAAAATTCAATGGCAGCAAGTTTTACTTTCTTTCTCCCACTATAGTTGTGACAATCAAACACCAACTCCACCTTTTTCTCCCACTCTAAGTACGCCTCGGGATCATTCTTCCCTTGGAAAGGAGGAATCTTCATCTTTGTGCTACTCAATTGATCATCCTCTCTATTCCTATCTCCTCTATCTTCCCAATCTCCAGTTCCTCTATTCCGACCACTATATTCTCTATAACTCCCAACAGAAGGCTCATCAAAGTCATCATCCGTCATTTCATCTCCACCCCTCGGTACTCTCCTAGAACGACTCTCCCTCTTATGCCCTTGGAATACATTTGTGGATTGCTCTAGTCTTTGCTCTACCATCTCATGAATTTGTTCCATTCCCTCTTGGAACATCCTCTCCATCTCTCCCCTCAACGCCTCAATTACTAACCTAGCATCAAACCTTCCCCTCTCACCTTTAGGAGAATGTTGTCTCGACATAATCCCTGCAGAAAAGATTAGTACTAACACAAATATATATATAATTAAACCTCACGATACACTCCCTTACGTGTTCCACTCAAATGATGATATCACACAGTCAATTGTGTATTCTCACAAATAACGATGATATCAACTCGCCAATTTCCTTTTCTCAATTCTCTTGGAACTAACCTGAACTACACTAATTTCCTTTCATAGAATTCAAAACAACTTTAGGGTTCGTAAATTTTCCTCTATTTTTCTATCCAAATTTTTTTTTGTCTTGGTTGTTGCTCTTGATCACGTTTTTCTTTTCTTTTCTTTTCTCTTTTTTTTTTGTCGTGATTTTTACTCTCTTTTTTTTTTTATTTTAACAATCGCCTAGTCGATATTACACTATCAAAAGACAATCAATACTACGAAATTGAATATGATAATTGATATGAACGATTGGAGTTAGGGTTTTTTTGATATTACCTTCCTCAACCGAACTTGATGTTTTGACAAACCTAAGCTCTGATACCAAACTAATATAAACCAGGCCAACCCGTGACGAAACCCAAAACCAATACGTTTGGAATTCATTGCCTAAGACGCCCAAACACCTAAAGTGGAAACCGCGACTGATGGGTGTCGAATCCAACAAAAATAAAACCTACTCCTAGACAATTATATGATTTGCATATAGTGGTGAGTAGGGTCGAATCCACAGGGATTGGTAAAGATATTTCTATTCAAAGAGAACAATAAGAAAAAGGAAAATGGGGGGGTTTTGTTTGTGAATCAAATAAAATAAAACAAGGTAAGAAAATCAGATATTGGTAAAAGCCTAGCCAAAGGAATCAAGATGGTTTAATTCTAGGAATTGATCATCGATGCAAATGTTCTCTATTCTTGTTCTAGATAAATTGGTTATGGTTATTAACAAGCTCTAACAACCTATCTCTCCTTACTTCCTCGATAACCTCCGACAAGCGCTTTGAATTATTTCTCTTATTGATTAAACAACCCTTAGACAAGCGCTGGGGATTTAATCTATCAATAGCATTAAGATCTAGAGAGACTACCAATTCATGCCAGTAGATTATAAGATAACCTATTTAAACATGATCACATACCTCCATAACATGAATTCCATCATCTCTTTTATAACCAAACATGTTATTGCGTCACTAAGACTAGAACAATCAAACAATTATGGATTTGACGTGCTAGTTGACAATATATTAACTTGCTAATTGAGTAGAAGAGCTCTATTCATACCAATCAACAAAGATAATAATGACAAAATGATCAGAAGATATATGAATACCCGAAAGCAAAGAATAGAATAAATACAAGTCAATTAGACCTCACAATTCGTAGAGAATTAAACATCTATGACCCTTTGGCTAGAAAAGTAGCTTAGCTACTCATGTTCATCAATAAAATGAAAATAAAAGATAGAAACATAATGAACCCGGTTGTTTGCTCTGCCTCCACGTTTCCTTCTTCAAGATCCAAGATTCCAAAGTTCAAAAGTTCAAAAGTTGTCCTAACCCTCTAGGGTTGGTTCTATTTATATTGTTAGGGGGTAGCATGTGATCTTTTGCTAGTAAGATACGAAAATATCTTTCCTTTTCCAAGTATATTTCGAGAAGTGAAGATTCGTCTGCTTGGCATGCCTCAACACACGGCCGTGGATCAAGCCGTGTCATCCTCTGTGCATATTCTTCAAGTCTTCATCCGCGCCCAGTGTGAACCACGGTCAGATACACGTCCAGATTTCAAGCCGTGCCTTCATCTGGTTGATGTTCCACACTTTCTTCTCCTTGGTCCTGGCTTCCACCACGGCTTCAAGCACGGTTTCTCCCACGGGTTCCACCACGGCCGTTCCTTAAGCCATGTCTCTCTCTGTTCAAAGTCCTCATTTTTGCCTTCTTGTCCAGTGTGTAGCATGGTTTGAACATTGGCCGTGCCTCAAACCGTGCTTCCTCCGGTGGTGTAATTTCTTGTCTTGATCCAAGTTGTAGATGACTTCTCTAAAATACTTGAATTAGCATCCTTGACTCCATTTAACCTGATTTATCACGATGATAGAATTAAAGTACCATTTCCTTATGATTTCTATAAAATCAATAATAATTTAACACAATTTATACTATAAAGATTGAGTATAAAATGGCTCTATCAAATTCCCCCACACTTAAACTCTTGCTTGTCCTCAAGCAATTGCATCAAATCAATTGAGAAATCTATCATAGATTATACAAACTTTCTTTTCATCATTCCAAGCATCTATTCATTTGTAATTCATGACTTGTAATTTAATGTCTACTACTTCAACCCAATTGGTTTCCTGTGATCAAATTACTATGGACAAAATTCAATAGCTAATCTAAACAAAAAAAACTTTAATCCTCATATTTAGCAAAAGAATTTTTATTCCAAAAGTAAATACTTAATCCACTAAGGAAAAACACCAAATTAAACTTCATTGGACATTAGCAAACATATAATCCTTGCAACATAAAGTAAAAGCATATAGTATAAGCTCTTTGCTAGATATTCTCCCTTTTACACATCTTTGTTTTATTCAATGAATGTTTACATTCATATTCGTTTGATTTATTCAAGCATCTATTTTGACGGGTTTTTGCCCGCTTCTTTTCATGAACTTTTGCCTTTTTCGCCCTTATCGTTATAGTGAGTTCATTGAGTCGGCAACATCCCGAGCTCATCACTCAAGTGACCGGGTTTTGAGATACCCCTACGGACTCTTCCTCACTCTAACATTCAAGTTTGAATACTCTTAACTCAATTAGTTGAATCATTGGAGTAATGGCTATGCTTGATTTTTTTTTTTTTCACTAAGTGTTATGATTGCTTTACAAACAACTTCAAAAAGTATACAGTAGCTAATATAACCTAGAAGTAAACTTGTTTATTTTTCACTTAGGGACTCGACTTACTTTTAGACTTCCAATTCTAAAGCTAAATACAAGGTAAATTTGTTTCTTAGAGATTTCACTACTTAATTTTAACCATGTATTCTAATCACAGCAGTGGGTGAGTAAAGCATTTGAACAAGTCAATTTCACATTTTGTAGATGCTTATTACAACATTTAGTACAATCTCTAGATTTCATGATAATTTTGAAAAACTTTGGCTTAAAATTGCTTAAGGACAAACATTCAGAGTATAAGTTAGTTTTCTATTCTCTATATTTTATTATCCTCTCCCCCACACTTAGCTTGAACAGTGTCCTCACTGTTCCTAACTTAGCACAATTGAAGAGGAATTAACAACATAAAGGACATTAGAGAATAAGAGAAAGGAAATATTGGTACTTCCCTGGTATTGGAGTGCTCCCTTTAAGCTCTGGAAAGTGTCATCTAATGATATGTATCCTTGCTGCAGCCGATCCAAAGAGTTCAAGACTACACTAAAATCAAAACAAACTAAACTAAAACAAAACAAAACTAAAACAAACCAAAACTAATGCAAAACAAAACTTTTTTTTTTTACATGGGTTGCCTCCCATGAAGCGCCTTTCTTTAACGTCTTTGGCTAGACGTTCTTGGCTAAATATTCGGATAAGGATTTGGATTCCAGCCTTGGTGCCTGTGGTAATGGGTTAATAACATCCGCAACAAAAACAGGAGATGGGTTAATTGCATTCGTAACAAAAATAGGAGAGATATCGTTAGGATGTTTCATGGCATCATAAATGTTAAATTTAATCACTTCACCATCAAATTCCATAGTGAGGGTGCCATCATTTACATCGATTTTCGTTTTAGAAGTCTTAAGGAATGGTCGCCCTAATAATATCAGTGATGAAGTATGAGAATCACTATCGTCCATGTCAAGCACATAAAAATCAGCAGGAAAAACCAACCCATTGACTTGAACTAAAACATCCTCTAGAACTCCCTCAGGATAAACATTGGACCTATTAGCAAGTTGAACAATAATACCCGTTTCCTTTAAAGGACCAACATTTAAACGTTGATAAACAGACAAAGGCATGACATTGATAGAAGCTCCTAGATCACACATGGCTTTAGCGATTCCAAGATTACCTATTTTGCAAGGAATAGTAAACATACCTAGATCCTTGCATTTAGGAGGAAGCTTCTTCTGAATAATAGCTGAAACATTTTCACTCACACTAATCTTTTCATTGCCTTTCAGCTTCCTTTTGTTAGTGCATAAGTCTTTGAGAAATCTAGCATAGCGCGGTAGTTTCTTAATTGCATCAAGCAAAGGAATATTTACCTCGACTTTGCGAAAAGTTTCCAGAATCTCTTTTTCTTCCGCTTCATTCTTGGATTTCGCTAATCTGGAGGGAAAGGAGGTGGTATCAATGTGACCTTCGATGGCTCATCTAGAGACTTGCTAATCTGGTCGCCCTGCTGGCTCGGAGTCGAAGTCTCTTTCTTGGTCTCTTCCTCAAGATTAGACGGATGTCCTTTCTTATTTGATCCCTGCAATTCTGTTCCACTTCTCAAGGTAATTGCATTAACGCTTTGCTTCGGGTTTGTAATAGTTTGAGAAGGTAACTTACCTTGAGTTTCTAACCTGTTTACGACTGAAGCAAGTTGGCTTACCTGATTCTCCAAGTTTTGAATGCTTTGCTTTGTTTCCTCCTGAAATTGTTTGGTATTCACAGCTAGGGACTTAACAATATCCTCAAGGGGCATACCTGAAGTGGAAGGAGCTTGGGGTACGTGGTGTGATGGCTTTGGCTGGAATTGTTGGACATGTTGAGGGTTATTGCCATATCGGAAGTTAGGATGATCCCTCCATCCAGGATTGTAAGTATTCGAATAGGGGTCATACTTTCTTTGCGGTTGTCCTGGAAATCCGCCTACAGCATTGGTGTGTTCATGATTGTCATCTTGCAATGTGGGGCACATGTCGGTCGGATGATTAGGAGCAGCGCAAATTCCACAAGCCTTCACCTGCTGCGTTTTTCCAAGAGCTAGTTGCTGCACAAGAGAGGTAAGATTAGAAATTTGATGTTCAAGGTTAGACACACTTACCTCATTTACCTTCCTTGAAGACGTATCGTGCCTATACCCAAATTGTTGTGAATTAGCAGCCATAATGGAGATCAATTCCCTAGCTTGACCAGGAGTTTTGTTTACTATGGCGCCTCCACTTGCAGCATCCATCATCTTTCTTTCCATCGGAAGTAGGCCTTCGTAGAGATATTGGATGAGGAGTTGTTCGGATATCCCATGTTGTGGGCAGCTTGCACACAATTGCTTGAACCTCTCCCAATACTCATGAAGAGTCTCAGTGTCCCTTTGTTTTATACCACAAATTTCTCTTCTTATACCAGCGGCTCTGGATGCGGGGAAGAATTTATCCAAGAAGAGTCTCACCATATCAGTCCATGTGGTTATAGAACCTGGAGGCAAATAAAACAACCAATCTTTAGCTTTAGTACTTAGAGAAAATGGAAAAGCGCGTAGCTTGATTTGATCGTCGGTTATTCCTTGCGGCCTCATACTAGAACACACTATATGGAACTCTTTCAAATGCTTATGAGGATCTTCATTCTCAAGACCATGAAATGTAGGTAGTAGATGTATCAACCCAGATTTCAATTCGAATTCTACGGCTAGTTCGGGGTAGTGAATACAAAGTGGTTGTTGATTTACATCCGGTGCAGCCAACTCCCTTAAGGTTCTCTCGAGATTTGCCATGTCGTCCTCTTTTTCAGAATTAGACAAGTCCGATACTAAGTTCGGTCTAGTGGATGATCTAGCTTCTTGTCGTAGCCTCTTTAGAGTCTTCTCAATCTCCGGATTATAAATTAGTTCACCTATCTGAGAAGAACGAGTCATACAAGAATAGAAATAAATTTGACACCAATCCCCGGCAACGGCGCCAAAATTTGATGGGTGTCGAATCCAACAAAAATAAAACCTATTCCTAGACAATTATATGATTTGCATATAGTGGTGAGTAGGGTCGAATCCACAGGGATTGGTAAAGATATTTCTATTCAAAGAGAACAATAAGAAAAAGGAAAATGGGGGGGTTTTGTTTGTGAATCAAATAAAATAAAACAAGGTAAGAAAATCAGATATTGGTAAAAGCCTAGCCAAAGGAATCAAGATGGTTTAATTCTAGGAATTGATCATCGATGCAAATGTTCTCTATTCTTGTTCTAGATAAATTGGTTATGGTTATTAACAAGCTCTAACAACCTATCTCTCCTTACTTCCTCGATAACCTCCGACAAGCGCTTTGAATTATTTCTCTTATTGATTAAACAACCCTTAGACAAGTGCTGAGGATTTAATCTATCAATAGCATTAAGATCTAGAGAGACTACCATTTCATGCCAGTAGATTATAAGATAACCTATTTAAACATGATCACATACCTCCATAACATGAATTCGATCATCTCTTTTATAACCAAACATGTTATTGCGTCACTAAGACTAGAACAATCAAACAATTACGGATTTGACGTGCTAGTTGACAATATATTAACTTGCTAATTGAGTAGAAGAGCTCTATTCATACCAATCAACAAAGATAATAATGACAAAACGATCAGAAGATATATGAATACCCGAAAGCAAAGAATAGAATAAATACAAGTCAATTAGACCTCACAATTCGTAGAGAATTAAACATCTATGACCCTTTGGCTAGAAAAGTAGCTTAGCTACTCATGTTCATCAATAAAAAAAAAATAAAAGATAGAAACATAATGAACCCGGTTGTTTGCTCTGCCTCCGCATTTCCTTCTTCAAGATCCAAGATTCCAAAGTTCAAAAGTTCAAAAGTTGTCCTAACCCTCTAGGGTTGGTTCTATTTATATTGTTAGGGGGTAGCATGTGATCTTTTGCTAGCAAGATACGAAAATATCTTTCCTTTTCCAAGTATATTTCGAGAAGTGAAGATTCGTCTGCTTGGCACGCCTCAACATACGGCCGTGGATCAAGCCGTGTCATCCTCTGTGCATATTCTTCAAGTCTTCATCTGCGCCCAGTGTGAACCACGGTCAGACACACGGCCAGATTTCAAGTCGTGCCTTCATCTGGTTGATGTTCCACACTTTCTTCTCCTTGGTCCTGGCTTCCACCACGGCTTCAAGCACGGTTTCTCCCACGGGTTCCACCACGGCCATTCCTTAAGCCGTATCTCTCTCTGTTCAAAGTCCTCATTTTTGCCTTCTTGTCCAGTGTGTAGCATGGTTTGAACATTGGCCGTGCCTCAAACCGTGCTTCCTCCGGTGGTGTAATTTCTTGTCTTGATCCAAGTTGTAGATGACTTCTCTAAAATACTTGAATTAGCATCCTTGACTCCATTTAACCTGATTTATCACGATGATAGAATTAAAGTACCATTTCCTTATGATTTCTATAAAATCAATAATAATTTAACACAATTTATACTATAAAGATTGAGTATAAAATGGCTCTATCAGCGACCCGTTGTCTATAAGCGAGACAAGAACCTTGGTATAAAAGCGAAGACGCCACAATCGGGATGAAAGACCGATTGATAAGTCGAGATGAACGCCACAGAAATCAATCCGATAAGTTCGATTTAGTTCTTGAAGAACCAAGAGAGGTGCCTCTTAAAAGTGTTTAATGTTCAAAGATGTGAATTCTATGTTGTTCTAAACCCTAGGAGCTTTTCTACTAGGGTTACAATTCATGAAAAACAAGTCCAAAACGATGTAGCTTAGATAAGTTGCGTAAAAACACGAAAACAGAAAAAAGCTGGCTGGCAGGGGATACACGGCCGTGTACACGACTGTGTACTTTGGCCGTGTACTTTTTTGTACACATTCCGGTCACATACACGACCGTGTACTTTTGGTCGTGTATCTTTCTGTGGATTTGCTTGTCTCCATACGCGGCCGTGCCTTTTAGCCGTGTGTCTAGCCGTATATGATTCTGTGCAATCTTAGAATTTCTACACGGCAGTGCCTTGAAAATACACGCCCTCTTCATCCCGTGTCCAGTGTGACTTGTACAAAAGCAAGGGTCTTCCCATGGTTGTTCCAATCCGTTCCAACTTCATGATTGCTCCAATCCTTTCTGGCTTCATGGACAACCTTTATCAACCCGTTAAGTGCTTCCTCGAATCGTTTCGCTCGATTTCTTGTGATCTATCCAGGTGGCACTTCAAGAGGATCCACATTTCTTCTTCCGGCTTAGCTCTCATCATGGAACTCATCACCCTTACACGCCCCTACACACCCACGGTGCTCACAATCAACCAATACAAGAAATGATTATTATTACTTCAAGTAAAGTCAAGTGAAATAATTGAAGCACAATGAAATAATTCTTGGTACCTCAAGTAAAGTTAAATAAATGAAGTAAACACAATTATTTCTAGGTAGTTAAGAATTAAATTCAACTAGCAAGTGTTTAAGTAACGAGTTTCAATTACTTTCACACTTTAGTGCTTGTTTTTTAATTCAAACTTCACCACTCAACTTTCCTTTCTTGCTAAAGTTCTACACCCACAATGAGTCTTAATGTGCAACACCTTACACTACACACAATTTCACAAATTTACACCACCACACACACCTCACTCTTACATGGTGCAACCAATTCACTACAACACTACTATACGTTGTAACTTTTTTTTTTTTTTTAAAACACTCTCACACCACCACACATACACACAATCATAGTGCACTCACTTCACCACAACACTAATTCACCACGTTGCAACACCTTCACTCACATACTCATTACGCCACACACACACACGCTCTTTACATCACAGTGCAACACACATACACTTCCAAGTATACAATCTCTTGCCACTACACAACATAATTTACACCGCAACTCACACTCAAAGGTAGCAATAGATTCAAATTCAAATCACTTTACTAAATGCAACCTCCTCCACAAATGGTAAGAACAATTCAAATTCAAATAAAACTTATTCAATGCTACTTAATGAATTGCCTCAAACTTAAAGAAGGTGTTTGAATTCAAATGATTTCCTTTTTTTTTTTTTAAACAATGCAATCTAAAAATTGCAAACACACTACTCAATTTCTAGAATCTTCTTGCAACAATTCAAGATCACACTCTTCCACACTTAAACTTCTCCACTTCTATTCAAGTTTCCAACCACGACTTACAACAAAAGGCAACTCAACTTTCAAATTCAAAAAGAAGTTCAATAAGTGCAAGATTCCACAAATGGTAAGAAGCTATTTTAAATTCAAATGACACACAATTAACAATGACTTAATGTGTGTTTTGAAATTCAAATTGACTTCTTAACTCACACTTTAATTCTGAAAATTTCAAATCTAAAATCTCAATTGCCAGTCCTCAAATCCGAAATTTTCACTTCTCAACTTGATCACAAAGGACCAATACTCTTTTCTCTTCATGTTTCACTTCAAAGACACTTCACATTCACGGTCAATTCTCAAGGAATCCAAGAATGTTACAAGTCTCCAAGTGTACAACAACTAAACAACAAGATAGCACTTCAACAACACAAGAATAAAACACAACTCCACTTCACAATTCGGATCAATGTAATAATTCAACAATCCTTAAATTTGGAATTCCAAATTGTAAATCCCTCCTCTTAAACCTCAAACTCTGATACCAAAAGATGATGTGCTCAAAACTAAGTTCAAGCACAATCAAATGACTCAAGGAAAACAATTCTCAAGTCTCATACAAACCGGTTCAATCAACTAGGAAATTGCATGACCCTAATGGAACTTTGATGAAATCTAATGGTTCAAAGGTTCAATTAACTTCCACTAATGATCAATTTCACTAATCAACAATAAGAACAAGTGAATTACATGTGAAATGGATGAAAAAGAAAAGCACAAAACCGTGATGTACCCTCTTCCCACATAAGCTCAAATTCATGCCAATCACTAAAGTGTATTCAATCTTAAATGAACAATCAATCTTATAAGATTGTTGTCCACGCAATACAATCACAAATATGTCCAAGAAAGATTCAAATCTACCTTAGATATCACTCACTAGAGAAGAAATGAACATACAACAAAGATGAATCGATATGACTCATAATTCTCCTTGTCGCACTTGCCACAATTCCAATTCTTGGGTTGAAATTGATAAGAGGTTTGAACTAAGGATGAACCCTAATTCCACACGTGAAAGTGCTAGGTTATTTCTGCAAAATATGGCCTCCTCAAACACTCTTCTAAGCAAGTATTTATACTTGCTACTCCTAGGGTTAGAAAGTGGTCAAAATTACAAGTTTGCCACTTTTAAAGTGGCTAGTCCTAAATGAAAATTACAATCAAAATAAAAGTGTTACAAAATGATTACAAAATAAATAGTCCATGCAAATGAAAAATATATAAAATAAATTGGTCTTCAAGATGCCGGTCTTCTATAGGATTCATCGGCCCAACTCATCGCCGGTTCAGGTCGGTCCATGGATAATCCACAAGCTGAGTCTGAGGGAGTTTGTCCATTGCCCTATAAAATATGATAAGTGTGCCTGTTGGAAAACACAATACAAGAATAATAGAAAAGAGGTTAATTTATAAATAATTCTGGGGTCGATCTACTCAAAATGGGCCCTCATCGCCAAAATTCAAATTCCTTTAGTTCTTGCCCTAATGATAGGTTTTGTCGGATTTTGATTCCTATCACAATAATAAATGGTAACAATAACAAATTTACGTCCACTTCCACGGCAAGGATATTAACACAACAAATATACAACTTTCCACAAATGTGATCCGAAATTAACAATAGGCAGCAACTCCAATTTGAATTTCAACCTCCTCACTAATTGCAAGCCTTCCTCAATTGGTAAGAAATGGATTTCAAATTCAAATAACACTCATTAACTCCCACAACTTAATGGAATGTGTTTGAATTCAAATAGATTCCTTACTACTCAACTCAATGCAAATCTGTAAAATGCACTTCCCCAATTCAGAATTACACAATGGAATCACAACAACAAACCTCACAACCTCCCTCACGCCATAAGCTAGTCACGGCAAGAGAATGGTAAGTTTTCAAGTTCAAAAATTGTTGAATTTAACAACACTTCTATGCTTCTTTCCTTCCACGAAATAATTAATCACAAGAAGCTACAACAACCTTCCCAATCCAACTCCAACAAGTAGCAAATCAAAATTCCAATCAAGGTAATTTTCGCAACTCATAAACTACAACAACACAATTGCGGTTCAAAATTGAATAACCCTAATTGAAGATGATAATCACGAAATCAAACAAGAATCAATCCCTTCTCTCAACTTGTGCTCTAATACCAAAAGATGATGTGCTCAAAACCCACTTTCAAGAACAATCAAATGACTCAAGAAAAACAATTCTCAAGTCTCATACAAACCGGTTCAATCAACTAAGAAATTGCATGACCTTAATGGAACTTTGATAAAATCCAATGGTTCAAAGGTTCATTTAACTTCCACTAATGATCAATTTCACTAATCAACAATAAGAACAAGAGAATTACACATGAAATGGATGAAAAAGACAAGCACAAAAACCGTGATCTCAAATCCTTCCAACAATTCCAATTCACGCCAATCACTAAAGAGTATTCAATTTCAATGAACAATCAACCTTACAAGATGATTATCCATGAATTACAATCACCAATAAGTCCAAGAAAGATTCAAATCTACCCTAGATATGACTCACTAGAGAAGAAATGAACATACAACAAAGATGAATTGATATGACTCACAATTCTCCTTTGTCGCACTCGCCACAATTCCAATTCTTGGGTTGAAATTGATAAGAGGTTTAAACTAAGGATGAACCCTAATTCCACACATGAAAGTGCTAGGTTATTTCTGAAAAATATGGCCTCCTCAAACCCTCTTCTAAGCAAGTATTTATACTTGCTACTCCTAGGGTTAGAAAGTGGTCAAAATTACAAGTTTGCCACTTTTAAGGTGGCTAGTCCTAAATGAAAATTACAAGGAAAATGAAAGTGTCCCAAAACCAAATACAACAAAAAATAGTTCATAAAACAATTACAAAGTAAAAAATATCATAAGTCTTCATGAGCCAATGCCTCGGAATGGAAAACAATCGCAGCGGGTCTTTGAATGTCACCCTGAAAATGTTCTGTGTCCATTAACTATTGTAGGACATATTGGCATCCCATGGAGAATTATCATTGTACCTGTAAGATTATTCTCAAATAGTTATTAGAATAAAAGACATAAAGTAAAGTATGAGCAATTTGGATCATCATCCAAATCGAGTTCTGAAAATGTCGATAGTGCTAGAAATTTTCTCATCAGAATGTACAATACATGAGTAATAGAAAAGAGGTTAGTAAAAAAATAATTCCAGGGTCCATTTGCTCAAAAAGGACCCTTATTGCCAAGATTTGAAATCCTTTAGCTCTTACCCTAATGATAGGTCTTGTAGGATTTTGATTCCTATCAGACTAGGTTGTGTTTTGATGCAAGGCAAGTAAGTCGTAGCACACGCATCTCATTAACTGTGAAACCTTAGAAAAGTAAGGCATTTCAAATGATAAAATTAATTAGGATAATTTTTTTAGATCTTAATAAAAAATAGTACCTTAATTTTTTTTTCTAATATTAAGACTTTCAAATAATCATGATTCCTATCTATAATTTACAATTAAGCTTCAAATATTATTAGCTATATAAATTTAGTTTTGAAACTTTATATAACAAGAATTTCTTTTAGTCAATTTAAGATTCCTTTAAATATCTATATACAATTTTTCTTCTTTTTATAGATGTAAACAATTAGCTTCTCTAAGAAGCTTTTCTAACTAACTTCTTAAGAAAGCCACCTTAAAGTTAACTTCTTAACGAAGGATATTTCACTAACTTATTAAAGAAGCTTACTTGATCTACTTCTCAAGTAAGACATAAAAAAAAAAAACTTAGCTAAGAAGTATAACTTCTCAAGGAAGTTATCTTGATAAACTTGGTGACAAAGTTTTTCATGACTTCCTATGGAGAATCACCAAAGTATCCTTTCAATAAAACTACTCATCTCGCAAAAACCTTCGAGATGAATTGGTCCCTAAATCTTGAAAATCATACAAGGTTAAGATACTAGAGTTGACTTAGGTCTTCCAATACAAAAACCCAAGTTGACCAAAGTAAACTCTTAAGTTGACTTAAGACCTCTTGAGTAACAATGTAAGTTAACTTGCCTACAAAACTACATAAACCCAACTAATCTCAAACTCATGAGATGAATCTTAATAATCTAAGCATGCAAATCAAAGTTAAATCCCACAAGAAAACTAAAACTTCTACTAGTTAGTACCAATTCCTTTCATTTCTATTCAATCATAACTGAAGCTACTAAGATGATAGCAAGATCTTTATTCTGACTAGAATATCTTATGGAAAATGAAAAAAAAGTATGAATACCTAATAGATTTGGCCTAGAAATCAAAATCTAAGATCAAATATTCGAGCCTAAATGTCATCTATATTTCCTAAGGATTTTTGTAGGTAGTATTTTTAGAAATCCTACTAAATAAAGAAATATACCTATAATTTAGCTCTAAATGAACCTGTGTAAGGTCCAGGAGCTAGAGAAGACTTGAAATTTTATAAGTTAACCTAAGTCAACTTAGTCAAATTAAAAGTCAACTTGAGTCAATTGACTATAACCGACTCACTAACTTAAGTTTTCCATTCAAAACCCTAGGAAGACTTTAGTAGACTTAAGACATTAGAGTTAAGACTTAGGTTGACTTAGGGAAGACTTAGTAAATAAGACATCATGGATCCATATGATACTCTTTTCTGATGGAATTAAGGAGTTTAGCTTAGTAAAAGTTCAATGGAAAACCATCAACTGCACTAATTTCCACTAAACTCCTTACCTAAGAGTTTGGACTTAATCTCGATATTTTACCTAGTAGACTAAATTCGAATTTTGTCAAATTTTATCAATAGGATTAGTACTTAGCCCTAAGAATTTCTTGAGTATTAGATTTAAAAACCTGAACTTGATTGACTAAAGTCTACTCCCATTTGACTTAAGTCAACCTTTGATAAAAAATTAGATAACTCAAGAAGACTTGCATTAACTTGAGTCTAATCCTTTCCAAATCTATCTTATCTAATCCTAATCACGAGGATTAATATTCTAGAACATAGATTAACATAAACAAATACAAATTAATAACAAACCAAATTATAAAACCAAATTGAAATTGGAAGTTCCTTAAACTTTACCCTAAAGCCTTCTAAGCGGTTAAGATTGAAACTACCCCCAAATCTTATTCTATATTAACCAAAATTTTCCTAACTCAATATTATATCATTAATTACCCAATAATAAATAAAATATAAGAAAATATAGAAAAACTCCATGAGCTACACCCCTTTCCTCAAGACACCATCTACATGGACAAGCTTCCAAAACAAGCTTTGAAATTCCAAACCTTATCTTTTCTCATCATGACCAAAATGATTCCACTAGATCTTATCTCAATCCTACCCTATTTTTTCTTGTTTAACCTAAGAAAGAGACATGAAATAATTTGAAAATAGGCATATGAATATCCGATCCAAACTAGATGCACTAAACATATGATTTTTCCAAAATTTACCAAGGTTTACTTACCTTAATCTTTCTTATTTTGTACTTAATAAATCATACCCAAATTTTACCCTATTATAGCTTAAATATACCTTAATTACTCATAAAAAAAAAAGCATGGAAAAATTAAAAAATATGGGCCCCCAAAAATGGATTAGAAACCCCCTTCTTCACCTAAGCATGACCATGTAAATCCATCTAGCTTGTCACCATTCAATTGACCCCTTTCTATCTTAATTTAATTTAATCTAAAATACCCTAATTTAACTTGATTAAAATGGGTTAAGAACTTGGTGTTATCATGGAAAAATTTGAGATTAGAGTCTTATAAACAAAAGAAAAATTACATCTAAATCTCATCCCTAAAAACACCTTGTTACTTAACCTTGTTTAACCCCATCTTACCTAATCTTAACCTAATCAAAATTAGCCCAAAATTTGTCATGACTAAGCTAAGGAAGTTAATTGAAAATAGATAAAAAAATTAGCCTAAGAAAACCACTTGGAAACTACCCTAACTTATCCTATAAGATCTTAGGCCAATTATAACCCTAAAACCTACCTATTCTTGTCCCCTTAAGTGTGCTAAATCAAGGCTTAAATTAATTTGCAAAACAACAAAACTTAACTAGTATAAAAAAGAAGGTAAAAGGCAAATTTACCTCCACAAGCAACCCCACAATTCACACACCACTTGCTCGCCATTTCCTTTGAAATGTTTTTTGCCAAATTTCCACCAAACACCACTCATATTTCTTTAAAACGTTAGAAAGTTTCACCCAAAAATAACCCCACTTGCATCTCTAAAGCCAATCATAGTTTTAGACTACCAATTCCTTGATCTAAGGGACTCTATTTTAGAAATTTTCATTAGAATAAGGTAATCCCACTTTACCCAAATCATTTTTCATAACATACTTATCTTACTTACACTAATACCACTTATATGTAACATTTACAGATTTTCACCACAATTCCATATCAAACAAACTTTATCTTTGTAATGAATACAAAAGTACAAAGAAATGATGTTAATAACTTATCTTCAGACCATGAGGACTTATGACCATTTATGACTATCTATGACCTATTAGAAATCCATGGATATATTCTTGACATATTTTGGACATATTATGGACATATTCTTGACATATACCTTAGACACATATTTGCCTTATGATTGTAAGGACGGGACTTTACTCAAATGAGGACTTAAGTGCGGACCTTGATGACGGATCGATTTCCTAAACGAAGGACTTAATATTAAAAGACTATAAAAGACTTTAATAAAACATAGGGTTAGAAATAGGATACTAGAATAGTTTATCTTAAAGGTAGTTATTTCTTATATGTATAAATATTTCTCTATGTTTATATAGGTTCTTCAAAAGATTGCTAGGTTTGACCTAAGAATTACTTTGATCATTGAAAAAGAATGGCAAGGTGAGTATTAACAAAGATTGCCACTTGATCTGTGCTTGTAATTTTAGTAGCAGCTAAAGTTGAATACTAATGAACCTATATGTGTGTTTGATTTGGTTGATTGTTTGATTGATAAGGCCTGAAGAAAAAGAAAGTAAAGTTGCTTGTATTCATGGCTATTCTTATAACTAATGGAGGCTTTGCAAATTGTTTAGTCACCTCTTAACTTATGTTAAGCATATTAAAATACTTATTTTCAAATGAATCATGCATAGCACCATCATGCATATTCTTATAGATTCCATCAAAGTTACACAAGTAATGAAAGGATGTCCTGAGGGAGTATCCTATTCTAACAATACAAAAATGACTAGAGGATTATCATGTACTGGTATGGATCTATGTTCATCATTCTATTTTGGGCACATGCATCGGAGGTGTACGAGCAAGGAAAACATTATTTTCTTTTGGTTCTTAGAAGATCATTCTTTTAGCATAACTATTGATATGTAGAGCGTAGCTCTGATTTGTGTTGCCAAGGATGTATGCCAGTGTAACGAAATTGGTAGCTTGAACTCTGATGGAAATTTAAAATGATCCTCAACTCAAGGTCAAAGGAGGGGTATATTGGACGGAAACATCCTTAGACTTGATGTAGTTTCCGGTTGACTACATGTGATGACCAGCATATGATTGTTCATGCATTCATGCACTAAATTGTTAACTTGCTTATTTTGTATGAAAGGTGGTTTTGAGTTAGGATCTCACTAAGCTTTATAGCTTACCCACACCCCCCCCCCCCCCCCCCCCCCCCCCCCCCCCAATCAATTTTTCTTTTGCAGTTAAGTTAAAAGTTAGAATGGGCTAGGAATCAAGTGATGAGAGCTCTAAACTTAGATATCAAGGAACAAGTATAAAATAGAGCAATTGTTGGTTTAAACTTAAATAGGGTGATAAATTTTTTGAAACTTGTATTTTCGTTCTTTTTAAAATCTATTTTTCTTTAAACTTATTTAAACCTAAACTTCTTTAGGATTGTGACTACCTAATTTTATGATTTAGTAGGGGATATTGATTCTCTACAATTTTAGAGAATTGTAATAATCGGTTTCCATAGTTATTTTCATAATAATTAATTATATGTATTATTAGTTATGGTGAGGAATGATTATTTAATTAGGGTTTTGTAACCTCTGACATGCAAGGTGGTTTTCATATTGTAGGTACACATGTAATATGGCAACTTATGGAAATTCTACTAAACCCCCTATAGGGTCATTACATCAACTGAAGCCATATGAGAAGAATTGCCCAACTCATGACTTGGAGTTGGTGGCAATGGTACTAGCACTAAAATTGTGGAGACATTACTTGTACGAGGAGAAATGTAAGATTTTTATTAACCATAGAAGCTTGAAATATATCTTCACATAGAAAGAGTTGAACATGTGCAAGAGGAGATGGTTAGAGTTGATTAAGGATTATGACTTGGAAATTCAGTACGACCCAAGAAAAGCTAATGTGGTAGTAGATACCTTTAGTAGAAAGAAATAGGATAATGTTGTCACTCTAATCACTTCACAACGAAACTTGTTGGATGGCATTCATAGATTGGATTGTGAAACTTGTATTTTCTTTCTTTTCAAAATCTATTTTTCTTTAAACTTATTTAAACTTAGACTTCTTTAGATTGTGACTACCCAATTTTACGATGTGGTAAGGGATATTGATTCTTTACAATTTTAGAGAACTATAATAATCAGTTTCCATAGTTATTTTCATAATAATTAATTATATGTATTAACACTTATGGTGAGAAATGATTATTTAATTAGGGTCATGCAACCTCTGACATGCAAGGTGGTTTTCATATTATAGGTACACAAGTTATATTGCAACCTTTAGGAAATTCTACTAGCTCCCCTATAGGGTCTGATGAGATCCATGATGGGAGCCAAGCCAAGAAGATGGAATGTGGATCCTCTTGAAGTGCCACATGGACCGATCACAAGAGATCGAGCGAAACAATTCAAGGAAGCGCTTAACGGGTTGATAAAGGATGTCCATGAAGCCGAAAAGGATTGGAGCAATCATGAAGTTGGAAAGGATTGGAATAACCATGGGAAGGCCCTTGCTCTTGTACAAGTCATACCGGATACGGGGTGAAGAGGGCGTGTCTTTACAAGGCATGGCCGTATAGGAATCTCAAGGTTACACAGAATCATACACGGTCATATACACGGCCAAAAGGCATGGCCGTGTATAGAGTCAAGAAAATCCATAGAAAGATACACGTCTAGAAGTACACGGTCGTGTATGTCTCCAACGTCGGCTCAAGGCCGCCAGCCTTCATTCCAACGCTGTCGGCCTTCATGTCTACACCGCTGGCCTTCATGTTCTGTTTTTGTTATTTTTACGCAACTTATTGAAGTGATGTCGTTTTGGGCTTTATTGTTACGAATTGTAAACCCTAGTATAAAGCTCCTAGGGTTTAGAACATAGAAGATAGAATATACAACTTAAAGTTTGAAAAACACTTTGAGAGAATTCCTCTCTTGGTTCTTTAAAGAACTAATCTAGAACTTATCGGATTTTTCTTCCGTGGCGTTCATCCCGACTTATCAATCGGTCTTTCATCTCGATTGTGGTGTCTTCATATTATACCAAGGTTCTTGTCACGCTTATAGACAACGGGTCGCGGTTTCCACTTGAGGGTGTTTAGCATCTTAGGTAACGAATTCCAAATGTACTGGTATTAGGTTTCGTCACACATTGGCGTGGTTCGTATCAGTTAGGAATCCGATCAAACCGATCTCGCATCAGGGTCATTGCATCAATTGAAGCCATATGAGAAGAATTGCCCAACTCATGACTTAGAGTTGATGGCAGTGGTACTAGCACTAAAATTGTGGAGACACTACTTGTACGGGGACAAATGCAAGATTTTGACTAACTATAGAAGCTTGAAATATATCTTCACATAGAAAGAGTTGAACAAGCACAAAGGAGATGGTTGGAGTTATTATGACTTAGAAATTCAGCACCACCAAAGAAAAGCTAATGTGTGATGAGCTTACTAATTGGATGGCAAACACATCAAATGAATAGGTGTGAACAACCAAATCCCTCAATCAAAATGGCGTGAAAAATTACTTCAAATTGGAAGTCCAATTCATAAGTTTGAATACTAAATAGATGTAAGAACAAACAAGTGTATGATCTTCAATGGAACAATATCTAAATGAACTAAAATTCAATTTCAAATTGAAATGAACAAATCTAAAAATAAGAACCCTAATTCACGTGATAAGAATAAGTAGCCAACAAATTATACTTAGATATTACTCACTAAACACAATTTGCAAAACAATAAGAGTAAGATTGATATAACTCATAATCCACTCTAGTTGATTCTCGCCATAATTTCATAAAGAAATTAATAAGCAATCTTTATATGCAAAGGATGAACCCTCACGACACAAAGTGCATATTTTTCTCAAAATGTCAAAAGCTCTATAAAAAAACCCTAGTTAGCAAGTATTTATACTTGCTCCTATTAGGTTACAAACACACCAAAAATTACAAAGATGCCACTTAAGAGGTCGGTTCCTAAAACACAAATTATAAGTACAAAATAAAAATGGCCGGTTTCATAAGCAATAATTACAAATACAAATGATCTTCAAGTGGCCTATTCTTCACTACAAATTGAACAATTTGTGGGCTGTTGGATGTAACTCCAAGAATGTCCCACAAGTTGATCCTTAGTGCATGTTATTTGGCCATCTTATAAAACCAATGAATGTACCTGCTAAAGTGCAAAATAAAAACATTATTAGATAAAATGTAGCCATATGTGGATTCTAGGCTCATGTATCCAAGTTAGGTTTCCCACTACTGGAATCGTAGGGTTGATTCCTATCATCTCCTTAGGCCTCTAAAAGATTTGCCCTCAAATCTAAGGGGTTTTCTTTGGGACTGAAACCCAGTGTTTGTGTTTGCTATTAGTTGGACTTCGGGAAGAGCTAAAGGTGTTTTTAATCTATTCCTAGAAAGAGAAAATCTCAAACGGAGACATAGGAGTCAAGATTATCTATGTACCATCCTTTTGAAAAATGTAAGTGTTTCTGAACCGATCATGTAACACCTTTCTATCAAATAACCAGGGTCTACCCAATAATAAGTGAAAGGCGCACATAGGAAGCACATCACATATAATTTCATCACTGTATTTATCTCCTATACTGATTGGCACCATTACCCTCTATGTAACATGCAAACTACCTCGGTCGTCTAACCAATGCAATTTATAAGGGCTAAGATGTGGGCTAGTGGCTAGTTGTAAGTTATCTACTAATGCAACAAGTATGACATTAGTGCAACTACCACCATCAATGAAAAGCACACATAGGTTACCTCGAATCCGACAAGGTGTGTGGAATAGGTTCTCCCTCTGTATGTCCCTGGCATTTGGAGATAAAGTCAAGACCTTACGCAATACATTAATAGGTAAGTAATTTTCACCCTTTTTGTCCTTGTGTGTCTTAGTGTTCTGATCATCATAATACTCTTGCAAGACCATGGATAAAATTGTAGGCTTGACAGCTTCTTCCTCTTCATCTTCTTCATTACCTTCCATAACAGTCATTACCCTTTTATTGGAACACTGTGCAACCATATGTCTAAATCCTATACATTTGAAACATTTAATCTAGCATATCTTACCACTGGTTGACCCTGGTACTATCTGCCTAATATTAGATCCAACTACCTCTTTGCCTTTCCCAAAAACAATTTTCTCCTTTTCTATGCTAGGGATAACTCTGTCTATAGCCCTGACATGTTCGCCTACTCCCTTTGGTCTACCTAACTGACCATCAGCCCCCCTAAGTTTAGTAGTAGTGCTATGCCTGTTACTAGTGATCCGGAATGGATTGGATCGCCTCTACCTTTCCACTTTCAAGGCTAATTGTATAGCCTCATCAAGTGTACTATACCTTTGCAGCTCAACAACACAGGCTATCTTGTATTTCAACCCAAACACAAAACGTGCTAGGGTTTTATTTAGGAGGCTTTACTGATCCACATCTGATCATTAATGTCTCAAACTCCTAGACATAGTCATCCATTACTTTGCCTCCCTATTTTAGTGTTTAGAGACGCATAAACAGTTCCTGCCTATAGTGCTCAGGAATGAACCTTTTCCTCAGAACTCGTTTTATGTCTCTCTAGGTATGTATTTCAGCCTCTCCATCCCTTCGCCCGCTGATCACCAGATTCTTCTACCACAAAGCTACATAACCTATGAACTTTATAGTTGCAAGGCGAACCCTGGTGTTATCATCAATCTCATAACACACAAAAAGGCCCTCAACCTTATCCTCCCAATCCAGCTAATCATCTGCTGAGCCCATGCCATCAAATGAAGGCATCTGCAGTTTCACATATTCTAGTCCCCTAGGTGGCTTAAAATCCCTATTCGAATATGGATTAGCCCCAAAATTATCATCTCTTTCCTCCTTAAGTGCATGATGATCTCCTTCCACTCTCTTTCCTATATTTCCTCTTACTGGTCCCTCCCTTTGAACGTTTTGAGGAGCTACTCTAGGTGGTGGTACCTAAGGATTCACTATTGGTGGTTGCGGTATCGTCATCCTATCTATCCTTGTTGCTAATGTAACAACAATAGTAGTAAGGTCTTGAAGCTGTTCCTCCAAAGTTCTTCCACCTATAGTACAATGACCCTATTCGCCACCAACTTGGCTATTGGTGATAGGAATAAAAATCCAACAAGACCTATCATTAGGACAAGAACTAAAGGATTTCAAATCTTGGCGTTGAGGGCCCATTTTGAGCAGACTGACCCTAGAATTATTTATATATTAACCTCTTTTCTATTATTCTTGTATTTTGTTTTCCAATAGGCACACTTATCATATTTTATAGGGCAATGGACAAACTCCCTCAGACTTAGCTTGTGGGTTATCCATGGACCGACCTAAACCGATGATGAGTTGGGCCGATGGATCCTATAGAAGACCGGCATGTTGAAGACCAATTTCTTTTATATATTTTTCATTTACATGGACTATTTATGCTGTAATCATTTTGGGACACCTTAAAAGTGGTAAACTTGTAATTTTGAGCACTTTTTAACCCTAAGAGTAGCAAGTATAAATACTTGCTTAAGAAAGGTTTTGAGAGGCTAATTTTTACAGATTTGAGAGGACATTTCACGTGTGAATTAGGGTTCTTTCCTTAGTTCCAAACTCTTATCAATTTCAACCCAAGAATTGGAATTGTGGCGAGTGCAACGAAGGCGAATTGTGAGTCATATCAATTCAATTTTGTTGTATGTTTATTTCTTTTCTAGTGAGTCATATCTAGGGTAGATTTGGATCTTTCTTGGATCTAATTGTGGTTCTATTTTCATAAACATCAATCTTGTAAGATTGATTGTTTCATTGAGCACTTGGATTTCATACTTCCTTGTTATTGTTGGCATGAACTAGTGATTGAAAGGGAAAGTGGATTTCATTGTTTCATTGCTTCCTTTTGATCTGATTTTACGTGAACTTCATCTTCTCTTGTGGTTATTTGGTTAATGCTATCATTAGAGATTACAATTGAATCATTTGAACAACAATTTCCATCAAATCTTCAAAGGTGTCACAAGAATTGCTTACTAGGTGGACCGGTTTTATGTTAGATTTGAGATTGTTTTCTTGAGTCTTTTGATTGTGCTTCCAAGTGGGTTTAGGCACATCAATTGGCCTTATTGCAAATTCCCCCATTCACACTATCATTCGACATAGTTGTGGAATTGATTTGTCGAATTACCAAGATAATTTAAAGCAACATAGTACACTCCCTTCACTACAACCACACTTCCACCGCCACATAACAACCAAATAACCTAAAAAAGTAAACACAAAAATCCACTTAACTTCACACACTTCCACACTTAAATTATGGCAACAACAAGTAGAAGTAATAATTAAACACTTCTCTAAATAGTAGTGACAAGTACAAGTTAACACTTATATTTTAGATGAATTCTAGTTGTTTGTGTAATAAGTTGATGTTATCTTGAAGAATTTTGATACTTAAAAGAGAAATATTTCAGTTTCAGGGATGAAGACCACTATTTTGAGAGGAGATATCGACTTGGATTGAGATCGGAGAAGAATACACGAAGAAGAATGCTTTTTGGAAGGAATAGGGGAAGTACACGAGCGTGTATTTCTAGAGCACCGCCGTGTGTTGGGTTTGAAAAACCAATAGATGCTTACACGGTTTGAGTACACGTTGAAGCACAGCCGCGTGTTGGCTTATTCATAGAAGTACACGGCCGTGTGTTATTGGCCGTGGGTTTTTTTTTTACTTGAGACACTATTGCAAGGCACGGTCGTGTATAACCGTAGGTCGAGACCGTGTATATGGAAAAGTTTGGCCGTTTCAGGAGATTTTTCAGTTTCCATATATATATCTCTTTGTTTTCCAATGAGGGGGGTTCCTAACCTGAAGAAGATAGAAGAAAACAACGTAAAGAAGAAGAGGAGGAGACTAAGAAAGATTATCTAAGGGAAAAGCAACATCAACGGATTTATCTTTCTCTTCTGAAGGGTTTATGCACACGGGTTTTTCATCTTCATTGATTTGTAACTTGAAAACCATGAGTGGCTAATTTATTTCATACTTGAACCTTACAAACCCTAATTATCATGTAACATTGGATTGATTGCACAGTTAATGAATAGTGGAATTCTCTGAATTTATTCATGTTATTCATTTAGTGTTGCTAATTTGATGTATGGCTAGCATTGAGTTTACATTGATTTCTTAGAAGTTGATTGGAAAATCTCTTATTTGAATAGATCGTGCATGAATAAAGGAATTCGTGTGTAATCTAGGGATTGAGAACATGAATTTTCCATATTAGGTTAAATTAGATAATTCGACCT
Organism: Laguncularia racemosa; assembly: GCA_037954665.1. NCBI lineage: Eukaryota > Viridiplantae > Streptophyta > Magnoliopsida > Myrtales > Combretaceae > Laguncularia > Laguncularia racemosa. The sequence goes on from JBBMOL010000267.1 coordinate 131,293, forward strand.
GATGGAGGGTTCAAGAGTGTTAATGCAATTCTAATCAATTTTGATAAAAGAGGGATCTTTATTAATGCGATTAGGGTTAGGAGCTAATAAATCTGGAAGGAATATTGGCTTAGTGTTAGATACTCCGTGGTTTAGAGATAGCCATTGCTCGTTAACTAATTTATTGAAAGGGTGAAGTTACATGACAATTAGAAGAGTAGTAAAGGTAGGGTATGCTCTTAATTATTAGATTTAGTAATCAAGTTCATGTGTTAGTTTTAATTTCTATAGGTTTTGTCAAGTGTTTCTAATTTAAATTGAATCTTTCGAAATTGTGCGGTTGGGTAGTTGGTTTAGAGTTATTACTGGTACTTGTTGATCCTTAGAGGAACAATATCTGAACTCAACTCTATATTATTACAATTGATAGGTGCACTTACCTAATTGATCGTAAAAGAGAGTCGTAGAAAAGGATTTTAAAATTTGTGTGATTACGGTCATCAACAAGTTTTTGGCACTGTTGCCGGGGATCAGCGATATTAAGAAAGCTCGACGCTAACTACTTTAACCATTTACTCTTTAGTACATGTTATGTTACATTCACTCTTTGGTATTCCCTTGATTTTCTTTGTAGTTTTTGACAAGGAGCTCTTCATCCAAACTTCTTGCTTTTGACCTAAAGATTAAGCTGACATCCAGAAGAAGGTTGAGGAGTGCCTTTGAACAAGCTACAGGAAATCCAGTTTTTGAAAATTAGCAATTAGGTGAAGAGGAATAGCAGTTTAGTGAGGGTGAGAATTCAGCTGCAAAAATGGCATATCAACGTCGAACGATGGTTGAGTATACCAGACCGACTTTGGATAGCACGGGCTCTTGTATAGTAAGACCCACAATAGAGGCCAACAATTTTGAAGTCAAGGCTTTTATAATGAACATGATCCATAATCAATGCCAATTCGATGGTTTAGCTGATCAGGACCCCCATGCTCACATCCAGATGTTTCTAGACATCTGTGAAATAGTTAAACATAACGGGGTGACAGATGAAGCTTTGAAGTTGCATCTTTTTCCTTTCACATTGAGGGAAAAGCAAGGCAGTGATTCAACTCTTTAGATCGGAACTCCATCACAACTTGGGCCCAGTTGGCGGAAACATTCTTGGACTACTACTTCCTGCCTTCTAAAACGGCCAAACTAAGAAATGATATCACATCGTTTACTAGATAGATAATGAGCCCCTTGATGAATCTTGGTTAAGGTTTAAGGAATTGCTCAGGCGGTGCCCACATCATCAGATGCTTAATTGGTTACAATTCTCCACCTTCTACAACGGGCTTAATTATCTAACACGACAAACCATTGATGCTACTGCTGGTGGTACACTTAATGTGAAGACTTCTGAGGAGTCTCTACAACTGTTTGTAAACATGGCGAAGAATAACCATCAGTGGAGTAATAGTAGGACAGGCAAAGAGCAGCAGGGATTTATGAAGTTGAAATGATGACCACCCTTATAGCAAAGGTTAATGCTCTAGCTAAAAAGGTTGATGGGATGGCAATGTTTGAGTCACCCCAATATTTTCCAACTGATCAATCAACCGCATCAGTAGGTCATGATTATATGGAGCAAGTTCATTATGTTAGCAATCCTATGCGATCTCAGAACAACCCCTACAACAACACATATAATCCAGGCTGGCACAATCACCCTAATTTTTCATGGAGCAATCTACAATTTCTCGGGGTAATGCACTTGCACCTGGATTCCAAAGGCCTCTTCCACCACCTTTTACAGGAAAGAAGTCTAACCTGGAGGATATGATTTCCAAGTTCATTTAAACCTCAGAGCAGCGCCAGCAAGCAACAGATACTGCTTTAAGAAATCATGAGGCTTCCATTTACAATCTAGAAAACTAGGTGGGTCAGATTATAAAAATGTTATCAGAGAGACCACAAGGGTCCTTACCTGGGAATACAGAACCTAATCCAAGGGAGCAGGTGAAGGCAGTGACCCTTAGGAGTGGAAGGGAATTGCATTCTGACACCATTAGAGTGCCAGGGGTTGTACAAGAACAAGAATAAGAGGTTAAGGTTAGACAAGATAAGGTTGCTAAAGAGGAACAAGCCATTACACAAGGTAAGGAAAAGGAGCTTGATAAAGAGGAAGATCTAGGAAAGGCCATGACATCAACAGTTCAGCCCTACAAGCTTCTAATTCCATATCCAGGCCTCTTGAAAAAAGATAAAGAGCAAGAACACTTCGGTAAGTTTTTAGATTTGTTTAAACAATTGCATATTAATATACCGTTCGTGGAAGCTCTTGCGCAGATGCCCAAGTACGCAAAGTTCTTAAACGATTTGCTATCGAACAAGAAATGGCTGGAAGAGGTTTCTACTGCAGTCATTGGAGTAGAATGTTTAGCTATTTTGCAGAACAAGTTGCCTAAGAAACTCAAGGATCCAAGTAGTTTGACTATTCCATGCTTAATAGGTGAACTACCTATGGAGAGAGCCTTGGCAAACCTTAGGGCAAGTATAAGCTTCATGCCCTATTTACTATTTAGGAAGCGCAAACTTGGAGAGCCAAAGCTTACAAGGATGCGTTTGCAGTTAGCTGATCGCTCGGTCAAATTCCCTAGAGGAATCATAGAAGATGTCCTAGTAAAGGTAGAAAAGTTCATTTTTCCTATTGACTTTGTTATCTTGGACATGGATGCAGATGTAGAGGTCCCGCTGATCTTGGGACGACCATTCCTTGCTACTATACGAGCGGTGATAGATGTTGCTGATGGGAAACTGGTTTTAAGAGTGGGTGAAGATGAGTTGACTGTGACAATCCCAACAGCTCTGAAACAATCTTTAAGTGCTAATGATTCTTGCTATGCTATTGACTGTGTTGATATGTCTGTGATGAGTTCTATGCAGGAATTGTTATGCTGTGACCTTTTTGAATTTAGCTTAACAACAACTGGAGAAGAAGAGTGTGAGAACTTTGATATTTAGAATGTGATGGCTCAATTGAATGCTTGTGAAGAGGTAATGTGTAAAAGAGGGTTTGAGAAGATAGGATCTAGTGAGGAAAGAAGGCTGAAACCATTGGTTGAGGGACCCCCAAAACTCGAGTTGAAGCAACTCCCAAAATATCTAGAGTATGCCTTTCTGGAGGCTAATTCTAAACTCCCTATCATTATTGCTGCTGGTTTAACAAGGGAGCAAAAGGACAGCCTATTAGGGGTCTTGAGGGAGCACAAATGTGCTCTCGCTTGGAAGATTTCTGATATTTGGGGTATTAGTCCTTCGTTTTGCACCCATAAGATTTTTCTTGAGGATGATTTCAAACCAGTGGTGCAACCTCAGAGGAGGTTAAACCCCAATATGCGAGAGGTTGTGAAGAAAGAGGTGATAAAAGTCTCCCCTCATGGAGTAGTGGAATTGGAACACCCGAGTAGACATACCTTCAAGGTAAATGGGTAACTATTGAAGCTATATTTTGGGACTTAAGGGGAAAAAGAGGGCCAAGAGGAGTTTAGACTCCACCCTCTTGTGAATTAATCAAGTTCAATCTCATTCTATCGAGCAAACGACGTTAACCAAAAGCGCTTGATGGGAGGTAACCCATGCAGTTTTTAGGTAAATTTTTCTTTCATCATAACCATTCAACAACCCATGCGATACTTCTGTTATGGATCTTGAGGATGACATGATAATTATGTTTCAACAAGTTTAGAAGGGCTAGAACACTCAACAGAGGTGAGTACTATGCTTTCACGGAGATACACGGCCATATATTCTTATTTTACATGGCCGTGTAAAGGCAGTTTTCATTCACAGAAGGTTACACGCCCTACATACATGACCGTGTACCATAGGGCGTGTATACTGGAAATTTTTGCATGGGTGTTTTACACACCCATGTATTTGACCGTGCATGGAGTCTAAAAAATTCACAGAGGGTTACTACCCTTTCATGTTCATCTCTCTTCACAAAAAAAAAAAAAAAATCACTCCTACTAATTCTCCTTGTGATTTTTGTACCCATTCCTCCGAATTCAAAAGTTAAGATGCCTCGGATAAAGACTGTTAAGAAAGAGCTGCCCCAAAAGAAAGGACTCAAGATGATGAAGTTCAGAAAACTATAGGGGAATTAAAGACCCAAGTTCAAGGATTGAAGGAGCAACAAGATAGAATTTTGAAAAAAAAAAGCAAGTTAAAAAGATTTATTCAAAATTGCTTCACTAAGTTGGGTGACAAGTTGGGTATAGACTTTGCATCTTGCAGCTGTTCGAGCGATGAAGACGTCCGGGTTGATATACATACAAAAGTTCCAAGTTCTTCCTCTCGACATGAAGAGAGCGGTCATCGAGATAGGTCGGACAATGAGGATGAGGATTGAAGGATGATTGTTGGGTGTTAACTGTTTGAATCCCTTCTGTGGGATCTTATGTTTTCCTTTTGTCAAGACTTTCCATTAAAACAGGGATGGATGCTGTTATTGTTCTTTCTGGATGCTTTTACTGTTCTTTCTTTATGCTTTTATTTTTTTTCTTTGGTTTTTCATTTTAGAGATTCTGTTAAATTGATGAAGTACATGACTTTAGTTACATGACAAGATTAGGGAGGATAAGTATTTGGAGTTCTTTTCAAGAACTCATGGTCCTGTGCGCATGAATGCTATTGATTTGAGTTCTTCTACAAAAGTGGATGCTGGATGCACGATTCTGATATTAATCCAGGGGAGTCTCATTTCTCCTTCTCTTTCATTTCCATTTTCTTCCCTTTTTATGTAGTTCAATGTAGACATTGGGGATAATGTCTAAATTTAAGTGTGGGGGAGGGAACTGAGATAAGAAGCGTGAAATATAAGTGTTAATGAATAAAAATTATAAAGTTTCCCCACTTAAGATGTATTTAATGAATTACTAACAATCAAGAATTGCTGAGATTTCATTATATTACTTACTGTGCTGAAAATGCTTGGGAATTTTGCAAATGTTTACTCTCTTATCTTGTTTTATAAATACGTTGCTAGAATTACAAGTTGAAATCCAACTGAAGAGAATTACTTGTTGTTTAAGCAGTTATTTGAGAATTGAGAGTGAATTAAGATCTTTAGTAGGTTTAGTATGCTCTTTCTTTTGCTATTAATGTGAGTTATGCAATTCTGAGTAAAGGAGTAGAGGATACTTGTAACTTGGTGATTCCTTTTTGCAATTATTGGAACTAAGAACTTTGGGAGTAATTATCTCTAAAAAAAAAAAAAGGTTCAGAAGTGGGCCTCATAGACTCGAGTAATTAAGCTTGAGGGGTGCCCTTTTGAGGGAATAACATCTATTGACTTGGGTGATGAACTCGGGATCAATGGTTAAAAGCTCGCTACAAGGGTCGTGAGAAAAGTCCAAGAAAACTGAACTTAATTGAGCTGTAATTGAAATTAATTAATTTAAATTTGATTGAGATGGTAGACGTTCGAAGGGGTATCTTAAAACCTAGTAGCCTAAGATCGTCTGGTCTGGGACTTACTGACCAAGGAAACCATTTCATTTGAAAGGTTAAAGAAAATAGATAGTTGACTTGACTCGAACAAGTAAATCTGAGGGATGCCTTCTACGCTGAGGGGATAACGTCTGTTAACTTGAGTGATGAGCTTGGGATTATCGATTTAAAATTCGTTACATGAGTCGGTAAACTAAGTTAAGTACTTAATGGAAAATCTCCCAATTTTATTTAAAAGGACTAAAGGAAAGAAAAATCTAGGAGATAAGTGGATACAACATGTCTTTACTCCTTATTGCATTCCTTATAGGAGTAGTTAAGAGGGAAGTATACTTTACACCACTGGCATTGATCTATGTTCGATTTCACTTTTGGAAATTTGTGTTTAAATGATGAGAGTACTAGTTTAAGTCACTTGGATTAGCCTTGAGAATTCTGGTATTTGTATCTTGTAAACAACTATTGGTGGGATTGAGTAGAGATTGCATATTATGGGGGTAAACTATGAGAATCAATGATGCAAAAAGAAATTCTTGAATGCTGAGTTAATGAAAATCTTGTCCTTAGTTTTTCTTTGGCTTTATTTATTTTATTTATTTTTTGCTTGAGGACAAGCAAACGCTTAAGCGTGGGGGAGTTTGATAAGTATAAATTAACACTTGTATTTTAGATGAATTCTAGTTGATTGTGTAATAAGTTGATGTTATCTTGAAGAATTTTGATACTTAAAAGAGAAATATTTCAATTTCAGGGATGAGGACCACTATTTTGAGAGGAGATATCGACTTGGATTAAGATCGGAGAAGAATACACAAAGAAAAATGCTTTTTGGAAGGAATAGGGGAAGTACACGGGCATGTATTTCCAGAGCACGGCCACGTGTTGGGCTTGAAAAACTAACAGAAGCTTATACGGTTTGAGTACACGGTTGAAGGCACGGCCGTGTGTTGGCTTATTCACAGAAGTACACGGCCGTATGTTATTGGCCGTAGGTTTTTTTTACTTAAGACACTATTGCAAGGCACGACCGTGTATAACTGTGGGTCGAGACCATGTATATGGAAAAGTTTGGCCATTTCAAGAGATTTTTCGGTTTCCATATATATATCTCTTTGTTTTCCAGGTGAGGGGGGTTCCTAACCTGAAGAAGATGATTCATCTTTCTCTTTCGAAGGGTTTATGCACACGGGTTTTTTATCTTCATTGATTTGTAACTTGAAAACCATGAGTGGCTAATTTATTTCATACCCAAACCTTACGAACCCTAATTATCATGTAACATTAGATTGATTGCATAGTTAATGAATAGTGGAATTCTCTGAATTTATTCATGTTATTCATTTATTGTTGCTAATTTGATGTATGGCCAGCATTGAGTTTGCATTGATTTCTTAGAAGTTGATTGGAAAATCTCTTGTTTAAATAGATCGTGCTTGAATAAAGGAATTTGTATGTAATATAGGGATGGAGAACATGAATTTTCCATATTAGGTTAAATTAGATAATTCGACCTGATGGAGGGTTCAAGAGTGTTAATGCAATTCTAATCGATTTTGATAAAAGAGGGATCTTTATTAATGCGATTAGGGTTAGGAGCTAATAAATCTGAAAGGAATATTGGCTTAGTGTTAGATACTCCGCGGTTCAAAGATAACCATTGCTTGTTAACTAATTTATTGAAAGGGTAAAGTTACATAACAATTAGAGGAGTAATAAAGATAGGGTATGCTCTTAGTTATCGGATTTAGTAATCAAGTTATTGTGTTACTTTTAATTGCAATAGGTTTTGTCAAGTGTTTCTAATTTAAATTGAATCTTTCGAAATTATGCGGTTGGATGGTTGGTTTAGAGTTATTATTAGTACTTGCCGATCCTTGGAGGAACGATATATAAACTCAACTCTATACTATTACAATTGACAGGTGCGCTTGCCTAATTGATCGTAAAAGAGAGTCATAGAAAACGATTTTAAAATTTGTGTGATTACGATCATTAACAAGTAGGTTAATGAATTTAATTAAGCAAAGTTTTCAAGCATCAATACATAATAACTCCCTCACTTTAATGCTTACTTTTTGAAATTCAAATTTTAACCACTATAACTCCGCTTTTTGTTATGGCAGATACACACACTTACACTTTACGTGCAGCACCCTTCACCACAACACACACAACACAACACGTTGTAATACCCTTCACAACACAAGCTCACTTCTCCACACACACACCTCAACCACGGTGCGAGCTTCAAACATAACCCTCACTTGCACTTCACAGTGCAACACTTCCTCGACCCTCAAGAACACTCACTTCACAACACAATCACGGCATAACAATTTAAATACTACTTCTTTATGAAGCATCTCCACAAATGGTAAGAAGCAATTCAAAATTCAAATAGCATTCAGTCAATACTACACAATAACTTCCTCACACTTAATGATTGTATTTGAATTCAAATAATTTCCCTATTCTCCACGCATGGAAAATCTAGAAATGCAAATGATAATCCTCAATTTCTGAAACCACAAACAAGAATTCACTTCTCTTTTGCTTCAAGGAATGTATCCCCAATTCTGAAACAAGCACAAGGAAAACACAACTCCTAATTCCCCTTCTCTTCATGGCAAGTTCAAGATCACAAGGGATACAACAAGATCTCGACTTCCACTTCAACAATCGACAAATATAACACAACAAAAATCAAAATTAAGTACTTCAATTCCACTTCAACAATTCAGATCAAGAAGTAAAATTCAAGAACCCTAAATTTCAAGTGAAGTTCACACAAAACTTACTCTACAACCTATGCTCTAATACTAAAAATTATGATGTGCTTAACCAATTAGATGGCAAACACATCAAATGAATAGGCATGAACAACTAAATCTCTCAATCAAAATGGCGTGTGAAATTACTTCAAATTGGAAGTCTAATTCACAAGTTTGGATGCTAAATAGATGTAAGAACAAACAAGTGTGTGATCTTCAATGGAACAACATGTAAATGAACTAGAATTCAATCTCAAATTGAAATGAACAAATCTGAAAATAAGAACCCTAATTCACGTGATAAGAACAAGTAGCCAACAAATTGTACTTAGATATTAGTCACTAAACACAATTTGTAAAACAACAAGAGTAAGATTGATATGACTCACAATCCACTTTAGTTGATTCTCACTACAATTTCACAAAGAAATTAATAAGAGATCTTTGCATGTAAAGGATGAACGTTCACGGCACAAAGTGTATATTTTTCTCAAAATGTCAAAGCTCTCTAAAAAACCTCTAGTTAGCAAGTATTTATACTTGCTCTTATTAGGGTAAAAACACACCAAAAATTACAAAGATGCCACTTAAGTGGCTGATTCCCAAAACACAAATTACAAGTACAAAATAAAAATGGTCAATTCTCTTAAGCAACAATTACAAATGCAAATGGTCTTCAAGTGGCCGGTTCTTCACTATAAATTGAACAATTTGTGGGTTATTAGATGTGACTCCAAGAATATCCCGTAAGTTAATGCTTAGTGCATGTTATTTGGCCATCCTGTAAAACCGATGAATGTACCTGTTAAAGTGCAAAATAAAAACATTATTAGATAAAATGTGGCCATATGTGGATTCTAAGCTCATGTATCCAAGTCAAGTTTCCCACTACTGGAACCGCAGGGTTGATTCCCATCAATGTGGTGGTAAATTCCCTTATTAGAAAGAAATAGGATAATCTTATCACTCTAATCACTTCACAACGAAACTTGTTGGATGACATGCATAGACTTGAATTGGATATTTTGACTCAAGAAGTTAGAGTGAAGATGGCCACTTTATGCATCCAACCAACTTTAATGGAGAATGAAGACTACTCAAGTAGAGGATGTGGACATTCAAGAAATTAAGAGTAGATTGGATCAAGGAAAGGCTCCTGAATTTAATGTTAACCCAAATGGGGTTTTAAGTTATGGAATACAATTATATGTGCTGGGGGTTGTAGAGTTGAAGAAAGAAATCATGAAAGAGGTACACTACTCTACCTATACATTCCATCTCGATAGCATTAAGATATGCAAAGACTTGAAGAGTTACTATTGGTGTAAGAACATGAAATGGGAGATAGTTGAGCATGTAGCAAGCTGTTTTACTTGTCAGCAGATCCGAATTGAATATTCGAGGTCGGTTAGAGAATTACAACCCCTCCTAATACCTGAGTGGAAATGGGAACACATGATAATGAATTCCATTATGGCTCTCTTGAGAACTAAAGAGAGACAAGATGTAGTATAGGTAATAGTAAATTTACTAACCAAGTTTGTAATGACCCTATAGGGGGCTTAGTAAAATTACTTGAAAGTTATCATATCATGTGCGCACCCGTAATATTAGAACCTCTTTGTAAGTTAGAGGTTGTAAGACTCTAATTAAATAATCATTTCTCACCATAACTAATAGTACATATAATTAATTATTATGAAAATAACTATGGAAACAAATATATTATAGTTTAGTAAAACCAGCTGATCTCAACATTCAAGAACATTGGTTCAAAAAAGTTTTGGAAAATGATAAAGTTCTAAAATAAATAACTTTACAAATTCTTAATTGCTCATCTAGACTTTTAGCTATTTCTAATTCTCCATCTATCCATTAAGCTTGAGTCTAGAACACTCATCACTTTGATCCTAGCATATTTCCCAGTGATAGGAATAAAAATCCGACAAGACCTATCATTAGGGCAAAAATTAAAGGATTTCAAATCTTGGCGATGAGGGCCCATTTTGAGTAGATCGACCCCGAAATTATTTATATATTAACCTCTTTTCTATTATTCTTGTATTGTGTTTTCCAACAGGCACACTTATAAATTTTATAGGGCAATGGACAAACTCCCTTAAACTCAGCTTGTGGGTTATCCATAGACCAACCTGAACCGGCGATGAGTTGGGCCGATGGATCCTATAGAAGACCGGCATCTTGAAGACCATTTCTTTTATATATTTCTTCTTTTATGAAATATTTTTGTTGTATTTGGTTTTGGGACACTTTTATTTCCTTGTAATTTTCATTTAGGGCTAACCACCTTAAAAGTGGCAAACTTGTAATTTTGACCACTTTCTAACCCTAGGAGTAGCAAGTATAAATACTTGCTTAAGAGAGGGTTTGAGGAGGCTAATTTTTATAGATTTGAGAGTACATTTCATGTGAGGATCAAGGTTCTCCTAATTGTCATTAGACTCTTATCAATTTCAATCCCAAGAGTTGAAATTGTGGCGAGTGCAACACCTTGAAATTGTGAGTAATATCAATTTCATTTTGTTATGATTTCTTTTCTTCTCTAGTGTGTCATATCTAGGGGTGAATTGAGATAGTTCTTAGACAGATTTGCTTCCTATTATTTTTGAATTCTTGTGCTTAATTGAGATACTTTGCATTTGAATTCAGTTCTTCCTTTATGATTACTTCTTGAAATGTGATTATCACTTGTGGAAAGGGGTTCTTACAATTGAAGATTTATTTTGAGATTGTGAATTATTCACGTGGGTTTATATGTGATTAGTGTGATGTTAGAAGAAATTATTATTGTGGTATCATAATTGCATCATTGAGTATTTAGATTTCATTGCACCTTCACTAGGGTTCACGCAATTTTACCCTTTTTGGAACTGGTTTTGTGATTGATTTGAGATTGTTTTCTTGAATCTTTTTTATTGTGCTTCCAAGTGGATTTAGGCACATCACCCAGCTTTAGAATATTCTACAAGACAAACTATTGGTGGGTGAGCAAACCATGGCTTAGTGAGTTCGTCCATCACTACTAACATTCAAGGAAGTTATCAAACATTAATTAGCATATCATAAAATCTATCTACATATGGAGTGAATGCATGTATGATGAATGCAAGCAACACATTCATGGGAGTCCAAAACCATGAAATGTATAGATTTGCATTTTCTATACTTCGATTTACCTCTATACTTACCTGTATAGAGCACCTCACTTTACTTGAGAGGCTGTCTAAGGACATGGTCCCCCAAACAAGCTTGATACATACTCGTCACTAAAAAAAAAATAACGAGTTAGTCTTAGTGAATTCCATGTCAAGCCATTCACTATTAATCAAATACTCAATAATTCCTTCGTGGCCAAATTAAGCGATTTAGTATCGGGGCATCTACCAACAATCAAACTATTATCAATGCCTTACATGCCTCAAATAAGAGTTATTCCAACCATTTTACCTCTAGCAAAATCAATTTTGATAAAATTACCATCGATGACACCAAGGTTTTATAAGTAGTAGCTTCTAAGAGCACATGTTAGGCTTTCTAAAGGCACATGTTGGGTTTTCGGTATAAAAATTACAAAAACATTTTAAAAAGACTTAAAAGGTTTTAAAAAGTTTCGACAAGTTTAAATAATTTTTGGCAAAGGTTGAACACTCTTCATTCCTTTCTATGTACCTATTGAATCATATACATGCGATGAGTAATCTAATTGTTTTGGCTAAGAATTAAGTTTACTGATTAATAAGGTGATCACATGGAAAGGGGTATCATATAAATTCTTGATGTCTTATCTACCAAGTCTTCCCTAAGTTAACTTAGGTCTAAACTTTAACAACCAGGTCTACTTAAGTCTTCTCAAGGGTGTTAAGGAGAAAACTTAGTTTGCTTAATCTAATTAAGTCAGTTAACTCAAGTTAACTTTTAGTTTGACTAAGTTGACTTAGGTTAACTTATAAAATATTGAGTTGTCTCTAGCTTTTGGAGCTTACTTAGGTTCATTTGGAGTTAAATCCTAGGTATATTTCCTTATCTAATAAAATTTTTAGAAATACTATCTATGAAAATTCTTAAGAATTATAAGTGACATTTGATCTAGAATTTGTGACCTTTGATTTTGATTTTTAAGCCAAATCTATTAAGTGTCCATACTTATTTTCCTTTTCCATAAGATATCTAGTTAGGATAAAGATCTTGCTATCATTTAATAGTTTAGTTTAGGATTGGATGGAACAAGTAGAAGCTATGGTTTTCTTCTAGAATTTAACTTTGATTTGCAAGTTTAGATTACTAAGATTTATCTCATAAGTTTGAGATTAGTTGGTTTACTTGTTTTGTGGGCAAGTCAACTTACATCATTACTCAAAAGGTCTTAAGTTAACTCGAGAGTTTACTTTCATCAACTTAGGTTTTTGTACTAGTAGACCTAAGCTAACTTAAGTTTGTCTTTATTTAAATGGAGTTGACTCAAGTCAATGCTTTAGTTTTAGCGAGTTGAATCAAGTCAATTATAGTATCCTAACCTTATTTGACTATCTCAAGGTGAGATTTTCTAGATTTAGAGACTAATTCATCTCGTAACTTTAGGTTTTTACAAGAAGAGTAGCTTTATTAGGAGATTGATTTGGCGATTTTCCTTGAGAAGTTATGAGAAAATTTGTCATCAAGTTTATCAAGATTACTTCCTTGATAACTTCGTAATTGATGAGAGTCAAGCCGGAAGAAGGAATGTAGATCCTCTTGAAGTGCCGCCTGGACCGATCATAAGAAGTCGAGCGAAACGACTTAAGGAAGCACTTAACGGGTTGATAAAGGATGTCCATGAAGCCGGGAAGGATTGGGGCAATCATGAAGTTGGAACGGATTGGAACAACCATGGGAAGACCCTTGCTCTTATACAAGTCACACCGGACACGGGTTGAAGAGGGCGTGTACTTTCAAGGTACGGCCATGTAGGACTCTCAAGATTGCACAGAATCATACACGGTTAGATACGCGGTTAAAAGGCACGGTCGTATATGGAGTCAAGCAAATCCACAGAAAGATACACGGTTAAAGTACATGGGCGTGTATGTTGCCAAAAGTTGCACAGACAGATATACGGTCAAAGTACACGGGCGTGTATGTTGCCAGAAGTTGCACAGACAAGTACACGGCTAAAGTACATGGCCGTGTATCCCCTGTGGCCAGCTTGTTCTGTTTCGCGTTTTTATGTCACTTAACTAAACGCTCGTTTTGGACTTGTTTTTTTACACGAATTGTAACCCTAGTATAAAAGCTCCTAGGGTTTAGACATTGAAGATTAGACATCATTGAACATTAAACACTTTTGAGAGGCACCTCTCTTGGTTCTTCAAGAACTTAATTCGAACTTATGGATTGATTTCCATGGCGTTCATCCCGACTTATCAATCGGTCTTCCATCCCGATTGTGGCGTCTTCACTTTTATACCAAGGTTCTTGTCTCGCTTATAGACAACGGGTCGCGGTTTCCACTTTAAAGGTGTTTGGGCATCTTAGGCAACGAATTTCCGAACGTATTGGTATCGGGTTTCATCACGGGTTGGCGTGGTTCGTATCAGTTTGGTATCAGAGCTTAGGTTTGTCAAAACATCAAGTTCGGTTGAGGAAGGTAATATCAAAAACCCTAACTCCAATCGTTCATATCAATTATCGTGTTCAATTCCGCAATATTAATTGTCTTTTGATAGTGTAGTATTTACTAGTCGATTGTAAAAAAAAAAAGAAGGGAAAAGAAAAGAAAAGAGAAACGTGATCAAAAGCCAAAAACAGAGACAAAAAAAAAATCGGATAGAAAAATAGAGGAAAATTTTACGAACGCTAGAGTTGGTTTTGAATTCTACGGAAGGAAATTGGTGTAGTTCAGGTTAGTTCCAAGCGAATTGAGAAGAGGAAATTGTTGAGTGATATCATCGTTGTTTGTGAGAATACACGAGTGACTGTGTGATATCATCATTTGAGCGAAACACGTAATGGAGTGTATCGTGAGGTTTGATCATATATATATTTGTGTTGTACTAATCTTTTCTGCAGGAACTATGTCGAGACAACATTCTCTTGAAGGTGAGAGGGGAAGGTTTGATGCTAGGTTAGTAATTGAGGCGTTGAGGGGAGAAATGAAGAGGATGTTCCAAGAGGGAATGGAACAAATTCATGAGACGGTAGAGCAAAGACTAGAGCAATCCACAAATGTATTCCAAGGGCGTAAGAGGGAGAGTCGTTCTAGGAGAGTACCGAGGGGTGGAGATGAAATGATGGATGATGACTTTGATGAGCCTTCTGTTGGGAGTTATAGAGGTTATAGTGGTCGGAATAGAGGGACTAGAGATTAGGAAGATAGAGGAGATAGGAATAGAGAAGATGATCAATTGAGTAGCATAAAGATGAAGATTCCTCCTTTCTAAAGGAAGAATGATCCCAAAGCGTACTTAGAATGGGAGAAAAAGGTGAAGATGGTATTTGATTGTCACAACTATAGTGGGAGAAAGAAGGTGAAACTTGCTGCCATTGAATTTTCAGATTATGCTATAGTGTGGTGGGATCAATTAATGTTGAATAGAAGAAGGAGTGGCGAGCCACCTATTGAGTCTTGGGAAGAGATGAAGAGAGTGATGAAGAAGCGGTTTGTACCTTCATATTACTATCGTGAATTGCACAACAAGTTGCAAACTCTGAGGTAGGGAAGCCGAAGTGTAGATGAGTACTTCAAGGAGATGGAAGTCACTATGATTAGGGCGAATGTAGAAGAGGATAGAGAGGCTACAATGGCTAGATTTCTTGCTGGATGAAATAGAGAAATCCAAAATGTGGTTAAATTGCAGCATTATGTAGAATTGGAGGATATGGTTCACATGGCTATAAAGGTTGAGAACTAGCACAAGCGGAAGGGTAGTAGTAGTGCACGATTTCAAAGGGTAATGGTTCATCCACTTGGAAGACTAATCAATGGAAGAAAGAAGAAAAGCCTTTATCGACCAAACTAAAAGGGGAGCTAAGGCAAGCGGGTTCTACTCCTAGTAATCAAGGTAACTCTGAATCTTCTACTTCTAGAAATCATGACATTAGATGCTTTAAATGTCAAGGTAGAGGCCATATTGCTAGTTAATGTCCAAATAGGCGTGTGATGATTTTGCATGATGATGGTGAGTATGAGACTGAGGGGGATAGTGAAGAAGATCATATGCCACCATTAGAGGATGCTAGTGATGATGAGGAGCCTGCAATGGGAAGGCTAGTGGCGGTAGTGAAGAGAGCTTTGAATGTGCAGGTGAAGGAAGAAGAAGAGGTGCAAAGAGAAAATATATTTCATACTAGATGTTATTTAGGAGATCACATTTGTAGTTTGATCATTGATGGAGGGAGTTGCACCAATGTAGTGAGCAATTTTATTGTTGAGAGGTTGGGGTTCAAAACTGTTAGACACCCTAGTCCATATAAATTGCAGTGGTTGAATGATAGTGGTGAGACTAAGGTGAGTAAGCAAGCCTTGATTGGGTTTCGCATTGGTAGGTATGAGGATGAGGTGTTATGTGATGTAGTGCCAATGCAAGCATGTCATGTGTTGTTGGGGAGGCCATAGCAATTTGATAGGAAGGTTGTGCATGATGGCTTTTCTAACAAGTATATGCTTGTTCACCAAGGGAAGAGCTTTAATCTTAAACCGTTAACACCTAAACAAGAGTATGAGGATCAGTTGCAGCTACAACAGTCGTTTGCAAAACACAAGGTGAGTGAAAAGCAGAGTGAGAGTGAGAGAGCAAAAGACAATGAGAAGAAAAAGGAAAATAAAAGTCGAGATCAAAAGGAAAAGGAGAGGAAGGCTGGAAAGAGTGTGAGAGGCCAAGTTGAAGGGGGATCAACTTTGGTGGTGAGTGAAAAGGAGAGGGCAGCCTTGCAAAAGGAGAGTTGTGTGGCAAGAGCGAGTGTAGTAAGGAGAGCGTTAGTGATGAGGCAACCTATGTTGTTGCTGGTTTTTAAGGAAACATGTTTGACTACTAAGACTTATCTAACTCTTTGCTTAGTGTGGTTGTGTCTCTTGTGCAGGACTTTGAAGATGTCTTTCCTGAGGAGATCCAAAGGGATTACCACCTGTTCGAGGTATTGAGCACCAGATTGACCTTGTACCCGGAGCATCAATTCCAAACAAGCCAGCTTACAGGAGCAATCTAAGGAGACAAAGGAACTCCAAAGGCAGGTCGATGAATTAATGGAGAAGGGGTACGTGAGAGAGAGCATGAGTCCATGTGCAGTGCCGGTGATTTTGGTGCCTAAGAAGGATGGGACATGGAGAATGTGTGTTGACTGTCGCGCCATCAACAACATCACGGTAAAGTATCGTCATCCCATTCCTCGCTTAGATGATATGTTAAATGAGTTACATGGATCTAATGTCTTTTCTAAAATTGATCTGAAAAGTGGATATCACCAAATTAGAATGAAAGAAAGTGATGAATGGCAAACTGCATTTAAGACAAAATATGGACTGTATGAGTGGTTAGTAATCCCTTTCGGGTTAACTAATGCACCTAGTACTTTTATGAGACTTATGAACTATGTTTTGAGGACATTTATTGGAAAATTTGTGGTTGTCTATTTTGACGACATTCTTATTTATAGCAAAAGTTTGGAAGATCATATGTCACACTTGAGAGATGTTTTAAAAGTGCTTCGAAAGGAACAATTATATGCTAACCTCAAGAAGTGCACTTTTTGCACAAACAAACTTGTGTTTCTTGGTTTTGTTGTTACTGCGCAGGGAATACAGGTTATGAAGAAAAGGTTCGTGTGATCCAAGAATGGCCTAGTCCAACCAATGTAAGTAATGTGCGGAGTTTCCATGGACTAGTGAGCTTTTACAGGAGGTTTGTGAAGGATTTCAGCACCATTGCAGCACCACTTACTGAGGTAATTAAGAAGAACGTGGGGTTCAACTGGGGAGAGCAACAAGAGAAGGCCTTTCAGACCTTAAACATAAGCTGACTCAGGCGCCGTTACTTACTTTACCTAACTTTACTAAAACGTTTGAAATTGAGTGTGATGCTTCAGGATTAGGTATTGGAGCAGTGCTTATACAGGAGAGAAGACGATTGCATTCTTTAGCGAGAAGCTAAGTGGGGCAACCTTGAATTACCCTACTTACGACAAGGAGCTATATGCATTGGTTCGAGCCCTAGAGACGTGGCAACACTACCTTTGGCCAAAAGAGTTCGTGATCCACACTGATCATGAATCCTTGAAGTATTTGAAGGGGCAACACAAGCTGAACAAAAGGCATGCTCGTTGGGTGGAGTTCATCGAAACATTTCCATATGTCATCCATTACAAGCAAGGTAAAGAGAATGTAGTTGCGGATGCACTTTCTAGAAGGTATACTCTCTTGGTTCTTCAAGAACTTAATTCGAACTTATCGGATTGATTTCCATGGCGTTCATCCCGACTTATCAATCGGTCTTCCATCCCGATTGTGGCATCTTCACTTTTATACCAAGGTTCTTGTCTCGCTTATAAACAACGGGTCGCGGTTTCCACTTTAGGTGTTTGGGCGTCTTAGGCAACGAATTTCCGAACGTATTGGTATTGGGTTTCGTCACGGGTTGGCGTGGTCGTATCAGTAATGTAGCCTTCTTCAAGAAGTTAACTAAGTAACCTCTCTTAAGAACTTACTTTGAGGTAGCTTTTTTGGGAAGTTAGTTAGAAAAGCTACATAGACAAGCTAATCATTTACATCTCTTAAAAGAAAAAAAATTCTATATAGATATTTAAAAGAATCTTAAATGGACTAAATAAAACTCTTATTATATAAAGATTGAAGACTAACTTTACGTAATCAATAATATTTAAGGCTTAATTATAAAGTATAAAGAAGAATTGTAATTATTTGAAAGTCTTGATATTAGAAAAAAAAAAAATTAGGTGCTATATTTGTTACACCTTGTAAGCCCTTAAGTTGTATAATTTCAGTCATATGTTGTATGGAAACCTAAGAATAGCCTCTTTATTATCCATGAGTTTACCTTACTGCGTATATGGCATACTAGTCCCTAAATATGGAAAAAAAAAACAACATAAGAAAATAATGAAAAATAGCATAACATATAGTCGACTATTCTATGTTCATTTCAGTTTAAAACATAGACCGTAAACCATTCTCTAAACCACGTGCTAATTAGTTTGTTTGCCTTCCTATAATACTGACAAGTGAACTTGATTAAATATAAAAAAAATCATATAAAATAAATGAAGACACTATGTGAGTGTCTTCGGTTCCATTTGATAAAAAAGGACTCTCAATGTAAGGCTCTATAGTCCTTTAGCTCTTGCTCGGGTAATGGGTCCTATTGTTGAATTGGTTTGATTCCCATCATCTCCTCGAGCCTGTGGAAGATTTGCTCTCAAATCCAATGGGTCTTCATGAGTGACTTCTGATAAGTAGGGTGATAGATCTGCAACATTGAATGTAGCAAAGACACCATATTCTCTTGGTAACTTCACCCTATAGATATTAATGTGATGTGTTTCAGAATTTTAAATGGTCCATCTGTTCTAGGTGAAAGTTTCTATAATTTCTTATGAGAAAACCTGTCTTTGCTAAGATAAATCAAAACTAGATCACCAGGATTATAAACCTTGGTTTTCCTGTTTTTGTTGCCTTGAAGTTTCTACTGCTCCTCAGTTTTCTTAAGATGCTCAAAAGCCTTTTGATGAAGCTTTTGAATCTCCTTTGCACGCTCTACTCCACTCAAACTTTCTTCCTTTGTTGCTGGATTAGCTATTAAATCCAATGGAAGGGTAGGATTATAGCCATACACGACTTCAAAGGGAGACTTATCGCCAATAGTTAGGTTATAGGAAGAGCTTAGAGACGTCGTGTTGCAGGTAGAAGAAGAACTTTAGAAGAACAATTACAAGATCTTACCACTATTGTTGCTACACTAGCAATATGGGTCGATCAGATGACATTGCTATAGCCACCAATGGCAAATCCACAGGCACCCCCGCCTTTGGTAGCCCCTAATGATGCACGTAGGGAATGAGTAGTAGGAGGAAATAGGGGTAGGAGATTAAGAGGAGATTATCATGCTTTTCGGGAGGAAAGGGATGACAACTTTGAGGATGAACTTAACCCTAACGTGAGGTCAGGTCACCTATGGGTCTAGAATATGTAAAGTTACAAATGCCTTCATTTTGCTGAAGGGGTTTTGTAAAAGATTATCTAGGTTGGGAAGATAAGGTAGAGGGCATTTTTTAGTGTTATAAAATTAATTATCACACTTGGGTTGGTTTAGCAATAGTTGAGTTTACAGGATATGTCGCCTTATGGTAGAAGAGCCTTATCACTAGCAAAAGGAGAGATAGTGATGCTGAGATTCGTACTTGGTAGGAAATGAAATGGGTTATGAGGAAGAGGTTTATATTAGAGAACTATAGACAAGAGTTATTCATGAATCTCTAGACATTGAGATAGAGAGGTAAAATAGTAAAAGAGTGTCTAGGAGTTTGAGGCATTGATGATCCGATATGGAGTAGTCGAACCTCCTAAATAGACCATGGCACAATTTGTGTTCAAGTTGAAATATGGGATTACATGTATTGTAGAGCTACTGAGGTATGGCACCATTGATGAGGCGATCCAGTTGGCATTAAAAGTTGAGAGATAGAGGCGCACTAATCCGTATAGAGCATCGAGTAATAGGTTTGGAGCCACTACTAAGTTGCATGGATTAAATAGTCAGCGGGTTGAATAAGGGGGGAATTGATAAGGTTGTGGAATCAAATGCAATTGTTACTGATAGGGAGAGGGAAACTTCTAGAAAAGGTAAAGCGGTTATTGGGGTTGATATCAAAAAATTAGTGCCAAGGTCATTAGGTGGGAAGATTCGTCAAACCTAATGCTTCAAATGCATAGGTTTTGGACACATAGTTGCTTGGTGCCCGAACAAAAGGGTGATGACTACTATGGAGGTGGAAAGTGAGGATGGCAAGGAAGAAGTACTTGAGCCTATAGATTTATCAACAGTGCTAAAGGAATATTATGAGGATCCAGATGTTGAGGTACATGAGGATAACGGTAATGATCAATATCTGGCTATTAATGTGCTACACAGGGTTAAGACTACATCTCTAGATATTGAGGATGTACGAAGGGAAAACCTATTCCATATTCCCTACAGGGTCCAAGGTAATCTTTGCACTCTTCTTGTTGATGGTGGTAGTTGCACCAATGTTATAGCTGCTACATTTGTGAATAGATTGCAACTAGTCACTACACCTCATCCTAGGCCCTATAAATTGCACTAGTTGAGTGAACAAGACAGTCTGTATGTCACTCAAAGGGTTAAGGTTCTAATCAGTTTAGGGGAAAAGTATCAAGATGAAATTGTTTGTGATATTCTTCCTATGTGCACATCATATATATAGACCTTGGTTATTTGATAGGAGAGTGCTGCATGATGGGTTTAGGAACACTTATGTGTTTTAGAAGGATGGTGAACAGGTTATTTTGACTCTTATGTCACTAACTAAGGTACACGAAGCCCATGAATAGATCAATAAAACTACTAGAAAGAAGTCTGTATTATTGGGACAAAAGGAACTGGAAGACAATTTGAGTAGAGTGAAACAGTCACAAGAAATTTAGAAGCTTTATCAAATGAGTTATGTACGTTTCAAGAGGACTCAAGGGCAATTATGACTTTAGGGCAACAAGCATATGCAAACCAAGGTTTTCAATTCAAGTGACTTTTAGAAATTCTTATCTAAAACAGAGGACCCATTAGATTTTATGTCAAATCTTCCATAGGCCTAAGGAGATGATGGGAATCAAACTAATGCAACAACAGGACCCATTACCTAAGCCAAAGCTAAAAGACTACAGAGCTTAATAACAGAGAGTCCTCTTTGATCAAATTGAGCCCAAAGACATTCACATAGTTGCTTCATTTACTTTATATAATTGTTTTGTATTTAATCAAGTACACTTGTCGATATTACAGGAAGATGATCAAACCCATTAGCATTTGGCTTAGAGATGAGTTATGGTCTATGTTGAACTGAAATGGTGCTAGAAGACTAGCCATGTGTTGCGTAATTTCCATTATTTGTTTTTCCAAGTTTAGGGCTTAGTATAAATACTTGTAAAGGAGAACAACAAAGAGACTTTTTGAAATTTTGCAGCTTGTTATTCACATGAAAAGGGGCTTCCTCTCTTTTATAATACACTCTTATCAATTACAAATTAGGGTTGTGGTGAGTGGGGCTTGGATTGTTGTGTGTTGCATCAACAATTACAAGTTGTTCCTCATTCTACTAGTGTATCATATTTAGTAAGAATTTGAAATTTCGTTTTGTTCTTGTTCCATGGAAAATTAAGGTTCACATTCATAATAAGGGATCTATGCTATTTTGTAAACAATTGTTCAATTGTTTCAACAATTAGGATTATTTGATTAAAATTGGTTTGGCATATCACTTGAGGACTTATGAATGTCTATGACAATTTTTAACCTATTGAACTTTATTAGACATATTCTTGGACATATATTTGCCTTATTATGACATGAATAGGGCTTTCCTCGAACAAGGACCTGAGCATGGACCTTGACAATGAACTAATCCCCAAAAGAAGGATCTAATACAAAAACACTCTAAAAGACTTTAATAAGATATGGGGTTAGTAATGTGATGCTAGAACAGTTTGTCTAAATAATAGTTATCGTTATATGTATTTCTCTATGTTTAAATAGGTTTTTCATAAAATTGTTAGATTTTACATAAAGATTATTATGATCTTTGAAATGAATGGCAAGGTGAGTACCAACAATGATTGTTTGATAGGAATCATATACCTATAGGACTTATTACCAGGGAAAGAGCCAAAGGGTTACAAAATTTAGTGATGAGGGTCCTTTTTAAACAATTAGACCTTGAGAATATTTGTTTAGTATCTTCTTTTCTATTACATATTTGTTGTGCATTCTAGCAAGTACACTTGTAGGTTTTTACAGGATGGTGGTTAAATTTGATAAAGCTCAGTTTGTGGGTTATTCACGGACCTACATAAGTCAAAGAAGAACCGGTCCAACAATTGTTCCATGGAAGTGAAGAATCGACCACTTTTGAGGGTTTACTTTTAATTGTCTTTTGTTGATTCAAAATTAGTCACTTATTGGTTTTATTTGTAATTTGGTTTTTTTTTTTTGTTTTAACCCTAATTATAGAAATTATAAATACTTGCTAAGTAGGTTTTAGAGGGGACTTTTTGAACACATATTTTTGGTTGCCTATTCATGTGAAAGGGTTCCATATTTTTCACAAAATACTCTTATCAATTCTTTCATAGGATTGTGGTGAGTGGACTTGGATTTGTTGTGAGTAGTATCAACAAATTACAAGTTTACCCTAATTCCAACTAGTACATAATATCTTGTAAAGAATTAGTTACTTCATGTTGTTTTTAGTTCACGCCAATTAGGGTTTATTCTTCAAGTTTTGTTTCACGCCATTTTTTATTTGGAAATTGGATTCAAATAGTGTTGTTTATTTGATTGGTTTTGGACTTCCAATCGATTTCGTCGTAAATTGCGTATTCAATCAAGTGGTTCTTGCAATTAGGGTTCACGTAGAAGTGGAATCATGCCCTTTTTATGATTTGCATTTAGTGGATTATCTAATTAACATTTGTATGATTGTAATTGGATACTAGGCACATCATCATTTGGTATTAGAGCAAAGCTTTTGAGAAGGGATTTGTGTGATTTTCAATTTGGGATTTAAGGTTCTTATTCATCCATTTGTTAATTGAAGACATTTGAAGTGGAATTGAAGTAATTATATGATATTGTATTGTGATATACCTTATTGTTGCGGAATTGGAAGTTGAATTTTAGAATTGATCTTTGTCATTTCCATTTTGCAATGAGTTGATTTTCTATAGAAGAAGGGGAAGTTTTTGAATTGAATTCCATAATTTAGAATTCTATAAATTGAAGTAGTGTGATTGGGGTTTGTTATTTCCTTGAGGATTTCAGAACTAGAGTGCATTTTCATTTCTAGATTTTGTTTTTCAATTGTGAGGAGGATTTGGAAACACTTTGAAATTCAAAAGCAAACATTAAGTTGAAGGAGTTATTGTATCTTGTTAATCATAATACACTTTAACTATTTTGAATTGTTTAGTTACCATTTAGAGAAACATCATTAATTATTTCCAATGTTGTTTGTTGCCGTGATTAGAAGTGTGTGTTGCACTGATGAGATCCATGATGAGAGTCAAGCCGGAAGAAGCAATGTGGATCCTCTTGAAGTGCCGCCTGGATCGATCACAAGAAGTCGAGCGAAACGACTCAAGGAAGCACTTAACGAGTTAATAAAGGATGTCCATGAAGCCAGAAAGGATTGGAGCAATCATGAAGTTGGAACGGATTGGAACAACCATGGGAAGACCCTTGCTCTTATACAAGTCACACCGGACACGGGTTGAAGAGGGCGTATACTTTCAAGGCACGGCCGTGTAGGAATTCTAAGATTGCACAGAATCATACACGGCTAGACACACGGCTAAAAGGCACGGCTGTGTATGGAGACAAGCAAATCTATAGAAAGATACACGACCAGAAGTACACGGTCGTGTATGTGACCGGAATGTGGACAGAAAAGTACACGGCCAAAGTACACGGTCGTGTACACGGCCATATATCCCCTGCCGGCCAGCTTGTTCTGTTTTCGTGTTTTTACGCAACTTATCTAAGCTATGTCGTTTTGGACTTGTTTTTCACGAATTGTAACCCTAGTATAAAAGCTCCTAGGGTTTAGAACAACATAGAATATACATCTTTGAACATTAAACACTTTTGAGAGGCACCTCTCTTGGTTCTTCAAGAACTAAATCGAACTTATCGGATTAATTTCCGTGGCGTTCATCTCGACTTATCAATCGGTCTTTCATCCCGATTGTGGCATCTTCATTTTATACGAAGGTTCTTGTCTCGCTTATAGACAACGGGTCGCGGTTTCCACTTTAGGTGTTTGGGCGTCTTAGGCAACAAATTCCGAACGTATTGGTATTGGGTTTCGTCCTGGGTTGGCGTGGTTCATATCAGTTTGGTATCAAAGCTTAGGTTTGTCAAAACATCAGTTCGGTTTGAGGAAGGTAATATCAAAACCCTAACTCCAATCATTCATATCCATTGTTTGCATTCAATTTCATAATATTAATTGTCTTTTGATAGTGTAGTATCTACTAGTCGATTGTTAAAAAAAAAAAAAGAGTAAAAACCACGACAAAAAAAAAAGAAGAGAAAAGAAAAGAAAGACAAGAGAAACGTGATCAAAGGCAAAAATAGAGAAAAAAAAATTCGGATAGAAAAAAATAGAGGAAAATTTATGAACCCTAGAGTTGTTTTGAATTCTACGGAAAGGGATTGGTGTAGTTCGAGTTAGTTCCAAGAGAATTGAGAAGAGGAATTGGCGAGTTGATATCATCATTGTTTGTGAGAATACACAAGTGACTGTGTGATATCATCATTTGAGCGAAACACGTAAGGGAGTGTATCGTGAGGTTTAGTTTTATATATATTTGTGTTAGTACTAATCTTTTTTGCAGGGACAATGTCGAGACAACATTCTCCTGAAGGTGAGAGGGGAAGGTTTGATGCTAGGTTTGTAATTGAGGTGTTGAGGGGTGAGATGAAGAGGATGTTCCAAGAGGGAATGGAACAAATTCATGAGACGGTGGAGCAAAGACTAGAGCAATCCACTAATGTATTCCAAGGGCGTAAGAGGGAGAGTTGTTCTAGGAGAGTACCGAAGGGTGGAGATGAAATGTCGGATGATGACTTTAATGAGCCTTCTGTCGGGAGTTATAGAGGTTATAGTGGTCGGAATAAAGGAACTAGGGATTGGGAAGATAGAGGAGATAGGAATAGAGAGGATGATCAATTAAGTAGCGTAAAGATGAAGATTCCTCCTTTCCAAGGGAAGAATGATCCCAAGGTGTACTTAGAGTGGGAGAAAAAGGTAGAGATGGTGTTTGATTGTCACAACTATAGTGGAAGAAAGAAAGTAAAACTTGCTACCATTGAGTTTTCGGATTATGCTATAGTGTGGTAGAATCAATTAATGTTGAATGGAAGAAGGAGTGGCGAGCCACCTATTGAGTCTTGGGAAGAGATGAAAAGAGTGACGAAGAAGCGGTTTGTGCCTGCGTATTACTATCGCGAATTGCACAACAAGTTGCAAACTCTAAGGTAGGGAAGCCGAAGTGTAGATGAATATTTCAAGGAGATGGAAGTCACTATGATTAGGGCGAATGTAGAGGAGGATAGAGAGGCTACAATGGCTAGGTTTCTTGCTGGGTTGAATAGAGAAATCCAAACTGTGGTTGAATTGCAACATTATGTAGAATTGGAGGATATGGTTCACATGGCTATAAAGGTTGAGAACCAGCACAAGAGGAAAGATAGTAGTAATGCACGGTTTCCATAGGGTAATGGTTCATCCACTTGGAAGACCAACCAATGGAAGAAAGAAGAAAAGCCTTTACCCACCAAACCAAAAGGGGAGCTGAGGCAAGCAGGTTCTACTCCTGGTAACCAAGGTAACCCTGATTCTTCTACTTCTAGAAATCGTGACATTAGATGCTTTAAATGCCAAGGTAGAGGCCATATTGCTAGTCAATGTCCAAATAGGCGTGTGATGATTTTGCATGAAAATGGAGAGTATGAGACTGAGGGGGATAGTGAAGAAGATGATATGCCTCCATTAAAGGTTGCTAGTGATGATGCGGAGCCTGCAATGGGAAGGCTAGTGGCAGTAGTGAAGCGAGCTTTGAATGTGCAGGTGAAGGAAGAAGAGGAGGTGCAAAGGGAGAATATATTTCATGCTAGATGTTATCTAGGAGATCACGTTTGTAACTAGATCATTGATGGAGGAAGTTGCACCAATGTAGTGAGCAATTTTATTGTTGAGAGGTTGGGGCTCAAAACTGTTAGACACCTTAGTCCATATAAATTGCAGTGGTTGAATGATAGTGGAGAGACTAAGGTGAGTAAGTAAGCATTGATTGGTTTCCGCATTGGTAGGTATGAGGATGAGGTGTTATGTGATGTAGTGCCAATGCAAGCATGTCATGTGTTGTTGGGGAGGCCGTGGCAATTTGATAGGAAGGTTGTTCATGATGGCTTTTCTAACAAGTATACGCTTGTTCACCAAGGGAAAAGCTTTAATCTTAAACTGTTAACACCTAAACAAGTGTATGAGGACCAGTTGCAGCTACAACAGTCTTTTGCAAAACATAAGGTGAGTGAAAAGCAGATGGAGAGTGAGAGAGCAAAAGACAATGAGAAAGAAAAGGAATATAAAAGTCAAGATCAAAAGGAAAAAGAGAGGAAGGCTGGAAAGAGTGTGAGAGGCCAAGTTAAAGGGGGATCAACTTTGGTGGTGAGTGAAAAGGAGAGGGCAGCCTTGCAAAAGGAGAGTTGTGTGGCAAGAGCGAGTATAGTAAGGAGAGCGTTAGTGATGAGGCAACCTATGTTGTTGCTGGTTTTTAAAGAAACATGTTTGACTACTAACGAACTGTCTAACTCTTTGCCTAGTGTGGTTGTATCTCTTGTGCAGGACTTTGAAGATGTTTTCGCCAAGGAGATTCCAAAGGGATTACCACCTATTTGTGGTATTGAGCACCAGATTGACCTTGTACCCGAAGCATCGATTCCAAACAAGCCAGCTTATAGGAGTAATCCAGAGAAGACAAAGGAACTCCAAAGGTAGGTCGATGAATTAATGGAGAAGGGGTATGTGAGAGAAAGCATGAGTCCATGTGTAGTGCCTGTGATTTTGGTGCTTAAGAAGGATGGGACATGGAGAATGTGTGTTGACTGTCGCGCCATCAACAACATCACAGTAAAGTATCGTCATCTCATTTCTCGCTTTGATGTCTTCTTAGAAGGGTTATATAAGTCTAGTGTCATTCCACATGAGCCTTAGATAGACACTTCCATAGATTTTGTGTTAGGATTATCTAGGCCTAGGCATGGTTGAGATTATATTTTTGTGGTTGTGGATAGGATTCCTAAAATGGTTCATTTCATTCCTTGTCAAAAAACTGATGATGCTATACACATTGTTGATGTGTTCTTTAGAGAGGTAGTGCGTCCGCATGGTATGCCTAGAACAATTGTATCAGATAGGGATGCTAAGTTCTTAAGCTACTTTTGGAAGACCTTGTGGGCTAAGTTAGGAACTAAGTTATTGTTTTCTACTACTTGTCATCCACAGACTGACGGTCAAACTAAGGTAGTGAATCGAACTTTATCTACTTTGTTAAGGGCTGTAATTAAAAGAATATTAAGAGTTGGGAGGATTGTTTGCTGCATGTTGAATTTGCTTATAACCGTACAGTGCATTCTGCTACTAAATTTTCTCCTTTCGAAATTGTGTATGGTTTTAATCCACTAACGCCTTTGGATTTATCACCTTTGCCTATTTTCTGAGTATGTTAATTTAGATGGCACGAAGAAGGCCGAATTTGTTAAACAGATCCACGAGAAGGCAAGGCTGAACATTGAGCGACGAACAGAGCAGTATGTGAAACAAGCCAACAAGGGTCGTCGATAAGCTGTTTTTGAACCTGGAGATTAGGTTTGGGTTCACATGTGCAAAGAGCGGTTTCCCATGCAGCGTCGATCTAAACTACTTCCTAGAGGCGATGGACCATTTCAAGTTCTCGAGCACATCAACGACAATGCATACAAGATAGATTTGCCTGGTGAGTATCAAGTAAGTGCCACATTTAATGTTACTGATCTGAGTCCTTTTGATGTAGGTGATGATTTGAGGACAAATCCTTTTCAAGAGGAGGGGAATGATGGGATCCATGATGAGAGTGAAGCCGGAAGAAGGAATGTGGATCCTCTTGAAGTGCCGCCTGGACCGATCACAAGAAGTCGAGCGAAACGACTCAAGGAAGCACTTAACGGGTTGATAAAGGATGTCCATGAAGCCAAAAAAGATTGGAACACTCATGAAGTTGGAACGGATTGGAACAACCATGGGAAGACCCTTACTCTTATACAAGTCACACCGGACACGGGTTGAAGAGGGCGTGTACTTTCAAGGCCTGGCCGTGTAGGAATTCCAAGATTGCATAGAATCATACACGGCTAGACACACGGCTAAAAGGCACGACCGTGTATGGAGACAAGCAAATCTATAGAAAGATACATGACCAGAAGTACACGGTCGTGTATGTGACCGGAATGTGCACAGAAAAGTACACGGCCAAAGTACACAGTCATGTATACGGCCGTGTTTCCCCTGCCGGCCAGCTTGTTCTGTTTTCATGTTTTTACGCAACTTATCTAAGCTACGTCGTTTTGGACTTGTTTTTCATGAATTGTAACCCTAGTATAAAAGCTCCTAGGGTTTAGAACAACATAGAATATACATCTTTGAACATTAAACACTTTTGAGAGGCACCTCTCTTGGTTCTTCAAGAACTAAATCGAACTTATCGGATTAATTTCCGTGGCGTTCATCCCGACTTATCAATCGGTCTTTCATCCCGATTATGGCGTCTTCATTTTATACCAAGGTTCTTGTCTCGCTTATAGACAACGGGTCGCGGTTTCCACTTTAGGTGTTTGGGCGTCTTAGGCAATGAATTCCGAACGTATTGGTATTGGGTTTCGTCACAGGTTGGCGTGGTTCGTATCATACACCGTGGGTGAAGTGAGTGTATGCGGTTGAAGGGTGTTGCACCGTAGTGAAGTGTGTGTGTTTGGTTGAAAGGTGTTACACCGTGGTGAATTTTTTGTGTGTGTGGCATAAAGTATATGTTGTGATTGAAGCTTGTACTATGAAGTAAGTCTTATGTGTTGAAAGTGTGGAAGTGTGTGTGGACCATGGAGTGGAGAGCTGCACCATGAGTGTGTGTGTATACCATAGAGTGAGTGTTGTGTGTTGGGTGTGTAGTAGTGGTTGTGTGTTGAAGTGTGGAAGTGTGTGTGGAGCTATGGTGTGTGTGTTATTTTAGTATTATGTTGAATCGTGGAAGAAGGTGTGTGTGAAGTATTGTTATAAGGTTGAAAAGGGGTGTTGTGTGTGTTGTATTTGACGTGAAGTATATTGTAGTTGTATTGATTTGTTTAGTGTGTCAAAAGATGAATTCATCAACCATGTCGAATGATGTTATGAATAGAAGACTTAGTAATGAGGCCAATAATCAAGAGGGAAGTGATTTGTATTTATCTACTAATGTACCACGTCGAGCGTTGACTTCGTTTCCTACCATTGATGATGAGTAGAGAGAAAACTCGTTTCATACCTCTTATAGAGTACAAGGTAATCTATGTGCTATTATTATTGATGGCGATAGTTGTACTTATGTAGTGGCTACATCATTAGTATCAAAATTGAAACTTGTAGCTACCCCACATCCAAAACCCTATAAATTACAATGGTTGAGTGAGTAGGGTAGATTGCACGTTATGATAGGAATCAAAATCCGTCAAAGCCTATAATTAGGACAAGAGCCAAAGGATTTCAAATCTTGGTGATGAGGGTCGATTTTGAGCACATCGACCTTAGAATTATTTGTTTACTAACCTATTTTCTCTTATTCATGTATTGTATATTCTAACGGGCACACTTATCATGGTTTACAGGGCGATGGACAAACTCATTAAAACTTAGTTTGTGGGTTATCCATGGACCAACCTAAACCGGCGATAAGCTGAGCCACTGAATCCTATAGAAGAGCTAGCATCTTCAAGACTAATCTTTATCTATTTGTTATTTACTTGTATTATTTATGTTGTAGGCTTTTGGGACACTTTTCATTTGCTTGTAGTTGCCTTTTAGAATCGGCTACCTTAAAAGTGGCATAGTTATAGTTTTGTGGACTTTTTAACCTTAAAGGG
The DNA here is from genome assembly GCA_037954665.1 of Laguncularia racemosa. NCBI lineage: Eukaryota > Viridiplantae > Streptophyta > Magnoliopsida > Myrtales > Combretaceae > Laguncularia > Laguncularia racemosa. The sequence goes on from JBBMOL010000267.1 coordinate 161,483, forward strand.
AGCAAGTATAAATACTTGCTTAAGTAAGGTTTTGAGGGGACAATTTTCAGAATATTCACACATCATTTTACATGAGATAACTTAGGGTTCATCCTAGTTCAATCCCTCTTATCAATTTCAATCCTAAGAGTTGGAATTGTGGCAAGTGCAATAAAGAGAAATTGTGAGTTATACCAATTTCTATTTGTTGTGTTTTCTTTTCTTCTCTAGTGTGTCATATCTAGGGTTGGATTGAAACATTTCTTGGTCAAATTTGATTCTTTACCATTTAAAAATATTGTGCTTAATTGAGTTCCTTTTATATTTGTTTCTTATTTATCTATTGTGCATGTTTCTTAAACCATGAAATCAATCCTCTTAGAAGGTGGATCACGGTTATTGTTCTTGTTGATTTTGAGTGGTAATCATGTGGCCTTTTAAGTATAGTTCGTGATCTTCATTGAGAAATACTTCTTTGTATTAATCATTTTATGAACTTTAACATTCAGATCCAAGATTGCATTCAGGGTTCATAGTGCAATGTTGCATTAAAAGTAATCTGAATTGGCCTTGTCTTTTAGGGTTGTTAGTTGGATTGGTTTTGCATGTGCTTAAACCCCATTTTGGCACATCATCTTTTGGTATCAGAGCTGAACATATTTGGTTCATTTCAATCTTGATCATGTGGTGTTGAGGAATTAGTTACAAGCATTGAGGATTTGACACCATTGTTCATGTGATTGAAGCTAGTTTGATTGACATTATTTGTTTGTCTTTCAAATTGGTTTTGCATGTGCTTAATCTTGGTTTTAGGCACATCATGTTTTTGGTATTAGAGCTTGTGGTTGTGAGAAGGGATTGATTGCAATTTGAATTCAGAAGTTAGGAAATTGTTGAATAGCACATTGGTTTGAATTTGTTTGACATGAAGCTTGAATTGTCTAATGGTGTTGTTGAGGAGTTATGATGGGAAAAATTCTAACACTGTCAACCTTTTCAGAACCCAATTTAGATGATGATCCAAATTGCTCATACTTTACCTTATGTCTTTATTTCTAATAAAAATTTGAGAATAATCTTACAGGTACAATTATAATTCTCCATGGGATGCCAATATGTCCTACAACTCCTGTTGGACATAGAACAATTTTCAAGATAACAATCAAAGACCTATTACGATTGCTTTCTATTCCGAGGCATTAGATCATGAAGACTTATGTTAATTTGTACCTTGTAATTGTTTATTGTACTATTTTGGTTGTATTTTGGTTTTGGGATACTTTTATTTCTTTGTAACTTTCATTTAGGGTTAGCCACCTTAAAAGTGGCAAACTTGTAATTTTGAGAACTTTTTAACCCTAGGAGTAGCAAGTATAAATACTTGCTTAAGAGAGGATTTGAGGAGGCCATATTTTTCAGATTATACACTTCTTCTTCACGTGAGAATTAGGGTTCCTAATTTTCATTAGACTCTTATCAATTTCAATCCCAAGAGTTGAAATTGTGGTGAGTGTAACACCTTGAAATTGTGAGTAGTATCAATTTTATCTTGTTGTGATTTCTTTTCTTCTCTACGGTGTCATATCTAGGGTCGAATTGAGATAGTTCTTGGATAGATTTTCTTCTAATTGTTGTCGAATTCTTGTGTTTGATTAAGGTCCCTTGCAATTGAATTCAAATCATCCTTGAAAATTCCCTTGAAAACGTTATTTTCACTACTGGAAAGGAATCCTTGGAATTGACGTTTTCTTTTGAATTTTTTGATTATTTTCATGGAATTATATGTGATTAGGGTGTTATTAGAAGAGATTATCACTGTGGTATTTGATGAGATTCATGATGGGAGCCAAGCCAGAAGATGGAATGTGGATCCTCTTGAAGTGCCACCTGGACCGATCACAAGAAATCGAGTGAAACGATTCAAGGAAGCACTTAACGGGTTGATAAAGGATTTCCATGAAGCCAAAAAGGATTAGAGCAATCATGAAGTTGGAAAGGATTGGAACAACCATGGGAAAGCCCTTGCTCTTATACAAGTCATGCCGGATATGGGGTGAAGAGGGCATGTCTTTATAAGGCACGGCCGTATAGGAATCTCAAGGTTACACAGAATCATACACGGTCAAAAGGTACGGCCGTGTATGGAGTCAAGAAAATCCACAGAAAGATACACGTCTAGAAGTACATGGCCATGTATGTCTCCAACGCCGGCTCAAGGCCGCCGGCCTTCATTCCAACGCCGCCGGCCTTCATGTTCTGTTTTTGTGATTTTTACACAACTTATCTAAGTTATGTCATTTTAGGCTTTATTGTTACGAATTGTAAACCCTAATATAAAGCTCCTAGGGTTAGAATATAGAATATAAAACATTGAAAGTTTGAAAACACTTTTGAGAGAATTTCTCTCTTGGTTCTTTAAAGAACTAACCTAGAACTTATCGGATTTTATTTCCGTGGCGTTCATCCCGACTTATCAATCGGTCTTTCATCCCGATTGTGGCGTCTTCATATTATACCAAGGTTCTTGTCTCGCTTATAGATAGCGGGTCACGGTTTCCACTTGAGGGTGTTTGGCATCTTAGGTAACGAATTCCGAACGTATTGGTATTGGGTTTCGTCACACGTTGGCATGGTTCATATCAGTTAGGAATCCGATCAAACTGATCTCGTATCAGTTTGGTATCAGAGCTTAGGTTTGTTAAACATCAGTTTGGTTTGAGGAAGCTAACATCAAAACCCTAACTCCAATCGTTCATATCAATTGTTAGTATTCAATTTCATAGTATTAATTGTCTATTGAAAGTGTAGTACTTACTATTCAATTTTGTTACAAAAGAAAAAAAAAAGAAGAAGAATCACGACACAAAAAAAAGGAGCGTGACCAAGAACAACAACAAAGACAAAAAAAAAAATTCGGAAAGAAAAGAGGAAATTTATGAACCCTAGAGTTGTTTTGAATTCTACAGAAGGGAATTGGTGTAGTTTGGGTTAGTTCCAAGAGAATTGAGAAGAGGAATTGGTGAGTTGATATCATTATTGTTTGTGAGAATACACGACTGACTGTGTGATATCATCATTTGAGCGAAACACGTAAGGGAGTGTATCGTGAGGCTTAATTATATATATATTTGTGTTAGTACTAATCTTTTCTGCAGGAACTATGTCGAGGCAACATTCTCCTGAAGGTGAGAGAGGAAGGCTTGATGCTAGGTTAGTGATTGAGGCGTTGCGGGGTGAGATGAAGAGGATGTTTCCGGAGGGAATGGAACAAATTCATGAGATGGTAGAGCAAAGACTAGAGTAATCTACAAATGTCTTCTAAGGGCGTAAGAGGGAGAGTCATTCTAGGAGAGTACAAAGGGGTGGAGATGAAATGTCGGGTGATGACTTTGATGAGCCTTCTGTCGGGAGTTATCGAGGATATAGTGGTAGGAATAGAGGAACTAGGGATTGGGAAGATAGAGGAGATAGGAATAGAGACGATAATCAATTGAGTAGCATAAAGATGAAGATTCCTCCTTTCCAAGGGAAAAATGATCTCGAGGTATATTTAGAGTGGGAGAAGAAGGTAGAGATGGTATTTGATTGTCATAACTATAGTGGGAGAAAGAAAGTGAAACTTGCTACCATTAAATATTCGGATTATGTCATAGTGTGGTGGGATCAACTAATGTTGAATCGAAGAAGAAATGGCGAACCACCTATTGAGTCATGAGAAGAGATGAAAAGGGTGATGAAGAAGCGGTTTGTACCTGCGTATTACTATCGTGAATTGCACAACAAATTGCAAACTCTTAAGTAGGGAAGCCGAAGTGTGGATGAGTATTTCAAGGAGATGGAAGTTACGATGATCAGGGCGAATGTAGAGGAGGATAGAGAGGCTACCATGGCTAGAGTTCTTGCTGGATTGAATAGAGAAATTCAAAATGTTGTTGAATTGCAGCATTATGTAGAATTAGAGGATATGGTTCATATGGCTATAAAGGTTGAGAACCAACACAGGCGGAAAGGTAGTAGTAATGCACGGTTTCAACAGGGTACTGGTTCATCCACCTAGAAGACTAACCAATGCAAGAAGGAAGAAAAGCCTTTACCCAACAAACCAAAAGGAGAGCTGAGATAAGCTGGTTCTACTCCTAGTAACCAAGGTAACTCTGATTCTTCTACTTCTAGAAATCATGACATTAGATGTTTTAAATGCCAAGGTAGAGGCCATATTGCTAGTCAATGTCCAAATAGGCGTGTTATGATTTTGCGTGATGATGGTGAGTATGAGACTGAGGGGGATAGTGAGGAAGATGATATGCCTTCGTTAGAGGACGCTAGTGATGATGAGGAGCCTACAATAGGGAGGTTAGTGGTAGTAGTGAAGCGAGCTTTGAATGTGCAGGTGAAGGAAGAAGAGGAGGTGCAAAGAGAGAATGTATTTCATATTAGATGTTATCTAGGAGATCATATTTGCAGTTTGATCATTGATGGAGGAAGTTGCACTAATGTGGTGAGTAATTTTATTGTTGAGAGGTTGGGACTCAAAACTATTAGATACCCTAGTCCATATAAATTACAGTGGTTGAATGATAGTGGCGAGACTAAGGTGAGTAAGCAAGCCTTGATTGGTTTTCACATCGGTAGGTATGAGGATGAGGTGTTATGCGATGTAGTGCCAATGCAAGCGTATCATGTGTTGTTGGGAAGGCCATGGCAATTTGATAGGAAGGTTGTTCATGATGGTTTTTCTAACAAGTATATGCTTGTTCACCAAGGAAAAAGCTTTAATCTTAAACCTTTAACCCCTAAATAGGTGTATGAGGATCAGTTGCAGCTACAACAGTCTTTTGCAAAACATAAGGTGAGTGAAAAACAGAGGGAGAGTGAGAGAGCAAAAGACAGCGAGAGAGAAAAGGAATAGAAAAGTCAATCTCAAAAGGAAAAAGAGAGGAAGGCTGGAAAGAGTGTGAGAGACCAAGTTGAAGGGGGATCAACTTTGGTGGTGAGTGAAAAGGACAGTGCAGCCTTGTAAAAGCAGAGTTGTATGGCAAGAGCGAATGTAGTGAGGAGAGCGATAGTGATGAAGCAACCTATGTTGTTGCCGATTTTTAAGGAAACATGTCTTAATAGTAACGAACTATCAAACTCTTTGCCTAGTGCGGTTGTGTCTATTATGCAGGACTTTGAAGATGTCTTCCCTGAGGAGATTCCAAAGGGATTACCACCTATTTGTGGTATTGAGCACCAGATTGACCTTGTACCCGGAGCATCGATTCCAAACAAGCCAGCTTATAGGAGCAATCTGGAGGAGACAAAGGAACTCCAAAGGCAGGTCGATGAATTAATGGAGAAGGGGTACGTGAGAGAAAGCAAGAGTCCATGCGCAGTGCCTGTGATTTTGGTGCCTAAGAAGGATGGGTCATGGAGAATGTGTGTTGACTGCCGCGCCATCAACAACATCACGGTAAAGTATCGTCATCCCATTCCTCGCTTAGATGACATGTTAGATGAGTTACATGGGTCTAGTGCCTTTTCTGAAATTGATCTGAAAAGTGGATATCACCAAATTAGAATGAAAGAAGGTGATGAATGGAAAACCGTATTCAAAACGAAATATGTATTGTATGAGTGGTTAGTAATGCCTTTCGGTTTAACTAACGCACCTAGTACTTTTATGAGACTTATGAACCATGTTTTGAGGACTTTTATTGGCAAATTTATGGTTGTCTATTTTGATGATATTCTCATTTACAGCAAGAGTATGGAAGATCATATATCTCACTTGAGGGATGTTTTAGGAGTACTTCAAAAGGAGCAATTATATGCTAACCTCAAGAAGTGCACTTTTTGCACAGACAAACTTGTGTTTCTTGGTTTTGTTGTTAGTGCACAGGGAGTACAGGTTGATGAAGAAAAGATTCGTGCGATCCAAGAATGGCCTAGTCCAACTACTGTAAGTAATGTGCGGAGTTTCCATAGACTAGCAAGTTTTTACAGGAGATTTGTGAAGGATTTCAGTACCATTGCAGCACCACTTACTGAGGTAATTAAGAAGAATGTGGGGTTCAAATGGGGAGAGCTACAAGAGAAGGCCTTTCAGACGCTTAAAAATAAGCTGACTCAGGCGCCATTACTTGCTTTACCTGACTTTGCTAAAACATTTGAAATTGAGTGTGATTCTTCAGGATTAGGTATTGGAGCAGTGCTCATGCAGGAGAGAAGACCAATTGCATTCTTTAGCGAGAAGCTAAGTGGGGCAACCTTGAACTACCCTACTTATGACAAGGAGTTATATGCATTGGTTCGAGCCCTGGAGACTTGGCAACACTATATTTGGCCAAAAGAGTTCGTGATCCACACTAATCATGAATCCTTGAAGTGCTTGAAGGGGCAACACAAGCTAAACAAAAGGCATGCTCGTTGGGTGGAGTTCATCGAAACATTTCCATATGTCATCCACTACAAGCAAGGTAAAGAGAATGTCGTTGCTGATGCACTTTCTAGAAGGTATGCTCTTATCTCTACTCTTAGTTCTAGACTACTTGGTTTTGAGCACATTAAGGAATTGTATGCTACTGATCGAGATTTTTGTTAGGAGTATGTACATTGTGAGAAGAGTGGGCATGGTAAATTTTATAAACATGAAGGATTCTTGTTTAAGGAGAGTAAACTATGCATTCCAATTTGTTCTTTGAGAGAATTACTAGTGAGGGAGTCTCATGGAGGAGGTTTAATGGGACATTTTGGAGTAGCTAAAACCTTAGGGGTTTTGCGAGAACACTTCTATTGGCCTCACATGAAACGAGATGTTGAGAGGAATTATGAGCGATGTGTTACGTGTAAGCAAGCGAAATCTAGAGTCCAACCTCAAGGGTTTTATACCCCACTTCCCATTCCTCATGAGCCTTGGGTAGATATTTCCATGGATTTTGTGTTAGGATTACCCAGGTCTAGACATGGTCGAGATTCTATTTTTGTAGTTGTGGATAGATTCTTTAAGATGGCACATTTCATTCCTTGTCACAAAACAGATGATGCTTGCGATATTGCTAATTTGTTCTTTAGGGAAGTTGTGAGATTACATGGTATGCCTAGAACAATTGTATCGGATAGAGATACTAAGTTCTTAAGCTACTTCTAGAAGACCTTGTGGGCTAAGTTAGGAACTAAGTTATTGTTTTCTACTACTTGTCATCCACAGATTGATGGTCAAACTGAGGTAGTAAATCGAACTTTATCTACTTTGTTGAGGGCTGTCATTAAAAAGAATATTAAAAGTTAGGAGGATTGTTTACCGCATGTTGAATTTGCCTATAACCGTACAGTGCATTCTGCTACTAAATTTACTCCTTTTGAAATTGTGTATGGTTTTAATCCACTAACTCCTTTGGATTTATCACCTTTGCCTATTTCTGAGTATGTTAATATAGATGGCAAGAAGAAAGCAGAATTTGTTAAATAGATCCATGAGAAGACAAGGCTAAACATTGAGCGAAGAATAGAGCAGTATGTGAAACAAGCCAACAAGGGTCGTCGACAAGCTGTCTTTGAACCTGGAGACTGGGTTTGGGTTCACATGCGTAAAGAGCGGTTTCCTGTACAACGTCGATCTAAACTACTTCCTAGAGGCGATGGACCATTTCAAATTCTTGAGCGCATCAATGATAATGCATACAAGATAGATTTACTAGGTGAGTATCAAGTAAGTGACACGTTTAATGTTACCAATCTGAGTCCTTTTGATGCAGGTGATGATTTGAGGACAAATCCTTTTCAAGAGGAGGGGAATGATGAGATCCATGATGGGAGCCAAGCTAGAAGATGGAATGTGGATCCTCTTGAAGTGCCACCGGGACCGATTACAGGAAATCGAGCGAAACGATTCAAGGAAGCACTTAACGGGTTGATAAAGGATGTCCATGAAGCCAGAAAGGATTGGAGCAATCATGAAGTTGGAAAGGATTGGAACAACCATGGGAAGGCCCTTGCTCTTGTATAAGTCATACCGGATATGGGGTGAAGAGGGCGTGTCTTTACAAGGCACGGCCGTGTAGGAATCTCAAGGTTACACAGAATCATACACGGTCATATATACGGCCAAAAGGCACGGCCGTGTATGGAGTCAAGAAAATCCACAGAAAGATACACGTCTAGAAGTATACGGTCGTATATGTCTCCAACGACAGCTCAAGGCCGTCGGCCTTCATTCCAACGCCGCCGGCCTTTATGTCTACACCGCCGGCCTTCATGTTCTATTTTTGTGATTTTTATGCAAAATATCTAAGTTATGTCATTTTGGGCTTTATTGTTACGAATTGTAAACCCTAATATAAAGCTCCTAGGGTTAGAATATAGAATATACAACATTGAAAGTTTGAAAACACTTTTGAGAGAATTTCTCTCTTGGTTCTTTAAAGAACTAACCTAGAACTTATCGGATTTTATTTCCGTGGCGTTCATCCCAACTTATCAATCGGTCTTTCATCCCGATTGTGGCGTCTTCATATTATACTAAGGTTCTTGTCTCGCTTATAGACAACGGGTCGCGGTTTCCACTTGAAGGTGTTTGGCATCTTAGGTAACGAATTCCGAACGTATTAGTATTGGGTTTCATCACACGTTGGCATGGTTCATATCAGTTAGGAATCCGATCAAACTGATCTCGTATCAGTATTACAATTATAACTTTGAGCATTTGGAATTCATTACATCTTACTAGGGTTCATGTGAATTTTGCCCCTTATGGATCCGGTTTGTTGTTGACTTGAGATTGCTTTTTCTTAAGTCTTTTAATTGTGCTTCTAAGTGGAATTAGGCACATCATCTTTTTGGTATCAGAGCACATGTTGAGAGAAGGGAATTGGTTTTATTTGATTTCGTGGAGTTAATCATCAATCAGGGTGATTTAGTGAAAACCGCAATTGTGTTGATTGTTGTGGTTTTGAGCTTGCGAAATTACCTTGATTTGGAATTTAATTTGCTATTTGTTGGAGTTAGATTGGGAAGGTTGTTGTATCATTTTATGATCACTAATTTTCGTGGAAGGGCAGAAGTATAAAGTATTATTTAATTCAACAACTTTTGGAACTTGCAAAAACTTACCAAATCCTTGCCGTGGCTTGTTGTGGCGTGGAGGAAGATGTGTAGTTTGTTGTTTTGATTTCCATTGTGTAATTCTGAATTGGTGGAGTACAATTTGCAAATTGCATTGAGTTTTGATTAGTAAGGAATTATTTGAATTCAAACACATGCAAGTTAATGATTGCTATTTGAATTTGAATTCATTGTTTACCAATTGAAGAAGGCTTGCAATTAGTGAAGTGGTTTGAATTTCAAATTGAAAGTTGCTGCCTATTGTGGAATTTGGAATTCATTTGTGGAAAGTCACATATTAGTCCTTTGTTATCATTATTTGCCGTGGAAGTGGAAGTTTACTTGTTATTATTATCCATCTTGTTGTTACCGTGGAAGTAACTCATCTTCATTGTTGTTGTTACTTGTGTGTTGCCGTGGAGTGACTTTTGGAAATTAAATTTGTTGCACAGTATTGTTGTGACGTGTTGTGGAGAAGAGTATTACACGTGAGTTACAATATTATAATTGTAACATTAAGAGGGTTTGTTTGTTTATCTTTTGTAGTTGCTATTGTGTGGAGTTAAGGGAAGTGAAGTAGTGGAGTGTGTACCCTTGAATCAAATTGTTTTGAGGATCAGCATACGGGAGTCTACAACTATTGCAAATGACAATGTGAATGGGGGAATTGGTAATGAAGCCAACAGCCAGGTTGGTGGAGGTCAGGGTTGTAATGTGGCAGGTAGGAGAACTTTGGAAGAACAACTCCAGGATCTCACTACTATAGTTGCTACACTGGCAACTAGAGTTGATAGAATGACATTACTACAACCACCAGTGGTAAACCAACTGGCACCACCTCGAGTAGCTCCACAAAACCCTCATCGAAACAGAGTAGTGGGAGATGGAAATTTAAATAAAAGGATAGGTGAGGAGCATCTTCCAAACAGGGAAGAAAGGGATGATAATTTTGGGGTAAACCTAAATTAGAATAGGGATTTTAGGCCACCTCAGGGTTTGGAGTATGTGAAACTACAGATGCCATCCTATGATGGCAACGAATCAGCAGATGAATACTTAGACTGGGAGGACAAGGTCGAAGGTCTCTTCGAATGTTATGAGATTGATGACAGTACCATGGTCCGATTGGCTGCTGTTGAATTTGTAGGGTATGCTGCACTTTGGTGGAAGAATCTGATCATCAACAGGCATTGGGATGGAGAGGTTGAGGTTCAGACCTGGAGGGACATGAAGAGATTGTTAAGGAAAAGGTTCATTCCTGAGCACTACAAACATGAGCTGTTTATGCGACTGCAAACCTTGAGGCAAGGTAGCAAAATAGTGGATGATTATGTGCAGGAATTTGAGGCCCTTATGATTAGGTGTGGGTCTATTGAGCCTCCAGAACAAACTATAGCACATTTTGTCTCAAGTCTAAAATATGAAATAGCGTGTATCGTTGAACTGCAGCGCTATACTACACTTGATGAGACTATTCAGTTGGCCTTAAAAGTGGAGAGACAAAGGAGGTCCAACTTTTTTAGGGCTCCGAGCAGTAGGCCTAGTATTGTTAATAGACCTATATCAGCCAACAGTCGATCTGGGGGAACAAAGGCGGTAAGTGAGGGAGTAAAGGCAATAGACACTACTACCCCAACCATTATGAGAGAAAATTTACCCATTGGGAAGGGTAAAGAGGTCATGGCCCCAGAAACGAGGCAGACTGTTCCCAGATCTACTAGTGGGAAAGTGCGCTAGATAAAATGCTTTAAATGCATGGGATTTGGGCATATGGCTGCATAGTGTCCAAATAAGAGGGTGATGACTGTAATGGAAGACACTGGGGAGGATGTTGAGGATGATCATGAACAGATTGAACCTACAGATCTACTAACAGCATTGCAGGAATATTATGATGATCAGAATGCAAACGCACCTGAGGAGCATATAGGAGGGAAATATCTACCCCTTAATGTGTTATGCAGGGTTTATCTATATCTCCTGATACCAGTGATATTCAGAGGGAGAACATATTTCATACCTCTTGCAGAATCAAAGGTAACCTTTGTGTACTCATCATCGATAGTGGTAGTTGCACGAATGTTATATCTGCTACACTGGTAGACAAATTACAACTGCCTACTATCTCACATCCTAGTCCTTATCACTTGCATTGGCTGGATAATAGAGGTAGTATGCATGTTACCCTTAAGGCAAAGGTTCCTGTGAGTGTCGGGCAGAATTATCATGATGAGATCCCTTATGATATAGTCCATATGCATGCATCCCATTTACTGTTGGGTCGGCCTTGGTTGTTTAATCGACGGGTGATACATGATGGGTTTGAAAATACCTACATGTTCAGCATGGGCGAGTCATGCATAGTTCTATTACCAATGACTCCATCTAAGGTCCAGGGTTTTCAAAAACAGATCAGGAATCCATCCACTACCATTGTTAGCTGGAAGAGCAAGACAACAGAGATACTAGGGTTCAGTTCCACAACCGATCCTCTAGATTTGAGGGCAAATCTTTGAGAAGCCCGAGGAGATGATGGAAAAAATTCTGACACTATCAACCTTTTCAGAACCCAATTTAGATGATGATCCAAATTGCTCATATTTTACCTTATGTCTTTATTTCTAATACAAATTTGAGAATAATCTCACAGGTACAATTATAATTCTCCATGGGATGCCAATATGTCCTACAACTCCTGTTGGACACAAAACAATTTTCATGATAACAATCAAAGACCCGCTGCGATTGTTTTCTATTTCGAAGCATTGGATCATGAAGACTTATGTTAATTTGTACCTTGTAATTTTTTATTGAACTATTTTGGTTTTGGGACACTTTTATTTCTTTGTAACTTTCATTTAGGGTTGGCCACCTTAAAAGTGGCAAACTTGTAATTTTGAGCACTTTTTAACCTTAGGAGTAGCAAATATAAATACTTGCTTAAGAGAGGGTTTGAGGAGGCCATATTTTGCAGATTATACACTTCTTCTTCACGTGAGAATTAGGGTTCCTAATTGTCATTAGACTCTTATCAATTTCAATCCCAAGAGTTGAAATTGTGTCGAGTGCAACACCTTGAAATTGTGAGTAGTATCAATTTCATCTTATTGTGATTTCTTTTCTTCTCTAGTTTGTCATATCTAGGGTTGAATTGAGATAGTTCTTGGACAGATTTGCTTCTAATTGTTGTCGAATTCTTGTGTTTGAATAAGGTCCCTTGCAATTGAATTCGAATCATCCTTGAAAATTCCCTTGAAAACGTGATTTTCACTAGTGGAAAGGAGTCCTTGGAATTGAGGTTTTCTTTTGAATTTTTTTATTATTTTCGTGGAATTATATGTGATTAGGGTGTTATTAGAAGAGATTATCATTATGGTATTACAATTATAACTTTGAGCATTTGGAATTCATTACATCTTACTAGGGTTCACGTGAATTTTGCCCCTTGTGGATCCGGTTTGTTGTTGACTTGAGATTGCTTTTTCTTAAGTCTTTTAATTGTGCTTCTAAGTGGTATTAGGCACATCATGTTGTAGTTGCTACTTGTTGTCGTAGACATGGAGAAATTGTGAATCCTTATCATTTTATTGTTGATGTGAACCTGGAAGGAAAAGTAAGAAGTGTATTTCCTAGTGTTTGATTGTGGAATTGGAAATACAATAATTTGTGGTAAAAAGAGAAGAGTGTCCTTTGTTGATTTCCGAATTGGGGAGAAAAATTTACCATTTCCATATTTGAAAGTGTGTGGAAGGATAAGCATATATTTGAAATTCAAACACCTTCCTTAAGTTTGAAGCAATTCATTGAGTAGCATTGAATAAGTGTTATTTGAATTTGAATTGTTTTTATCATTTGTGTAGAAGGTTGCATTTAGTGAAGTAAATTGAATTTGAATTTTTCTTGCTGCTATTACTTGTGGTTTACAGTGTGAATTAGAGTTGTGTAGTGGCAAGGAAGTGTATACTTTGAAGGTGTATGTGTGTAGAGTTGTGTTTGTAAAATTTAGTGAAGTTGTGTGTGTTTTGGTGTGGATTTTTGGTGTATACATTATGGGCAATTGTTGGTGGCGTAATTGGAGTAGCATTGTGAGCAAAGAGGAGTAGTGTGGCAGTGGATTTGTATATTTTTGTATTTGTTGAGGTGCTGCACGTTGAGGCTAAAGTGTGAGTGTGTAGTGCATGAATAGCCAACCGTGAAAGGGAAGAGTGGTGTTTTAATTAGGAAGTGGAATTGTGTAGTGTGTGTTTTTTTCAGAAAAGGTAGAGGAATCATGATTGTCATTTTTAGATTTGAAATCAAAATTGAAAGTTTACATTAAGAGGTTAATTTGAAATTTCAAACACACATTATGATACGAACCACGCCAACCCGTGACGAAACCCAATACCAATACGTTCAGAAAATCATTGCCTAAGACGCCCAAACACCTAAAGTGGAAACCGCGACCCGTTGTCTATAAGCGAGATAAGAACCTTGGTATAATGTGAAGACGCCATAATCAGGGATGAAAGACCGATTGATAAGTCGGGATGAACGCTACGGAAATCAATCTGATAAGTTCAAATTAGTTCTTGAAGAACCAAGAGAGGTGCCACTTAAAAGTGTTTAATGTTCAAAGATGTAAATTCTATGTTGTTTTAAACCCTAGGAGCTTTTATACTAGGGTTACAATTCGTAAAAAACAAGTCCAAAACGACGTAGCTTAGATAAGTTGCATAAAAACACAAAATAGAAAAAGCTGGCCGGCAGGGGATACACGGCCGTGTACACGCCCGTGTACTTTGGCCGTGTACTTTTCTATGCACATTCCAGTCACATACACGACTGTGTACTTTTAGTCATGTATCTTTCTGTGGATTTGCTTGTCTCCATACACGGCTGTGCCTTTTAGCCGTGTATCTAGCCGTGTATGATTCTGTGCAATCTTGGAATTCCTACACGGCCATGCCTTGAACATACACGCCCTCTTCAACCCGTGTTCGGTGTGACTTGTATAAAAGCAAGGGTCTTCCCATGGTTGTTCCAATTCGTTCCAACTTCATGATTGCTCCAATCCTTTCCGGCTTCATGGACAACCTTTATGAACCCGTTAAGTGCTTTCTTGAATCGTTTCGCTTGATTTCTTGTGATCGGTCCAGGCGGCACTTCAAGAGGATCCACATTTCTTCTTCCAACTTGGCTCTCATCATGGATCTCATCACATTAAGTTATAGTTAATTGTGTATCATTTGAATTTGAAAAAGCCTCTTACCATTTGTGGAGTTGTGCACTTATTGAACTTCTTTTGAATATGAAAGTGGGTTGCCTTATCTTGCTTGGAAGTTGTAGTTTTGGTTGTAATTGTACCGTGGCTTGAGAAGTGAATTTTGGAGTTATTCTTGTTAATTAGTAGAGGTTGTGTACATTTGATGTTAGTTATTATATGTGTTGTCAAGGATATTCCTAATTGTGGCGTGAAGCATCTTACACCATGAGCATAAGGGGATTGTTTTTTTTTTTTTTGGCGGCGGATTGCGTGTGGTGTGTGTATTTTCCTTGCTGCCCATTGTGTATTTAAGTAGTGAGAAATTAAGGCAAGAAAAGGAAGGTTGAGTAATAGAATTCAAAATTTAAACAAGTTATTAAAGTGTGAAAGTAATTGAACTAGTTACTGAAATACTTGAAGTTGAATTTAAATTCTATCTACTTAAAAGTAGTTATGTGTGAGTACTTCATTTGTGGTTTAGTTGTTGATAGGAATCAAAATCCGACAAAACCTATCATTAGGGCAAGAACTAAAGGATTTTGAATCTTGGCGATGAGGGCCCATTTTGAGCAAATCGACCCTGGAATTATTCGTTTACTAACCTCTTTTATCTTATTCATGTATTATATATTCCAACAGAGACACTTATCATATTTTATAGGGCGATGGACAAACTCACTCAGACTCTGCTTGTGGGTTATCCATAGACCGACGTGAACTGACTATGAGTTAGGCCGATGAATCCTATGGAAGAGCTCGCATGATGAAGACTATTTTCTTTTATTTTATAATTGTTATTTGGACTATTTTATGTTGTATTTTCTTTTGGGAAACTTTCATTTTTTATTGTAATTGTCATTTAGGACCGGCCACCTTAAAAGTGGCATAGTTGTAATTTTGTACATTTTCTAACCTTAAAGGGAGCAAGTATAAATACTTGCTTAAAGTAGGGTTTGAGGAGGCCATTTTTCAGATTTGAAGCATACACTTTACGTGTGGGAATTAGGGTTCTTCTTAGTTCAATTTCTCTTATCAATTTCAAATCCTAATTTAAGGTTATGGCGAGTGGCATCAAGGTTAATTTGTGAGTAATATCAAATTTACTTTGTTACAATTCCCTTTTCTCTCTAGTGAGTAATATCTAGGGTTAAATTGGTTGTTTATTGACCGAATTTGATTGCATTTGGAATCAAATTCTTGTTGCTTAATTGATTGGTTTTAGCCTTAGTTTTAACCTTCAATTTAGCATCTTCTTGGAACCGTAGATCATTTTGTTGGGAAAGTGAATCATGGAATTGGATCTTATTGTTCTTGTGTGTAATTCACGTGGAATTCTTGTGATTGTTGTTATATTGGAGAAGATTATCATTGTTGGATTGTTAATTGCAACTTTGAGCATTCAAATTTCATTAAATCTCCATTAGGGTTCACACAATCTTTGATTCCATTGAACCGGTTTTTAATTGTGAATTGAAGTTGTTTCTTTGATTCATTTGCGTGTGCTTAATCTTGATTTTGGGCACATCATCTTTTGGTATTAGAGCTATATCATAATTGGAATTAAGATTGAACACACCATTGTTGAAGAATTGGTTCATAAACTTTGAGGATTTGACGTTAATGTTCATGAGATTGAAGCTAGTTTAAATGACATTGTCTAAGTGTCTTTCAAATTGGTTTTGCACGTGCTTAATCTTGGTTTTAGGCACATCATCTTTTGGTATCAGAGCTTGCGGTTAAGAGAAGGGAATTTTCATGATCTTCACTTTCAATTAGGGTTCTTCATTTCTTTCGATCCGAAATTATATAAGTGTAGAGGATTGAGTTGCTTAATTGTGTTATTGAGGAGTTAAATTTGTTGTTTGTTGAAGTGGAATTGGAAATCTTATTGTAGCTCATGGGTTGTTAAGATCACTGTGAGTAGAAGGGCATGTATGTGTGGTGTATTGTGTGTGTTGATTGAAGGAGTTGCAACATAGTGTCCTTGAGCTTGCCGTAAGGAACAGTTGTGTTTCTTTGTGATCACTTGGGAAAAGTGGAAAAGTTTGAAAAGAAAGAAGAGCAAATGGAGAGTTGATGATTTCAAGATTGTAGTTTGAATTTTGAAAGCAAAGAAGAGTGAATGGAGTGTTGATGATTTTGGAATTGTGATTGTGTTTTACAATTTTCAATTGATGATTTTGGAATTGTGATTGTCTTTTACAATTTTTAGATTTGAACTTTTGTGGAAAAAAGGAAATCATTTGAATACAAACACATTTCATTAAATTGAAGTTGTTATTGAGTGGTATTGAATATATTTCATTTGAATTTGAAATTTGATTATTATGATTTGTGGAAAGTTGCAGTAAGGAGTTCTACTTGAATTATTGCCATGTTGTATATGTGTGAGTTGCGGTGTAAGGGGAGTGTATTGAGTTGTTGGAGTTGTGTATGTTGAGTGAAGGGTAATTTTCACCGTGAAGTGTTATGTGTGAAGTGGTGTTAAGTGATCTTGAAGTGGACATGAGGAGTAAGAGTATTGATCCTTTGTGATCAATTGAAGAAGTGTGAATTGTGTAATGTATTTTCGGAAGTGAGGAGTAGCAAATTGTAATTTTCAGATTTGAATTCGAAATTGAAGTGTGAATTAAGAAGTCAATTTGAAATTTCAAAACACACATTAAGTCATAGTTTAAATGTGTGTCATTTGAATTTGAAATAGCTTCTTACCATTTGTGAAATTGTGCACTTATTGAATTCCATTTTTGAATTTGAAAGTTGAGTTGCCTTTTTTGTGTTGCAGTTGCAGTTTGATATTTGTGTGGAAGTGATGAGATCCATGATGAGAGCCAAGCCGGAAGAAGAAACGTGGATCCTGTTGAAGTGCTGCCTGGACTGATCACAAGAAATCGAGGAAAACGATTCAAGGAAGTACTTAACGGGTTGATAAAGGTTGTCCATGATGCTGGAAAGGATTGGAGCAATCATGAAGTTGGAACAGATTGGAACAACCATTGGAAGACCCTTGCTTTTGTACAAGTTATACTGGACACAGGTTGAAGAGGGCGTGTATTTTCAAGGCACGGCCGTGTATGGAGTCAAGCAAATCCACAGAAAGATACACAGCTAAAGTACACGGGCGTATATGTTGCCAGAAGTTGCACAGAAAGATACACGGCCAAAGTACAAGGGCGTGTATGTTGCCAGAGGTTGCACAGAAAAGTACACGGGCGTGTACACGACCGTGTATCCCCTGTCGGCCAGCTTGTTCTATTTCGCGTTTTTATGTCACTTAACTAAACTACGTCGTTTTGGACTTGTTTTTTACACGAATTGTAACCCTAGTATAAAAGCTCCTAGGGTTTAGAACAACTAAGAATAGACATCTTTGAACATTAAACACTTTTGAGAGGCACCTCTCTTGGTTCTTCAAGAACTAATTCGAACTTATCAAATTGATTTCTGTGGCGTTCATCCCGACTTATCAATCAGTCTTTTATCCTGATTGTGACGTCTTCATTTTTATACCAAGGTTCTTGTCTCGCTTATAGACAATGGGTCGCGGTTTCCACTTTAGGTGTTTGGGCATCTTAGGCAACAAATTTTCCGAACGTATTGGTATTGGGTTTCGTCACGGGTTGGCGTGGTTCGTATCAGGAAGTGGGGAAAGTGTATCGTGGCTTGAGGAGGATTGTATGTAGTGTTGTATTTTTTTTTTTGTAAATTTAGTAAAGGGTGTTAACATTTGGTGTTGGTTGTTGTATGTGTTGTCAAGCTACTTGTTATTGGTGGCGTAAACATTGTTGAACCGTGAGCAAAGGGGAAGTTGTGTGGTGGTGAATGGTGTGTTGTGTATGTGGTTAATTGCTGCCAATTGTGTATTTAAGTGGTGAGAAGTCAAGGCAAGAAAAAGGAAAGTGAGTAGTAGAATTTGAAATTCAAACAAGTCATTAAAATGTGAAAGTAATTGAACTAGTTACATAAACACTTGTTATTGAATTTAATTCTATCTACTTGAAAGTAGTTGAGTGTACTTCATTTGTGGCTTGGTTGTGTACTTGAACCTTAGAAGTGTGAAGATAATTATTGTATTGTTGGATTTGAGCACAATCATGTCTAGTGAAATATTTCATTATGCTAATGTATTGCACCGGACATTGACTACATTTACTACTAAGGATGACGAATAAAGGGAAAACTTGTTCCATACTTTTTGTAGGGTAAAAGGAAATTTATGTGTCCTCATAGTTGATGGTGGTAGTTGTACCAATGTGGTAGCAGCATCGTTAGTGTCAAAACTAAAACTTGCTATTACTCTACATCTTGAACTGTATACATTGCAATGGCTTAGTGATCAGGAGAGTTTACATGTGACCCAAAGAGTTAGGGTACCATTTAGTATAGGGCATAAATACTTTGATGAGATGGAGTGTGATATTCTACCTATGTGTACATCCCATATATTGCTTGGCAGGCCTTGGTTATATGATAGGAGGGTCTTACATGGTGGCTTCAGGAATACTTATGTATTCCAGAAGGAAGAAAAATGACTTATTCTAAATCCAATGTCACCTTTAGAGGTTCAAAGGGTTTAGCAACAAATTATTACACCATCAGTAGGCCATGAGCAATTGAACCAACCCTTAGAGCACAAAATTTGTCAGACACTAATGTGCCAACCTTTAGAGGATCCTGATGATCATAGTCATATGAGCAGACTACTAGAGGACCAAACTATTCAGGGACAGTTATGTTCACTTTTAGAGGTACTAGAGGCTCACGAGCAGTTAAGTAAACCATTAGAGGATTCTGAGGGTCAGAGTTAGATGAACCCATCATCAGAGAGCCAGACTGTTCTGAGACAGTTGTGTTCACCTTCAAAGGTTTCAGAGGGCAATGAGAAGTTAGGCCAACCATTAGAAGACCATGAGGATCAGCGACATACAAATGAGTTAGAAAAGGAGAAAACGGTTTCAGTGGAATGGTTTGATACAGAGGTGACTTTAGTGGATAATGGAGCATTATTTATGTTATAGATGAGATACATCCCAGAAATGGAGGAGAGAAAACAATCACCACCTGTAGTATTTCAGATATTGGAATTCTGCAGAGATACTTCTTTAGATGGATTGCTAGGAGAAAACAAAGTCTCTATTGCATTTGATCTGCCAAATTTGAGGACAAATCTTTTTGAGGCTCGAGGAGATGATAGAAATCAAAATCCGATAAGACCTATCATTAGGGCAAGAACTAAAGGATTTCGAATCTTGGTGATGGGGGCACATTTTGAGCAAATCGACCTTGGAATTATTCATTTACTAACCTCTTTTATCTTATTCATGTATTATATATTTCAATAGGCACACTTATCATATTTTATAGGGCGATGGACAAACTCACTTAGACTCAGCTTGTGGGTTATCCATGGACCGACCTAAACTGGCGATGAGTTGGGTCGACAAATCCTATGGAAGAGCTCGCATGATGAAGACTATTTTCTTTTATATTGTAATTGTTATTTGGACTATTTTATGTTGTATTTTCTTTTGGGACACTTCCATTTTTTATTGTAATTGTCATTTAGGATCGGCCACCTTAAAAGTGGCATAGTTGTAATTTTGTGCATTTTCTAACCCTAAAGGGAGCAAGTATAAATACTTGCTTAAAGTAGGGTTTCAGGAGATCATTTTTCAAATTTGAAACATACACTTTATGTGTGGGAATTAGGGTTCTTCCTAGTTCAATTTCTCTTATAAATTTCAAATCCCAATTTGAGGTTGTGGTGAGTGGCTTCAAGGTTAATTTGTGAGTAATATCAAATTTACTTTGTTGTAATTCCCTTTCCTCTCTAATGAGCAATATCTAAGTTTGAATTGGTTGTTTATTGACCAAATTTGATTGCATTTACAATTAAATTCTTATTGCTTAATTGATTGGTTTTAGCCTTAGTTTTAACCTTTAATTTAGCATCTTCTTGGAACCGTGGATCATTTTGTTGGGAAAGTGAATCACAAAATTGGATCTTATTGTTCTTGTGTGTGATTCATGTGGAATTCTTGTGATTGTTGTTATATTGGAGAAGATTATCATTGTTCGATTGTTAATTCCAACTTTGAGCATTCGAATTTGATTAAATTTCAATTAGGGTTCACACAATCTTTAATTCCATTGAACCAGTTTTTAATTGTGAATTGAAGTTATTTCTTTAATTCATTTGCATGTGCTTAAACTTGGTTTTAGGAACATCATTTTTAGTATCAAAGCTATATCATAATTGGATTTAAGATTGAACACACCATTGTTGAAGAATTGGTTCATAAACTTTGAGTAATTGACGTTAATGTTATGATATTGAAGCTAGTTTGAATGACATTGTCTAAGTGTCTTTCAAATTGGTTTTGCATGTGCTTAATCTTGCTTTTAGGCGCATCAGTTGTGTACTTGAGCCATGGAGGTGTAAGGATTATTATTGTCTTGTTGGATTTAAAACACAATAATGTCTAGTGAGATGTTTCATTATGCTAATGTGTTGCACCGAACATTGACTACATTTGCTACTAAGGATAAAGAACAAAGAGAAAACTTGTTCTATACCTCTTGTAGGGTACAAGGAAATTTATGTGTCCTTATAGGTGATGGTGGTATTTGTACCAATGTAGTACCCGCATTGTTAGTATCGAAGTAAAAACTTACCACTACTCCATATCCTGAACCGTATGAATTGCATTGGCTTAGTGATCAGAAGAGTTTGCATATGAACTAACGAGCTAGGGTACCTTTCAGTGTAGGGGATAAATACTGTGATGAAATCAAGTGTGATATTCTACCTATGTGTACATCCCATATATTGCTTGGCAGGCCTTGGTTATATGATAGGAGGGTCTTACATGATGGCTTCAGGAATACTTATGTATTCCAAAAGGGAAAATAAATTATTTTGAATCCGATGTCACCTTCAAAGGTTAAAAGGGTTCAGCAACAAATCAGTAGGCCATCAGAGGGCTATGCACAGTTGAACCAACCCTTAGAGCACAAACTTTGTTAGACACAGATGTGCCAACCTTTAGAGGATCCTGATGATCATAGTCAAATGAGCAAACTACCAAAGGACCAAACTGTTCAGGGGTAGTTGTGTTCACCTTCAGAGGTACTAGAGGCTCATGAACAGTTAAGTAAACCATTAGAGGATTCTGAAGGTCAAAGTCAAATGAGCTTATCATTAGAGAGCCAAACCGTTTAGAGACAGTTGTGTTCACCTTCAGAGGTTTTGGAGGATAGTGAGCATTTGGGCCAACCATTAGAGGGCTATAAAGATCAGCGCGATACAAATGAGTTAGAAAAGGAGGAAACAATATCAATAGAACGGGTTGAGATAGGGGAGACCTCAGTAAATAATGGATCATTATTTGTGATGCAGATGAGATACATCCTAAAAATGGAGGAGAGAAAACAATTACCCCCTGTGGTATTTTAGATATTAGGATTCTACAGTGATATTTCTTCAGGTGGCTTGCTAAGAGGAAACATAGTCACTACTGCATTTGATCTGTCAGATTTGAGGACAAATCTTTTTGAGGCCCAAGGAGATGATAGGAATCAAAATCCATCAAGAGCTATCATTAGGGCAAGAGCCAAAAGATTTCAAATCTTGGTAATGAGGGTTGATTTTGAGCACATTAACCTTGGAATTATTTGTTTACTAACCTCTTTTTTCTTATTCATGTATTGTATATTCCAATAGGCACACTTATAATTCTTTACAGGGCGATGGACAAACTCATTAAAACTCAGTTTGTAGGTTATCCATGGATCGACTTAAACCAGCGATGAGCTGAGCCGACAAATCCTATGGAAGAGCTAGCATCTTCAAGACTAATTTTTATCTATTTGTTATTTACTTGTATTATTTATGTTGTAAGCTTTTTAGACACTTTTCATTTGCTTATAATTGCCTTTTAGAACTGGCCACCTTAAAAGTGGCATAGTTGTAATTTTGTGGACTTTTTAACCCTAAAGGGAGCAAGTATAAATGCTTGCTTAAGTAAGGTTTTGAGGGCACAATTTTTAGAATATACACTCATCATTTTACGTGAGAGAACTTAGGGTTCATCCAGTTCAATTCCTCTTATCAATTTCAATCCTAAGAGTTAGAATTGTGGCGAGTGCAACAAAGAGAAATTATGAGTTATATTAATTTCTATTTGTTGTGTTTTCTTTTCTTCTGTAGTGTGTCATATCTAGGGTTGGATTGAAACATTTCTTGGTCAGATTTAATTCCTTACTATTTGAAGATATTGTGCTTAATTAAGTTCCCTTTATATTTGTTTTCGATTCATCTATTATGCACGTTTTTTGAACCGTGAAATCAATCCTCTTAGAAGGTAGATAACGGTTATTGTTCTTGTTGATTTTGAGTGGTAATCATGTAGCCTTTTAAGTATAGTTTCTGATCTTCATTGAGAAATACTTCTTTGTATTAATCATTTTATGAACTTTAACATTTGGATCTAAGATTGCATTTAGGGTTCACGGTGCACTATTACCCTAAAAGTAATCTGAATTGGCTTTGTCTTTTGGGGTTATTAGTTGGATTCGTTTTGCATGTGCTTAAACCCAATTTAGGCACATCATGTTACCCAGAGGGCTAGGGTACCTTTTAGTATAGGGAATAAATATCATGATGAGATTATATGTGACATTCTTCCCGTGTGTGCATCCTATATGTTGCTTAGTAGGTTTTGGTTGTGTGACAGGAGGTTTTGCATGATGGATATTGATGGGAATTTTTCTAGTGACCTAGATGGCTGTAGAATTTAATTTAGATGATGATCTAAATCACTCATATTTACTCTTATTTCTTTTTATCTAATAAATATTTTGGTGATAATCTTACAAGTATAATGATAGTTCTCCACGGGATGCCAAATGACTCTCATTTTTTATCACTTAGGGACATCATCAGATTCTCATCCAATGGCCTGCTGTGATCAACATCGCCTCAATGCATTAGCTCTTTGAGGATTCCTATTGTTTTGTATTTGTGATTATTTCTTTGGATTATTTACGTGTATGCTTTTGGCATTCTTTCATTTGCTTGTAATTGTGTTTTTAGGACCGGCTACCCTAAAGTGGCATAGTTGTAATTTTAATGACTTTTTAACCCTAAAAGGAGCAAGTATAAATACTTGCTTAAGTAGGGTTTTAGGGGACTTTTCATAATTTTTCAGAAAAACAAACACTTCACGTGTCAAAGGTTAGGGTTTCCTAATTCTAAAATTGCTCTTATCAATTTCAATCCAGAAATTGAGATTGTGGTGAGTGACCTCAAAGTGAACTTTTCATGCGTCTTCAGACCTTAAGGCACTATAGGCATGAACTGTTCATGCGTCTTCAGACCTCTAAGGAAAAGATTTATTCCTAAGCACTATGGGTAGCAACTGTTCATGCGTCTTCAGACCTTGAGGCAGGGAGGCAAGACAGTTGATGACTATGTGTAGGAGTTTGAAACCCTCATGATTAGATGTGGGTCAATTAAGCCTCTAGAACAAACCCTAGCACGCTTCATCTTAAGGTTGAAATATGAGATAACATGTGTTGTTGAGTTGTAGATATACTATACACTTGATGAGGCTATTCAGCTAGCCTTGAAAGTGAAGAGATAAAGGCGATCTAACTTATTTAGGGTTTCGAATAGCAGGCCTAGTATTACTACCAGGCCCGTAGGAGCTGATGGTCGATTAGGAGGACCAAAGGTAGTAGGTGAGATAGCGAGGGCAGTGGACAGTGCTACCCCCAGCACAGACAGGGAGAACATGACCTTTGGGAAGGATAAAGAGGTAATAGCACCAAACATTAGGCAGACTATTCCAGGAACTACTAGTAGGAAAGTATGCCAAATTAAATGCTTTAAATCTATTGATTTGGGCATATGGTGGCACAATGTCCTAATAAAAGAGTTATGAATGTTATGGAGGGTGTTGGAGAGGAGGTTGAGGATGAGAAGGAATAAGCTAAGCCTACAGATCTGTCTATAGCACTGTAGGAATACTATGATGATCAGATTGTAGAAACACATGAGGAGGGTACAGGTGAACAGTATTTACCCATTAATGTGTTGTCCAGGTCTCTGACTTTATCTCCTGATGCTAGGGACAAATAGAGGGAGAACATAGTCCACACTTCTTGTAGGATCAAAGGTAACATTTGTGTACTCATCATAGATAGTGGTAGTTGCACCAATGTTATATCTGCTGCACTGGTAAACAAATTACAATTATCTACTAGTCTACATCTTAACCTTTATAACTTGCATTGGTTGGATAATTGGGGTAGTATGCATGTTACACAAAGGGCAAAGGTGCCTATGAGTGTTGGGTAGAAATATCATGATGAGATCTTATGTGATGTAATTCCCATGTGTGCATTCCATTTACTATTGGGTAGGCCTTGGATGTTTGATCAAAAGGTGTTGCATGATGGCTTCAGAAACACCTACATGTTTAGTATGGTGATAGGAATCAAAATCCAACAAGACCTATCATTAGGGTAAGAACTAAAGGAATTCAAATTTTAGTGATGAGGGCCCATTTTGAGTAGATCGACCCCAGAATTATTTATAAATTAACCTCTTTTCTATTACTCTTGTATTGTGTTTTCCAATAGGCACACTTACCATATTTTATAGGGCAATGGACAAACTCCCTTAGACTCAGCTTGTGGGTTATCCATGGACTGACCTGAACCAACGATGAGCTGGGCCGATGAATCTTATAGAAGACCGGCATCTTGAAGACCAATTTCTTTTATATATTTTTCATTTTCATGGACTATTTATGTTGTAATCATTTTAGAACACTTCTATTTTGATTGTAATTTTCATTTAGGACTAGCCACCTTAAAAGTGGCAAACTTGTAATTATGACCATTTTCTAACCCTAAGAGTAGCAAGTATAAATACTTGCTTATAGTAGGGTTTTAGGAGGCCATTTTGCAGATTAGACATCAACACTTCACGTGTGAGAATTAGGGTTTATCCTAGTTCAAAAATCTCTTATCAATTTCAACCCAAGAATTGGAATTGTGGTGAGTGCAATAAAGGGGAATTGTGAGTCATATCAATTTCATCTTTGTTATTTTTCATTTCTTCCATAGTGAGTCATATCTAGGATGGATTTGAATCTTTCTTGGGATTATTGTGAGTGTAATTCATGAAAAATTGTCTTGTTAAGAATGATTGTTCTTTTAGTACTTGAATTATATATATCATTTAGTGTTGGCGTGCATTGTTTGTGAAGGAAGAGTGGAAATCACGGTTTTGATGCTTCAATCTTGATCTGATTTCACGTGGATCTAATCTCTCTTTGTTGTTATTTGGTGAAGATTACAAATAGGGAGTGCAATCAAATCTCAAAGGGTTTCACGTGATTTCGTCATCCACATTGGACCGATTTTCTGATTGATTGTGAATTGTTTTCTTAAGTCATTTGATTGTGCTTGAACTTGATTTTGAGCACATCATCTTTTGGTATTAGAGCTTGAGGTTTAAGAGGAGGGATTTTTCAATTGAATTTCGGAAATTTAGGGTTCTTGAGTTTACATTTTGATTCCGAAATTGAAAGTGGAAAATTGAATTGTTTATTTTGTTATTTGAAGTGGTATGATTATCTTACTTGGGGAGTTGAACTTGCTGCTTGTTGGAGTGAGTTTTGAGGTCTTGTTAAAGCTCCATTTGATTGATATTTTGGTGTAAAAAAAAAAAAGAATAGTAGCACATCTTGTGATTCAAAAGTCATAACTTGAAGTTACCTCAATTGTGAAGAAGTAGAGGTGTATTTTTGCTTGGATTGATTCGGGCATAAAGGAGGCTTAGTGTATAATTTTCAGATTTGAAGTGTGTGGAAGGATAAGCATCCATTTGAAATTCAAATACCTTCTTTAAGTTTGAAAGCAGTTCATTGAGTAGCAATGAATAAGTGTTATTTGAATTTGAATTGTTTTTTACCATTTGTAGAGAAGGTTGCATTTAGTGGAGTGATTTCAAATTTGAAATTTGTTGCTGCCATTGCTTGTGGTTTATGGTGTGAATGGGAGTTGTGTAGTGGTAAGGACGTGTACACCTTGAAGTATTGTATGTAGAGTTGTGCTTATAAAAAAAAAAATTGTGGAGGTTGTTGCACCGTGGTTGTATGTGTATAAATTGTGGTGTAAAAAGGGTATTGAATTGTTGGCATTGCGTTTGTATGTTGAGTGAGGGAATTGCCATTTGTGAATTTGTGGAAGTTGTGTGGAGTAAGGTACTACACATTAAGGCTAAAGTGTGAGAGTGTAGTGCATGGATAACAAACCATGAAGGAGAAGAGTGGTAGTGTTTCAATTGTGAAGTGAAATTGTTTAGTGTGTGCATTTTCGGAAAGTGGAGGAATTACAATTACCATTTTTCAGATTTGAAATCAGAATTAAAGTGTACATTAAGAAGTCAATTTGAAATTTCAAAACACACATTAAGTCATAGTTAATTGTGTGTCATTTGAATTTAAAATAACTTCTTACCATTTGTGGAATCTTGCACTTATTGAGCTCATTTTGAATTTGAAAGTTGAGCTGCCTTTTTTGTGTTGGAGTTGCGGTTTGATATTTATGTGGAAGTGGGGAAAGTGTACCGTAGCTTGAGGAGGATTGTATGTAGTGTTGTATATTTTTTTTGTAAATTTAGTAAAGGGTGTTAACATTTGGTGTTGGTTGTTGTATGTGTTGTCAAGCTACTTATTGGTGGTGTGAACATTGTTGAACCGTGAGCTAAAAAGGGAGTTGTGTGGTGGTGAGTTGTGTTTAAGTGCTGCCCATTGTGAAGTTAATTAGCGTGAAACCAAAGCAAGAAATGGAAAGTTGAGTAGTGGAATTTGAATTCAAACAAAACAATTAAAGTGTGAAAGTAATTGAACTCATTACTTAACACTTGTGGTTGAATTTAATTCTTAACTACTTAGAAATAATTGTGTGCACTTCATTTATTTAACTTTACTTGAAGTACCAATAAACATTTCTTGTATTGGTTGAGTGTGAGCATCGTGGGTGTGTGAGGGTGTGTTGCCGTGGTGTGGTGAAGTGTATTGTGGTTGTTGAAGTTAGTAAGTGATAGGAATCAAAATCCGACAAGACCTATCATTAGGGCAAGAACTAAAGGAATTCAAATTTTGGCGATGAGGGCCCATTTTGAGTAGATCGACCCCGGAATTATTTATAAATTAACCTCTTTTCTATTATTCTTGTATTGTGTTTTCCAACAGGCACACTTATCATATTTTATAGGGCAATGGACAAACTCCCTCAGACTCAGCTTGTGGGTTATCCATGGATCGACCTGAATCGGCGATGAGTTGGGCCGATGAATCCTATAGAAGACCGGTATCTTGAAGACCAATTTCTTTTATATATTTTTCATTTTCATGGACTATTTATGTTGTAATCATTTTGGAACACTTTTATTTCCTTGTAATTTTCATTTAGGACTAGCCACCTTAAAAGTGGAAAACTTGTAATTTTGACCACTTTCTAACCCTAGGAGAGGGTTTGAGGAGGCTATATTTTGCAGAAATAACCTAGCACTTTCACGTGTGGAATTAAGGTTCATTCTTAGTTCAAACCTCTTATCAATTTCAACCTAAGAATTGGAATTGTGGCGAGTACGACAAAGGAGAATTGTGAGTCATAGCGTTTCATCTTTGTTGTATGTTCATTTCTTCTCTAGTGAGTCATATCTAGGGTAGATTTGAATCTTTCTTAGACTTATTGGTGATTGTAATTCGTGGATAACCATCTTGTAAAGGTTGATTGTTCATTGAGATTGAATGCTTTTTAGTGATTGGCGTGAATTGGCATTGTTGGAAGGATTTGAGATCACGGTTTTTGTGCTTGTCTTTTTCATCCATTTCACGTGTAATTCTCTTGTTCTTATTGTTGATTAGTGAAATTGACCATTAGTGGGAGTTAATTGAATCTTTGAACCATTGGATGTCATCAAAGTTCCATTAGGGTCACGCAAATTCCTAGTCTATTGAACCGGTTTGTATGAGACTTGAGAATTGTTTTTCTTGAGTCATTTGATTGTGCTTTAAAGCGGTTTTGAGCACATCAGTAAGCAAAAAATTTCAAGTGAGTTGTATTTGTCTACTAATGTATTACATCGGGACATGACTTCTTTTCCAACCATTGATGAGGGACAAAGAGAAAACTTGTTTCATACTTCTTGTAGGGTACAAGGAAACTTGTGTGTAATTATTATTGATGGTGGTAGTTGTACTAATGTTGTAGCTGCATCATTAGTATCGAAGTTGAAACTTGAAACTATCCCACATCCCAAACCCTATACATTACATTGGTTGAATGATTAGGATGGTCTTTGTGTGACCTAAAGGGCTAGGGTACCCTTCAGTATATAGGACAAGTACTGTGATGAGCTTAAATGTGATATTCTTCCTATTTGTACATCTCATATATTACTTGGTAGACCATGGTTGTATGACATGATGGTATTACATGATGGGTATAGAAATACTTATATGTTCAAAAAGGATGATAAACGTATAGTATTGAACCCTATGTCGCCATTAAAGGTCCAGAAGATGCAAAGACAGATAAAACAACCATCACAGATTCTTGAGGATCATAGCCACATAATCAAACCTTCAGAGGGCTAAACTATGCAGACGCAGGTATGCCAACCTTCAAAGGTTCTTGAGGGCTCTAGTGACACGAGCCAACCTTTAGAGCATAAAATTTGTCAAACACCGATGTGCCAACCTTCAAAGGATCCTAATGATCATAATCAAACGAGCAGACCACTAGAGAGCCAGACTGTTCTAAGACAGTTATGTTCACCTTCAGAGGTTTCAGAGGTTAGTGAGCAGTTGGGCTAACCATTAGGGGGCTATGAGGATCAGCACCATACAGATGAGTTAGAAAAAGAGGGAACAAAATCAATGGAATGGGTTGAGACAGGGGAGGCATCAATAGAGAATGAGTCCTTATTTATGTTGTAGATGAGATACATCCTAGAAATGGGAGAGAAAAAACAATCACTTACTGTGGTATTTTAGATATTGGAATTCTGCAGAGATACTTCTTCAAATAGATTTCTAGGAGAAAACAAAGTCTCTACTACATTTGATCTACCAGATTTAAGGACAAATCTTTTTGAGGCCCGAAGAGATGATAGGAATCAAAATCCGACAAGACCTATCATTAGGGCAAGAACTAAAGGAATTCGAATTTTGGCGATGAGGGCCCATTTTGAACAGATCGACCCCAGAATTATTTATAAATTAACCTCTTTTCTATTATTCTTGTATTGTGTTTTCCAACAGGCTCACTTATCATATTTTCTAGGGCAATGGACAAACTCCCTCAGACTCAGCTTGTGGGGTATCCATAGACCGACCTGAACCGGTGATGAGCTAGGCCAACGAATCCTATAGAAGACCGGCATCTTGAAGACCAATTTCTTTTATATATTTTTCATTTGCATGGACTATTTATGTTGTAATCATTTTGGAACACTTTTATTTTGATTGTAATTTTTATTTAGGACTAGTTACCTTAAAAGTGGCAAACTTGTAATTTTGACCATTCTCTAACCCTAGGAGTAGCAAGTATAAATACTTGCTTATAGTAGGGTTTGAGGAGGCCATTTTGTAGATTAGACATCAACACTTCATGTGTGAGAATTAGGGTTTATCTTAGTTCAAAAATCTCTTATCAATTTCAACCCAAGAATTGGAATTGTGGCGAGTGCGACAAAGGGGAATTGTGAGTCATATTGATTTCATCTTTATTGTTTTTCATTTCTTCTCTAGTCAGTCATATCTAGGGTAATGAGAGCCATGATGGGAGCTAAGCCAGAAGATGGAATGTGGATCCTCTTGAAGTGCCACCTAGACCGATCATAAGAACTCGAGTGAAACGATTAAAGGAAGCACTTAACGGGTTGATAAAGGCTGTCCATGAAGTCGGAAAGGATTTGAGCAATCATGAAGTTGGAAAGGATTGGAATAACCATGGGAATGCCCTTGCTCTTGTACAAGTCATAACGGATACGGGTTGAAGAGGGCGTGTCTTTACAAGGCACGGCCGTGTAGGAGTCTGGAGGTTACACAGAATCATACACGGTCGTATACACGATTCAAAAGCACGGCCGTGTATGGTGTCAAGAATTTCCACAGAAAGATACACGACTAGAAGTACACGGTCGTGTATGGTGTCAAGAATTCCCACAGAAAGATACACGACTAGAAGTACACAGTCATGTATAGTGTCAAGAATTTCCATAGAAAGATACACGACTAGAAGTACACGGTCGTGTATATCTCCAACGCCGGCTCTAAGGCCGCTGGCCTTCATTCCCACGCTGTCGGCCTTTAAGTCATTGTTTTGTTATTTTTACGCAACTTATTGAAGTTATGTCATTTTGGGGCATCATTTTTACGAATTGTAAACCCTAATATAAAGCTCCTAGGGTTTAGATACAACATATAATATAGGATATACAACATATAAGTTTGAAAACACTTTGGAGAGAATTCCTCTCTTGGTTCTTTAAAGAACTACTCTAGAACTTATCGGATTTTCTTCTGTGGCGCTCATCCCGACTTATCAATCGGTCTTTCATCCCGATGTGGCATCTACATAATATACCAAGGTTCTTGTCTCACTTATAGGCAACGGGTCGCGATTTCCACTCGATTGTTTGGCATCTTGGGTAGCAATTCCGAACGTATTGCTATTGGGTTTCGTCACACGTTGGCGTAGTTCGTATCAATTTGGTATCAGAGCCTAGGTTTGTTAAACCATCAGTTCGGTTTGAGGAAGGTAACATCAAAACCCTAACTCCAATCGTTCATATCAATTGTTCGTATTCAATTTCATAGTGTTAATTGTCTATTGAAAGTGTAGTACCTACTATTCAATTTTGTTACGACAAAAAAAAAGGAAGAATCACGACAAAAAAAAAGGAACGTGATCAAGAGCAACAAAGAAAGGCAACAAAAAAAAAAATCTGAAAGAAAAAGAGGAAAAATTTCGAGCCCTAGAGTTGTTTTGAATTCTACGGAAGGGAATTGGTGTAGTTTGGGTTAGTTCCAAGAGAATTGAGAAGAGAAATTGGTGAGTTGATATCATCATTGCTTGTGAGAATACACGAGTGACTGTGTAATATCATCCTTTGAGCGAAACACGTAAGGGAGTGTATCGTGAGGCTTTATTATATATATTTGTGTTCGTGCTATCCTTTTTCTGCAGGAACGATGTCTAGGCAACATTCTCCTGAAAGTGAGAGGGGAAGGTTTGATGCTAGGTTAGTGATTGAGGCGTTGAGGGGTGAGATGAAGAGAATGTTTCAAGAGGAAATGGAACAAATTCATGAGACAGTAGAGCAAGGACTAGAGCAATCTAAAAACGTCTTCCAAGGGTGTAAGAGGGAGAGTTGTTCTAAGAGAGTACAAAGGGGTGGAGATGAAATGTCGGATGATGAATTTGATGAACCTTCTATCGGGAGTTATAGAGGTTATAGTGGTAGGAATAGAGGAACTAGGGATTGGGAAGATAGAGGAGATAGGGATAGAGAGGATAATCAACTGAGTAGTATAAAGTTGAAGATTCCTCATTTCTAAGGGAAGAATGATCCCGAGGCGTACTTAGAGTGGGAGAAGAAGGTAGAGATGGTATTTGATTGTCATAACTATAGTGGGAGAAAGAAAGTGAAACTTGCTGCCATTGAATTTTCGAATTATGCCATAGTGTGGTGGGATTAACTAATGTTGAATCGAAGAAAGAATGGCGAACCACCTATTGAGTCGTGGGAAGAGATAAAGAGGGTGATGAAGAAGTGGTTTGTGCCTGCGTATTACTATCATAAGTTACACAACAAATTGCAAACTCTTAGGCAGGGAAGCCGAAGTGTGGATGAGTATTTCAAGGAGATGGAAGTTACTATGATTAGGGCGAATGTAGAGGAGGATAGAGAGGCTACCATGGCTAGGTTTCTTGCTGGATTGAATAGAGAAATTCAAAATGTCGTGGAATTGCAACATTATGTTGAATTGGAAGATATGGTTCATATGGCTATAAAGGTTGAGAACCAACACAAGAGGAAAGGTAGTAGTACTGCACGGTTTCAACAGGGTGCTGGTTCATCCGCCTGGAAAACTAACCAATGGAAAAAGGAAGAAAAGCCTTTACCCACCAAACCAAAAGGAGAGTAGAGGCAAGCGGGTTCTACTCCTAGTAACTAAGGTAAACCTAATTCTTCTACTCCTAGAAATCGTGACATTAGATGTTTTAAATGCTAAGGTAGAGGCCATATTGCTAGTCAATGTCCGAATAGGCGTGTTATGATTCTGCGTGATGATGGTGAGTATGAGATTGAGGGGGATAGTGAAGAGGATGATATGCCTCCATTAGAGGATGCTAGTGATGATGAGGAGCCTGCAGTAGGGAAGTTAGTGGTAGTAATGAAGCGAGCTTTGAATGTGCAGGTGAAGGAAGAAGAGGAGGTGCAAAGAGAGAATATCTTTTATACTAGATGTTATCTAGGTGATCATATTTGCAGTTTGATCATTGATGGAGGAAGTTGCACTAATGTGGTGAGTAATTTAATTGTCGAGAGGCTAGGACTCAACACTACTAAACACCCTAGTCCATATAAATTGCAGTGGCTGAACGATAGTGGTGAGACTAAAGTGAGTAAGCAAGCCTTGATTGCTTTTCGCATCGGTAGGTATGAGGATGAGGTGTTATGCGATGTAGTGCTGATGCAAGCGTGTCATGTGTTGTTAGGGAGGCCATGGCAATTTGATAAGAAGGTTGTTCATGATGGCTTTTCTAACAAGTATATGCTTGTTCACCAAGGAAAAAGCTTTAATCTTAAACCTTTAACACCTAAACAGGTGTATGAGGATCAGTTGCAGCTACAACAGTCTTTTTCAAAATATAAGGTGAGTGAAAAATAGAGGGAGAGTGAGAGAGCAAAAGACAGCGAGAAAGAAAAGGAACACAAAAGTCGATTTCAAAAGGAAAAAGTGAGGAAGGCTGGAAAGAGTGTAAGAGACCAAGTTGAAGGGGGATCAACTTTGGTGGTGAGTGAAAAGGAGAGTGTAGCCTTGCAAAAGGAGAGTTGTGTGGCAAGAGCGAGTGTAGTGAGGAGAGCGTTAGTGATGAAGCAACCTATGTTGTTGCTGGTTTTTAAGGAAACTTGTTTGAATATTAATGAACTATTTAACTCTTTGCCTAGTGTGGTTGTGTCTATTGTGCAGGACTTTGAAGATGTCTTCCCTGAGGAGATTCTAAAGGGATTACCACCTATTCATGGTATTGAGCACCAGATTGACCTAGTGCCCGGAGCATCGATTCCAAACAAACTGGCTTATAGGAGCAATCCAGAGGAGACAAAGGAACTCCAAAGGCAAGTCGATGAATTAATGGAGAAAGGGTACGTGAGAGAAAGCATGAGCCCATGTGCAGTGCCTGTGATTTTGGTGCCTAAGAAGGATAGGTCATGGAGAATGTGTGTTGACTGCCGCGCCATCAACAACATCACGGTAAAGTATCGTCATCCCATTCCTCGCTTAGATGACATGTTAGATGAGTTACATGGGTCTAGTGTCTTTTCCAAAACTGATCTGAAAATCGGATATCACCAAATTAGAATGAAAGAAGGTGATGAATGGAAAACCGCATTTAAGACAAAATATGGATTGTATGAGTGGTTAGTAATGCCTTTCAGTTTAACTAACGCACCTAGTACTTTTATGAGACTTATGAACCATGTTTTGAGGACTTTTATTGGAAAATTTGTGGTTGTCTATTTTGATGATATCCTCATTTACAGCAAGAGTTTGGAGGACCATTTATCTCACTTAAGGGATGTTTTAGAAGTTCTTCAAAAGGAGCAATTATATGCTAACCTCAAGAAGTGCACTTTTTGCACAGACAAACTTGTGTTTCGTGGTTTTGTTGTTAGTACACAGGGGATACAGGTTGATGAAGAAAAGATTCGTGCGATCCAAGAATGGCCTAGTCTAACTAATGTAAGTAATGTGCGGAGTTTCCATGGACTAGCGAGTTTTTACAGGAGATTTGTGAAGGATTTCAGCACCATTGCAGCACCACTTACTGAGGTAATTAAGAAGAACATGGGGTTCAAATGGGGAGAGCAACAAGAGAAGGCCTTTCAGACGCTTAAAAATAAGCTGACTCAGGCGCCATTACTTGCTTTACCTGACTTTGCTAAAACATTTGAAATTGAGTGTGATGCTTCAGGATTAGGTATTGGAGCAGTGCTCATGCAGGAGAGAAGACCAATTGCATTCTTTAACGAGAAGCTAAGTGGGGCAACCTTAAACTACCCTACTTATGATAAGGAGTTATATGCATTGGTTCGAGCATTGGAGACTTGGCAACACTATCTATGGCCAAAAGAGTTCGTGATCCACACTGACCATGAATCCTTAAAGTACTTAAAGGGACAACATAAGCTAAACAAAAGTGATAGGAATAAAAATCCGACATGACCTATCATTAGGGCAAGAACTAAAGGATTTCAAATCTTGGCGTTGAGGGCCCATTTTGAGCAGATCAACCCCAGAATTATTTATATATTAACCTCTTTTCTATTATTCTTGTATTGTGTTTTCCAACAGGCACACTTATCATATTTTATAGGGCAATGGACAAACTCCCTCAGACTCAGCTTATGGGTTATCCATGGACCGACCTGAATCGGCGATGAGCTGGGCCGATTGATCCTATAGAAGACAGGCATCTTGAAGACCATTTCTTTTATATATTTCTTCTTTTATGAACTAGTTTGGTTGTATTATGGTTTTGGGACACTTTTATTTCCTTGTAATTTTTATTTAGGGTTAGCCACCTTAAAAGTGGCAAACTTGTAATTTTGAGCACTTTTTAACCCTAAGAGTAGCAAGTATAAATACTTGCTTAAGAGAGGGTTTGAGGAGGCTTATTTTGCAGAACAAACACTTCACATTTCATGAGAGGGCTTAGGGTTTTCCTAATTCCAAATTTCTCTTATCAATTTCAATCCCAAGAAGTTGAAATTGTAGCGAGTGCAACAAGGAGAAATCGTGAGTAATATCGATTCATCTTTGTTGTTGCTCATTTCTTCTCTAGTGAGTCATATCTAGGGTTGATTTGGATGTTCTTGGACTTGTTTTAATTTGAAATTCGTGATCAATAGCTTGTTATAGGATTGATTATGTTGATATATGATATCATTCTCTTTATTGTGGCGTGAATTGGATAGTTGAAGGAAGGGTTGGAATTTGCGGTTTAGCCATTTGATTTCTTGATTTGATTCACGTGGGTTTCAATTCTAATTGTTATTATTTGATGAATATTACTTGTTTGGATTGATAATAGTAATTAGAGTTCTTTGGATTTCATTCCATTGCCTTAGGATTTCCGCATTTTTCCTAGTCAAGTGAACCGGTTTTGTCTTTTGTGAATTAAGGTGTTTTCCTTGATTCTTTTGATTGTGCTTAAGCTTGGAATTAGGCACATCATATTTTGGTATCAGAGCACATGTTGAGAGAAGGGAATTGGTTTTATTTGATTTCGTAGAGTTAATCATCAATTAAGGTGATTTAGTGAAAACCGCAAATTGTGTTGTTGTTGTGGTTTTGAGATTGCGAAATTACCTTAGCTTGGAATTTAATTTGCTGATTGTTGGAGTTGAATTGGGAAGGTTGTTGTATCATCTTGTGATTAATAATTTTCGTGGAAGGAAGGAAGAATAGAAGTGTCGTTAATTCAACAATTGTTTGAGCTTGAAGAAATTACCTTATTCTTGTCGTGACTAGTTTTGGTGTGAAGGAGGTTGTGTAGCTTGTTGTTTTGATTTCCATTGTGTAATTCTGAATTGGAGGAGTACAATTTGCAGATTACATTGAGTTTTGATTAATAAGGAATTATTTGAATTCAAAACATATGCAATTAAGTTGTCGGAGTTAATGATTGCTATTTGAATTTGAATTCATTGTTACCAATTGAGGAAGGCTTTCAATAAGTGAAGTGGTTTGAA
The DNA here is from genome assembly GCA_037954665.1 of Laguncularia racemosa. Classification (NCBI taxonomy): domain Eukaryota; kingdom Viridiplantae; phylum Streptophyta; class Magnoliopsida; order Myrtales; family Combretaceae; genus Laguncularia; species Laguncularia racemosa. Next base: position 197,860 of record JBBMOL010000267.1, read on the forward strand.
TTTCAAATTGAAATTGCTGCCTATTTTGTTGTGAGTTGCGGTTAGAACTTGTGGGGAGTGAAGTATATTTTGTTATTATTGCCGTGGAATTAGAGTATATTTGTTGTTGTTTCCATTTCTTATTGTTGTCGTGGAGGTGGAGTGCAATTTGTTGTTGTTGCCGTGGGAGTTATTGGTGAAGTGAGTGCACTATGATTGAGGTGTGTGTAGTGGTGTAAATTTGTGGAGTTGTGTGGATTAAAGGTGCTGCACATCAAGATCAATTGTAGGTGTGAAACCGTAGCAAGAAAAGGAAGGTTGAGTAGTGGAATTTAAAATTCAAACAAAGCATTAAAGTGTAAAAGTAATTGAATTAGTTACTTAAACACTTGTTGAATTTAATTCTATCTACTTGAAAGTAGTTGAGTGTACTTCATTTGTGGTTTAGTTGTGTACTTGAACCTTGGAAGTGTGAAGATAATTATTGTATTGTTAGATTTGAGTACAATCATCTCTAGTGAAATGTTTCATTATGCTAACGTATTGCATCGGGACATGACTTCTTTTCAAACCATTGATGAGGGACAAAGAGAAAACTTGTTCCATACTTCTTGTAGGGTACAAGGAAACTTGTGCGCAATTATTATTGATGGTGGTAGTTGTACTAATGTTGTAGCTGCATCATTAGTATCAAAGTTGAAACTTGAAACTATCCCACATCCCAAACCCTATACATTACATTGGTTGAATGATCAGGATGGTCTTTGTGTGACCCAAAGGGCTAGGGTACCCTTTAGTATAGGGGACAAGTACTATGATGAGCTTGAATGTGATATTCTTCCTCTTTATGCATCCCATATATTACTTAGTAGACCATGGTTGTATGACAGGATGGTATTACATGATGGGTATAGAAATACTTATATGTTTAAAAGGGATGGTAAACGTATAGTATTGAACCCTATGTCACCATCAGAGGTCTAGGAGATGCAAAGACAAATAAAACAACCATCATAGGTTCGTGAGGATCATAGCCACATGATCAAACCTTTAGAGAACCAAACTGTGCAGACTCAGGTATTCTAACCTTCAAAGGTTCTTGAGGGCTCTAGTGACACGAGCCAACCCTTAGAGCATAAAATTTGTCAGACACCGATGTGCCAACCTTCAGAGGATCCTGATGATCATAGTCAGACAAGCAGACCACTAGAGAGCCAGACTGTTCAGAGACAGTTATGTTCACCTTCAAAGGTTTTAGAGGGTAATGAGCAGTTGGGCCAACCATTAGAAGACCATGAGGATCAGCAACATACAGATGAGTTAGAAAAAAGAGGAAACAGTTTCAGTGTAACAGGTTGATACAGGGGCAACTTTAGTGGATAATGGGTCATTATTTGTGTTGCAGAAGAGATACATCCTAGAAATGGAGGAGAGAAGACAATCACCACCTGTGGTATTTCAGATATTAGGATTCTGCAGAGATATTTGTTCAGGTGACTTGCTAGGAGGAAACAAAGTCTCTACTGCATTTGATCTACTAGATTTGAGGACAAATCTTTTTGAGGCCTGAGGAGATGATAGAAATAAAAATCCGACAAGACCTATCATTAGGGTAAAAACTAAAGGATTTCAAATCTTGGCGTTGAGGGCCCATTTTGAGCAGATCGACCCTGGAATTATTTTTATATTAACCTCTTTTCTATTATTCTTGTATTGTGTTTTCCAATAGGCACACTTATCATATTTTATAGGGCAATGGACAAACTCCTTTAGACTCAGCTTATGGGTTATCCATGGACCAACCTGAATCGGTAATGAGCTGGGCCGTTGGATCCTATAGAAGACCGGCATCTTGAAGACCATTTCTTTTATATATTTCTTCTTTTATGAACTATTTTGGTTGTATTATGGTTTTGGGACACTTTTACTTCCTTGTAATTTTCATTTAGGGTTAACCACCTTAAAGGTGGCAAACTTGTAATTTTGAGCACTTTTTAACCCTAGGAGTACCAAGTATAAATACTTGCTTAAGAGAGGGTTTGAGGAGGCTTATTTTGTAGAACAAACACTTCACTTTAACGTGAGAGGGCTTAGGGTTTCCTAATTCCAAAATTCTCTTATCAATTTCAACTCAAGAATTGGAATTGTGGCGAGTGCGACGAAGGCGAATTGTGAGTCATATCAATTCGATTTTTGTTGTATGTTCATTTCTTCTCTAGTGAGTCATATCTAGGGTAGATTTGGATCTTTCTTGGATCTATTTGTGGATCTATTTTCGTGAACAACAATCTTGTAAGATTGATTGTTTCATTGAACACTTGGATTACATACCTCATTGTTATTATTGGCGTGAACTAGTGATTGAAAGGGAAAGTGGATTTCATTGGTTTATTGCTTCCTTTTGATCTGATTTTACGTGAACTTCATCTTCTCTTGTGGTTATTTGGTTAATATTATCATTAGAGATTACAATTGAATCATTTGAACAACAATTTCCATTAAAATCTACATGGTGTTCACGTGAAATTGCCCTTTTGTGGATCCGGTTTTGCCATGACTTGAGATTGTTTTTCTTAAGTCTTTTGTATGTGCTTGAACTTGGTTTTAAGCACATCATCTTTTTGGTATCAGAGCTATATCATATTTGGATTTAAGATTCAAACACATCATAATTGAAGAATTGGTTAAATTCATTGGAAATTGACGGCATTGTTCATGTGATTGAGACTAGTTTGATTGACATTGTTGGATTGTCTTTCAAATTGGTTTTTATATGTGCTTAAGCTTGGAATTAGGCACATCATCTTTTTGGATGATAGGAATAAAAATCCGACAAGACCTATCATTAGGGCAAGAACTAAAGGATTTCAAATCTTGGCGTTGAGGGCCCATTTTGAGCAGATCGACCCCGGAATTATTTATATATTAACCTCTTTTCTATTATTCTTATATTGTGTTTTCCAACAGGCACACTTATCATATTTTATAGGGCAATGGACAAACTCCCTCAGACTCAGCTTATGGGTTATCCATGGACCGACCTGAATCGGCGATGAGTTGGGCCGATTGATCCTATAGAAGACCGGCATCTTGAAGACCATTTCTTTTATATATTTCTTCTTTTATGAACTATTTTGGTTGTATTATGGTTTTGGGACACTTTTATTTCCTTGTAATTTTCATTTAGGGTTAGCCACCTTAAAAGTGGCAAACTTGTAATTTTGAGCACTTTTTAACCCTAGGAGTAGCAAGTATAAATACTTGCTTAAGAGAGGGTTTGAGGAGGCTTATTTTGCAGAACAAAAACTTCACATTTCGTGAGAGGGCTTAGGGTTTTCCTAATTCCAAATTTCTCTTATCAATTTCAATCCTAAGAAGTTGAAATTGTGGCGAGTGCAACAAGGAGAAATCGTGAGTAATATCGATTCATCTTTGTTGTTGCTCATTTCTTCTCTAGTGAGTCATATCTAGGGTTGATTTGGATGTTCTTGGACTTGTTTTAATTTGAAATTCGTGATCAATAGCTTGTTATAGGATTGATTATGTTGATATATGATATCATTCTCTTTATTGTGGCGTGAATTGGATAGTTGAAGGAAGGGTTGGAATTTGCGGTTTAGCCATTTGATTTCTTGATTTGATTCACGTGGGTTTCAATTCTAATTGTTATTATTTGATGAATATTACTTGTTTGGATTGATAATAGTAATTAGAGTTCTTTGGATTTCATTCCATTGCCTTAGGATTTCCGCATTTTTCCTAGTCAAATGAACCGGTTTTGTCTTTTGTGAATTAAGGTGTTTTCCTTGATTCTTTTGATTGTGCTTAAGCTTGGAATTAGGCACATGAAAAAGGCATGCTCGTTGGGTGGAGTTCATCGAAACATTTCCCTATGTCATCCACTACAAGCAAGGTAAAGAGAATGTCGTTGCTGATGCACTTTCTAGAAGGTATGCTCTTATCTCTACTCTTAGTTCTAGACTACTTGGTTTTGAGCACATTAAGGAATTGTATGCTACTGATCGAGATTTTTGTGAGGAGTATGTGCATTGTGAGATGAGTGGTCATGGTAAGTTTTATAAACATGAAGGATTCTTGTTTAGTGAGAGTAGACTATGCATTCCAATTTGTTCTTTAAGAGAATTACTAGTGAGGGAGTCTCATGGAGGAGGTTTAATGGGACATTTTGGAGTAGCTAAAACCTTAGGGGTATTGTGGGAACACTTCTATTGGCCTCACATGAAATGAGATGTTGAGAGGATTTGTGAGCGATGTGTCACGTGTAAGCAAGCAAAATCTAGAGTCCAACCTCAAGGGCTTTATACCCCACTTTCCATTCCTCATGAGCCTTGGGTAGATATTTCCATGGATTTTGTGTTAAGATTACCCAGGTGTAGACATAGTCGAGATTCTATTTTTGTAGTCGTGGATAGATTCTCTAAAATAGCACATTTCATTCCTTGTGACAAAACAGATGATGCTTCCAATATTGCTAATTTGTTCTTTAGGGAAGTTGTGTGATTACATGGTATGCCTAGAACAATCGTATCAGATAGAAATGCTAAGTTCTTGAGCTACTTCTAGAAGACATTGTGGGCTAAGTTAGGAACTAAGTTATTGTTTTCTACTACTTGTCATCCACAGACTGATGGTCAAACTGAGGTAGCAAATCGAACTTTATCTACTTTGTTGTGGGTTGTCATTAAAAAGAACATTAAAAGTTAGGAGGATTGTTTGCCGTATGTTGAATTTGCCTATAATCGCACAATGCATTCTGCTACTAAGTTTACTCCTTTTGAAATTGTGTATGGTTTTAATCCACTAACTCCTTTGGATTTATCACCTCTGCCTATTTCTGAGTATGTTAATCTAGATGGCAAGAAGAAAGCAGAATTTGTTAAATAGATCCATGAGAAGGCAAGGCTAAACATTAAGCGAAGAACAGAGCAGTATGTGAAACAAGCTAACAAGGGTCGTCGACAAGCTGTCTTTGAACCTGGAGACTGGGTTTGGGTTCACATGCGCAAAGAGCGGCTTCCTATGCAGCGTCAATCTAAACTACTTCCTAGAGGCGATGGACCATTTCAAATTCTTGAGTGCCAATGATAATGCATACAAGATAGATTTACCAGGTGAGTATCAAGTAAGTGCTACATTTAATGTTACTGATTTGAGTCCTTTTGATGAAGGAGATGATTTGAGAACAAATCCTTTTCAGGAGGAGGGGAATGATGAGAGCCAAGCCAGAAGATGGAATGTGGATCCTATTGAAGTGCCACTTGGACCGATCACAAGAACTCGAGCGAAACGATTAAAGGAAGCACTTAACAGGTTGATAAAGGCTGTCCATGAAATCGGAAAGGATTGGAGCAATCATGAAGTTGGAAAGGATTGAAACAACCATGGGAATGCCCTTGCTCTTGTGCAAGTCATCATGGATACGGGTTGAAGAGGGTGTGTCTTTACAAGGCACGGCCGTGTAGGAGTCTGGAGGTTACATAGAATCATACACGGTTGTATACACGGTTCAAAGGCATGGCCGTATATGGTATCAAGAATTTCCATAGAAAGATACATGACTAGAAGTACACGGTCGTGTATGGTGTCAAGAATTCCCATAGAAAGATACACGACTAGAAGTACACGGTCGTGTATGTTGTCAAGAATTTCCACAAAAAGATACACGACTAGAAGTACACGGTCGTGTATATCTCCAACGCCGTCGGCCTTCATTCCCATGTTGCCAGCCTTTAAGTCATTGTTTTGTTATTTTTACGCAACTTATTGAAGTTATGTCGTTTTGGGGCATCATTATTACGAATTGTAAACCCTAATATAAAGCTCCTAGGGTTTAGATACAACATACAATATAGGATATACAACATACAAGTTTGAAAACACTTTGGAGAGAATTCCTCTCTTGGTTCTTTAAAGAACTACTCTAGAACTTATCGGATTTTCTTCCGTGGAGTTCATCCCGACTTATCAATCGGTCTTTCATCTCGATTGTGGCGTCTACATAATATACCAAGGTTCTTGTCTCACTTATAGGCAACGGATCGCGGTTTCCACTCGATTGTTTGGCATCTTGGGTAGCAATTTCGAATGTATTGCTATTGGGTTTCGTCATACGTTGGCGTAGTTCGTATCATAGGGTGGATTTGAATCTTTCTTGGAATTATTGTGAGTGTAATTCATGAGAAATTGTCTTGTTAAGATTGATTGTTCTTTTAGTACTTGATTATATATATCATTTAGTGTTAGCATGCATTGTTTGTGAAGGAAGAGTGGAAATCACAGTTTTGATGCTTCAATCTTGATCTAATTTCATGTGGATCTAATCTCTCTTTGTTGTTATTTAGTGAAGATTACAAATAGTGAGTGCAATTACATCATTTGATCTTCATTTTTCCATCAAATCTCAAAGGGTTTCACGTGATTTTGTCATCCACATTGGACCGGTTTTGTGATTGATTGTGAATTGTTTTCTTAAGTCATTTGATTGTGCTTGAACTTGACTTTGAACACATCATATGTGAGGGTCTCAAATATTACTATTACCTATGTCTCTATCTAAGGTGCACAAATTCCAAGAGCAGGTCAAGACTACTTCAATTTCATCTAGTAATTAGGAAAACAAGCCAACAAAGATGTCCAGGTTTAGTCCAAGAAATGACCCTCTAGATTTGAGGGCAAATCTTTCAAAGGCTCGAGGAGATGATGGGAATCTTTCTAGTGACCTAGATGGATATGGAACTTGATTTGGATGATGATCCAAATCACTTATATTTATACTTGTTTTTCTTTATCTAATACGTATTTGAATGATAATCTAATAGGTACAATGATATTTCTTCACGAGATGCCAAATGAATCTCATTATTGATCAATTAGGAACATCATCAGATTTTCATCCAATGGCTGTAATCAACATCCCCTCAACGCATTAGCTCTTTGAGGATTATTATTATTTTGTACCTATAATTATTTTCTTTGGACTATTTATATTGTAAGTGATAAGTCGCAAAATACCTTTATCTAGAGTAATGAAATTGTGCTTTATTGTTGAATTTTTAGATGATTTGTTGAAGAAAAGGATGCTTAATGGAATGAATGTTAATTTCAAGATCCTCTAGAGTATTTTGGAGCTAAGGGAAGGAGTTTTGAAGAGTCGAAGCAAGTTTGGAAGGAATTGGATACATTACATGTGAAGAGAAAGAATTCTGGAAAGTACACAAGCGAGATACACGCCTATGCACTTTGCTGTTTTATTTGTGTATACTGAAGCGGATTTCTGGAAAGTACACGAGCAAAGTACATGCCCATGTACTTTGCTTGTGTATCTAAGTTTTGCTTCTGTTCGATGATGTTTCAAATACACAACTAATGTACACTCTCATGTACTTGCTCGTGTATATTCACATAAGGACACTTGGAAGCAAGCATGAGATACACTACTTATGTATCCGCTCGTGTATATATCCATTCGGGTACATGTATAAATAGACCATTAGTTTGCCCTAGAAATAGAGGTTATGAATTTTTTATTGGCTCTGACTCTCATAACAGCAAGGGAAAGAAGATTCTGTGGATTCCAAAGGAGATTGAAGCCCCACGAAGAAGAAGATTCTATCTTTAAGGGTTGTAACTATGAATTTTATTTATTCTTCCAGTAATTGCATTTCTTTTGTCCAATTTATGGAGGAGTAGACCCTAAATCTAGATTTTATTTGAAACTTCTCTGTCATGTGATGAAGAATTGGTTTTTAATGCGAAGTTGTTGGCTTTCTTATGATTAATTGCATGCCCTTCAATTGTTTCTTAGATTCATAGATCCGGAATATGAATTTATGCATGATATCAAATTAGTTAATTGAGAAATTGCTCTTATGATTAGATTTAATGCAATTAATGAGATTTAATTGTTCTTCTAGAGATAGGAAACAAGAGTCTTCTATTTACATCGATTATTTTGATGTAAATTCATGTGCTTTATGCAATTCTAGGTTGCTATTAACTAAGGAGAGATCCTATTTGATAAACCTAGGATTAGATAGGTTAATATACTTGAGAAAGTAGTTAACTTGACTAGAGAATTCGACAGTATAAGAAGTCAATTACGCCAATCTTCATAAATCTAATGAATTACATGATAGAGAAGGAGTAGAATAAGATCTAGGTTGCTTTTGTTAATTGATAAATCTTCAGAACCATTGTTGTTAGTGAGTTATTAGTTTTAAGATTAGAGTAATTAAGTTTCAACCAACATATTTAAGCGGCGGTTAGATAATAGGAACGGAGTTAGTACTAGTAGTTGGTGTATCTTTGAGGGACGACCTTATGCTTACTCGTTATATTACGCTACGACAGGTGCGCTTGCCTATTGCTTCGTAGTAAGATTAAGAACAAGAATTCAATTTATTAAAACTGCGATTGGCAACGATCAAGTTTTTGGTGCCGTTGCCGAGGATACGTCAATATTAGAAACACTCTTTACTTATTTATTTAACCAATTTATTTCTTTCTTATCTTTTTCCCCTTTTCTTCTTGAGAATTTGGAGCTCATAATTGATTTGTATTACATTTACAGTGCATGACCAGAAGTCGCTCCAAGGAACTTGCTGTTTTTAATCCTGAGCCAGAGAAAATTATTCGTTGTTATCAGAAAAAGCAACACTCGACTGAGTCAACATCATTTGGTATTCAAGGAGAATCACTGAAGGAAGAAATGGCTTATCAAGTCAATAATCGTGCTCAAGAGCTGAATCATGGAAATGTTGTTGTGGATCCCCCGAATCATCAACTGGTTGATAATCGAGATAGCCGAGTTAATGAGCCACCTAGTGCCAATTCTGATTTTTCCAGGCCAAACTTGATAGGTGTTAGCTCTAGCATAGTCCGTCCTCGAGTGGAGGCAAATAATTTTGAACTTAAGCCTGCCGTGATTCAGATGGTGCAGTAGTATACTCAATTTGATGGTTTACAGGATGAAGATCCAAATGCGCATATCCAACTCTTTCTAGAGATATGCGATACCTTCAAATTTAATGGAGTTAGTGATGATGCAATCCACCTCAGGCTCTTCCCATTCTCTTTGAAAGGTAAGGCTAAGCAATGGCTGAATTCTTTACCGAGGAACTCCATTACTACATGGCAAGGTCTGATTAAGAAGTTTATGGACAAATTCTTCCCTCCTTCAAAGACCGCTAAACTTCAAGCTGAGATTCAATCTTATCATCAGTATGACATGGAGACGTTGTATGAAACCTGGGAGAGATTCAAGGACTCAATGCAGAAATGCCCACACCATGGGATCCCAGAGTGGCTTCAAGTTCAAATATTTTATAATGGGTTGAATTATCAAATGAGACAAACAGTAGATGCCGCAGCTAGTGGCACCTTGAACCATAAAACTCCTAAAGAAAGTTTGACTCTTTTTGAAGACATGGCCGCGAATAATTATGAATGGTCACATGGTAGGGGCGGAGAAAAGAAGGTGGCAGGCATTCTTGAAGTGGATGTGGATACTTCTATCATGTCCAAAGTTGAGGCTTTATCAGGAAAGATCGACGGGTTGGCTGTCTCACAACATCAGCTGGCTATTGTGGAACCCTCAGGTAGTGAGGAAGGGCAAACAGAGCAAGTGGATTATTTGGGAAACCCAATTCGGCCCCAGAACAATCCATACAGCAATACTTATAACCCAGGATGGAGAAATCACCCAAATTTTTCTTGGACTAACAATAGTAATATTCAGAAGGGCAATTCGAATCCTCCACCAGGTTATCAGAGGCCACTGGTCCAGAGTTCCAAACCGCCACTTGAAGATCTCCTCACAAAATTCATCAAGGATTCAGAAGACAGACAGAAGTCCTTAGATTTGATTCTGAAAAATCATGACTCGGCTCTGAGGAATCATGAGGCATCAATACACAATCTTGAAAACCAGGTCGGTCAGATAGCTAAGCTTCTATCAAAGAGATCTCAAGGTTCATTACCGAGAAACACGAAAACCAACCCTAGAGAACATGCTAAAGCTATCACATTACGAAGTGGTAAGGAACTACAACCAAAGGTTCAAGAAGAAGAGAGTCGGGTGACTGAACCGGCAAAAGAACAAGTAGTTCTCAAAGAAGGGGGAAAGCATTCAGAAAAATCACCTAAAGAGAAATCATCACCTCCATTAATCCCAGAATACAAGCCCAATGTTCCTTATCTAGTACGACTCAAGAAGGACAGAACAGATGAGCACTATGGCAGATTTTTAGAGATATTCAAGCAATTGCATATCAACCTTCCACTAGTTGATGCATTATCACAAATGCCACGATATGCAAAATTTTTGAAAGAGTTGCTATCGAATAAAAGGAAGCTTGAAGAGTTCTCTACTGTAACTTTAGGAGGAGAATGCTCTGCAGTAATTCAAAACAAACTCCCAAAGAAGTTAAAAGATCCTGGGAGCTTTACCATCCCTTGCCTGATAGGGAATTTATTTGAAGAATGGGCATTGGCTGATTTAGGAGCCAGCATTAATTTGATGCCATACAAGATGTTCCAGAAATTGGGTATTGGAGAGCCGAAACCGACTAAAATGAGTCTTCAGTTAGCCGATCGATCAGTCAAATTCCCGAGAGAAGTAGTTGAAAATGTATTAGTGAAGGTGCAGGACTTCATCTTCCTGGCGGATTTCGTCATCCTTGACATGGAAGCAAATGTGGAGGTCCCTCTTATATTGGGGAGGCCATTTTTGGCTACTGCTAGAGCCATAATTGATGTTGGGGATGGGAAGTTAGTGTTGAGAGTGGGAAATGAAGAGGTCATAGTGAAAATGCCTGACGTCCTTAAACAAAGCCTGCACCATGATGATACATGCTATGCAATCAACTACCTCGACTTCGCAGTTTCGGATTCATTGCAAGACTTGTTGATTGGTGATGCATTGGAATTGTGTTTGATGAATGGGGAGAAAGAGCAACCTGAAAATATGGCGATTAGAGCAGTTGTCAATCAGCTTAATAATAATCCTGAGTTGAGAGAAGAAAGAAGCTTTGAAGGTATGAATAGATCTACCCTTCAAAGATCGAAACCTTCATTTGAGGAACCACCTGAGCTAGAATTGAAACAACTACCAGACTACCTTCAATATGCATTTTTGGAAGAAGATTCTAAATTTCCAGTCATAATTGCGTCAAATCTAGATCGAGATCAGCAGGAAAGGTTATTACATGTCCTGGGGCAATACAAGAAAGCAATTGCATGGAAAATTGCAGATATAAAGGGGATTAGCCCATCGCTTTGTACACACAAAATTTTGATGGAAAATTGTGTCAAGCCAGTGGTACAACCGCAACGCCGACTTAATCTAAATATGAGAGATGTTGTAAAAAAGGAAGTCATCAAATTGCTTGATGCAGGAATGAACTACCCAATTTCTGATAGCTCATGGGTGAGCCCCATTCAAGTAGTTCCGAAGAAAGGCGGTATGACAGTGGTACCGAATGAAAAAAATGAACTCATCCCGATGAGAACTGTCACTAGATGGAGAGTTTGTATAGATTACCGCAAGCTAAATGACGCAACTCGAAAGGATCATTTTCCTCTTCCATTTGTGGACCAAATGCTTGAAAGGTTAGCTGGACATATATATTACTGTTTCCTCGATGGGATGTCTAGATATTTTCAGATTCCTATCACACCCGAAGACCAGGAAAAGACAACATTCACATGCCCTTTTGGGACCTTCACTTATCGAAACATGCCTTTCGGATTATGCAACGCTCCAGCCACCTTTTAGCGATGCATGATGGCTATTTTTGAGGATATGGTAGGAGACAAGATGGAAGTATACATGGATGATTTTTCTGTTTTCGGGAATTCTTTTGATGAGTGTCTACACCATCTTGAGTTAGTGTTGCAACGTTGTGAAGACACTAACCTGGTCCTAAATTGGGAGAAGTGTCATTTTATGGCAAAAGAAGGTATTGTTTTGGGCCATAAAATCTCCAAGAAAGGCATAGAAGTGGATGAGGCAAAGATCGAAGCAATTTCTAAATTGCCCACACCATCTTCAGTTAAGGCAATACGAAGTTTTCTTGGCCATGCAGGGTTCTATCGACGATTCATTAAAGATTTTTCAAAAATTGCTAGGCCGATGACAAAACTCTTGGAGAAGGATACCTCCTTTGACTTCAACCAGGAATGCATTAATGCATTTGAACTCCTCAAGCAAAAACTCATCACTGCACCTATCATGGTCACACCAACATGGGACGTTCCCTTTGAGATTATGTGTGATGCTAGTGACTTGGCTGTGGGAGCTGTTCTGGGTCAGCGAAAGGACAAATACTTTCAAACCATTCATTATGCTAGAAAAACACTCACTCCTGCACAAGAAAACTATACAACCACTGAGAAGGAGTTGCTGGCAGTTGTCTTTGCCTTTGACAAGTTCAGACTATATCTCATCTTATCTAAGGTCATCGTATACACAGATCATTCCACCTTGAAATTCTTGCTGACAAAACAGGATGCAAAGCTACACCTCATTCGGTGGATCTTACTTCTTCAAGAGTTTGATCTTGAGATAAGAGATAAAAAGGGTGCCGAAAATCTAGCTACCGACCACCTGTCACGTTTGGAGAATCCCTGTTTAGAACGACCGAACGAAGTTGAGATCAACGATGAGTTCCCTGAGGAACGATTGTATGCCATCAAGACCGTTGAAGATGATATCATCCCATGGTTTGCTGATATTGCCAATTACCTAGTAGCAAGGGCCCTTCCTAAGGATATGAACAAGCAGTAGAAGAAGAAATTTTTCATCGAATTGAAGCACTACTACTGGGAGGATCCACATTTATTCAGAATTTGTGCTGACCAGATGATTCGAAGGTGTGTTTCCCATGAAGAAGGATGGAAAATCTTATTCCACTGTCACAGTGGGCCAACGGGAGGACATCATAGTGCCAATAGGATGGCGCACAAAGTATTGGAAGCAGGATTTTACTGGCCGTCATTGTTTAGGGATGCTCAGAGATATATAGCTCGATGTGACTGATGCTAGAGAGATGGTAACATATCAAAAAGGAATGAAATGCCACAACACTACATATTAGAGTGTGAAGTATTCGATGTGTGGGGCATCGACTTTATGGGGCCCTTTCCTCCTTCCTTCGGAAATAAATACATATTGGTAGCTGTGGATTACGTCTCTAAATGGGTAGAAGCACAAGCCTTGTCGACTAATGACTCCCGGGTGGTTGTTAAATTCTTGAAGAAGCTCTTTTGTAGATTCGGGGTCCCACGAGCACTCATAAGTGACAGAGGTACACACTTCTGTAATTCGCAAGTTGAAAAGATTCTTAAGCGATGTGGGGTGACTCACCGTCTTGCTACGCCGTATCACCCCCAAACTAGTGGGCAAGTGGAGGTTTCAAACAGGGACCTAAAGTGTATCTTAATGAAGTCCGTGTCTCACCATAGACGAGATTGGGCCAAGAAGTTAGATGATGCTTTGTGGGCATATCGGACAACTTACAAAACCCCCCTTGATACTACTCCATACCGATTGGTCTACGGGAAAGCTTGCCATTTACCAGTTGAGATTCAGCACAAGGCATTTTAAGCGATCAAATCTGCCAATTTAGATCTCAGCCGGTCTGGAGCACATCGAAGGATGCAACTTAATGAGCTAGATGAATGGAGGCTCATGGCATATGACAATTCATATATATACAAAGAGAAAGCCAAGAAGTTTCATGATGCTTGGCTACCACGGAATGGACAGTTTAATGAAGGGGACTTTGTATTACTTTTCAACTCTAGGTTGAAATTGTTCCCTGGGAAGCTTAAATCAAGATGGTCCGGTCCGGTCCGAGTAAAAAAGGTTTTTCCCTACGGCACAGTTGAGTTGGAACACCTGGAGAAAGGCATTTTCAAGGTGAATGGCCAAAGGCTTAAGCATTACTTTGGGGACAAAACAGTTTTGGAAGAAAAGGAGGAGCTGAACCTCATTCTCATCTCCATTTGAGCTCTACCGGTTCATTACGTCGAGCTAATGATGTTAAACAACAACGCTTCTTGGGAGGCAACCCATGTTGCTTAAGTAAGTTTTTTTTTTTCTTTTTTTTTTCATCCATTGTTTTGGAGTAACTTTTGCAGGACAGCAAGCTACAGAGGGGCTAACCAAGTTTGGATTCTATGAAAGTCACCTTAATAGAGCTTCTTTTAAGCTCTAAGTGTGGGGAAATTCAGGATGGGAGACCTTTTCAAGGGAATGCAAGATGAAGTGATGTTAGGTATGTACTTTGATCTGCACAACCAGGTACCCTAGTGGTGTATCCGGTTTCTCACACATGCCAGAGGGTGTCTAAATTGACTTTGCAATACAAAAGGGGAATATGTCATGGTGTGCGCTCTCGTGCACTTCAAAATATGCTCATTGTGTACATATCAGAGATACACGAACAAGGTACACGCTCATGTACCTAGTCGTGTATCTGACCCACAGAACACCCCCTTTATATACACGAACAAGGTACACGCTCATGTATCTAACCTATAGAAAGGAATCCAAAGTACACGACCGTATACTTGGTCGTGTATCTAATTTTTCTGTTCGTACTATAAAAGGCCTCCTCACTTCACTCTGCCATTTACACGACCCATTCTCCATTCGTGTATCTGACCCACTCACTCCCACTCTACTCCTCCATACCGTGGTTGTTCTTTCCACACCATAAATTTCTTCTGTTTCAAGGACTCAAGGTAAGTAAGTTTTCTCTTCTTCTTCTTCAATACCTATTGCAATACGGTTGTTGCTCGGTTTTCTTTTACGACTACCATACATGCTTGCATCTATGATGATGGTATGATGAGTGATTTCGCATTTTGGAAGTCGATTGTTGATAGATCTGTAGACATTTTGAACTCATGTGAATGCATGTATGATTGATGTCATGAGTGGCTGCCAAACAAGTGAATCGACGGTTAGGGTTTAAACATGAATATTTGGGACTTTGATTTTATGGGTTTCTGGAACAATGTTGTTGTGTTTCTTTTCCGATCTTCTTCTTAAAAACCAAGTTATGAGGCCATTTTTTTTTACGATGACTAAACTATCACACCTAGCTTCTTAGAATCAAGATTCGAACTTTATCGTTTGATGATTCTTTGGGTGTGTTGTAGTTACATTTTTGGCCTTCAGGAAGGTAAATTGATAATATACCAAAGCCACAAGACCTGATTCTGAACGTTCTTATGGTAATTTGTGCATGTATTAGATGGGTAGATACACAACTAGGTATACGATCATGTAACTTGGTTGTGTATCTCAACTATGCTATCTTCCTCCTTGTTTCGGAAACCCAATGCAAGTCCTATCATTTTCTTTGTGTAATTAACGAACCTAACCTATTTTGAGACCATTGTGATTGATTCAGATGGGCAAAAAGACTTGTGCAGTTAAACCAAAGTTTACCAAGAAGAAGAAGACCACCCCTGCTAAGAGGAAGCGGGATGGTGCTAGTTCATCCTCCGCTCCACCCCCCCGAAGAGTTGCGAAGGAGCCATGGAGCAAGAAGCGGTTTGAAATTCTCTCACAGAAACCGTTTGGTGCACACCAATATTTGGATTGGGGCATACTAGAAGGGTATGGATTAGTTCAACCAATCAAGGAGATCCTTGCCACCGGACCATGGGAGGTCCTGTTCACCATTCAAGAACCAGCGTATAGGGATGTTACTCGTGAGTTCCTATCTTACCTCCCTTGTGTAGCAGCTAGCTCTTGGAAAAACGTAGCAGGTGAAGGCTTGTGGAATTTGTGCTGCTCCCAGTCATCCGACCGACATGTGCCCCACATTGCAAGATGACAACCATGAACACGCCAATGCTGTAGGCGAATTTCCAGGACAACCGCAAAGGAAGTATGACCCCTACTCGAATACTTACAATCTTGGATGGAGGGATCATCCTAACTTCCGATATGGCAATAACCCTCAACATTTCCAACAATTCCAGCCAAAGCCATCACACCACGTACCCCAAGCTCCTTCCACTTCAGGTATGCCCCTTGAGGATATTGTTAAGTCTCTAGCTGTGAATATCAAACAATTTCAGGAGGAAACAAAGCAAAGCATTCAAAACTTGGAGAATCAGGTAAGCCAACTTGCTTCAGTCGTAAACAGGTTAGAAACTCAAGGTAAGTTACCTTTTCAAACTATTACAAACCCGAAGCAAAGCGTTAATGCAATTACCTTGAGAAGTGGAACAGAATTGCAAGGATCAAATAAGAAAGGAAATCCGTCTAATCTTGAGGAAGAGACTTCGACTCCGAGCCAGCAGGGCGACCAGATTAGCAAGTCTCTAGTTGAGCCATCGAAGGTCACATTGATACCACCTCCTTTCCCCTCCAGATTAGCGAAATCCAAGAAGGAAGTGGAAGAAAAAGAGATTCTGGAAACGTTTCGTAAAGTCGAGGTAAATATTCCTTTACTTGATGCAATTAAGCAAATATCGCGCTATGCTAGATTCCTCAAGGACTTGTGCACTAACAAAAGGAAGCTGAAAGGCAATGAAAAGATTAGTGTGAGTGAAAATGTTTCAGCTATTATTCAGAAGAAGCTTCCTCCTAAATGTAAGGACCCAGGTATGTTCGCCATTCCTTGCAAAATAGGTAGTCTTGGAATCGCTAAAGCTATGTGTGATCTAGGAGCTTCTATCAATGTCATGCCTTTGTCTGTTTATCAACGTTTAAATGTTGGTCCTTTAAAGGAAACGGGTATTATTGTTCAACTTGCTGATAGGTCCAATGTTTATCCTGAGGGAGTTCTAGAGGATGTTTTAGTTCAAGTCAATGGGTTGGTTTTTCCTGTTGATTTTTATGTGCTTGACATGGACGATAGTGATTCTCATACTTCATCACTGATATTATTAGGGTGACCATTCCTTAAGACTTCTAAAACAAAAATCGATGTAAATGATGGCACCCTCACTATGGAATTTGATGGTGAAGTGATTAAATTTAACATTTATGATGCCATGAAACATCCTAACGATATCTCTCCTTTTTTTATTACAGATGCTATTAACCCATCACCACAGGCACCAAGGCTGGAATCAAAATCCTTATCCGAATATTTAGCCAGGAACGTCTAGCCAAAGACGTTAAAGAAAGGCGCTTCATAGGAGGCAACCCATGTCAAAAAAAAAAAAATTCTTTTAGTTTTGTTTTGCTTTAGTTTTGTTTTGTTTTAGTTTAGTTTGTTTTGATTTTAGTATAGTTTTGAACTCTTTGGATCAGCTGCAGCAAGGATACATATCATTAGATGACACTTTCCAGAGATTAAAGGGAGCACTCCAATACCAGGGAAGTACCAATATTTTCTTTCTCTTATTCTCTAATGTCCTTTGTGTTGTTAATTCCTCTTAAATTGTGCTGAATTAGGAGCAGTGAGGACACTGTTCAAGCTAAGTGTGGGGGAGAGGATAATAAAATATAGAGAATAGAGAACTAACTTATATTCTGAATGTTTGTCCTTAAGCAATTTTAAGCCAAAGTTTTTCAAAATTATCATGAAATCTAGATATTGTACTAAATGTTGTAATAAGCATCTACAAAATGTGAAATTGACTTGTTCAAATGCTTTACTCACCCACTGCTGTGATTAGAATACATGGTTAAAATTAAGTAGTGAAATCCTTAAGAAACAAATTTACCTTGTATTTAGCTTTAGAATTGGAAGTCTAAGAGTAAGTCGAGTCCCTAAGTGAAAAATAAACAAGTTTACTTCTAGGTTATATTAGCTACTGTACGCTCTTTGAAGTTGTTTGTAAAGCAATCATAACACTTAAAAAAAAAAAAAGAATCAAGCATAGCCATTACTCCAATGATTCAACTAATTGAGTTAAGAGTATTCAAACTTGAATGTTAGAGTGAGGAAGAGTCCGTAGGGGTATCTCAAAACCCGGTCACTTGAGTGATGAGCTTGGGATGTTACCGACTCAATGAACTCACTATAACGATAAGAGCGAAAAAAGGCAAAAGTTTATGAAAAGAAGCGGGCAAAAACCCGTCAAAATAGATGCTTGAATAAATCAAAAGAACATGAATGTAAACATTCATTGAATAAAACAAAGATGTATAAAAGGGAGAATATCTAGCAAAGAGCTTATACCATATGCTTTTACTTTATACTGCAAGGATTATATGCTTGATAATATCCAATGAAGTTTAATTGGGTGTTTTTCCTTAGTGGATTAAGTATTTACTTTTGGAATAAAAATTCTTTTGCTAAACATGAGGATTGAAGTTTGTTTTGTTTAGATTAGCTATTAAATTTTGTCCATGGTAATTTGATCACAGGAAACCAGTTTGGTTGAAGTAGTAGACATTAAAATTACAAGTCATGAATTACAAATGAATAGATGCTTGGAATAATGAAAAGAAAGTTTGTATAATCTATGACAGATTTCTCAATTGATTTGATGCAATTGCTTGAGGACAAGCAAGAGTTTAAGTGTGGGGGAATTTGATAGAGCCATTTTATATTCAATCTTTATAGTATAAATTGTGTTAAATTATTATTGATTTTATAGAAATCATAAGGAAATGGTACTCTAATTCTATCATCGTGATAAATCAGGTTAAATGGAGTCAAGGATGCCAATTCAAGTAAATTAGAGAAGCCATCTACAACTTGGTTCAAAGACAAGGATTTACACCACCGGAAGGAAGTACATGGGCGGGTAATTGAAGTACACGGCCGTGTACTTGGTTTTGAATCAATAAGAAGATACACGGTTGAAGTACACGGCCGTGTATCAGAAGCACGGGTTGAGGCACGGCCATGGCTAAAACCGTGCCCCTCACTGGACAAGAAGGCAGAAATGTGGACTTTGCACACATAGAGACACGGCTTAAGGAACGGCCGTGGGAGAAACCGTGCTTAGAGCCGTGGTGGAAGCTAGACGTGTCAAGGAGAAGAAAGTGTGGAACATCAACCAGATGAAGGCACGGCTTGAAATCTAGCCGTGGGTGTAACCGTGGTACACACTAGACACGGATGAAGACTTGTAGATTATGCACAGATGAAGGCACGGCTTGAAATCTGGCCGTGTGTGTAACCGTGGTACACACTGTTCGCGGATGAAGACTTGAAGAATATGCATAGAGGATGGCACGGCTTGTCCCACGGCCGTGTGGTAGGGCGTGCCAGGCAGACGAATCTTCACTTCTCGAAATCTACTTGGAAAAGGAAAGACATTTTCGTATCTTGCTCGCAAAAGATCACATGCTATCCCTCTAATAATATAAATAGAGCCAACCCTAGAGGGTTAGGGGCAATCTTTGAATCTTGGATCACCTTGGAGACAAGAAGGAAACGCGGAGGCAGAGCAGGCAGCCGGAACAAGAGGCTTGCTATGTTTTTATTTTTATTTTTCGTTTTATTGATGAACATGAGTAGCTAAGCTATTTTTCTAGCCAAATGGTCATAGATGTTTAATTCTCCACGAATTGTGAGGTCTAATTGACTTGTATTTATTCTATTCTTTGCTTCCGGGTATTCATATATCTTCTGATCGTTTTGTCATTATTATCTTTGTTGATTGGTATGAATAGAGCTCTTCTACTCAATTAGCAAGTTAATATATTGTCAACTAGCACGTCAAATCCGTAATTGTTTGATTGTTCTAGTCTTAGTGACGCAATAACATGTTTGGTTATAAAAGAGATGATCGAATTCATGTTATGGAGGTGTATGATCATGTTTAAATAGGTTATCTTATAATCTACTGGCATGAATTGGTGGTCTCTCTAGATCTTAATGCTATTGATAGATTAAATCCTAAGCGCTTGTCTAGGGTTGTTTAATCAATAAGAGAAATAATTCAAAGCGCTTGTCTGAGGTTATCGAGGAAGTAAGGAGAGATAGGTTGTTAGAGCTTGTTAATAACCATAACCAGTTTATCTAGAACTAAGAATAGAGAACATTTGCATCGATGATCAATTCCTTGAATTAAACTATCTTGATTCCTTTGGCTAGGCTTTTATTAATATCCGATTTTCTTATCTTGTTTTACTTCATTTTGATTCAAAAACAAACCCCCCCCCCCCCCCCCCCCCCCCCCCCCCCCATTTTTCTTTTCCCTTTTATTCTCCTTGAATAGAAATAAGTTTAACCAATCTCTGTGGATTCGGCCCTACTCACCACTATATGCAAATCATATAATTGTCTAGAGTAGGTTTTATTTTTGTTGGATTCGACACCCATCAAGGAGCTCATTCTATTGAGCTAGACTCTTCCTTGCTAGATGACTGTAATAATGACTGATCTCTATTTACTCTTTTACCTTTCGTTTTTGTTATGTTGAACTTTGCTGATCTAGGTGCTATCCTGCGAATGCAACTGGTCCCATAACTTTCCTTGGCGAACTTCATCGATATAGATGATCGACATTCTGCTAGCTATGCAATTGGTCCATCACCTGTTTAATCTTGGGAAGTCTCAGTTCCTTTTCTTTTTATTTTTTCTTTCTATCTCTTTATTTCTCATTACGTTCTTGAATGATAAAGACATTGGGGACAATGTCTCAATCTAAGTGTGGGGAAGGGGATACTAAAGAAATTTGATAAGGATTGTGCTGAATTGTATGAGTCATTAAAAAATTTCCCCTAATTTTTGTTTTTCTCTTTTTGCTTGATAATCGAATTTTGAAATCATGATTGCAAATTACATAGTATTTTAACATTTAGTGAATGAATTCCTCTAAAAGAGTGTTGTGCATGTCACCTTTGTCTTCTTTGGAACATTGATACTTAGTCAAATTTATGGGATAAAATCGTTGTGAAACTCAAAGATGTTGAGAGCCATTTAATCTTTCATGAAAGGGCAAATGAAATGATTCTCTTGGTGATCCTTCTTAGAAGATCTCTTTAAAGTAATAATTTAATGAAAGCATGTTATACTTGAAAAATAAAGGATTAGTTAGTATGGGCAGGCTTTGGTCTCTCAAAAGAGCGAAGTTTGGCTTTGGTCCCTCAGAAGAGCGAAGTTTGACTCCGTTACTAACTAGTCAAAATAATAAGTTAAGGTAATAGAGGTTTGATGGGGTTCCTTTAAAACCTGGTCACCTAAGGTCGTCTGGCTTGGGATCAGCCGACCGAGGAAATTACCGTAATAAAATGAAATACCATAAAGGCAAAAGTTGAGAGGGTCTTGTAACTCGAGTAATTAAGCCCATAGGAATGCCCTCAATTGAGGGGATAACGTTCGTTAACTTGGGTGATGAGCTTAGGATTATCAGCTGAAAACTCGTTACATGGGTTGCAAGATCCTAAACAAAAAAAAAAAAAAGGGATGAAACCAGTGAACCATTATAAAGAATAAAATCTTTGAAGAGATCAACCAAAAAGGAGGAGGAATCCAGGAGAAACATAGATGCAATGTATTTTCATTATTGATTGCTTCACTAAGAGAGATAATTGAGAAGATATTAGACTTTTTAATGGTGGTTGAAATGTACCATGTTTCCTTTTTCTTTGATTTATCTTGTGTCTAATTTTGATCATGAAAGCCATTGTTATAAGAGAAGGGTAAAGCTTGGTTTACTCTGATTAATCCTTGAAATTTGACTAAAGTATCTTTGTTACAATACTTTCATGATAAGGTGAGAAGCACACCCATTAGATTGAGGGATTGCATTGAGCTTTAAAGATTAAAATTCATAAATGCTAATGTCTGAGTAGTATTATTTGGTAACGATAATCATGATTAATGAGAAGTTTGATTAATGTTTTAATTTGCTTGAGGACAAGCAAAGATTTAAGTGTGGGGAAGTCTGATAAGTCGCAAAATACCCTTATCTAGAGTAATGAAATTGTGCTTTATTGTTGAATTTTTAGATGATTTGTTGAAGAAATGGATGCTTAATAGAATGAATGTTAATTTCAGGATCCTCCAGAGTATTTTGGAGCTAAGGGAAGGAGTTTTGAAGAGTCGGAGCAAGTTTGGAAGGAATTGGATACATTACATGTGAAGAGAAAGAATTCTGGAAAGTACACAAGCGAGATACACGCCCATGCACTTTGCTGTTTTATTTGTGTATATTGAAGCGGATTTCTGGAAAGTAAACGAGCAAAGTACACGCCCATGTACTTTGCTTGTGTATCTAAGTTTTTCTTCTGTTCGATGATGTTTCAAATATACGACCAATATACACTCCCATGTACTTGCTCGTGTATATTCACATAAGTACACTTGGAAGCAAGCATGAGATATATGAACGAGATACACTACTTGTGTATCCGCTCGTGTATATATCCAATCGGGGTACATGTATAAATAGACCGTTAGTTTGCACTAGAAACAGAGATTACGAATTTTTTATTGGCTCTGACTCTCATAACAGCAAGGGAAAGAAGATTCTGTCGATTCCAAAGGAGATTGAAGCCCCACGAAGAAGAAGATTCTATCTTTAAGGGTTGTGACTATGAATTTTATTTATTCTTCCAGTAATTGCATTTCTTTTGTCTAATTTATGGAGGAGTAGACCCTAAATCTAGATTTTATTTGAAACTTCTCTGTCATGTGATGAAGAATTGGTTTTTAATGCGAAGTTGTTGGCTTTCCTATGATTAATTGCATGCCCTTCAATTGTTTCTTAGATTCATAGATCCGGAATATGAATTTATGCATGATATCATATTAGTTAATTGAGAAATTGCTCTTATGATTAGATTTAATGCAATTAATGAGATTTGATTGTTCTTCTAGAGATAGGAAACAAGAGTCTTCTGTTTACATCGATTATTTTGATGCGAATTCATGTGCTTTATGCAATTCTAGGTTGCTATTAACTAAGGAGAGATCCTATTTGATAAACCTAGGATTAGATAGGTTAATATACTTGATAAAGTAGTTAACTTGACTAGAGAATTCGACAGTATAAGAAGTCAATTACGCCAACTTCATAAATCTAATGAATTACATGATAGAGAAGGAGTAGAATAAGATCTAGGTTGCTTTTGTTAGTTGATAAATCTTCAGAACCATTGTTGTTAGTGAGTTATTAGTTTTAAGATTAGAGTAATTAAGTTTCAACCAACATATTTAAGCGGCGATTAGATAATAGGAACGGAGTTAGTACTAGTAGTTGGTGTATCTCTAAGGGACGACCTTGTGCTTACTCGCTATATTACGCTACGATAGGTGCGCTTGCCTATTACTTCGTAGTAAGATTAAGAATAAGAATTCAATTTATTAAAACTACGATTGGCAATGATCAGTAAGTTTTTGGGACACTTTTATTTGGTTATAATTGTTGCTTTTAGGACAGGCCACCCTAAAGTGGCATAGTTGTAATTTTGTGGACATTTTAACCCTAAAGGGAGCAAGTATAAATACTTACTAGGGTTTTGGGGGAGAGTTGAAACTTACAGCATACACTTTTCGTGTGAGGGATTAGGGTTCTTCCTAATTTC
The DNA here is from genome assembly GCA_037954665.1 of Laguncularia racemosa. Lineage (NCBI taxonomy): Eukaryota > Viridiplantae > Streptophyta > Magnoliopsida > Myrtales > Combretaceae > Laguncularia > Laguncularia racemosa. Next base: position 221,318 of record JBBMOL010000267.1, read on the forward strand.
ATTGGCTCTTATCAATTTTAATCCAAAAATTGGAATTATGGCGAGTTGCAACATAGAGAATTGTGAGTAATATCATTTCCCTACATTATGTTTTTCCTTTTCTTCACTAGTGAGTCATATCTAGGATTGATTAGGGTGGTTCTTTGATCTGAAATTGATGTGCCTAAAACTAAGATTAAGCACATGCAAAAGCAATTTGAAAGATAAACAAACAATGTCAATTAAACTAGCTTCCAATCAAATGAACAATGGTGTCCAATCTCACTACTTGTAACCAATTCCACAACACCATGTGAACAAGATTGAAATGAACCAAATATATTCAGCTCTAATACCAAAAGATGATGTGCTCAAAAGGGGTTTTAAGCATAAGCAAATGAACCAATTAACAATCACTAAAAGGACAAGATTAAATCGGTTCCAAAAGGGTATTAAAAGTTGCGTAAACCCTAATTGTGTAAGTTGATCCGAATGTTAAACTTCAAGGAAATAAAATCACAATGATGAAATCCTTAATTGAATCACTAAATCAAACTTAAAATCCCAAGAGATTTCCAATCATTAACAATCAACAACAAGGCCGTGATCCTCCTTCCCAACAAGGTCAATTCACGCCTCAAAATATAGCAAAATTGATGGTTAAAAAAAATGCCAAAACCAATCAATTTTATAACATGACAATGAAGTTACAAATGAAATTAAATTCAGATCAAGAACAATCCTAATCAACCTTAGATATGACTCACTAGTGATGAAAAGGAAAAATACAACAAAGGAAATTGATATAACTCACAATTCTCTTTGATGCCACTCGCCACAATTTCAAATTGAAATTGATAAGAGCAATTGGATTTAAGATGAACCCTAACCCTTACACGTAAAGTGTATATTTTGAATCAAAATCCTATAAGACCTATGATTAGGGTAAGAACTAAAGGATTTCAAATCTTGGTGATAAGGGTCCTTTTTAAGCAAATCGACCCCAAAATTATTTTCTTGCTAACCACTTTTCTATTATTCATGTATCGTATATTCCAACAAGCACACTTATCATGCTTTACAGGGTAGTGGACAAACTCACTAAGACTAAGCTTGTGAGTTATCCATGGACTGACCTAAACCGAAGATGAGTTGGACTGACAAGTTGATTTGAAGACCCCGCATGTTAAGGACTATTTTTATTTGTTTGTTATTTATTTGGAATCATTTATATTGTAAGTTTTTAGGACACTTTTATTTATTTGTAATTTGTGTTTTAGGACCGGCTACCCTATAGTGGCATAATTGTAATGTTTGGAGTATTTTTAACCTAATAGGAGTAAGTATAAATACTTGCTAACTAGGGTTTTAGAGGGACATTACATTTGACATCAAAATATACACTTTGTGGCCATAAGAGACATCTCTTGCAAGCTTCTACTCTTATCAATTTCAATTATGGAATTGTGGCGAGTTAGCTTAGGAATCCTTGTGAGTTATATCAAGGTTATTTCTAAGTTACATCTAATTATATCTAGTGAGTAATATCTAGTTTGTGATTGGATTGGTTCATTTTGTTTTATTTCATGCAATTAGGGTTCCTTGTTCATTATATGGTTCAAGCCATTTGTTAATTGAGGATTGGAATCAATTGTGTTGTTTATTGAATTGGTCTTTGTCTAAGTAGTACACGCTAATGTGGAGTTGTTAGTTCCTTATTTACATTTGGAGAATTGTTCATCAATTTACTACACGCCATTTGTGGATTTATCTAGTTGGTTTATCAATTAGAAAGTATACTTTGTTCTTTGGATTTTAGGAACATCATATTTAGTATTAAAGCTTGTGGTTTAAGAGGAGGGATTTTGCAATTGAGATTTTAAAATTTAGGATTCTTAACATCTTAATCCGAAATTGTGAAGTAGAAATTGAATTGTTTAATAATGTTGTTGAGGAGTTGTAGTTGCTGCTTGTTGTTGTAGATGTGGAGCAATTGTGAATCATTATCATCTTGTTGTTGACGTGAACTTTGAAGGAAAAATAAGAAGTGTATTTCCTAGTGTTTGTTGTAAAATTGGAAATACAATATTTTTGGTAAAAAGGGAAGTGTGATCCTTGTATGATTTTGGAATTGAGCATTGTTGGGTGTAAATTCCGGATTTGAAATTGTGTGAAGAATAGGAAAACATTTGAAATTCAAACATCCATTAACTTGAAGTAGTTATTGAGTAGCACTAAGGATTATTGTTTGAATTTGAATTATCTTACCTTTTATGGAGAAGGTTGCATTTAGTGGAATTATTTGAATTGTTGTTGCTACTTTTTTTGTGAGGTTCAGTGTAAGGGAATTCAACAAGAAGTGTTGTGTGTGTTAAGGCAAGGAAGTGATACATTTAAAGTATTATTATTGTTGCTTGAAGGAGTACACACCGTGTGTGTATGTAGTGTGAGTGGCGGTGTGACTTATTGTGTGTGTGTAAGTGTGAGTGATGGTGTGGATTATTGTATGTGTGAAGTAGTGCTAAGTGATCTTGAAGTGGAAGTGAGGAGTAAGACTATTGATCCTTTGTGATCAATTAAAGAAGTGTGAATTGTGTAATTTATTTTCAGAAGTGAGGAGTAGCAAATTGTGATTTTAGATTTGAATTTTCAGAATTGAAGTATGAGTTAAGAAGCAATTTGAATTTCAAAACACACATTAAGTGATTGTTTAATTGTGTGCCATTTGAATTTGAAACAACTTCTTAACATTTGTGGAATTTTGCACTTATTGAACTCCTTTTTGAATTTAAAAGTGAGCTGCCTTATTTTGTATTGAAGTTATGGTTTTTGTTGTAGTTTGTGGAAGTGGGAAGTGTACCGTGGCTTGAGGATTGTATGTAATGTTGTATCTTTGTAAATTTAGTAAAGGGTGTGTACATTTGGTGTTGGTTATTGTATGTGTTGTCAAGATCATTGATGCTAGTGGCATGAAACATTGTGAGTCGTAAGCATAAGGGGAGTTTGTGTGGCGGTGAATGGTGTGTTGTGTATGTGTTTTCCTTGCTGCCAATTATGTATTTAAGTGGTGAGAAGCCAAGGCAAGAAAAAGGAAATTGAGTAGTAAATTTGAAATTCAAACAAGTCATTAAAGTGTGAAAGTAATTGAACTAATTACTTAAACACTTATAGCTGAATTTAATTCTACATACTTGAAAGTAGTTGTATGTACTTCATTTGTGGCTTGGTTGTGTACATGAACCATAGAAGGTTAAGGATAATTATTGTGTTGTTGGGTTTAAACATAATCATGTGTAGTGAAATGTTTCATTCTACTAATGTATTGTGCCAGATATTGACTACTTTTACAACTAAGGATGATAAACAAAAAGAAAATTTGTTCCATACTTCTTGTAGGGTACAAGGAAATTTATGTGTCCTTATAGTTGATGGTAGTAGTTATAAACCCAAAGTGGTAGCAACATCGTTAGTATCGAAACTAAAACTTGCCACTACTCCACATCCTAAACTGTATAAATTACATTGGCTAAATGATCGGGATAGTCTTTATGTGACCTAAAGGGCTAGGGTACCCTTCAATATAGGGGACAAGTATTGTGATGAACATGAATGTGATATTATTCCTATGTGTACATCCCATATATTGCTTGGCAAACCATGGTTGTATGACAGGATGGTATTACATAATGGGTATAGAAATACTTATATGTTCCAATAGGATGGTAAATGTATATAGTATTGAACCTTATGTTGCCATCAGAGGTCTAGAAGATGCAAAGACATATAAGACAACCATTACAGATTCCTAAGGATCATAACCACATGATCAAATCTTCAAAGGTTCCTGAGATTTTTTTATATGGATTTGATATGCTCTGATACCAAATGACACGGATTTGGAATGCTCTGATACCAAATGACACAAAATTGGATTGCTCTGATACCAAATGACATGGAATTGGAAATCGAATTCCTTTCACACAAATCAAATTGTCAATACCAATCAAATGTTACAAATTTTTAGGGTTTTCTAGATTTTGGTACTAACAAATAAAATCAAAGGATATGGATAAAATTACCAATCTATAGATGCCAAGATTGATAAAATTAAATTAATTTGCAATCAAATAGAGACCATGTTCTATAAATCAATTACTTAAGGTTAAAGAATTCTAAGAATTCAATAACGATGCTCGCCATAAATTCTATAGGAACTAAGAATTTGATAAGAACAATATAAATAAAGTGAAAATCAATTCTCAATATTCAAGAATCCCAAAAGAGGATTCACACACACGCTCAAAGTGTTTGCTTACAACCAAAATATCATCTATCCTCGTAAAAAAATCTAAAGACACTATTTATATCATGTCCTAAAACAAATTGTGCGACCTGGCGGCCTCCATTTAGGCCGGCACCAAGGCCACGGCCTACATTTAGGCCGGCTCCAAGGCCGCGGCCTTGAAGCTAACTCGGCCGGCCTTGAATAAAGGCCTGTCGAACTTCGCCTTAGGTCCTCCCGACGCTTATGTCTTCCTTTTTTGGACCCCGTACTGCCACCCTAGAGCTCATATTGACTTTGTTTTCTTTAGTGCTCATATCTTAGCTCTTGGAATCATATCATTCCCTCCATGTTGAAAACGATTCGACCTCAAATCTTTATCGACCATCCTACTAGACCACATAAACATACTCCTCTTTCCCTTAGGCTTCTTAAGGCAAATCAGCCTTATTTGTTTGTACGTCAATTGACTCATAGGAAGAAGCTTGTATGCCTTGTCCTATTGCTGAATGGTATACTCATTAGTGTATCCATCATACTTGGCTCTAAGGTCATACTGCCAAGGTCTTCCAAGGATCAAATGTGTAGCTTCCATGGGAACTACATCATAAACAATTTCGTCAGTAAATCACTAATAAGTAATGGAACACGAACCTATTTTTTTACATAAACAGCTCCCTGTAGACTCAACCAATGAAGTGCATAAGGTCTTGGATGCTGCTCCACTTGTAAACCCAACTTAGTAACCCAACTTGCTGAAGCAACATTAGTGCAACTGCCTGTGTCAGCCACAATCAAACAAGTCTTTCCCTTGCACCATGCCTTGATATGAAATAAATTGGCTCTCTGATTATGAACAGCTTCATCCTGCTTAACCATTAGCAAGTCTCCCTGTACTGGATTCATTAAATTCTTCATCTTCCTCTTCTGCCTCAGTACTCTTCTGTTCTTCTTCCTCACTCTCAACTTTATCCCCCCTTATGAACATAACCCTTTTATTAGGACATTGAGAAAGCAATATGGCCAAGTCCTAAAAACACTTAAACATTTGATATCCCTGCTCTTTTTTTTTTGTGTTTTGTCAACAGCCTCACTAGCGACTGCCTTTCCCTTTTTCCCTTTCCCTTTTCCCTTTTCCCTTTTCACCATCATCTGACTTATGGTGGTGATATGATTTCTGATCCCGCCTGCGCTGATGCCGCTCAACCCGACTGGTTAATTTAATCACATCCTCAAGAGTTTTGATAATGCTTTGGGGTTCCACTACATTGGCAATGTCCATCTTCAACCCATTGATGAAACGAGCTATGGATTCATCTATGATTCCCTAATATCACATCTTGCCATTAAATGTCATCAAATTCCTTCACATACTCTTCTATGCCTTCTCTACCCTGCCCAAGATTGCAACTCCATCAACATCTCTTGTTTATAGTAGTCTGGCACAAATCTGCGTCTCATCAACCTTTTCATCAAAACCCATGAACACACTTTCTCCTCATCAGCCCTACGTCTCTCACTTTGTAATTATATCCCACCACAAACAAGCATATTCAGAGAATGCTAGAGATGCCATTTTCACCTTCATGCGCTCATCCCACTCATAACAGTTAAACACCTTCTTAACCGTTAGCACCCAATCTGGGAATTCCTCTATTTACCACTCCCAGTGAAAGGTGGAATTTTTAGCTTAATGTCTTCAATCCCTTACGCTTGTCATCATTGTTTCCCTCTCCTATTCCTTTCACTACCAACATCAGATTCACCACTAGAATGTCTCCCCTAATTCCTACACCCACTATGGCTTCTTCTATCCTTAACCTCCAATCTCTCCATAATCAATCTAATATTTTCTTGGATTTGATTGAACTCAGCCCTAGTCACAACCTCACCCCCATTACCCACATCATTCCCATTGTTGTTTTATGAAACTTCCATGCGATGACATCTCTACCAATCAAAATTCAGCAAAGATATTCATAAGAACACAATTCTCAACAACACAGCCCCAAACACCAATTCACAGCAATTCAACACTCAACAATTGAATTCAACAAAGATTTCACAAAACCCCAATTCTCAACAACAGCCCAATCACCAATTCAACGCCCAACAGTCGAATTCACAAGCAATATTTTATCAAATAAATTCCTAAATTTCCCAACCAACAGTAGTATTGAATTAAAACACAATGAGTTTAGATTCAACAACCTTACCGATTTAACCCACGGTCTGATCGAATCCTTTGCTCTGAATCCTTATGAATCTATGAATCTAACCTTTGCTCTGATACCAATGATACGGATTTGATATGCTCAAAATACCAAATGAACACGGATTTGGAATGCTTTGATACCAAATGACACGAATTGGGATTGCTTGATACCAAAGACAGGGAATTGAAATCGAATTCCTTCACACAAATCAAATCGTCAATAACAATCAAATGTTACAAATTTTTAGGGTTTTCTAGATTTTGGTACTACCGAATAAAATCAAAGGATATGGATAAAATTACTAATCTATAGATGCCAAGATTGATAAAATTAAACTAATTTGCAATCAAAATCATAGAACGATAGAGACCACATTCTATAAATCAATCACTTAAGGTCAAAGAATTCTAAGAATTCAATAATGATGCTCGGCACAAATTCTATAGGAACCAAGAATTTGATAAAACAATACGAATAAAGTGAAAATCAATTCTCAATATTCAAGAATCCCAAAAGAGATTCACACAAAAACGCTAAAAGTGTTTGCTTACAACCAAAAAATATCATCTGTCCTCGTAAAAAACCCTAAAGACACTATTTATATCATTTTTTAAAAAACAAATTGTGTGAACCATTCAAGGCCGGCGGCCTTCATTTTAGGTCGACACCAAGGCCAGCGGCCTACATTTAGGCCGGCTCCAAGGCCGGCGGCCTTGAAGCTAACTCGGTCGCCTTTATTCAAGGCCCGGGCTTAAGGCTAGCCGAACTTCGCCTTGGGTCCTCCGACGCTTATGCCCCTCCTTTTTTGGACCCCGTACTGCCTCTAGAGCTTGGATTGACTTTGTTTTCTTTGGTGTCGTATTTAGCTCTTGGAATCGTACATTGTTAGTTACACGAGCCCTATAGAGCACAAAATTTGTCAGACATAGATGTGCCAACCTTCAAAGGATCCTGAGGTTAGAGTCGGATGAGCAGACCACCAGATGACTAAAACTATTCAGGGCAATTGGTTCACCTTCAGAGATATTAAAGGCTCATTAGTATTGAGTAAACCTTTAGGGGATAATGAGGTCAGAGTGATATGAAAGGGGATCACTAGAGGGCCAAACTATTCAGAGACATTTGTGGGCCACCTTCAGAGGTTCAGAAGGCCATGAGCGGTTGAGCTAACCATTAGAGGGCCATGAGGGTCAGTAACATACAGATGATTAGAAAAGGAGGAAACAATATCAGTGGAGCGGGTTAAGATAGGGGAAAACCTTAGTGGATAATGAGTCATTATTTGTTTGCAAATGAGATACATCTTATAAATGGAGGAAGAAAGCAATCACCCCTTATGGTATTTCAAATATTGGGATTCTGCAGTGATACTTTTTCAAATGGCTTGCTAGGAGGATATAGAGTCTCTATTGCAATTTGACCTATCAGATTTGAGGACAAATCTTTTTAAGGCTCGAGGAGATGATAAGAATCAAAAAACCTACAAAACCTATCATTAAGATAAAACCAAAGGGTTTCAAATCTTGGCAATGAGGGTCCTTTTTGAGCAAATTGACCCTGGAATTATTTGCTTACTAACCTCTTTCCTATTATTCATGTATTGTATATTTCCAACAGGCACACTTATCATGCTTTATAGGGCAATGGACAAACCACTAAGACTCAACTTATGGGTTATCTATGACCGACCTAAACCAAAGATGATTAGACCGACGAGTTGATTTGAAGACTCACAACATGTTGAGGACTATTTTTATTTGTTTGTTATTTATTTATAACCATTTTTGTTGTAACTTTTTGAGACACTTTTATTGGTTTGTAATTTTTTGTTTTAGGATCGACCAGCTTATAGTGCATAGTTGTAATTTTTAGAGTGTTTTTAACCTAATAGGAGCAGTATAAATACTTGCTAAATAGGGTTTTACAGGGACATTACATTGACATCAAAATGTACACTTTGTGGCAGTAAGAGACATCTCTTGCAAGCTTCTACTTTATCATATCAATTTCAATTGTGGAATTGTGGCAAGTTGGCTTAATAGTCCTTGTGAGTTGTATTAAGTTATTTCGAGGTTACATCCAATTATATCTAGTGAGTAATATCTAGTTTATGATTGATTGGTTCATTTTTTTTTATTTCCCCACAATTAGGGTTCCTTGTTCATTATATCGTTCATGCCATTTGTTAATTGAGATTGGAATCAATTGTGTTGTTTATTTTAATCGATCTTTGTCTAAGTTTTACATGCCAATGTAGAGATGTTTGTTCCTTATTTACACTCTATTTTAGAGAATTGTTCATCAATTTAGTACATCCAATTGTGGATTTATCTAGTTATTTATCAAATTTTAAAGTGTACTTGTGCTTTGCATTTTAGGCACATCAGAAATTGGCATCAATTGTATCCTCTTTGTCATTATATATGATTGATTGGTTTTTGTCACTGTTATTACAATCAATTTCACTATACATTGTATTTTCGTGGAAGGGCCTTATTGTGAGGAGGGTCACGGGTTTTTTTGTTGATGTTTTGATTGGAATTCTCTTAGAACTTGATTTGATTATGTGATTCAATTGAGAATTATCATCTTTGTGATTTAATCTCATTGATTTTTATCATTCGGATCATATTCCATCAATTAAGGTCATGCAATTGTGTCTCACTTTGAATCAATTTTGATCTTGTCCATTAGGGTTGTAAATTGGTTCATTTGCATGTTCTTAAACACCCTTTTAGGCACATCATCTTTTGGTATCAAAGCTAATCACATTTGGATATTTAAGATTGACTACATTAACATTTAAAGAATTGGTTCATAAACATTGAGGATTAGCGCAATTGTTGAACTAGTTGATTGACATTATCTAATTAACTTTCTGATGTGCCAAAAACCAAGATTAAGCACATAAAACCACTATTGAAAGATAATCAAACAATTTCCCAAATGGCATCAAATCTCAATACTTGTAACCAATTCTTCAACTAGAATGCGTTCAACCATAAGTATCCAAATGTGATTGCTCTGATACCAAAAAGATAATGTGCCTAAAAGGGGGGTTTAAGCACATGCAATCAACCGAATTACAATTCCTAAGAAGATAAGATCAATCCGGTTCTAAGGTCGTAACGTTGCGTAAACCTTAAATCACAAATATGATCCAAATGTTATATTCCAAGATAATAAAATTCACAAATGATGAATTCCTCAATTGAAATCACTAAATATACTAAAAATCCCACGAGATTACTACACAAAAACAACATGATCAAATCGTGATCCTCCTTCCAAATAATAACCAACTCACATCACAAAATGAAGTAAAAAATTGATGGTAATAACAAGTGCTAAAAGTAATCAATCTTATAACATAATAGATGATTACAAATGCAATCAAAATCTGACTAAGAACAATCCAATTCAACCCTTTAGATATAACTCACTAGTGATGAAAAGGCAAATTGCAACAAAGAGATTGATATTACTCACAATTCACTTTGAAGCCACTCGCCACAATCTCAATTTTGGATTGAAATTGATAAGAGCAAATTGGAATTAAGAAACCCTAACCCTCAACAAGTGAAGTGTTTGTTTTTTTTCTGAAAATGATCAAAAGTCCCTCAAAACCCTATTTAAGAAAGTATTTATACTTGCTCCCTTTAGGGTTAAAAAGTCCTCAAAATTACAACTATGCCACTTTAGGGTGGCCGATCCTAAAAACATAATTACAAGCAATTGAAAGTGTCCCAAAAGCTTACACATAAATAAGCCAAAGAAATAATTACAAATACAAAATAATAAGAATCCTCAAAGAGCCAATGCATTGAGGCGATGTTGATCATAGCGGGCCATTGGATGAGAATCTGATGATGTCCTTAAGTGATCAACAATGAGAGTCATTTGGAATCCCGTGGAGAAATATCATTGTACCCGTAAGATTATCACTCAAATATTTATTAGATAAAAAGAAACAAGAGTAAATATGAGTGATTTGGATCATCATCCAAATCAAGTTCTGTAGCATCTAGGTTATTGGAAAAATTCCTTCATCCCCTCGGGCTTTTGAAAGATTTACCCTCAAATCTAGAGGGTCATTTCTAAGACCAAACCCCATACATCTCTATTAGCCTTTTCTCTTGATTACTAGATGAAAACTGAAGTAGTCCTAATCTGCTCCTGAAATTTGTGCACTCAGTGGAGACATTGGTAATAGTACTATTCGAAACCCTCCCATACTGAACATGTAGGTGTTTCTAAAACCATCATGTAACACCTTCCAATCAAACATCCAAAGCCTACCCAATAGCAAGTGGAATGCACGCATAGGGATCACATCACATAAAATCTCATCATGATACTTCTGCCCAACACTCATAGGCACCTTTCCCTTAGCGTAACATGCATACTGCTCGGTTATCTAACCAATGCAAATTATAAGGGATAGGATGTGGATTAGTAGATAATTATAATTTGTTTACTAGTGCAGCAGATATAACATTCGTGCAACTACTACTATCTATGATGAGTACACAAAGGTTACCTCTGATCCTATAAGAAGTGTGGGATATGTCTCCCTCTGTTTGTCCCTAGCATCAAAAGATAAAGTCAGAGTCTTGTGCAACACATTAATAGGTAAATACTGTTCACCTTTACCCTCGACATGTGTTTCTGCAGTTTGATCATCATTGTACTCCTACAGTGCTGTAGACAGATCTGTGGGCTCACCTATTCCTTCTCATTCTCAACATCCTCTCCAGCACCCTCTATAACGATCATAACCCTCTTATTAGGACACTGTGCTACCATATGCGTAATCCCATGTATTAAAGTATTTGATTTGGCGTACTTTCCCACTAGTAGATCCTGGAATAGTTTGCCTCATGTCTGGTGTTATTACCTCTTTAGCCTTCTAGAGGGTATGTTTTTCCCTATTTGTGTTGGGGTAGCCTGTCCACTACCATCACTGTCTCACCTACCACCTTTGGTCCTCCAGATCCACATCAGTTCCCATGGGCTTGATAGTAATACTAGGCCTACTGCTTGGAACCTTGAATAAATTGGATTGCCTCTACCTTTCCACTTCAAGGCTAACTGAATAGTCTCATCAAGTGTACTGTATCACTACAACTCGATAACACACGCTATCTTATATTTTAGCCCTAAGACGAAGTGTGCTAGGGTTTGCTCTTGAGGCTCAATTATCCCACATCTAATCATGAGGGTTTCAAATTCCTACACATAATCATCAACTATTTGCCTCCCTGCCTTAATGTCTAAAAATGCACGAATAGTTCCTGTCTGTAGTGTTCAGGAATAAATCTTTTTCTCAAAACCCTTTTCATGTCCCTCCATGTTTGTATCTCAACCTCCCTATCCCTATGCCTACTGATAATCAAGTTTTCCTACCATAAGGTAGCATACCTTGTAAACTCAACAGTAACCAGTTATACTCAGGTGTTATCATTGATCTCATAGCATTTAAAGAGACCCTCAACTTTATCCTCCCAGTCCAGATAATCATCAGCTAAACCCCTGCCATCAAAAGAAGGCATCTGTAGCTTCAATATTCCAATCTTTGGGGTAGCCTAAAATCCTTATTTGGATAAGGATTAACCCAAAGTTGTCGTCCTTCTCTTCCCTATAGGGGTGGTGATCTCCCTCCATCCTTCTACCCAGATTTCCTCCTCCCACTACTCTTTCTCTCTGGAGGTTTTGTGGAGCTACCCGAGGTGGTGCCTAAGGTTCATCACTAGTGGTTGTGGTAATGTCATCCTGTCAATCCTGGTGGCAAAGTAGCAACAATGGTAGTAAGATCCTAGAGTTGTTCTTCCAACGTCCTCCTACCTGCAGTGTTATGACCCTGACCTCCTCCAACTTGGCTATTGGCCTCATTGCCAATTCCCCCTTTCACACTATCGTTGGACATGTTTGTGATTTGATGAAGAAATCTAACAAATTTTACAGCACACTCAATTCAAACAACACCAACCCACACATTTAACGACCACAATAATACAATAACCCACATTGCAAAAGCTTTTAAGGCACAAGGAAATATTTAGTACTCTAAGTAAAGTTCAATGAATGAAGTACACACAACTACTTTCAAATAGATAGAATTAAATTCAACTGCAAGTATTTAAGTAATTAGTTCAATTACTTTCACACTTTAATGATTTGTTTCAATTTCAAATTCAACTATTCACTTTCCTTTTTCTTGCCTTGGCTTTTAATCCACGCAAAGAGAGATATAAAAATGAGTGTGAATAAATACCGGCAAGTGTACCGGATCAGATCAAGTAATATAGTGAGAGAAGAGTGTCGAACCACGAAGATTGATTAAGTAATAGACCTATATCAATTTCTGCTATTATTTAGGCAATGATGTTTGATGAGAATTGAATGAATTATACTAAATGCTCAAAAGAGAATTGTGTTTGAAAATGACGAATTGATGGTGGAAATAGAATCTACCCTAATTCCACTAATCATATTGCCTTCATGTTATAATAACTCATAACTATATGGATTTTCACAAGAAATTAATAAAACCTTAATCCTTTATCAAGTGTTAAAGTAATGTTACCTCAATTTAATTTAATAGCTCCCGCTAATTCAAATCAAATGAGGATTCTAATTCACAATCATAAATTTCCCAATTATATGATTGCTTAATATCTTTAAAATAATTTCTCCTAATCCCTTAGTGAAAAATTTAATAAAAATATTGCATGAAACACTTAGTCAATTTCTAATAAAATTCAATAACGCTGCTTCCACATGAATTATTAAATCTTACTTAGGAATTCCTTATAAAACCTAAATTTCTCTTTCGAGTCATTTTCATTTCTATGCATTGATTTCAATTACAAAATACAATTCATAACAGGACTTCTTATATGAAAATTCCGCATATCTACATTTCTTATAACATGAATACAATGATCATTTTAGTTTGAATTATGGCTTCATCATGTTTCCCACAAGGATGATTTAGAACATTATAGTATGAATATAAAAACAATTGAAATAAATAGATGCAATGGAATTCATATTGAACAACAAGAATAAACTAATAAATGGCATAAAAAAAATAAGTAAATGAAACAATAGCTATAATCTTCAAGAACTTCAATCTTCCAAAATGATTCCTCGAATTCTTCATTTGAAAGAAAACTTCTGCAAAATAACTTTCGTTCTTCAAACTAAAATTTGGAATAACATGAAATGTAAAGGAATTAAAGAAAATATAAAATCCTAAAGTTCCTAAGGGGAAATTTTAATGATTTCAAATTAAGACAAAGGATGTTAAACAAAGAATCAAAACAAAAGGATTCTAAAACAAAAAGGGATGCTTCCAAGGTTCACACAAGGGGCCTATTTATAGATCCAAAGAGGAGGAGGATAAGGTTGATCTGATGAGGAGTTGAGTAAAGCCAAATTAATTAAGATACGAATTTTGGAAGATTTTCGCAATGGATATCCGGGGAGTAATGAAGGCCGGCTCAAGGCCGGCTTTAAGGCCGGCGGCTTTAATGCTTTTTGAGGCGGTTTATATAGGCCGGCGGCTCTCTGTGCAATCCTCCGCTCCTTCTTCAATTTTGAGAAAAACTCCTCCAATTAACTTGTATTTACTTTTGGGTCCTCAAAACCCTGAATTTTCACAGTAAAAACACCATTAAATATCATTTCTTTATATTTTCTTATAATATTGAAATAAATTTAATATAAGTCGAAAAGAAAATATAAGTATAATGTGATCTTATCAACATCCCCACACTTGAACTTTTGCTTGTCCTCAAGCAAATAATTGATTTAAACAAGATAAATCCATCATTGAACTTCTGGTGCCATTGTTCTGATCATACTGAAATTTGTAACTAGTATATCTAGTTGAAATTTAGTAGTTAATCTAAATACAATAGATTTTTAATCCCAGTGTTTACAATAAAAAATAATACCTTAGTCCCTAAGAAAAACATTCATTTAAACTTCATTGGTTATTAGCAAGTATAATCTCCCTCAAGTTTACTCCTCTAAACAAGATAACAAGAAGTAAAAGCATATGGTATCCATTTTTAACCTAGAATTTCTCCCCCTTTTTTTTTATTTGCCTTAATTGACAGCGGAGTGAGACTTCACTCTTTGAGGGACCAAAGCTCGCCCATGTCAACCTGTCTTTCATTAAGGTACTAAATTTTTGCCTTTCCGCCCTTCTCGTTATTGTGAGTTCATTGAGTCGGCACATCTGGGCTCATCGCCTAAGTGACCAGTTTTAAAGGGACCCCTACGAACTCTTCCTCACACTAACATTTAAGATTGGATACTCTTAACTCACTTTCCTGAGTTATTGGAGTAAAGGCTCTTTTTTTTTTTTTTTTAAGGGATACTAAGTAAAATATTTCCTTTACCTCTTTCACTAGGTGTTAAGTTATTCTCAAAGAAATTTCAAGAGAGATTTATCCCAACCAATTTTTCCTTGAAGTAAACTTGCTTGTTTTTTCAACTTAAGGACTCAATCTCAAGTTCAAAGGCAAACATAGGGTAAACCCCGTTCTCTAGAGATTTTACTATTAAATTTTAACTATGTAAACTAGTCACAACAGTTGGCGAGTAGGGCACCAATCTAAGTCAATTTTAGGATTTCATTGATGATAAACACTTAAGGACATAAATAAAGCATTGGATTTGTAAGCTCATGATGTGTGCTATCATTATACTTCTACATTTATAATCCCTTCCCACACTTAAATTGGACAATATCCTCATTGTTCCTAATATAGCACAAAATTAAGGAAAAGGATATCAATGCAAAAATTGAAATACTGGTACTTCCCTGGTGTAAAATTGTTCATCAGGAAGAAAATTCCTCCTAAAATGTCTATCATCCTTGGAGTGTCTTGAATGCACCGGTGGCTCTTATCCAGCCTTGAATTTTTTTTTTTCATTGTGTGATCGTTTCCTGTTCTCTTTGAGGTTCTTTTTATGCGCAAGAGTAGAAGTGCTGAACTTCTACCAATTAATCTTGAGATAGAACGCACCTTGCGACAAACTTAGAAGAGAGCAGAGAAAAAGGAAGCAGAGAACATGGCAGATGAGAACAACAATCGGATTCAGGGTGTTGGTAGAGCACTTCGGGAATACACGATACCTGTTGTTTCAGGTCCTGCAATAAGAAGACCAACAATTCAGGCTAACAATTTTGAATTAAAACCAGCACTCGTTCAAATGGTTCAATCAAATCAATTTGGAGGATATCCAAATGAGAGTCCTGATGAGCATATTGAAGTATTTCTTCAATATTGTAATACAGTGAAAATGAATAATGTATCTGATGATGTAATTAGGCTACAACTTTTTCCGTTTTCACTTAGAGAAAAAGCTAGGGCTTGATACAATTCATTGCCACAAGACTCTGTAACCACTTGGGTTGATCTCCATCTAAATTTTTAAGGAGATTTTTCCACCTGCTAGAACTGCTAGGTTAAGAAATGACATCACAAACTTCACTAAGTTTAGTGGTGATCACTGTATAAAGCATGGGTAAGATTCAAGGAGGCAATTAGAAAATGCCCCATCATGGATTACCAATAATCTCCTTATTGAGATATTCTATCTCAGTTTAGATGATACATTGAGATCTCTAGTAAATGCGGCTTCTGGTGGTGCACTAATGAGTAAGACATATGAAGAGACTAGTGCTTGATAGATGAAATGGCCTCTAGTGCACATAAATGGCAACATGAAAGAGGTAAGTCTAGAGTAGCATCTGTCAATGACATAGACACCTTAACAGCTCAGATTTCTGCTCTTACTGCTCAGGTAAGTAAACTCACCTCTACACCATCTTTTAATGTTAATCAAATTTCTTGTTGTGAGTTATGTTCAGACCACACTCAACTCTTGAGTGCCCATCTGGAAAATTTTCCTCCTCATCCCATGGAGAGCAAGTAAATTTTGTCAACAATTTCCAAAGAGGAAATCAAGGACCTTATTCAAACACCTACAATCCAGGGTGGCGTAATCATCCAAATTTGTCATGGAGAAATGATAACAATGCACTTAAACCCCCTAGATTTCAAAAGCAAGGTCCTAATCATAATACTTCTTCTCAGCAAGGTCAATCTAAAATGGAAGAACTCATGATAAGTTATATGCAGAAGACTGACACAATGTTGCAAAATCAACAAGCCACCATTAGGAATCTTGAAAATCAGCTTAGTCAAATGTCTCAACAGTTGAGTAATAGACCATCTGGGTCTTTACCTAATAATACTGAGCAGAATCCTAAGGTGAAATGCTATTATGCTAAGAAGTGGTAAGGAATTGGTTGATAAGAAACTTGAGGAAGAGGAGGTTAACCTAGAGAAAGATAAAGTGGGAAACAAAAGGAAGAGGAACCAAAGCAAAATTCACCAAAAGTGCAAGCATATGTTCCTCCTATTCCTTTCCCAGGAAGGCTGAAACAACAGCAATTTGGATTCAAAAATTTGCTAAAGAGATCAAGTAATATAGTGGGAGAAGAGTGTCGAACCACGAAGATTGATTAAGTAATAGAACCTATATCAATTTCTGCTATTATTTAGGCAATGATGTTGATGAGATTGAATGAATTATACTAAATGCTCAAAAAGAGAATGTGTGTTTGAAAAATGATGAATTGAGGTGGGAAATAGAATCCACCCTAATTCCACTATCATATTACCTTCATGTTATAATAACTCATAACTATATGGATTTTCACAAGAAATTAACAAAACCTTAATCCTTTATCAAGTGTTAAAGTAATGTTACCTCAATTTAATTTAATAGCTCCCGCTAATTCAAATCAAATGAGGATTCTAATTCACAATCATAAATTTCCCAATTATATGATTGCCTAATATCTTTAAAATAATTTCTCCTAATCCCTTAGTGAAAAATTTAATAAAAATATTGCATGAAACACTTAGGTCAATTTCTAATAAAATTCAATAACGCTGCTTCCACATGAATTATTAAATCTTACTTAGGAGTTCCTGATAAAACCTAAATTTCTCTTTCGAGTCATTTACATTTCTATGCATTGATTTCAATTACAAAATACAATTCATAGCAGGACTTCTTATATGAAAATTCCGCATATCTACATTTCGTATAACATGAATACAACTATCATTTTAGTTTGAATTATGGCTTCATCATGTTTCCCACAAGGATGATTTAGAACATTATAGTATGAATATAAAAACAATTGAAATAAATAGATGCAATGGAATTCATATTGAACAACAAGAATAAACTAATAAATGGCATAAAAGAAAATAAAGTAAATGAAACAATAGCTATAATCTTCAAGAAATTCAATCTACCAAAATGATTCCTCGAATTCTTCAATTGAAAGAAAACTTCAGCAAAATAACTTTCTTTCTTCAAACTAAAATTTGGAATAACATGAAATGTAATGGAATTAAAGAAAATATAAAATCCTAAAGTTCCTAAAGGAATTCTAATGATTTCAAAGAAAGACAAAGGATGCTAAACAAAGAATCAAAGCAAAAGGATTCTAAAACAAAAGGGATGCTTCCAAGGTCACACAAGGGGCCTATTTATAGATCCAAAGAGGAGGAGGATAAGGTTGATCTAATGAGGAGTTGAGTAAGCAAATTAATTAAGATACGATTTTGGAGAGATTTTCGCAATGGATATCCGGGGAGTAATGAAGGCCGGCTCAAGGCCGGCTTTAAGGCCAACGACTTTAGTGCTTTTTGAGGCCGGTTTAATATAGGTCGGCGGCCTTCCGTGCAATCCTCCGCTCGCTTCATCAATTTTGTGAAAAACTCCTCCAATTAACTTGTAATTTACTTTTGGGTCCTCAAAACCTGAATTTTCACAATAAACACCATTAAATATCATTTCTTTATATTTTCTTATAATATTGAAATAAATTTAATATAAGTCCAAAAGAAAATATAAGTATAATGTGATCTTATCAGCTTTTCACCACTTAAATACACAATTGGCAGCAAGGAAAACACATACACAACACACCATTCACCGCTACACAAATTCCCCCTATGCTCATAGCTCACAATGTTTCACGCTACTAGCATCAATGATCTTAACAACACATACAATAACCAACACCAAATGTACACACCCTTTACTAAATTTACAAAGATATAACACTACATACAATCCTCAAGCTACGGTACACTTCCTACTTCCACAAACTATAACAAAAACCGCAACTTCAATACAAAATAAGGCAGCTTACTTTCAAATTTAAAAAGGAGTTCAATAAGTGCAAAATTCCACAAATGGTAAGAAGCTATTTCAAATTCAAATGACACACAATTAAAATATGAATTAATGTGTTTTTGAAATTTCAAATTGGTTTCTTAATTCACACTTCAATTCTGAATTCAAATATGAAAGCACAAGTGTTACTCCTCCAATTTTTTCCGAAAATGCACACAACACAAATCACATCAACAATTGAACACTACTCTTGCCCTTTCACAGTTTACTTCCCATGCACCATACGTTCACAACCACAATCAATGAATCCAAGAGTGTTCAAATCTCCAAGTGATCAACCACTAATCAATAAGACAACAATTCAACAACACAACAACAAAAGTACAATTTCACGCCAACAATTTTTGGATTAAGGTACTACACAACAACCCCTAACTTCCGAATTCAATTTGCAACCAATCCCTTCTCACAACCTCAAGCTCTAATACCAAAAAGATGATGTTCCTAAAACTAAGATTAAGCGCACAAAAACCACTATTGAAAGACAATCAAATAATGTCAATCAAACTAGCTTCTAAATGGCATCAAATCTCAATACTAGTAACCAATTCTTCAACTAGAATGCTTTCAACCTTAAGTATCCAAATGTGATTACTCTGATACCAAAAAGATGATGTGCCTAAAAGGGGTTTAAGAGCATGCAATTAAACCAAATTACAATTCCTAAGAAGACAAGATCAATCTGGTTCTAAGGTCCTGATGTGCTTAAAACCAAGTTCAAGCACAATCAAATGAATCAATAAAAAGAATTCACAAATCAATCTCAAACTAGTCCACTTAGGTGACAATTCACGTGAACACCCTTTGAAGTTTGGATGGAAAATATAGATCAAATGATGTAATTGCAATCCCTATTTGTAATATTCACGAAATGACAACAAAAAGATATTAGAATCACGTGAAAACAGAACAAAATGGAAGCACCAAAATCGCAAATTCCACTCTTCCTCCAATTCCAATTCACGCCAACACTAAAGAACAATCAATCTTACAAGATAATTGTCCACGAATTACATTCACAAATAAGTCCAAGAAAGCTTTAAATCCACCTTAGATATGACTCACTAGAGAAGAAGTGAAGAACAACAAAGAAGGAAATCGATATAACTCACAATTTCTCCTTGTTGCACTCGCCACAATTCCAATTCTTGGGTTGAAATTTATAAGAGGTTTTGAACTAAGCATGAACCCTAATTCCACACGTGAAGTGCTAGGTTTAATCTGCAAAATATGGCCTCCCTTAAAACCCTATTCTAAGCAAGTATTTATACTTGCTACTCCTAGGGTTAGAAAATGGTCAAAATTACAAGTTTGCCACATTTAAGGTAGCTAGTCCTAAATGAAAATTACAAGAAAATGAAAGTTTCCCAAAACCAAATACAACAAAAAAATAGTTCATAAAACAAATACAAAGTACAAAATATCATAAGTCTTCATGAACCAATGCCTCGAAACGGAAAACAATCACAGCGGGTCTTCGATTGTCACTCTGAAAATGTTCTGTGTCCATCAACTATTGTAGGACATATTGGCATCCCATGGAGAATTACTATTGTACCCGTAAGATTATTTCTCAAATATTTATTAGAATAAAAAACATAGAGTAAAATATGAGTGATTTAGATCATCATCCAAATCGGGTTCTGAAATTGTCGACTAATGCCAGAAATTTTCCCATCATCTCCTCGGACTTCTGAAAGATTTGCTCTCAAATCTAGAGGATCAGTTTTGGAACTGAACCCTAATGTCTCTGTTATCCTGCTCTTCTGGCTATCAATGGTAGTGGATGGATTTCTGATCTGTTCCTGAAACCCATGGACCTTAGATGGAGTCATCGGCGATAGAACTATGTATGATTCGCCCATACTGAACATGTAGGTATTTTTAAACCTATCATGTAACACCGGTCGATCATATAACCAAGGCCGACCCAACAATAAATGGAATGCATGCATAGGGACTACATCACACAGGATCTCATCATGATAATTCTACCCGACATTCACAGGAACCTTTGCCCTAAGAGTAACATGCATACTACCTCGATTATCCAGCCAATGCAAGTTATAAGGGCTAGGATGTGGGATAGTAGACAGATGTAATTTGTCTACCAGTGCAGCAGATATAACATTCGTGCAACTACCACTATCGATGATTGATACACAAAGGTTACCTCTGATTCTACAAGAGGTGTGAAATATGTTCTCCCTCTAAATGTCACTAGTATCAGGAGATATAGTTAAAACCCTACGTAACACATTAAGGGGTAGATATTTTCCTCCTATATGCTCCTCAGGTGCGTCTGCAGTTTGGTCATCATAATATTCCTGCAGTGCCGTTGGTAGATCAGTAGGTTCAATCTGATCATGGTCATCCTCAATATCCTCTCCAATGTCTTCCATAACAGTCATCACCCTCTTATTTGGACACTGTGCTGCCATATGCCCAAATCCCATGTATTTAAAACATTTTATCTGGCACGCCTTCCCACTAGTAGATCCGGGAATGATAAAGGCATATTTTACTCATAATTCATTAAGCGATTTGCAAGTATTCATTATTGATTATAGAGAAATCACAAGGAAATGGTACTTAATCATGTTTATTTTTACATTTCAGATGTTGGAGGACTTTGAGTTCAAAGCTTAATCCATTTGGAGAGATTGCATACAAATTGAAGCATGAAAAGATTGAAGGATCGCAAAGGAAAAAAAAGCAAAGCCGTCGGCCTTTATGGCCGGCCTTCCATGAAACGCCGCTGGCCTTTATGGCCGGCTTAAATAAAGGCCGCCGGCCTTGTTTTAATTGCATCTTCTCACCTCCCCTTGCATATATATAGGTCATAGGTCGATTTAGAGAAGAACTTTTGTCAAATTTTCGTGTTCTTAGAGTAGTTTTAACCTAGTTTTAAGGGAGAATTGTGGAGATCAAATCTTGGAGAAATCTTTGTGATCTTGGTGGATATTATCATCCTTTGTGAAGGATTTTTGGAGTTCCTTGCAATTAAGGTACTATTTGTTTTGTTGAATTGGTGATTTCTGAACTTTATTTCTTATATGCAATTCAAGCATTTGATCTAACCATTGAAATATGATTTCTTTTGCACGAATCTCCTTGAATCATAATCATGTCTTTATCTCCATGAATTGCTAAATCTTTTCCATGGGAAATTGATGAAACCCTAGAATGTTAAAAGGATAATTGTAGCCATGTTATATGATTAGGAATTATTAGATTATCATGATTTCAATTATAATTGGTCTTTGATTATAATTGTTAGAAATCCTTTTGATACGGGAGTTGATTAGGATTTGTTCGGAATTCTTAATTAGATTGATTATTAATACGGGAGTTGAGATTGAGCGTGCTCTACGCCAGATTAGAAGAGACAACAAGTATAGAGAACAAGTAGAAGAGATGGTGAATGAGGATAATCGCTAGATTCATGGTGTTCAACGAGCACTTAGAGATTTCTCTATTCCTAGGATTCAGGAACCACCCATTGTTAGACCAACTATACAAGCCAACAATTTTGAGCTTAAACCGGCACTCATTCAAATGGTGCAATCGAGTCAGTTTAGAGGGTATTCAAATGAGAGCCCTGATGATCATCTTGCTAGGTTTCTTCAATACACCAACACTGTCAAGTAAAATGGTGTCACTGATGATGCCATAAGACTACAACTTTTCCCTTTCTCATTGAGGGATAAAGCTAGAGCTTGGTTTTATTCATTGCCTCAGGGATCTGTCACTACCTGGGAAGACCTATCAATCAAGTTCTTGAGGAGATTCTTCCCACCAGCTAGGACTGCCAAACTAAGAAGTGATATCACTAACTTTACAAAGTTTAGTGGTGAATCACTTTATGAGGCATGGGAGAGATTCAAGGAAGAAACGAGAAAAATGCCCACATCATGGTTTACCAGATAATCTCCTTATTGAGATTTTTTACTTGAGTCTGGATGAGACATTGAGGTCTCTTGTGGATGCTGCAGTTGGGGGTGCACTAATGGGAAAAACTTACTTAGAGGCCAGTGCATTGATAGAAGAGATGGCCTCTAGTGCACACAATTGGCAAACTGAGAGAAGTGGTACAAGAGTAGCGTCAATGAATGAAAATGTCAGTATGGCTCAGTTGACTGCTCAGATAGTTGCCCTCACCACTCAGGTAAGTAGAGTCTCCTCTTCAAATTCTTTTAATGCTAATCTATCTTCTAGTTGTGAAATTTGCTCAGGACCTCACTCAGCTAGTGAGTGCATGGCTGGAAAGTCATCAGCTCCATCTAGTGGAGAGCAGGTAAATTTTGTAGGCAACCTTCAGAGAGGTACTCAAGGACCATATTTGAATACATACAATCCTGGGTGGCGTAATCATCCAAACTTCTCATGGAAGAATGAGAATCAAGCACTTAACCCGCCCCCTGGATTTCCTAAACAAGCCTTTGCTCATAATGCCTATTCTCAACAATAACCCACTCAGATGGAAGAGCTCATGAGGAGCTACATGCAACAGACTGATACCCTCCTGCAAAACCAACAAGCTTCTATCAGAAACTTGGAGGGTCAGCTCGGTCAAATTGCACAGCAACTAAGTACTAGACCCTCAGGGTCTTTGCTTAGCAAAACTGAGGAGAACACCCATCATGTCAATGCCATCATGCTAAGGAGTGGTAAGGAGGTGAAGAAAGCTGAAAGGCAGGTAAAAATTCAAGAGAAAGATCTAGAGAAAGGTAAGCAGAAGGAGGAGGAACTCACATCCAAAGCACTAGTGTTGCAGCCTTATGTTCCACTTATCCCCTTCCCAGGATGACTCAAGCAGAGGGAGTTGGAAGCCCAGTTTGCTAGGTTTTGTGACATATTTAAAGGGCATCAAATCAATATACCTCTCTTAGAGGCCTTGAAGCAAATTCCATCCTATGCCAAATTCATGAAAGAGCTGCTCTCTAACAAAAGATCCATGGAGAGTGTTGAGAAAGTAATGCTTCTTGGCGAGAGTTCAGCTATCATAGAGAAGAAATCTGCTCAGCTACCTAGAAAGCTGAAAGATCAGGGAAGTTTCAATATCCCTTGCACCATTGGTAATATTGATTTTGAGAATGTTTTAATTGATTCTTGTGCAAGTATTAATTTAATGCCACTTTCAGTTTTTAGGAAGCTTGGAATAGAGCTACAAAAGTGCAAGAGGAGACCAATCACTATGCAGCTAGCTGATAAGAGCTTAAGGTTTTCCAAGGGTATAGTGGAGGATGTCTTAGTCAAGGTCGATAAATTCATATTTCCAGTAGACTTTGTCATACTGGATGTCGAAGAAGATGAGGACATTCCACTCATTCTGGGTAGACCATTCCTAGCCACAGGTCAAACTCTAATTGATGTAGGACAAGGTAAGCTCACCCTTAGAGCATTTGATGACTAGGTAACATTTGATATGTATGATCCTGTGTTTTTGTCTAATGAGAAAGCAATGTATTCTAACATATCTACTGAGGGTGAAATATACTAACAATGATATAGAGGAAGATGTAGGGCAAACCACTCTTGAAGCTGTCTTGAATGAGATAGATGATATTGGGGGGTGAGGATGAGCAAGAAAAAAAAGGCTGTGAGCAAGTACCCCAGATGAAAATGTTGTTTGCTTTTGAGAAGACAGACCACTATGAGAAGCCACCAGTGTCGACACTAATGCCCATGCAGACACTTGAACCTAATGTCTTTTCTAATCAATTATTTGATTATGAGTGTTTGAATTTAGGAAATCCATGGCCTCACATTAATCCAGCGCCTATGACAAGAGAATTGCAATAGTAGATTCAAGGCCAGTTGGATGAACATAGGGAAATCCTAGGGTGGTCAAGGGCAGACATCCAGCAGGTAAGTTTGTTGATATCCACCTACAAAACATTGGTGGAAGTTGAAAAGAAGGGCACCATACCATGGAAGGAAGCTTGGAATCCAAATCTAAAGACGATGGTGTTGGAGGAGTTGTTTAACCTCCTTGATTTAAGCTGAAATGACAAACCCTGATAGTCAGGCTGATGACTATAAAACAAGCACTCTATGGGAGGCAACCCATATTTACGTTTACTTTATTGTGTTTCATTGGTTTTCTTTTAATTGTTTTTAGGAAAATGCAAGGTGAATGTTCAGAAGGACCAATCTCTCCAAGTTCAGCTTTGATGGGATTTAAATATGGCTTCTACATGTTATACCAGGGGAGTACCAGTTCCTTTTTTCTTATTTCCTTCCTATTTTGTTATTTGCATTGATGTGAGACAGTATGGACACTGTTTATTCTTAAGTGTGGGGAAGGGAATGTAGGTATTAAAGTTGAGATGAGTATTGCCTGTTCTGTGCTTTGATGATACTCTTCCATTATCTTAAACTGTATTTGTCCTTGAGTTATCTGACAATTTTTAGGCTAATTTTTTTTTTTTCAAAAATTTTGATGGAAATCTAGAGATTATACAAAAAAAAAAAAAAAACAATAGCCTTTTGCATCTGTTTATGATTTATTAAAAATAATAACTCATTATTATGCCCTACTCACCACTATTGTGATTCTTGTACTTAGTTAAAATTAATGAATAAAATCTTTAGAAATCAAATTTACCTAGTCTTTAGCCTTATAATTTGAAGTTTAAGAGTCTATTGAGTCCTCTTGTGAAAGATAAACAGGTCTACTTCGGGTCTCTTCTCTAGCTAGTATATCTTCTTGAAAGTTTCTTTGAAAGCTTTTCAACATCTAATGAAAGAGGTAAGGGAAACTCCTCACTTAGTGATCCCTTATAAAAAAGTCTTAATTCTGTATAGCATTCAAATGAAATAAGTTACATTACTCCAATGACTCAGGTAATTGAGTTAAGAGTATCCAAACTTGAATGCTAGAGTGAGGGAGAGTTCGATGGGGTCCCTTTAAAACCTGGTCACTTGGGTGATGTGCCCGGATGTGCTGAATCAGTGATCTCACTATAGCGATAAGGGCGGAGAAGCAAAAGTTCAATACACGAACTTATTTTATAGTAAAAAAAAAGAAAAAGAAAAAAAAAGTAGAGTTTTAGTGAATGCTCATCAATAAGTTACAGGACTTATAATAAAAGGGAGAAAATCTAGGAAAGGAATTGATACCATATGCTTTCATTTTATGTTGACCTGTTTAAAGAAGTGATGTGAAGGATCATATGCTTGCTAATTGCCAGTGAAGTTTAAATGGGTATTTTTCCTTTAAGACTGAATATCTACTTTTGGAATAAGAATTCTTAGGTTAAACGCTTGGATTAAATTTTGTTTTCTCTAGATTAGTTGGTTAATTTTGAGTATAGTACTCTAATCACATATTTCTAGTTTGGTTTGAGTGGTGGGCATCACAAAGTAGTGAGTCAGAAGTAGAGATGATAGATGTTCAAGTTTGTATGATAATAAAAAAAATTTGTACTTTCTAGGATGGATTTCTTTCTAGTTTTATTTTGCTTGAGGACAAGCAAAAGTTTAAGTGTGGGGGAGTTGATAAAGGCATAGTTTACTCATAATTCATTAAGTGATTTGCAAGTATTCATTATTGATTTTAGAGAAATCACAAGGAAATGGTACTTAATCATGTTTATTTTTACATTTTAGATGTTGGAGGACTTTGAGTTCAAAGCTTAATCAATTTGGAGAGATTGCATACAAATTGAAGCATGAAAAGATTGAAGGATGGCAAAGGAAAAAAAGCAAAGCCGCCGGCCTTTATGGCCGGCCTTCCATGAAACGCCGCCGGCCTTTATGGTCGGCTCAAATGAAAGCCGCCGCCCTTTATGGCTGGCTCAAATAAAGGCTGCCGGCCTTTGGTCGGCCTTGAGCCAGCCTTAGACCGGTCTTGTTTTAATTGCATCTTCTCGCCTCCCCTTGCATATATATAGGTCTTAGGTCAATTTAGAGAAGAACGTTTGTCAAATTTTCGTGTTCTTAGAGTAGTTTTAACCTAGTTTTAAGGGAGAATTGTAGAGATCAAATCTTGGAGAAAACTTTGTGATCTTGGTGGAGATTATCATCCTTTGTGAAGGATTTGTGGAGTTCCTTGCAATTAAGGTATTATTTGTATTGTTGAATTGGCGATTTCTGAACTTTATTTCTTATATGCAATTCAAGCATTTGATCCAACCATTGAATATGATTTCTTTTGCACGAATCTCCTTGAATCATAATCATGTCTTTATCTCCATGAATTGCTAAATCTTTTCCATGGGAAATTGGATGAAACCCTAGAATGTTAAAAGGATAATTGTAGCCATGTTATATGATTAAGAATTATTAGGATTATTCATGATTGCAATTCCTTTGATTTCAATTATAATTGGTCTTTGATTATAATTGTTAGAAATCCTTTTGATACAGGAGTTGATTAAGATTTGTTAGGAATTCTTAATTAGATTGATTATTAATACGGGATTTGCGATAATTGGTTTAATTAGAGTTTATGGAGGGTGCAATGCCATGTTTCTTGTTAATTAATCACTAAGGGATTAGGGTTAATTGATTTAGGGCATTAGTTTTTTGTAGCATCGGGAGGTGTATGAACATAATTTTGATTCCTTGGTTAATTGGAGACACAGAAGCCGACTAATTGATTTAAGGTTAACATCCCTAAAAAGCATTTTCTAAACTCACTTGAATAACCTTATAACCACTAGTTGATATAACATGGTAGCAGTTTGATTAATGAATCTAGGGTGAATTCTAATTTCCCTCGTTCATAATTGATAGGTTCTTCATAAAATTCTCCTTGTTTGCTTTAAGTTAAATTTTTAGCTTTGACATTTCAAAACCCCTTTTTAATCACCTAGATATTGATAAGAATTGCTATAGGTCTAGTACTCTATTGGTTCCTCGAGGGATTGACAACCTTACTTTTCACCACTTTATTACTTGATACGACCAGTGCACTTGCTGCAATTTACGCTCCCATTTTATATATACGTTCTGAGCATATCAAGGAATAGTCTGCCTCACATCTAGAGCCATTACCTCTTTACCTTTGCCAGTAGGTAAATTTTCTCTCATAATAGTTAGGGTAGTTTTGTCCACTGCCTTCACTGCCTCACCTACTACTTTTGTTCCCCCTGATCGACCGTCAGCTGATATGGGTCTAGTAATAACACTAGGCCTACTACTCAGAGCCCTAAATAAGTTAGACCTCCTTTGTCTCTCTACTTTTAAGGTCAACTAAATAGCTTCATCAAGTGTACTATAGCACTGCAGTTCAACAACACACGCCATTTCATATTTTAGACCTGAGAAAAACGTGCTACAGTTTGTTCTAGAGGTTCAACGGACCCACACCTAATCATAATGGTTTTAAACTCCTGCACATAGTCATCCACTGTTTTGCCTCCCTACCTCAATGTTTGCAATTGCATAAACAGTTCCTGTCTGTAGTGCTTAGGAATGAACCTTTTTCTTAATACCCTTTTCATATCCCTCTAAGTCTGAATCTTAGCCTCTCCATCCCTACGCCTGCTAATAATCATATTCTTCCACCATAATGCAGCGTATCCTATGAACTCGACAGCAGCTAATCTGACCCTGGTACTATCATCGATCTGATAACATTCAAATAGACCCTCAACCTTATCCTCCCAATCTAAACATTCATTAACTGATCCTTTGCCATCATAAGAAGGCATATGCAGTTTCACATATTCGAAGCCCTGAGGTGGCCTGAAATCCCTATTCTGATATAGGTTTGCCCCAAAATTGTCATCCCTCTCTTCCCTGTATGGAAGATGCTCCTCACCCATCCTTTTATTCAAATTCCCATCTCCCACTACTCTGTCTCGATGAGGATTTTGTGGAGCTACTCGAGGTGGTGCCGACTAGTTTACCACTAGTGGTTGTGGTAATGTCATTCTGTCAATTCTAGTTGCCAGTGTAGCAACTATGATAGTAAGATCTTGGAGCTGTTCTTCAAAGTTCTCCTACCTGCTAAATTACGACCTTAACCTCCACCAACCTAACTATTGGCTTCATCACCAATTCCCCCATTCACGCTGTCCTTCGACATAGTTGTAGACTACCCTATACTGATCCTCAAAGACAATTTGAAGCAAGGACACACACTTCACAACTACACTTCCTTTAATGCCACACAATAGCAACTACAAAAAGGAAAACAAACAAATCCACTTAACTTCAAAAATATGCTATTACAACCTACGTGTAGTACTCTTCTCCACAACACGTTAATGCAATACGGTGCAACACTTATATAATTTACCTCCATATGTAACACTTGTAATCCCCTTTTTAATCACACACACACACAATACCATATACTCACTATTTGCTTAACACACCAATGCAATGCCACATACACACCTTTGCTATACACAGTGCATAATATATTCAATCATCACAATAATAATATTTTCCACTTCTTTCAAAATCACGGTGCAACAAATTTTTCTAAGTTCCACAAGTCACTCCTTCACAAGTAACTCCCACGGCAACAATACAAATATTACACTCCTCCTCCATGGCAACAACAACAAACGGTAATAACAACAAATATACTTCCACTTCCACGGCAACAATAAGAAATGGCAGCAACAACAAATACACTTCCACTTCTACGGCAAGGATAACAAGATATACTCCACTTTCGACAATGTAATCCATAACTTAACAATAGGCAACAACTCTAATTTGAATTTCAACCTCTTCACCAATTGCAAGCCTTCCTCAATTGGTAAGAAATGAATTTCAAATTCAAATAACACTCATTAACTCCCACAGCTTAATGGATGTGTTTGAATTCAAATAGATTCCTTACTACTCAACACAATGCAAATCTGTAAAATACACTTCCCCAATTCAGAATTTTCACAATGGAATTGCAACAACAAACTTCATAACCCCTTTCACGCAACAAGCTAGTCACGGCAAGAAAAGGCAATTTTTTCAAGTTCACAAAATTGTTGAATTAACAACACTTCTATTCTTCTTCCCTTCCACAAAAATAATCAATCACAAGAAGCTACAACAATCCTCCCAATCCAACTCCAACAAGCAGCAAATCAGAATTCCAATCAAGACAATTTTCGCAACTCAAAACTACAACACACAATTTCGGTTCAAAAATGAATAACCCTAATTGAAGATAATGATCACGAAATCAACCAACAATTAATCCCTTCTATCAACTTGTTCTCTGATACCAAAAGATGATGTGCTCAAAACCATGTTCAAGTGCAATAAAATGAATCAATAAAAAGAATTCACAAATCAATCTCAAACTAGTCCACTTAGGTGACAATTCACATGAACACCCTTCGAAGTTTGGATGGAAAATATAGATCAAATGATGTAATTGCAATCCCTATTTGTAATATTCACCAAATGACAATAAAAAGAGATTAGAATCACATGAAAACGGAACAAAATGGAAGCACCAAAACCGTGAATTCCACTCTTCCTCCAATTCCAATTCATGCCAACACTAAAGAACAATCAATCTCAAAAGAACAATCAATCTTACAAGATAATTGTCCATGAATTACATTCACAAATAAGTCCAAGAAAGCTTCAAATCCACCCTAAATATGACTCACTAGAGAAGAAGTGAAGAACAACAAAGAAGGAAATCGATATGACTCACAATTTCTCCTTGTTGTACTCGCCACAATTCCAATTCTTAGGTTGAAATTGATAAGTGGTTTTGAACTAAGCATGAACCCTAATTCCACACGTGAAGTGCTAGGTTTAATCTGAAAAATATGGCCTCCCTCAAACCCTATTCTAAGCAAGTATTTATACTTGCTACTCTTAGGGTTAGGAAATGGTCAAAATTACAAGTTTGCCACTTTTAAGGTAGCTAGTCCTAAATGAAAATTACAAGGAAATGAAGTGTCCCAAAACCAAATACAACCAAAAATAGTTCATAAAACAATTACAAAGTACAAAATATCATAAGTCTTCATGAACCAATGCCTCGAAATGGAAAACAATCGCAGCGGGTCTTCGATTGTCACTCTGAAAATGTTTGTGTCCATCAACTGTTGTAGGACATATTGGCATCCTGTGGAGAATTATTATTGTACCTGTAAGATTATTTCTCAAATATTTATTAGAATAAAAGACATAAAGTAAAATATGAGTGATTTGGATCATCATCCAAATCGGGTTCTGAAATTGTCGCTGTGCCAGAAGTTTTCCCATCAGGTCCTAAAGTTGTGTAAACCCTAAATCCAAATATGATCCAAATTCTATATTCTAAGAAAATAAAATTCACAAATGATGAATTCCTCAATTGAAATCACTAAATATACTAAAATTCCCATGAGATTACTACACAAAAACAACAAGATCAAACCGTGACCCTCCTTCCCAATAATAACCAACTCACATCACAAAATGAAGCAAAACATTGATGGTAATAACAAGTGCTAAAAGCAATCAATCTTATAACATAATAGATGATTACAAATGCAATCAAAATCTAACTAAGAACAATCCAATTCAACCCTAGATATAACTCACTAGTGATGAAAAGGAAAATTGCAACAAAGAGAATTGATATTACTCACAATTCACTTTGAAGCCACTCGCCATAATCTCAATTTTGGGATTGAAATTGATAAGAGCAAATTGGAATTAGGAAACCCTAACTCTCAACATATGAAGTGTTTGTTTTTTTCTGAAAATTATCAAAAGTCCCTCAAAACCCTACTTAAGCAAGTATTTATAATTGCTCCCTTGAGGGTTAAGAAGTCCTCAAAATTACAACTATGCCACTTTAGGGTGGTCGGTCCTAAAAACACAATTACAAGCAAATGAAAGTGTCCCAAAAGCTTACACATAAATGATCCAAAGAAATAATTAAAAATAAAAATAATAAGAATCCTCAAAGAGCTAATGCATCAAGGTGATGTGCCGAAACCCACTTGGAAGAACAATAAAAAGACTCAAGAAAACAAATTCAGATCAATCACAAAAACCGGTTCCAAAGAAGGATAAATTGCGTGAACCTAGTGAAGGTGCAATGAAATCCAAATACTCAATGATGCAATTATGATACCACAATAATAATCTCTTCTAACGTCACACTAATCACATATAATCCCACGTGAATAATCCACAAACTCAAAATAAATCTTCAATTCTAAGAACCCCTTTCCACAAGTGATAATCACGTTTCAAGAAGTAATCTCCAAGGAAGAACCGAATTCAAATGCAAAGGATCTCAATTAAGCAAAAGAATTCAAAAATAATAGGAAGCAAATCTGTCCAAGAACTATCTCAATTCACCCCTAGATATGACACACTAGAGAAGAAAAGAAATCACAACAAAATGAAATTGATACTACTCACAATTCCAAAGTGTTGCACTCGCCACAATTTCAACTCTTGGGATTGAAATTGATAAGAGTCTAATGACCATTAGGAAACCTTAATCCTCACGTGAAATGTACTCTCCAATCTGTAAAAATTAGCCTCCTCAAACCCTCTCTTAAGCAAGTATTTATACTTGCTACTCCTAGGGTTAAAAAGTGTTCAAAATTACAAGTTTGCCACTTTTAAGGTGGCTAACCCTAAATGAAAATTACAAGAAAATAAAAGTGTCCCAAAACCAAAATACAACCAAAATAGTTCATAAAAGAGTAAATATATAAAAGAAATGGTCCTTCATTGTGCCGGTCTTCAAGAAGCTTTTGAATCAGGTTCCATTGACAACCCTGATTCGCTCAGTAGTAAGGGTGTTTTTGCATCCTATAGGACTAACAAATGAACCTGCTAAAATGCATCAAAATTATAGTGAAAGATGTAGAAAGTAGGTTCTCTAGCAAAACCCTCAAGCTAGATTTTGGAGTGCAAAGAAATTGTAGAAAGCCTAAATTGATGACTCTGCAAATCTCTATAAGTAAAGATTGAATGTTAAAGTGGTGATTGATAGAGCCATTTTATACTCAATCTTTATAGTATAAATTGTGTTAAATTATTATTGATTTATAGAATCATAAGGAAATGGTACTTTAATTCTATCATGTGATAAATCAGGTTAAATGGAGTCAAGGATGCTAATTCAAGTATTTTAGAGAAGTCATCTACAACTTGGATCAAGACAAGGAATTACACCACCGGAGGAAGCACGGTTTGAGGCACGACCAAGGTTCAAACTGTATTACACACTGACAAGAAGGCGGAAATGTGGACTTTGAACAGAGAGAGACACGGCTTAAGGCATGGCCGTGGTGGAAGTCGTGGGAGCAACCGTGCTTGGAGCCATGGTGGAAGCTAGACGTGCTAAGGAGAAGAAATTGTGGAACATCAACCAGAGGATGGCACGGCTTGAAATTGGCCTGGGTGTAACCGTGGTACACACTGGGCACGGATGAAGACTTGTTGATTATGCATAGAATAAGGCACAGTTGGAAATCTAGCCGTGGGTGGAGCCGTGGTACACACTGGACATGGAAGATACATGAAATATGCACAGAGGATGGCACGGCTTGACCCACGGCCGTGTGTTAGGGCGTGCTAGGCGGACGAACATTTACTTCTCGAAATCTACTTGAAAAAGGAAAGATATTTTCGTATCTTGCTAGCAAAAGATCACATGCCATCTCCCTAACAATATAAATAGAACCAACCCTAGAGGGTGAGGACAACTTTTAATCTTTAACTTTTGAATCTTTGGGATCTTAAAGAACCTTGGATCATCTTGGAGGCAGAGCAGGCAATCGGGTTCATGATGTTTCTACCTTTTATTTTCGTTTATTGATGAACATGAGTAGCTAAGCTACTTTTCTAGCCAAAGGGTCATAAATGTTTAATTCTCCATGAATTGTGAGGTTAATTGACTTGTATTTATTCTATTCTTGCTTTCGGGTATTCATATATCTTCTGATCGTTTTGTCATTATTATCTTTGTTGATTGGTATGAATAGAGCTCTTTACTCTAATTAGCAAGTTAATATATTGTCAACTAGCACGTCAAATCCGTAATTGTTTGATTGTTCTAGTCTTAGGGACGCAATAACATGTTTGGTTATAAAAGAGTTGATCGAATTCATGTTATGGAGGTGTGTGATCATGTTTAAATAAGTTATCTTATAATCTACTGGCATGAATTGGTGGTCTCTCTAGATTTTAATGCTATTGGTAGATTAAATCCTAAGCGCTTGTCTAGGATCGTCTAATCGATAAGAGAAATAATCAAAGAGCTTCTCTTGATTATCGAGGAAGTACGGAGAGATAGGTTGTTAGAGCTTGTTAATAACCATAACCAGTTTATCTAGGAATAAGAATAGAAAACATTTGCATCGATGATCAATTCCTAGAATTAAACTATCTTGATTCCTTTGGCTAGGCTTTTATCAATATTCAATTTTCTTATCTTGTTTTAACTTTATTCGATTCACAAACCAAACCCCCCATTTTCCTTTTCCTTTTTATTCTCCTTGGATAGAAATAAATTTAACCAATCTCTATGGATTCGACCCTACTCACCACTATATGCAAATCATATAATTGTCTAGGAGTAGGTTTTATTTTTGTTGGATTCGACACCCATCATATTTTGGCGCCGTTGCCGGGGATTGGTGTCAAATTTATTTCTATTCTTGTATGACTCGTTCTTCTCAGACAGGTGAACTAACTTATAATCCGGAGATTGAGAAGACTCTAAAGAGGCTGCGACAAGAAGCTAGATCATCCCCCAGACCAAACTTAGTATCGGACTTGTCTGATATATCCCTTGATTCTGAAAAAGAGGACGATATGGCAAATCTCGAGAGAACCTTAAGGGAGTTGGCTGCACTGGATGTGAGTCAACAACCACTTTGTATTCACTATCCTGAACTAGCTGTGGAATTCGAATTGAAATCTGGGTTGATACATCTGCTACCTACATTTCATGGTCTTGAGAATGAAGATCCTCACAAGCATTTAAAAGAGTTTCATATAGTGTGTTCTAGTATGAGGCCGCAAGGAATAACCGATGATCAAATCAAGCTACGTGCTTTTCCATTTTCTTTAAGTACTAAAGCTAAAGATTGGTTGTTTTATTTGCCTCCAGGTTCTATAACCACATGGACTGATATGGTGAGACTCTTCTTGGACAAATTCTTCCCGCATCCAGAGCCACTGGTATAAGAAGAGAAATTTGTGGTATAAAACAGAGGGACACCGAGACTTTCATGAGTATTGGGAGAGGTTCAAGCAACTGTGTGCAAGCTGCCCACAACATGGGATATCTGAACAACTCCTCATCCAATATTTTTACGAAGGCCTACTTCCGATGGAGAGGAAGATGATGGATGCTGCAAGTGGAGGCACAATAGTAAACAAAACTCCTGGTCAAGCTAGGGAATTGATCTCCATTATGGCTGCCAATTCGCAACAATTTGGGTATAGGCATGTTACATTTTCAAGGAAGGTAAATGAGGTAAGTGTTTCTAACCTTGAACATCAAATTTCTAATCTTACCTCCCTTGTGCAGCAGCTAGCTCTTGGAAATACCCAACAGGTGAAAGCTTGTGGAATTTGTGCTGCTCTTAGTCATCCGACCGACATGTGCCCCACATTGCAAGATGACAACCATGAACACACCAATGCTGTAGGCAGATTCCCAGGACAGCCACAAAGGAAATATGATCCCTATTCAAATACTTACGATCCCGGATGAAGGGATCACCCTAACTTCAGATATGGTAATAAACCACAAAACTTCCAACAATTCCAACCTAAGCCATCAAACCAAGTATCACAGGCTCCTTCCACTTCAGGTATGTCTCTTGAGGAAATTGTTAAATCATTCGCTGTTAATACAAAACAATTTCGGGATGAGACAAAGCAGAGCATCCACAACTTGGAAAATCAGGTAAGTCAACTTGCTTCTTCTATAATAGGTTGGAAACTCAAGGTAAGTTACCTTCTCAAACCGTCACAAATCCAAAGCAAAGTGCTAATGCAATTACCTTGAGAAGTGGAACGAAATTGCAGGGCTCAAATGAGAAGGATCACCGAACTAATCCTGAGGAAGAGACGAGAAAGAAACTCCAACTCCAAGCCAGCAGAACAATCAGATCAAAGGACCCCTCATTGAACCACCAAAGGTCATGACAACACACCTCCTTTCCCTTCCAGACTAGCAAAATCCAAGAATGAAGCTGAAGAAAAAGAGATTCTTGACACTTTTCACAAAGTTGAGGTAAACATTCCCTTGCTGGATGCAATTAAGCAAGTACCTCGTTATGCTAAATTTCTAAAAGAATTGTGCACTAACAAAAGAAAGCTGAAGGGTAATGAAAAGATTAGTGTAGGTGAGAATGTTTCAGCTATTCTTCAAAAGAAGCTTCCTCTTAAATGCAAGGATCCAGGTATGTTTACTATTCCTTGCAAAATAGATAACCTTGGAATCACTAAAGCTATGTGGGATTTAGGCGCTTCAATCAATGTTATGCCTTTGTCTGTTTATCAATGTTTAAATGTTGCCCCCTAAAGGAAACAGGCGTTATTGTTCAACTTGCGGATAGGTCCAATGTTTATCCTGAGGGAGTTCTAGAAGATGTTTTAGTACAAGTTAATGGTTTGGTTTCCCCCGCAGATTTTTACATGCTTGACATGGAAAATGATGATTCTCATAATTCATCAATGATATTATTAGGGAGACCATTTCTTAAGACATCTAGAACAAAAATCGATGTACATGATGGTAACCTCACTATGGAATTTGATGATGAAGTGATTAAATTTAACATTTACGATGCCATGAAATATCCTAGTGACATCTCACCCATTTTTATTGTTGATGTTATTGAACCATTAACACAGACTACATTTGATTTGATAGATGATGATGAGTTGAAAGTTGTACTTAATAAGAGTCTTACGATTCATGCATTGAAAACTCTTAAGGAGAAGTTTGTAATATCCTCTTATTTGCAGGACAAGATTTGGGAGTTGGAATCATTAAAACCTATCAGGTATGATGTGTCCTACATTCATTTACCCCCTTCTAACATAAAACTTCTTCCTTCTATTGTGCAGGCACCGAAGCTAGAATTAAAACCCCTACCCGAACATCTAAAATATATTTTCTTAGGAGAAAAGGAGACTCTTGCTGTGATAGTCTCCAACAAGCTAAGTACTTTAGAAGAAGAAAAGTTGATTCGGGTGTTGAGGGAGTACAAAGAAGCCATTGGATGGTCCATAGCTGATATCAAAGGACTAAGCCCCTCCACCTGCATGCACAAGATTTTGATGGAAGATAATTGCAAACCTTCAAGGGAAGTTCAGCGTCGTTTGAATCCACCTATGATGGAGGTAGTTAAGAAAGAGATCTTGAAACTTCTTGATGCAGGTATGATCTATCCAATTTCCGATAGCAAATGGGTAAGTCCGATCCAAGTTGTTCCAAAGAAAACAGGCTTAACTGTGATTGAAAACTCCGATGGTGAGTTAATTCCTACTCGAGTTCAGAATGGATGGAGGGTTTGTGTTGATTACAGGAAGTTAAATGTGTCAACTCGGAAGGACCACTTCCCTCTTCCTTTTCTTAATCAGATGCTTGAACGTTTGGCTAGCCATTCTCACTATTGTTGTCTTGATGGTTATTCAGGTTTTCATCAAATTCCAGTGGTACCGGAAGATCAAGAGAAGACCACTTTCACTTGTCCATTCGGTACTTTTACGTATCGAAGGATGCCTTTTGGGCTCTGCAATGCCCCAGCCACATTCCAAAGATGTATGGTTAGTATATTTTCAGATTATGTGGAGAATATTATAGAAGTTTTCATGGATGACTTTACCGTCTATGGTAATTCTTTTGATTCATGTTTGACTAACCTTACAAAAGTGCTTCAAAGATGTATAGATAAGAATCTAGTGTTGAATTATGAAAAATGTCACTTTATGGTTGAACAGAGTCTCATTTTAGGCCATATTGTATCTTCTAAGGGGCTTGAAGTCGATAAAGCTAAGGTAGAACTGATTAAATCTTTACCTTACCCTGTAAGTGTACGGGAAATTCGGTCTTTTCTTGGGAGTGCAGGATTCTATCGACGCTTCATCAAGGATTTCTCCAAGATTACTCAACCCTTATGTCGATTGCTACAAAAAGAAGTGACATTTGAGTTCGATGAGGCCTGCAAGAACGCTTTTGACACACTGAGGGACAAGTTAACTTCTGCTCCAATCATCCAACCACCCGACTGGACCCTTCCCTTTGAAATCATGTGTGATGCGAGCAACTATGCAGTTGGAGCAGTTCTTGGCCAAAGAGTTGGGAGAGCTTCTCATGCCATTTATTATGCTTCCAGAACTTTGGATAATGCTCAATGCAACTATTCCACAACGGAAAAAGAACTCTTGGCTGTTGTTTTTGCATTAGAAAAATTCAGATCATATTTACTTGGTACTAAGGTAATTGTTTACTTTGATCATGCAGCTCTTAAATACCTGCTCGCGAAGAAGGAGGCGAAACCAAGACTTATTCGATGGACACTCCTATTACAAGAGTTCGATCTGGAGATACGTGATAGGAAAGGCTCAGAAAACTTAGTTGTCGACCACCTCAGTCGAATTCCTATCAGTGAAGGGTCCACACAAATACAAGATGATTTTCCAGATGAGTATCTCTTTTCTATTCAAAAGACAATTCCGTGGTATGCTGATATTGTCAATTATTTGGTTACTAAGATACTACCAAGTGATTTGTCTAGGGCTCAAAAAGATAAAATTAAAAGTGATGCTAAGTATTATGTATGGGATGATCCATATTTGTGGAAACATTGTGCTGATCAAATCATTAGAAGGTGTATTTCTCAAGACGATATTCCTTCTGTCTTGCAATTTTGTCACTCATATGCATGTGGTGGACATTTTGGCCCTAAGAGGACAGCTCAAAAGGTATTAGGGTGTGGTTTGTTTTAGCCTACATTCGTGACTCTTTTATGTTTTTAAGTCTTGTGAACGATGTCAAAAGATTGGGAACTTAGGATGTAGAGATCAAATGCCACTTACCCCTATTCTTACTTATGAAATATTTGATATATGGGGTATTGACTTTATGGGTCCTTTTCCTCCTTCTTTCGGTAATGTTTACATCCTTCTTGCTGTGGATTATGTTTCAAAATGGGTGGAAGCCAAAGCGACTCGAACTAATGATGCTAAAGTTGTTGTGGATTTTGTTAAATCTCATATTTTTGCTAGGTTCGGGACACCAAAGGCTCTTATCAGTGATCGTGGCACACACTTTTGTAATAGGATAGTGGAAACTCTACTAAAAAAATACAGGGTCACTCATCGCACTTCCACCGCATACCACCCTCAAACCAATGGATTGGCAGAAGTCTCAAATCGAGAAATCAAGTCTATTTTGGAAAAAACCGTCAATCCAAGCAGGAAGGACTGGAGCACAAGACCTGAGGATGCATTATGGGCCTACCGGACAGCTTACAAGACCCCTATAGGTATGTCTCCTTACCGTTTAATATTTGGAAAACCATGTCATCTCCCTATGGAGCTGGAACATAGGGCATATTGGGCTGTAAAACAATGTAACATGCGAATGGATGAGGCGGGTGAACACAGAAAACTTCAATTACAAGAACTTGAGGAGATTCGAAGAGAAGCTTATGAGAGTACTAAAATCTACAAGGAAAAAACAATGGATTTTCATGATCAAATGATTTCCCAAAAGATTTTTTCTGTAGGTCAAAAAGTATTACTTTACCATTCTCGATTGAAATTGTTTCCTGGCAAACTACAATCACGGTGGATTGGTCCTTTTGTTATCACTAACATATTTTCACATGGTGCAGTTGAGATCGCAAACCTTGAAACTGGTAAGACCTTCAAAGTCAATGGTCATAGCTTGAAACCTTTTTATGAAGGATTTCAAGTATGTAATATTGAAGAAACAAGTTTAACTCACCCTGAGTATTGTGATTGATGACAGGAACGTCTAGCCAAAGACGTTAAAGAAAGGTGCTTCATGGGAGGCAACCCATGTCAAAAAAAAAAAAAAAAATCCTTTAGTTTTGTTTTGCTTTAGTTTTGGTTTGTTTTAGTTTTGTTTTGATTTTAGTATAGTTTTGAACTCTTTGGATCACCTGCAGCAAGGACACATAATCAAATGACACTTTCCAGAGCTTAAGGGGAGAACTCCAATACCAGGGAAGTACCAGCATTTCCTTTCTCTTATTCTCTAATGTTCCTTGTGTTGTTAATTCCTCTTTCATTGTACTGAATTAGAAACAGTGAGGACACTGTTCAAGCTAAGTGTGGGGGAGAGGATAATAAATTATAGAGAATAGAGAATTGATTCATACTTTGAATGTTTGTCCTTAAGCAATTTTAAGCCAAATTTTTTCAAATTTATTATGAAATCTAGAGATTGTACTAAATGTTGTAATAAGCATCTACAAAACGTGAAATTGACTTGTTCAAATGTTTTACTCACCCACTGCTGTGATTAGAATACATGGTTAAAATTAAGTAGTGAAATCTTTAAGAAACAAATTTACCTTGTATCTAGCTTTATAATTGGAAGTCTAATAGTAGGTCGAGTCCTTAAGTGAAACATAAACAAGTTTACTTCTAGGATATATTAGCTACTATATACTCTTTGAAAAAAAAAAAATCAAGCATAGCCATTACTCCAATGATTCAAGTAATTGAGTTAAGAGTATTGAAACTTGAATGTTAGAGTGAGGAAGAGTCCGTAGGGGTATCTCAAAACCTGGTCACTTGAGTGATGAGCTCGAGATGTGCCGACTCAATGAACTCACTATAACGATAAGGGCGAAATAGGCGAAAGTTCATGAAAAGAAGCAGGCAAAAACCCGTCAAAACAGATGCTTGAATAAATCAAAAGAACATGAATGTAAACATTCATTGAATAAAATAAGACTAGAAAAGGGAGAAAATCTATGGAAAGAGTTGATACTACATGCTTTTACTTTATGTTGCAAGGATTATATGTTTGCTAATGTCCAATGAAGTTTAATTGGGTGTTTTTCCTTAGTAGATTAAGTATTTACTTTTGGAATAAAAATTCTTTTGCTAAACATGAGGATTAAAGTTTATTTTGTTTAGATTAGCTATTGAATTTTGTCCATAGTAATTTGATCATAGGAAACCAGTTTGGTTGAAGTAGTAGACATTAAAACTACAAGTCATGAATTACAAATGAATAGATGCTTGGAATGATGAAAAGAAAGTTTGTATAATCTATGACAGATTTCTCAATTGAATTGATGCAATTGCTTGAGGACAAGCAAGAGTTTAAGTATGGGGGAATTTGATAGAGCCATTTTATACTCAATCTTTATAGTATAAATTGTGTTAAATTATTATTGATTTTATAGAAATCATAAGGAAATGGTACTTTAATTCTATCATCGTGATAAATCAGGTTAAATGGAGTCAAGGATGCTAATTCAA
The DNA here is from genome assembly GCA_037954665.1 of Laguncularia racemosa. NCBI lineage: Eukaryota > Viridiplantae > Streptophyta > Magnoliopsida > Myrtales > Combretaceae > Laguncularia > Laguncularia racemosa. The sequence continues at coordinate 262,517 of JBBMOL010000267.1, forward strand.
GTATTTTAGAGAAGTCATCTACAACTTTGATCAAGACAAGGAATTACACCACCGGAGGAAGTACGGTTTGAGGCACGACCAAGGTTCAAACCGTGTTACACACTGGACAAGAAGGCAGAAATGTGGACTTTGAACAGAGAGAGACACGGCTTAGGGCACGGCCGTGGTGGAAGCCGTAGGAGCAACTGTACTTGGAGTCGTGGTGGAAGCTAGACGTGCTAAGGAGAAGAAATTGTGGAACATCAACCAGAGGATGGCACGGCTTGAAATCTGGCCGTGGGTGTAACCGTGGTACACACTGGGCACGGATGAAGACTTGTTGATAATGCACAGAATAAGGCACGGTTGGAAATCCAGCCGTGGGTGGAGCCGTGGTACACACTGGACATGGAAGATACATGAAATATGCACAGAGGATGGCATGGCTTGACCCACGGCCGTGTGTTAGGGCGTGCCAGGCAGACGAACATTTACTTCTCGAAATCTACTTGAAAAAGGAAAGATATTTTCGTATCTTGCTAGCAAAAGATCACATGCCATCTCCCTAACAATATAAATAGAACCAACCCTAGAGGGTGAGGACAACTTTTAATCTTTAACTTTTGAATCTTTGGGATCTTGAAGAACCTTGGATCATCTTGGAGGCAGAGCAGGCAACCGGGTTCATGATGTTTCTACTTTTTATTTTCGTTTTATTGATGAACATGAGTAGCTAAGCTACTTTTCTAGCCAAAGGGTCATAGATGTTTAATTCTCCACGAATTGTGAGGTGTAATTGACTTGTATTTATTCTATTCTTTGCTTTCGGGTATTCATATATCTTCTGATCATTTTGTCATTATTATCTTTGTTGATTGGTATGAATAGAGCTCTTCTACTCAATTAGCAAGTTAATATATTGTCAACTAGCACGTCAAATCCGTAATTGTTTGATTGTTCTAGTCTTAGGGATGCAATAACATGTTTGGTTATAAAAGAGTTGATCGAATTCATGTTATGGAGGTGTGTGATCATGTTTAAATAGGTTATCTTATAATCTACTGGCATGAATTGGTGGTCTCTCTAGATTTTAATGCTATTGGTAGATTAAATCCTAAGCGCTTGTCTAAGATCGTCTAATCGATAAGAGAAATAATCAAAGAGCTTCTCTTGATTATCGAGGAAGTACGGAGAGATAGGTTGTTAGAGCTTGTTAATAACCATAACCAGTTTATCTAGGAATAAGAATAGAAAACATTTGCATCGATGATCAATTCCTAGAATTAAACTATCTTGATTCCTTTGGCTAGACTTTTATCAATATTCAATTTTCTTATCTTGTTTTAACTTTATTCGATTCACAAACCAAACCCCCCATTTTCCTTTTCCTTTCTATTCTCCTTGGATAGAAATAAATTTAACCAATCTCTATGGATTCGACCCTACTCACCACTATATGCAAATCATATAATTGTCTAGGAGTAGGTTTTATTTTTGTTGGATTCGACACCCATCACTGATACTCCATAATCTCCTGGTAACTCGATGCGATAAGCATTGTTGTTTATGCGCTTTAAGACCTTAAATGGTCCATCTGATCTAGGAGATTGCTTCTGTGACTTTTATGTGGAAACTTGTCCCTGCTAAGATTAATCCAGACTAAGTCACCTGGATTGTAGAGATGAATTTTCCTGTGCCTGTTTCCCTGGATCCTCTGTTGTTCCTGGGTCTTCTGAAGGTGTTCAGTGGTCCGATCATGGATGTGTTAAATCTGTTGTGCTTGGTCAACTCCACTAAGACTTTCTTCCCTCGTCGCTGGTCCAACTATAAAATCTAATGGAATGGAAGGGTTATAGCCATAAACAACTTCAAAGGGAGACTTACTAGTTGAACTATGAGTAGACCTATTGTAAGCGAACTCAACAATAGGAAGACACAAGTCCCAATCAGTAAGATTCTTGCCAACTGTTGCTTTGAGAAGATTCCCAAGCGTGCAGTTGACAACCTCTGTTTGTCCATCATTCTGGGGATGGCAAGAGGTACTGTACATCAGTTTAGTACCCAGTCTTCTCCATAGTGTTTTCCTAAAGAAACTAAGGAACTTAGTATCTCTGTCTGACACTATGCTGTGTGGAACTCCATGTAATTTAACAATTTCATGCACAAAAAGGTTAGCAATAAAAAGAGCATCGTCTATTTTGTGGCATGGTATAAAACGTGACATTTTGCTGAATCGATCAACAACCACCATAATAGAGTCTTTCCCCCTTTGTGTCCTAGGTAATCCCAACACAAAATCCATGCTGATATCAATCCATAGTTTAGATGGTATAGGTAAAAGCATATATTCAACCTGCGCACCTTTCCTCCCTTTGGCTCGCTTGTAAACACCACACCTTTCTAGTACCCTATGGACATCCCTTATCATATCTTTCCAGTAGAAATTCTCCCTCAATATGGCTAAAGTTCTCTTCTCACCAAAATGCCTTGACAAACCACCTACATGTGCTTCCATCACCAATGATTCCCTCACAGATCCAGATGGAATACATAGTTTTCCTGATTTATACAAAAAACCATCTATCACACAATAACCATCATAGATCCCGCCTCCAAGACACCTCTCCATGACAATCTTGAATTCCTCATCATATACATATTGTTCCTTCAACAGCTCAAAACCTAGTAATTTTGACTGAAGAGAAGTGATAAGTACATACTGTTGTGATAAAGCGTTAGCAACAATATTCTGATTGCCCTTTTTGTACTTAATCACATAAGCAAAGCCCACCAGAAATTCCACCCACTTAGCCTGGCGCTTAGACAAATTACGTTGTCCCCTAAAATGTTTCAAAGATTCATGATCTATATAAATAATAAACTCCTTCGGGAGGAGATAATGCTGCCACGTCATGAGAGCCCTCACTAAGCAATAAAATTCCTTATCATATATAGAATAGTTCAAAGTTGCTCCACTCAACTTTTCACTAAAATATGCTATAGGTCTCTTCTCCTGCATTAATACAGCACCAATTCCAATCCATGAGGCATCACATTCCAATTCAAAAACTTTGTCAAAATCAAGTAAGACCAATAATGGGGCACAAGTGAGTTTTTCTTTAATCTCTTCAAAACTCCTCTGTGCCTTTTCACTCCAGATAAAAAGAACACTCTTTTTAGTTAGTTTTATGAGAGGACTAACAATGCTACTAAAATTTTGGACAAAGCGTCTATAAAAGGATGCAAGCCCATGAAAACTTTTTACCTTAGTAACTGAAGTGGGTGTTGGCCATTCTTTAACCGCTCTCACTTTCTCCTCATCTATCCTAACTCCTACACTTGACATAACAAAGCCCAAAAATGTTACCTCAGTTTGGCAAAAGGAACACTTCTGAAAATTCGCAAATAGCTGTTGTGTCTTCAATACTGAGAATACTGCCCGAAGATGCTCCACATGTTGTTCTAGGTCTTTGATGTAGATCAGAATATCATCAAAATAAACAACAACAAATTTTCCTAGGAACTCTTTTAATACATGGTTCATCAATCTCATAAAAGTACTAGGAGCATTACTCAAACCAAAGGGCATAACCAACCATTCATACAGTCCATGACGTGTTTTAAAAGCGGTCTTTCATTCATCCCCTTCCCTCATCCGAATCTGGTGATATCCGCTTTTATGATCAACTTTGGAGAAAATCTATGAACTATACAGCTCATCCAACATATCATCAAGTTTAGGAATAGGATACCTGTATTTAATGGTGATTTTATTGATGGCCCTGCTAATGGTACACATTCTCCAAGTTCCATCCTTCTTGGGAACAAGAAGGGCGGGAACAACGCATGGGCTAAGACTCTCTCTAATAAACCCCCATTCCACCAATTCATCTACCTGACGTTTCAATTCCTTAGCCTCCTCAGGATTCATGCAATATGCAGGTCGGTTTGGTAACACTGAACCGGGCATAAGATCAATAGCTTGCTCTATCCCTCTCAAGGGTGGTAATCCTGCTGGCAAATCATCTGGAAAAATGTCAATAGTATACTCATTTAATACCTGAGAAACTGCTAGAGGTAGAGACTGTGATTCACATAACCCTAAGACACATCTCAACTGAAGCAAGTATGCTGGAGCCTCTTCTGTGATTAGTCTCTCCATCTCATCTTGTCCCATCAACAATACCTTTTTCCCCTCAGAGAAGTTATTTTGAATCAAAGCCTTCTTATCCTCTGATGGTCGATTAATTTGTTACTGGACATTATGGACCTCTGAAGGTGGCATAGGATTCAGAATAATTCACTTGCCCTCCTTTTGGAACAAATATGCATTTCTGAAGCCATCATGTAAGACCCTCCTATCATATAACCAAGGTCTACCAAGCAAAATATGGGATGCACACATAGGCAATATATCACACTCAATTTCATCACAATACTTGTCCCCTATACTGAAGGGTACCCTAGCTCTTTGGGTAACATACAGACTTCCTTGATCATTAAGCCAATGTAGTTTATATGGTTTAGGATGTGGAATAGTTGAAAGTTTTAGCTTCGATACCAACGATGCAGCTACTACATTAATACAACTACCACCATCTATTATAAGGACACACAAATTTCCTTATATCCTACAAGAAGTGTGGAGCAAATTTTCCCTTTGTTCTTCCTCCTTATTAGCAAATGTACTTAATGAGCGTCGTAATACATTAGCATATTGAAGCATTTCACTAGACATTGTGGAATTCAAACTTAATCAACACGTGAACAATATTTCCCACTTCTTTCAAGATCATGGTGCAACAAAATTTAATCTCCACAAGTCACTCCATGGCAACACACAAGTAACAACAACAATAAAGATGAGTTACTTCCACGGCAACAACACAAGGGATATTAATAACAAGTAGGCTTCCACTTCCACGGCAAAGAATGACAACAAAGGACAAATATGTTACTTTCCACAAATGTATTCCAAATTCCACAATAGGCAGCAACTTCAATTTGAAATTCAAACCACTTCACTAATTGCAAGCCTTCTTCAATTAGTAAGCAATGAATTCAAATTCAAATAGCACTCATTAACTCCCACAACTTAATGGCATGTGTTTGAATTCAAATAATTCCTTACTAATCAAAACTCAATGAAAATCTGCAAATTGTACTCCTCTAATTCACAATTACACAATGGAAGTCACAACAACAACTAACACATCCTCCTTCACGCCACAACAAGCCACGACAAGGATTGGTAAGTTTTTCAAGTTCCAAAAGTTGTTGAATTAAACAACACTTCTATGCTTCTGCCCTTCCACGAAAATTATTGATCATAAGATGATACAACAACCTTCCCAATCCAACTCCAACAAAAAACAAATTAAATTCCAAGCCAAGGCAATTTCGCAAGCTCAAAACCACAACAACAACACAATTTGCGGTTTTCACTATATCAACCCTAATTGATGATTAATTCCACGAAATCAAATACAACCAATCCCTTCTCTCAACATATGCTCTGATACCAAAAAGATGATGTGCCTAAACCCACTTGGAAGAACAATAAAAAGACTCAAGAAAACTAATTCAAATCAACCACAAAAACCGGTTCCAAAGAAGGATAAAATTGCGTGAACCTAGTGAAGGTGCAATGAAATCCAAATACTCAATGATGCAATTATGATACCACAATAATAATCTCTTCTAACATCACACTAATCACATATAATCCCACGTGAATAATTCACAAACTCAAAATAAATCTTCAATTCTAAGAACCCCTTTCCACAAGTGATAATTACATTTCAAGAAGTAATCTCCAAGGAAGAACCGAATTCAAATGCAAAGGATCTCAATTAAGCACAAGAATTCGAAAATAATAGGCAGAAAATCTATCCAAGAACTATCTCAATTCACCCCTAGATATGACACACTAGAGAAGAAAAGAAATCACAACAAAATGAAATTGATACTACTCACAATTCCAAAGTGTTGCACTCGCCACAATTTCAACTCTTGGGATTGAAATTGATAAGAGTCTAATGACAATTAGGAAACCCTAATCCTCACGTGAAATGTACTCTCAAATCTATAAAAATTAGCCTCCTCAAACCCGCTCTTAAGCAAGTATTTATACTTGCTACTCCTAAGGTTAAAAAGTGCTCAAAATTACAAGTTTGCCACTTTTAAGGTCGCTAACCCTAAATGAAAATTACAAGGAAATAAAAGTGTCCTAAAATGAAAATACAACCAAAATAGTTCATAAAAAGAGTAAATATATAGAAGAAATGGTCCTTCATGATGCCGGTCTTCAAGAAGCTTTTGAATTAGGTTCCATTGACAACCCTGATTCGCTCAGTAGTAAGGGTGTTTTTACATCCTGTAGGACTGACAAATGAACCTGCTAAAATGCATCAAAATTATAGTGCAAAGATGTAGAAAGTAGGTTAGATTTCTCAAGGTTAGGTTTCTCTAGCAAAACCCTCAAAGCAAGATTTTGGAGACCCTTAGTTCAGGCCCTGGTGATAGGTCCTGGAAGAGTTTGATTCCTATCACAAGGTGATGTTGATCATAGTGGGCCATTGGATGAGAATCTGATAATGTCCCTAAGTGATCAACAATGAGAGTCATTTGGCATCCCATGGAGAAATATCGTTATACCTATAAGATTATCACTTAAATATTTATTAGATAAAAAAGAAACAAGAGTAAATATGAGTGTATTTAGATCATCATCTAAATCAAGTTCTATAGCCATCTAGGTCACTGGAAAAATTCCCATCACTTTCAATCTTGGTTTTTGTGTGCTTAAACTTGGTTTTAGGCACATCATCCTTATAGAGTATTGAAAACTAAAATATGAACATAAATAGAAATATAAAGGTGATCTCTCCATTCGGATCCTTCATTGTTCCCTTATTTCTTGTACTAACCTTTAAGATCCATCTGCTAGGCTCTAACTAGATCTACCCCTTCAATAAGGAAATTTTGTAGGGGTGTAAGTCATAAAGCTTAGCGAAATATATCCTCCTATTAAACCAATAAGCAATAACAAGCAAGTTATTTAATCAAGCATATGCCATGCATGAGTAATCATATGAATGTAACAATATATATAGTTTACTGGACACTACATATAGAATAGATTTAATGCCCTTTGTTGCTTGGTTTGGGAAATCACAAACTACATGTTGGCTCTAGGCTCTAGTGACCTTGGGCTATCGTTTTGAGATAAGTTATAAAGTCTAAATATTCTTATGTTATATTTCAATAGACTTGAAAATACATATATACATACTAAGCCCATATGGGGTATAGATTGTGAAAGGCCGACAAGCTCAATCATCATTAAGCAATGAATCCTCAGACTAAGTATTCCTAAATTTTAATCAGACGGCGACATTTCCTTATTCCACCGAGTTCCTAAAGGTTAAGAAACTGTATGCTCATGAAGTACACCTCCATAGGGCCTTGCCGTACTACCTCATGATGTTGACAACCTTCTTACATGCAAGATTCTATGATGCATGACTTATTTTATTTATAGCCAAACAATATTAAGTCTAGTTATTTAGCATCCACAACAATTTAATATAGACACTTGCAATTTCTATATTCTGAATGTAGGGGAAGTCAATAATCATTTAGCTAGGTAAAATTAAGGTAATTTAACAATCAATTATAGCAACAAAACACAATAAGTACCTCGATTGTCTCCGTACACAAATCTAGTTCATATATTCCAATATATTCACATGCAAGTGCACTAGCTATAAACACAAACAAGGAACAACAGTCATCGAATTTTACTCACCCTACCATGTCATCCTCAGTCGTAGTAGTTAAGTAGTAGGTCATCCTCCAAAGATGTGTTACTTGATAGGACAACAATAGTTCTACAAGTTAGACTTGGATATTAACCTACATTAGTTTTACCAAATTTATCGATTTCTTGATTTTGAAGGTTTTAGCGTTTTATTCATAACGTTTCCATTTTAGGTCTGTCTTTCACATAATTGTAGTTTTTTCAAAGCTTTTTTAGTGTTCTACCCATTTATGAAGTCATTTTTGTCATTTAAACTATATAAGGTTATGTTAAGGTCAAATTCGGTTTAGAGTCCTTTTTTGCTCAATTTGATCTAATAACCCAGAAGAATTAATTGTAATCTCTTGGAAACATGTTTAAGGCTCTAAATTAGCGAGTGAAGGTTCTATTGTTTTCTAAAATTCTAGAATTTTGTCTAAAACTTTTAGCTAGTTTCCCTCTAGTCCTCAGTTTGTACTTTTTCTTCCTATTTCATGTTATTTTCATAATTTCCTTCAAGACTTTAATTTCTAGAATTTTCCTAAGGCTATTTCCTTATATTTAGGTTCTGGAAATTATAAAAATCAGTTTGGACATTGGTTTGGGGTTCAAGAACCAATCTTGCAATTTTCCCACTTTTTCCTACTACTAAAGTGTCTTGATCATTACCTATAATTTTCTATAATTGGGGGTACATTAAATACACCAGAAAAACAATTATTTGGCTCCCAAAACTTAGCATCTAGAAGGTGATAAATAACCCCAAATTTGATTTACATAAAATTTCTCCATGATCAAACATATTCCACTTAATACATGTTGATTCTTTACATTGTTCATCATCCTACACTTGGATTTACGTCCAAACTTATATCTTAGGCTAGATAAAACTTAAATATACATATGGAACTTACAAAATTAGAATAATATACCCTATTCCGATCTAATTTACATGGAAATGAAGCAAAATAATAAAAATAATAAAACAAAGATTAGAAAGTGGAGTGAAGATCTTACACTTAGATGCAACTTGTGGAAGTGATAAGGAAATATTAACACTTATATTTTGTATGGGTTTGAGTTTCTTTTGAAGTAAGTTAATTACGTTTTAAAAGACTTTGGTACTTAAAGGAAAGCCATTTCAGTTTTAGGAATTAAAAGGACCTATCAAGGAAGAATGATCAACATTTGCAAGAGTCGGAGTGGATTACATGAAGAAAAGTGTCCAAAAGTGCAGCAGGAGAGATACACGGGCATGTATCATAGGGGCACGGCCGTGTATTGGATTTGATACACTCACAAAGGGTTACACGGCCATAATACACGGCCGTGTATATGAAGCGAGTATAGTGCGATGTTAGCCACACCTCAACTACACGGCCGTGTATGATAGCCGTTGTAGTTGATTCGACTTCGCGTTTTACAAGTTTCTTCGAAGATTTTGGTATCTTTTGACGAAAAAAAGGGGGAGAACGTGAGGGCAAAGGGGAGGAGAAAAAGGGACATTTTGGCAACTCTTTGAGGGACGAGGATTCGACTTCAACAACATTCAATCTCAAAGGGTTCTTCACATGGGTTTCATCATTTATTTAATCTGTATTTCTAAAACCATGTGTAACTAAATTTGTTTATACCTGGACTTTACGAAACTCCAATTGTCATGTAACATTGGATTTGATTGCACAATTCTTAGATAATTGAGGATCTTTGAATTTATTCATGTTATTCTTTGTGTTGTTAATTTGATGTATGGCCAACATTGAATTTGCATTGATTTCTTGTAAGTTGATTGGGAAATCGCTTATCTGAATAGATCACACATGAATGAAGAGACTCATTTGCAATCTAGGGATAGAAAGCATGAGTTTCCCGTATGAGGTTGAATAAGACAATTGAATCTAATCGAGGACTTTTACGCATTAATGCAATTCTGATTATTTTTTATAAAAGAGGAATCTTTATTAAGATAATTAGGGTTAGGAGTGATACGAACCACACCAACGTGTGACGAAACCCAATACCAATACGTTCGGAATTTGCTACCTAAGATGCCAAACACACTCAAGTGGAAAATCGCGACCGTTGCCTATAAGTGAGACAAGAACCTTAATATAATATGTAGATGCCACAATCAGGATGAAAGACCGATTGATAAGTCAGGATGAATGCTACGGAATAAAAAATCCGATAAGTTTTAGATTAGTTCTTTAAAGAACCAAGAGAGAAATTCTCTCAAAGTGTTTTTAAACTTGTATGTTGTATATTCTATTTTCTATCTGTTCTAAACCCTAGGAGCTTTATATTAGGGTTTACAATTCGTAACAATAATGGCCCAAAATGACATAACTTCATTAAGTTGCGGAAAAATAACAAAATAGAGACGTTGTTGATTATGATCGTAATCACTCAAATTAAAAATCCCTTTCTATGACTCTTTGTTACGATCAAGTAGGCAAGTGCACCTATCGATTATAATAGTATATAGTTGAGTTCGGGTATCATCTCCTCAAGGATCAGCAAGTACTAATACTAACTCTAAACCAACTATCTAACCGCACAAATTTGAGAGGTTTCAGATTAAATTAAGAATACTTAACAAAACCTTTAGCAATTAAAAATAATACTATAACTTGATTATTAATCTGATAACTAAGAATATACCCTACCCTTACTACTCCTCTAATTGTCATGTAACTTTGCCCTTTCAATAAACTAGTTAACAAGCAATGGTTATCTCTAAACTGCGGAGTATCTAACACTAAGCTAATGTTCTTCCCAGAATCATTAGCTCCTAACCCTAATCGCTTTGATAAAGATCCCTCTTCTATCAAAATCAATTAGAATTGCATTAACACTCTTGAACCCTCAATTAGATCAAATTATCTAATTTAACCTAATACGGAAAATTCATGTTCTCTACCCCTAGATTACATACGAATTCCTTTATTCATGTAAGATCTATTCAAACAAGAGATTTCCCAATCATCTTCTAAGAAATCAATGCAAACTCAATGTTGGCCATACATCAAATTAGCAACACTACACGAACAACATGAATAAATTCAGAGAATTCCAATATTCATTAACTATGCAATCAATCCCATATTACATGACAATTAGAATTCATAAGGTTCGGGAATGAAACAACTAGCCACTAAGGATTTTCAAGATATAACTCAATGAAATAGAATGAAAAAGAAAGAGAAAACCCCTGTGCATGAGTCCTTCAGTGTCGTCTTCTTCCTTTCTCATCCTTTCATCTTTTCTTTTCTGTCCCTTTGGCCTCCTCGGCCTTTCGGCCTCTTGGCCTCCTCTTTTGAAACTCTCCTTCCTCTTTTTTTTTTCTCTCTCAAGATGACTATTTATACCTAGGGTAGCTTCCTCTCTGGCGTATAGGAGATATCCTTCAAATATGGACGAAAGATTTAAAATCGATTTGAAGATATCTTTCCTTCGATAGACACACGGTCATACAACACGGGCGTGTAGATAAACCGTGTATCTCTCTAAATCAGTGAACTCTGGGCGTGTATATCCCACACGGCCGTTTGCAATAGCCGTGTATTCCTCTGTCTTCTTTGTTCTTCGTACACGGTTGATTACACGGGTGTGTATTCCAACCGTGTACTGGTCTATCCTGAAAACTCTTCTTCCACGCTGATATACGGTCAGATACATGGGCATGTATCGAACCGTGTAGTCTTCTGATTCCTTCACACGGCCGTTTGTAAAACCGTGTGACTTCCTTTAACTTCAAAGCATTCCCTTTTTACTTGCTTTTATCTCCAATTCGTCTGAATTAATACTTTTCATCAAATCCTCCTTTTCCACACCTGAACATGAAATATAAATCAATTAAGCATCATTATCTTATATTTTCACTCCCAATTATCTCAAAAATTGACTTAATCATCTCCAATTATAAGAGTTAAAATAGATTTATCAGATGTAAAGGCTAGCGGCTTTGAGCCGGCGTAGAGCTTATACACGATCGTATACTTCTAGTTGTGTATCTTTTTATGGAAATTCTTGACACCATATACGACCGTGCCTTTGAACCGTGTATACAACCGTGTATGATTCTGTGTAACCTCCAAACTCCTACACGGCCGTGCCTTGTAAAAACACGCCCTCTTCAACCCGTATCCGTTATGACTTGTATAAGAGCAAAGGCATTCCCATGGTTGTTCCAATCCTTTCCGACTTCATGGACATCTTTTATCAACCCGTTAAGTGCTTCCTTGAATCGTTTTGCTCAAGTTCTTGTAATCAGTCCAGGTGGCACTTCAAGAGGATCCACATTCCATCTTCTGGCTTGGCTCCCATCATAGCTCTCATCAACTAGTTCAGAGGGTGTCAATCCAATTCCTACAAGATATCTAGAAGGTCTTGCAAGTTATTACATTGCATATGATTGTTCAATATCACATTGCATCCTAAATGATTAATATCTTACTTGACCTTGCACTGTATGGTGTGATATAAGAGTTAAACTCATTGAACTATTGATTTGCTCACCTTTATAAACTTCCTATGTTATAAGCCTTAGCATAGTATGACCCACTCCATCCACATCTAAAGTAAGTTTTTAGTGAATTTTTGGGTTATGGGAATCTCAGGGAGCAAAGATTAAGAAGACTAACTTCATGTTATAAAGACCTTGTGTCATTCTTTTTATGGGTCATTTTAGATATATTGTAATTATATTTAGACTTTGTTTTTAATATATGTGGTGTATAAGTATAAAATGGGACTTTAAAGACTATTTTGTTTATATATATGTATGCAAAATGGGTAAATGAGGCCTAAAGGCTAAAGGAACTCTAAAATGTAACTACCTACCAGGTGAATGGGGAAGAAAGGAAACCCTAAGTGCATGTACACATCTATACATGCATATATATGCAATATATATATATATAATATTAATTTATGAATATACAAGTATAGGTTGGAGAGAAGTCAAAGTAGACTTGTGTGACGCTATTAGTAGGTTTAGATCCAAATTGACTAGTTATATATAGTTTCCTAAAATGAAGTACAAGTTGATTTGATTGAATAGGAAATGGTTTATTTATCATAGGTGAAAACTAAACCAAGTGCCACAAGTTTACATACTCATAATTACTCAATTATCGGTGGTTCCACTACGTCAAAGTTATCCAAACTCTATTGGAATCTTGTAGTAATACTATCACCTTGTTTACATTATCAAAGCCCTAGATGAGAAGGGCAATTGCTCTCACACACCACAATGGGCCAATAGTATCACCTCATTTCTTTACTAGCTTCAATAGTTACAACTACCAGCATATTCCATCCCCATAACTCATAAGTGGGTAATCCAGTTGGTCTTTGAGCTTCCAGCTTATACTTAAAGTAATCTTCCCCAAGTATGTTAAATTATACCACCATGTTATGACATTCAATGGTGGCATGATATTCTGACAACCAATTTACTCCCAAAATAATATCAAACTTTACCATTTCCAATATCAATAGATCTACTGGCATCATCTTGCCCTATATCTCTATTCTTACTTTTCTACAAATTCTATTTCAAATCTTCCAACTCCTAAGGGTATACTAACACTCAAACGATCATCCAAATATTTAAAATACCTTAGAGCTAATGTCAATGCAAATGTTAGCGTTATTATGTGTCGGTATATACATATCTACCTCTACATATAATTGTATACTTACATATGAATAAGTTAGAAATTAGAAGAATTACAAATAAAAATAATAATTACATTAAAATAAATCACTTATAAAAAAATAATCATCCCATGCTTCGTCCACTCTCTTCAAATCTCACCATCCTATAGATTAAACTCTTAATTCCTCTAAAGATCATACTTTTTACTATTTGAAACCTATACTTATAGATCATCACCTAGTTTCTAAGGTTCATCAACCTATGCTCTGCAAATCAAAACCTAAGCTCTAAAGGATCATTAAACCTAAGCTCCTAAGGATCATTAACCTATTCTATAATACCATCTAAGCTATAACATTGCGAAACCCAAGAGCGTTATTACTTACTACATATCCTTACTAAATAAGGATATGTTAACGTTCTTAACCCTATTCTAATACCATTTACTCCTGTAATTCTTGTAAACCGTAATCATATGTGACACGAAATTGGAATCGAATCCTTTTCACACAAATCAAATCGTCAATAACAATCAAATGTTACAAATTTTAGGGTTTTCTGTATTTTGGTACTAACGAATAAAATCAAAGGATATGAATAAAATTACCAATCAATAGATGCCAAGATTGATAAAATTAAACTAATTCGCAATCAAATCATAGAACGATAGAGACCACGTTCTATAAATCAATCACTAAGGTTAAAGAATTCCAAGAATTCAATAACAATGCTTGCCACAAATTCTATAGGAACCAAGAATTTGATAAGAACAACACGAATAAAGTGAAAATCAATTCTCAATATTCAAGAGTCCCAAAGAGGATTCACACACATACTCAAAGTGTTTCTGTTTACAACTAAGAGAACATTCTTCCTCAAAAAACCCTAAGGACGACTATTCATATCATCCTAAAAAAAATTGTGCGAAGCCATTCAAGGTAGGCCAAAGGCTGGCATCAAAGGTCGGTGGCCTTCATTTAGGTTGGCACCAAGGTCGACGGCCTACATTTAGGCCGGCTCCAAGGTCGGCGGCCTTGAAGTTAACTCAGCCGGCCTTTATTTAAAGCCGGCTTAAGGCTGGCCGAACTTCACCTTATGTCCTCCCGATGCTTATGTCCTCCTTTTTTGGACCTCGTACTACCACCTAGAGCTCAGATTGACTTTGTTTTCTTTGGTGCTCGTATCTTAGCTCTTGGAATCGTATCATTCCCTCCATGTTGAAAAAGATTCGACCTTGAATCTGTATCGTCCATCCTGCTAGACCACATAAAACAGACTCCTCTTTCCCTTGGGCTTCTTAAGGTAAATCAACCTTATTTGTTGCACTTCAATTGGACTCATAGGAAGAAGCTTGTATGTCTTATCCTATTGCTGAATGGTATACTCATTGGTGTATCCATCATACTTGGCTAGGTCTTCCAAGGATCAAATGTGTAGCTTCCATGGGAACTACATCACAAACAATTTCGTCAGTATAATCACCAATAAGTAATGGAACATGAACCTGTTTGTGTACATGAACAACTCCCTATGGACTCAACCAATGAAGTGCATAAGGTCTTAGATGCTACTCCACCTGTAAACCCAACATAGTAACCCAACTTGCTGAAGCAACATTAGTGCAACTGCCTGTGTCAATCACAATCAAACAAGTCTTCCCCTGCACCATGCCTTGGATATGAAATAAATTGGCTCTTCGATTAGGAACAACTTCATCCTGCTTAACCATTAGCAAGTCTCCTTGTACTGGATTCGTTATAATGTCTTCATCTTCCTCTTCTGCCTCAGTACTCTTCTATCCTTCTTCCTCACTCTCAACTTTGTCCCCCTTTATGACCATAACCCTTTTATTAGGACATTGAGAAGCAATATAGCCAAGTCCTAAACACTTAAAACATTTTATATCCCTGCTCTTCTTCTATTATGTTTGGTCAACATCCTCACTAGCGACTGCCTTTCCTTTTTCCTTCCTTTCCTTCTCCCTCTCACCATCATCTGACTTATGGTGGTGATATGATTTCTGATCTCACCTGCGCTGATGTCGCTCAACCCGACTGGCTAATTTAATCACATCCTCAAGAGTCTGATAATGCTGGAGTTCCACTACATTGGCAATGTCCATCTTCAACCCATTGATGAAACGAGCTTTGGATTCATCTGATGATTTCCTAATATCACACCATACCATTAGTGTCTCAAACTCCTTCACATACTCTTCTATGCTTCTCTTACCCTGCCTCAAGGATTGCAACTCCATCAGCATCTCTTGTTTATAGTAATCTGGCACAAATCTGCGTCTCATCAACCTTTTCATCAAAGCCCATGAACGCACTTTCTGATGAGATCCATGATGAGAGCCACGCCAGAAGAAGAAATGTGGATCCTCTTGAAGTGTCGCCCGGACCGATCACAAGAAATCAAGCGAAACGATTCAAGGAAGAACTTAACGGGTTGATAAAGGTTGTCTATGAAGCCGGAAAGGATTGGAGCAATCATGAAGTTGGAACGGATTGGAACAACCATGGGAAGACCCTTGCTTTTACACAAGTCACACCGGACACGGGTTGAAGAGGGCGTGTATGTTCAAGGCACGGCCGTGTAGGAATTCCAAGATTGCACAGAATCATCACGCTATACACGGCTAAAAGGCACGGCCGTGTATGGAGACAAGCAAATCCATAGAAAGATACACGACCAGAAGTACACGGTCGTGTATGTGACCGGAATGTGCACAGAAAAGTACACGGCCAAAGTACACGGTTGTGTACACGGCCGTGTATCCCCTGTCGGCCAGCTTGTTCTGTTTTCGTGTTTTTACACAACTTATCTAAGCTACGTCGTTTTGGACTTGTTTTTCACGAATTGTAACCCTAGTATAAAAGCTCCTAAGGTTTAGAACAACATAGAATTTACATCTTTGAACATTAAACATTTTTTAGAGGCACCTCTCTTGGTTCTTCAAGAACTAACTAGAACTTATCGGATTTTATTTTTGTGGCGTTCAACCCGACTTATCAATCGGTCTTTCATCCCGATTGTGGCATCTTCATTTTTATACCAAGGTTCTTGTCTCGCTTATAGAAAACGGGTCGAGGTTTCCACTTTAGGTGTTTGGGCGTCTTAGGCAATGAATTTCCGAACGTATTGGTATTGGGTTTCGTCACGGGTCGGCGTGGTTCGTATCAGTTTGGTATCAGAGCTTAGGTTTGTCAAAAGATCAAGTTCGGTTGAGGAAGGTAATATAAAAAACCTTAACTCTAATCGTTCATATCAATTATCGTATTCAATTTCGTAGTATTGTTGTCTTTTGATAGTGTAATATTGACTAGGCGATTGTTACAAAAAAAAGAAAGAGTAAAAATCACGACAAAAAAAAAAGAAGAGAAAAGAAAAGAAAAGAAAAACGTGATCAAGAGCAACAACCAAGACAAAAAAAAAAATCGGATAGAAAAATAGAGGAAAATTTACGAACCCTAGAGTTGTTTTGAATTCTACGGAAGGAAATTGGTGTAGTTCGGGTTAGTTCCAAGAGAATTGAGACGAGGAAATTGGTGAGTTGAAATCATCGTTGTTTGTGAGAATACACAGTGACTGTGTGATATCATCATTTGAGCGAAACACGTAAGGGAGTGTATCGTAAGGTTTAATCATATGTATATTTGTGTTAGTACTAATCTTTTCTACAGGAAATATGTCGAGACAACATTCTCCTGAAGGTGAGAGGGAAGGTTTGATGCTAGGTGTAATTGAGGCGTTGAGGGGAGAAATGAAGAGGATGTTCCAAGAAGGAATGGAACAAATTCATGAGACGGTAGAGCAAAGACTAGAGCAATCCACAAACATATTCCAAGGGCATAAGTGGGAGAGTCGTTTTAGGAGAGTACCGAGGGGTGGAGATGAAATGTCAGATGATGATTTTTATGAGCCTTCTATTGGGAATTATAGAGGTTATAGTGGTCAGAATAGAGGAACTAGAGATTGGGAAGATAGAGGAGATAGGAATAGAGAGGATGATCAATTGAGTAGCATAAAGATGAAGATTCCTCCTTTCCAAGGGAAGAATGATCTCGAGGCGTACTTAGAGTGGGAGAAGAAGGTAGAGATGGTATTTGATTGTCACAACTATACTGGGAGAAAGAAGGTAAAACTTGCGGCCATTGAATTTTTGGATTATGCTATAGTGTGGTGCGATCAACTAATGTTGAATAGGAGAAGGAGTGGCGAGCCACCTATTGAGTCTTGGGAAGAGATGAAAAGAGTGATGAAGAAGCGGTTTGTGCCTGCGTATTACTATCGTGAATTGCACAACAAGTTGCAAACTCTAAGGTAGGGAAGCCGGAGTGTAGATGAGTATTTCAAGGAGATGGAAGTCACTATGATTAGGGCGAATGTAGAGGAGGATAGAGAGGCTACAATGGCTAAGTTTCGTACGGGGTTGAATAGAGAATCCAAAATGTGGTTGAATTGCAGCATTATCTAGAATTGGAGGATATGGTTCACATGGCTATAAAGGTTGAGAACCAGCACAAGAGGAGAGGTAGTAGTAATGCACAGTTTCAACAGGGTAATGGTTCATCCACTTGGAAGACTAATCAATGGAAGAAGGAAGAAAAGCCTTTACCCACCAAACCAAAAGGGGAGCTAAGGCAAGCGGGTCTACTCCTGGTAACCAAGGTAACCCTGATTCTTCTACTTCTAGAAATCGTGACATTAGATGTTTTAAATGTCAATGTAGAGGCCATATTGCTAGTCAATGTCCAAATAGGCGTGTGATGATTTTGTGTGATGATAAGGAGTATGAGACTGAGGGGGATAGTGAAGAAGATGATATGCCTCCATTAGAGGATGCTAGTGATGATGAGGAGCTGCAATGGGAAGGCTAGTGGCAGTAGTGAAGCGAGCTTTGAATGTGCAGGTGAAGGAAGAAGAAGAGGTGCAAAGAGAGAATAAATTTTATACTAGATATTACCTAGGAGATCACATTTGTAGTTTGATCATTGATGGAGGGAGTTGCACCAATGTAGTGAGTAATTTTATTGTTGAGAGGCTGGGGCTCAAAACTGTTAGACACCCTAGTCTATATAAATTGTAGTGGTTGAATGATAGTGGAGAGACTAAGGTGAGTAAGCAAGCATTGATTGGTTTTCGCATTGGTAGGTATGAGGATGAGGTGTTATGTGATGTAGTGCCAATGTAAGCATGTCATGTGTTGTTAGGGAGGCCATGGCAATTTGATAGGAAGGTTGTTCATGATGGCTTTTCTAACAAGTATACGCTTGTTCACCAAGGGAAAAGCTTTAATCTTAAACCGTTAACACCTAAACAAGTGTATGAGGATCAGTTGCAGCTACAACAGTCGTTTGCAAAACATAAGGTGAGTGAAAAGCAGAGGGAGAGTGAGAAAGCAAAAGACAATGAGAAAGAAAAGGAATATAAAAGTCAAGATCAAAAGGAAAAAGAGAGGAAGGCTGGAAAGAGTGTGAGAGGCCAAGTTGAAGGGGGATCAACTTTGGTGGTGAGTGAAAAGGAGAGGGCAGCCTTGCAAAAGGAGAGTTGTGTGGCAAGAGCGAGTGTATAAGGAGAGCGTTAGTGATGAGACAACCTATGTTGTTGTTGGTTTTTAAGGAAACATGTTTGACTACTAATGACTTATCTAACTCTTTGCCTAGTGTGGTTGTGTCTATTGTGCAGGATTTTGAAAATGTCTTTCCGAAGGAACTCCAAAGGCAGGTAGATGAGTTAATGGAGAAGGGATACGTGAGAGAAGGCATGAGTCCATGCGCAGTGCCTGTGATTTTGGTGCCTAAGAAGGATGGGACATGGAGAATGTGTGTTGACTACCGCGCTATCAACAACTTTACGATAAAGTATCGTCATCCCATTCCTTGTTTAGATGACTTCTTAGATTGGTTATATGAGTATAGTGTCATTCCTCGTGAGCCATGGATAAACATTTCCATAGATTTTGTGTTAGGATTATCTAGGCCTAGGCATGGTCGAGATTCTAATTTTGTGGTTGTGGATAGGATTTTTAAAACGGTTCATTTCATTCCTTGTCATAAAACTGATGATGCTATACACATTGTTGATTTGTTCTTTAGAAAGGTAGTGCGTCCGCATGGTATACCTAGAAGCATTGTTAGTGATCAAGATGAGAAATTTTTGAGTCATTTTTGGAGAGTATTGTGGGAAAAGTTGGGAACTAAACGGATGTTTTCAACTATCTGTCACCCACAAATTGATGGGCAAATTGATGTGGTTAACATGACTTTAATTCAATTGTTAGGGGCAATCATAGAGAAGAACATTAGGACTTGGAAGGATTGTCTACCATTTGTGGAGTTTGCATATAACAGGGCTTTATATAGTACTACTCATTGTTCACCATTTGAGATTGTGTATGGTTTTAACCCATTGGTTCCTATTTATTTATTGCCATTGCCACTTAACAAGTTTGTGAGTTTTGATGTTGATTCTAAGGTAGATTTTGTGTGAAAGCTACATGCATAGGTAAAGATTAGGATTGTAAAACAAAATGCCAGGGTCGCTTCAAGGGTGAACAAGGACAGGAGACCCAAGATTTTTCAACCTGGAGATTGGGTTTAGGTGCATTTTCGCAAGGAGAGTTTTCCATTGCAGAGGAGATCCGAGTTGAACCCTAGGGGAGACGGTCCATTTCCAATGCTTGAGAAAATCAATGATAATGCCTACAAGAAAAATTTACCAGGTGAGTATCCAGTAAGTGTCACATTTTATGTTATTGATCTGAGTCCATTTGATGTAGGCAATGATTTGAGGACAAATCCTTTTCAAGAGGAGGGGAATGATGACATCCATGATGAGAGCCAAGCCGGAAGAAGAAATGTGGATCCTCTTGAAGTGTCGCCTGGATCGATCACAAGAAATCAAGCGAAACGATTCAAGGAAGCATTTAACGGGTTGATAAAGGTTGTCCATGAAGCCGGAAAGGATTGGAGCAATCATGAAGTTGGAACGGATTAGAACAACCATGGGAAGACCCTTGCTTTTATACAAGTCACACCGGACACGAGTTGAAGAGGGCGTGTATGTTCAAGGTACGGCCGTGTAGGAATTCTAAGATTGCATAGAATCATACACAGCTAGATACATGGCTAAAAGGCACAGCCGTGTATGGAGACAAGTAAATCCATAGAAAGATACACGACCAGAAGTACATGGTCGTGTATGTGACCAGAATGTGCACAGAAAAGTACACGGCCAAAGTACACGGTCGTGTATCCCCTGCTGGCTAGCTTGTTCTGTTTTCGTGTTTTTACGCAACTTATCTAAGCTACGTCGTTTTGGACTTGTTTTTCACGAATTGTAACCCTAGTATAAAAGCTCGTAGGGTTTAGAACAACATAGAATTTACATCTTTGAACATTAAACACTTTTGAGAGGCACTTCTCTTGGTTCTTCAAGAACTAACTAAAACTTATCGGATTTTATTTCCGTGGCGTTCAACCCGACTTATCAATCGATCTTTTATCCCAATTGTGGCGTCTTCATTTTTATACCAAGGTTCTTGTCTCGCTTATAGACAACGGGTCGCAGTTTCCACTTTAGGTGTTTGGGCGTCTTAGGCAACAAATTTCCGAACGTATTGGTATCGGGTTTCGTCACGGGTTGGCGTGGTTCGTATCACTTTCTCCTCATCCGCCCTACGTCTCTCAGTTTGTAGTTTATCCCACCACAGACTAGCATATTCAGAAAATGTTAAAGACGTCAACTTCACCTTCATGCGCTCATCCCACTCATAACAGTCAAACACCTTCTTAACCAGTGGCACCCAGTCTAGGAATTCCTTTGGTTTACTACTACCAGTGAAAGGTGGAATTTTCAGCTTTATGTTTTCAATCCCCTTATGCCTGTCATCATTGTTTCCTCTCCTACTCCTTTCACTACCAGCATCAGATTCACCACTATAATGTCTCCTCCTAATTACGGCACCACTATGGCTTCTTCTATCCCTAACCTCCAAGCTCTCCATAATCAATCTAATATTTTCTTGGATTTGATTGAACCTAACCCTAGTCACAACCTCACCCCCATTATCAGCATCATTCCCATTGCTGTTGTTATTAACACTTCCATGCGACGACATCTCTACCAATCCAAATTCAGCAATAGAAATTCACCAAAAACCCAATTCTCAATAACAACCCCAAACACCAATTCACAGCAATTCAACACCCAACAATTGAATTCAGCAAAGATATTCACAAAACCCCAATTTCTCAACAATAGCCCAAACACCGATTCAACACCCAACAATCGAATTCACAACAATACTTATCAAAATAAATTCCCAATTTTTCAACCAATAGCAGTATTAAATTAAAACTACAATTGAATTGAGATTCAACAACCTTATTGATTTGATTTAACCCGCTCTGATTCACAAATCCACCAACCTTCGCTCTTACGAATCCTTCTGGCTCTGATACTAAATGATACAAAATTGGAATCGAATCCTTTTCATATAAATCAAATCGTCAATAACAATCAAATGTTACAAATTTTAGGGTTTTCTGTATTTTGGTACTAAAGAATAAAATCAAAGGATATGGATAAAATTACCAATCTATAGATGCCAAGATTGATAAAATTAAACTAATTCACAATCAAATCATAGAACGATAGAGACCACGTTCTATAAATCAATCACTAAGGTTAAAAAATTCCAACAATTCAATAACAATGCTCACCACAAATTCTATAGGAACCAAGAATTTGATAAGAACAACACAAATAAAGTGAAAATCAATTCTCAATATTCAAGAGTCCCAAAGAGGATTCACACACACACTCAAAGTGTTTCTGTTTGCATCCAAGATAACATTCTTCCTCGAAAAACCCTTAGGACGACTATTTATATCATTCTAAAAAAAATTGTGCTAGGCCATTCAAGGCTGGCCAAAGGCCAGCGGCCTTCATTTAGGCCGGCACCAAGGCTGGCGGCTTACATGTAGGCTGGCTCTAAGGCCAGTGGCCTTGAAGTTAACTCGGCCGGCCTTTTAAAGGCTGGCTTAAGGCTGGCCGAACTTCTCCTTGGGTCCTCCCGACGCCTATGTCCTCCTTTTTTGGACCCGTACTGCCACCTAAAGCTTGGATTAACTTTGTTTTCTTTGGTGCTCGTATCTTAGCTCTTGGAATCGTATCAATATACATCTAATATTTCCAACATAATACAAATACATCGTATATGAATTTTCAACTCTTAAAGAAAATACTCCGAATACATCAATCTAAATCTCTTACTATATTTAAATACTCAAATTCTCATGATTCTCGAATTCAATAATAAGTCTCAATATAATTCCTATGTTTCGGTTGATCAGTCCTTAATTAATCTCCATAATAATAATGGAAATCTTCTTCCTCCCTTTCCCATACATTTAAACCTAACTCCTCTTCATGAGCAACATTTCCCTCTATACTTGCATCTAAAAAAACAAAAAATAAAAATAATCCCTAAGGGGTAAGTTAACACTCAATATGTATAACACACACATATGCATGAACAAGCAAAAACTTAAATCACATACATATATGTAGATCCTAAACATCAATCAACAAGTTCAAGTTTTATTTAAGTCTACATAACAACAATGGGATACTTACGACCCCATCAAACACACTTAAAAACTTAATCCTTAACCCGAAGTTGGGAACTACCACTACACGCCTCAATACCCATAAGTCCTTAAGCCTTAAGCATTCTTAAAACTTAATACGGTATGGGAACTACCACTACAAGCCCTAACACCTATGAGTCCTTAAACCTTAAACTAACCCAAATCATTTCTAAGCACGACTCCACTAGAGGTAATAGCACACAAGGATCATTAGGGTGCCCCTTAAGGATCTACCATTACGAGCTCCTAGGCCGAGCCAAGCATAATCAACATGTAACTTAACTACTTAAACTAGTCCATCCAACTTAATCCAATTCAATACTAACTTAACAAGAATAAGAAAAAACCAAAGTAACACATACTTAGAATCATAGTCTTAAGTAAAATTGGTCTTAAACTTAAAGCTAGGCTGAAATCTATAAAAACACCAATCATTCCTTCTTACTACTAATCTAAGATTAATCTATGTTTCTTAATTCTCTTCACTTAACCATTATATGATTCCTTCTTTTAGTCTATTGGGTTTTCTAAAGTTTTCACTAGATGTCTAAGTTGCATGAAAGTTTGTATAATTAGAAAATAAATCAAGTAGTGAAATATCTTTTTACGTACACAGTCATATTTTAGGTCATGTACTTTAGCATGGTTGGAATACATAGTAGTGTATAGTGGCCATGTATCTTTATATGTGTTTTGCATTTTTGGTACACCAGATACACAGTTGTATAGAGTGGCCGTATATCTTTCTATGGATCTTGTCATTTTGGCATGCCCAAGTACACGGTCGTGTAGTTAGCCGTGTACCTTTTTGTATGTTTCCATAATTTGACACGCCTAAGTGCATGGGCGTATACTTCAACCAAGTACCTTTCTATATACAATGTATGTTTCAGCACATGCCAGTACACAAGCATATACTTGACTATGTACAACACTGTTCTTCATGAACCCTATTTCCTCTTTTCCAAATTATTCTAAATTCTAATTTTTGTATTCTTGATTTTAATTAGACTCTAAAATTTGTAATTTCCTAATGCATTAAGAAGATTAGTGAACTTACTTGTCCTAACTTGTGAATGAAACTCCTAGATCACTTAATTTCATGCTTATTCTACCCTTTTCCTCAATTCAAAGTCCAATGTATTCATATAATGACGATTGATTAAATCTTAATTTCTATGACCATAAATAACAATTCGATTATATCAATCCTTACTTGATGGAATTGGTTTGGTCCTTTGTGTAATCCGCTTGATCGCCTTTAGGTTTTAGATAGTATCACTTTAGTTTGATACTATAAAAATGGCAAAAAGGGAGGAGCACTAGGTTAACTTGGTATATATACCTCGTCTATAAAAAGACCAAATTACCCCTCGTCTCTTATAATAATTACTCTTTTGACCTTAGCTCTTTTTGTCAATGAATATTAAATAAATTTGAATTTCAGGTATTTACCTTCTCCCTCACCTATAAAGACTTTCATCCTTGAAAGTTACTTGATTCTAGAAGAGTTTTAGATATTTCTTCCTTATCTCATCTTCCAATTACCATGTCGCTTCCCATTCAATATGATTTGTCCATTGTACTGTTATGTAGGAAATCACTCTCCATCTTAGTAATTGTTCCTTGTCTAAAATCTTAATTGGTCTTTCCATAAAGAACAAGTTTAGCTGTAAATTCAAGGGCTCCAAAGCCACTATTTCATCTAAGTTGGGTATAAGCTTCCTCAACATAGATATATGGAATACATCATACACCCTAGCCAAACTTGGTGGGAAAGCCAAGCTGTAAGCCACAGGACCTACTCTTTTTAGAATTTTAAATAAGCCTACATACCTCAGGTTTAGCTTCCTTCTGACCCTAAATTTGATTATCCCTTTAGTTGGAAAAACTCTTAAAAGAACTTTGCCTCCTAAATGTAATTCCAAAGGGCATCTTCTCTTATTTGCATAGCTCTTTTGTTGGGATTAAGCTGTTTATATCCTTTGCCTTATCAATTTCACCTTGTCTACAACCTCTTGGACCAATTCCAACCCTAACATCTACCTTTCTCCAACTTCATCCCAGTGCAATAAGGATGTACATCTTCTTCCATATAGAGCCTCCATAGTTTTAAGGCTAGTACTATTGATATGCCTTAAATTGAATTAAAGCATATGCAATTAAACAATAGAAACAACTCTTAATCAAAATCCGGATCAACATTCAATTATGGCGTGAACCCTAAACCCTTTTGCAATCTGATTTGTTAATCAATGAATCTCAACACTAAATGTGGATGTGCTCAATGGGATTAAGCACATAACATAAGATCAAATGAAATTCCAATTACCAATCAACACAAAAATGGGGATGAACTTCTTACAACAAAGGAACTTCCACGCAATTGAATAAAGGCAATCAACAATATAATATATAGGGTACAATTCCACTAAATTGATAACAATAATAGGATGGAAATTGAACCTATAATTGATATAAAATCAAAACCAAGAACCAATCCTAATCAACACTAGATATTACACACTAGTTATGAAAAGGAAAATCAACTTAGGAATTGATATTACTCACAATTTCCTAGGTTGCAACTCGCCACAATTCCAAAGATGAAATTGATAATAGTCCTTATGAAAAATTAGGATGAACCCTAATTTCTCACGAAATTTACAACAAAGATAAGTATATTCTCCTCCTCTAAAACCTTACTTAAGCAAGTATTTATACTTGCTCCCTTTAGGGTTAAAATGGCTAGAAAATTACAACTATGTCACTATAAGGTAGCTGATCCTAAAACAAAAATTACAACCAAATAAAATGTCCCAAAAAAACTTACAAAGTAAATGGTTCTAAGAAAATAACAAGCAAATAAAAATAGTCTTTAACATGTCAATTCTTTAAATCAATTTATTAGTTCAGCTCATCTTCGGTTTAAGTTGGTCCATGGATAACCCACAAGCTGAGTCTTAATCAGTTTGTCCATTGCCCTGTAAAGCCCTATAAGTGTGCCTACTGAAATACACAATACATAAGTAATAGAAAAGAGATTAATATATAAATAACTCCGGGATTGGTTTGTTCCAAGAAGACCCTCATCGCCAAGTTTTGAAATCCTTTATCTCTTGTCCTAATGATAGGTCTTATAGGATTTTGATTCCTATCATCTCCTTGGGCCTCAAAAAGATTTATTCTCAAATTTGACATATCAAATGCAGTGGAGACTTTGTATCCTCCTATGCAGTTATCTGAAGAAGTACCATTGTAGAATCCCAATATCTGAAATACCATAGGGGGTGATTGTTTTCTGTCCTCTATTTCTAGGATATATCTCATCTACAACACATGTAATGGTCCATTATCCACTGATTAATGATCTAATCATTCTAACAAGTCAAATCCTATACTCAATCTTAGCTTACGATCAGTTCTCAGGCAAGTATACCTATCAATTAGCAATATAGCATTGAAGTACAAGTATCGATCCCACGAAGACTTATAAGTACTAGTACTAACGATTATCCTACTATTTAACTTCTCATTATTGATGAACTCAATTACCCTAATTACTGATTAAATCTGAAAGGAACGAATTAAATGATTAGATTAAAGATATTCAAATACTCCTTTAGTTAACTCAATTATCTAAACATACCCTACCCAAGTTCCACCACTAATTATCATGCAACTTTTATTCAATTACAAACTTTCCAATGATTAATACACAACATCTCTGATCTGCGGAGTTTCTTACACTAGATTAAGGTCTTTCTCAAGATCAATAATCCCTAATCCTAATTAAGTCAATAAAGATCTCTCTTTAATTAACATAATTAAGATTGCAATAAAATCCTAAGACTCTCAATTAAACCAGACCACCATGACCTCATTCAATATAGAAAACCTCCTATAACTTATCTCTAGGATTACAAGTAGTCTTTTTATTCGTGCCAGATCTACTCTATTAAGCAATTTATCAATCTTATTAACAGAGATCCAATTCGATCCTAATACTGCGCACCTATCAAGATAAACAAATCATGATTGCAACATGAATAAACTCAAAGATCAAGATTAATCATTAAAACATCAACAAATCCGTTACATGACAATTAGGGGTTTCTCGAAGGATCAGGTATAAAACAATTAACTACTCATGGATCTATGATAGAGCCATTTTATACTTAATCTTTAGAGTATAAATTGTGTTAATTCATTATTGATTTTACAGAAATCATAAGGAAATGGCACTTAATTCTAGTATGGTGATAAAACAGGTTAAATGGAGTCAAGGATGCTAATTCAAGTAAATTAGAGAAGTCATCTACAACTTGGATCAAGACAAGGATTTACACCACCCGAGGAAAGCACATGGACATGTATCTATCTAGAAGGAGGCACGGTTTGAGATATGGCCATGGTGTAAACCGTGCTACACACTGCATGAGGAAGAGAGCGACACGGTTTGTGACACGGCCGTGGTGGAAGCCGTGGTGGAAACCGTGGTGGAAGCTAGACGTGCTAAGGAGAAGAAATTGTGGAACATTGATAGAGGAAGACACGGCCTAAGATCTAGCCGTGGTTGAAGCCGTGGTACACACTGGACACGGATGAAGACTTGTAGATTATGCACAGAGGAAGGCACGGTTGAAAATCTAGCCGTGGGTAGAGCCGTGGTACACACTGGATACGGATGAAGACTTGTAGATTATGCACAAAGGATGGCACGGTTGGAAATCTAGCCGTGGGTGGAGCTATGGTGCACACTGGACACGGAAGATGATACATAAATTACACTCAGAGGAAGGCACGGCTTGACCCACGGCCGTATTGTAGGGCGTGCCAGGCGGATGAATATTCACTTCTCGAAATCTACTTGAAAAAGGAAAGATATTTTTGTATCTTGCTAGCAAAAGATCACCTGCCACTCCTTTAACAATATAAATAGAACTAACCCTAGAGGGTTAGGGGCATCTTGAATCTTGGATCATCTTGGAGACAAGAAGGAAAGAAGGAGGCAGAGTAGGCAGCCGGAGAACAGAGGCTTGTTATGTTTTTACTCTTTATTTCCGTTTTGCTGATGAACATGTGTAGCTAAGCTACTTTTCTAGCCAAAGGGTCATAGATGTTTAATTCTCCACGAATTGTGAGGTCTAATTGACTTGTATTTATTCTATTCTTTGTTTTTGGATATTCATATATCTTCTGATCGTTTTGTCATTATTATCTTTGTTGATTGGTATGAATTAGAGCTCCTCTACTCAATTAGCAAGTTAATATATTGTCAACTAGTACGTCAAATCCGTAATTGTTTGATTGTTCTAGTCTCAGTGACACAATAACATGTTTGGTTATTAAATAGATGATCGAATTCATGTTATGGAGGTGTATGATCATGTTTAAATAGGTTATCTTATAATCTACTGGCATGAATTGGTGGTCTCTCTAGTTTTTAATGCTATTGGTAGATTAAATCCTAAGCGCTTGTCTAGGGTTGTCTAATTGATACGAACTACGCCAACTCGTGACGAAACCCAATACCAATACGCTCGGAAATTCGTTGCCTAAGATGCCCAAACACCTAAAGTGGAAAACCGCGACCCGTTGTCTATAAGCGAGACAAGAACCTTGGTATAAAAGTGAAGACGCCACAATCGGGATGGAAAACCGATTGATAAGTCGGGATGAATGCCACGGAAATCAATCCGATAAGTTCGAATTAAGTTCTTGAAGAACCAAGAGAGGTGTCTCTCAAAAGTGTTTAATGTTCAATGATATCCTATCTCTAATGTTCTAAACCCTAGGAGCTTTTATACTAGGGTTACAATTCGTGTAAAAACAAGTCCAAAACGACGTAGTTTAGTTAAGTGACATAAAAACGCGAAACAGAACAAGCTGGCCGATAGGGGATACACGGCCTGTGTACACGCCCGTGTACTTTGGCCGTGTACTTGTCTGTGCAACTTCTGGCAACATACACGCCCGTGTACTTTGACCGTGTATCTGTCTGTGCAACTTCTGGCAGCATACACGCCTGTGTACTTTAGCCGTGTATCTTTCTGTGGATTTGCTTCACTCCATACACGGTCGTGCCTTTTAACCGTGTATCTAGCCGTGTATGATTCTAGGCAATCTTGAGAGTCCTACACGGCCGTGCCTTGAAAGTACACGCCCTCTTCAACCCGTGTCTGGTGTGACTTGTATAAGAGCAAGGGTCTTCCTATGGTTGTTCCAATCCATTCCAACTTCATGATTGCCCCAATCCTTCCCGGCTTCATGGACATCCTTTATCAACCCGTTAAGTGCTTCCTTGAGTCGTTTCACTCGACTTCTTGTGATCGGTCCAGGCGGGACTTCAAGAGGATCTACATTCCTTCTTCCGGCTTGACTCTCATCATGGGTCTCATCATTCCCCTCCTCTTGAAAAGGATTTGTCCTCAAATCATCACCTACATCAAAAGGACTCAGATCAGTAACATTAAATGTGGCACTTACTTGATACTCACCAGGCAAATCTATCTTGTATGCATTGTCGTTGATGCGCTCAAGAACTTGAAATGGTCCATCGCCTCTAGGAAGTAGTTTAGATCGACGCTGCATGGGAAACCGCTCTTTGCGCATGTGCACCCAAACCCAATCGCCAGGTTCAAAAACAGCTTGTCGACGACCCTTGTTGGCTTGTTTCACATACTGCTCTGTTCGTCGCTCAATGTTCAGCCTTGCCTTTTCATGGATCTGTTGAACAAATTTAGCCTTCTTCTTGCTATCTAAATTAACATACTCAGAAATAGGCAAAGGTGATAAATCTAAAGGAGTTAGTGGATTAAAACCATACACAATTTCGAAAGGAGAAAATTTAGTAGCAGAATGCACTGTACGGTTATAAGAAAATTCAACATGCGGCAAACAATCCTCCCAACTTTTAATATTCTTTTTAATTACAGCCCTCAACAAAGTAGATAAAGTTCGATTCACTACCTCAGTTTGACCATCAGTCTGTGGATGACAAGTAGTAGAAAACAATAACTTAGTTCCTAACTTAGCCCACAAAGTCTTCCAAAAGTAGCTTAAGAACTTAGCATCCCTATCTGATACAATTGTTCTAGGCATACCATGCAACCGCACAACTTCCCTAAAGAATAAATTAGCAATATTACAAGCATCATCCGTTTTGTGACAAGGAATGAAATGTGCCATTTTAGAAAACCTATCAACAACTACAAAAACAGAATCCCGCCCATGTCTAGACCTGGGTAATCCTAACACAAAATCCATAGAAATATCTACCCAAGGCTCATGAGGAATGGGAAGTGGGGTGTAAAGTCCTTGAGGTTGGACTCTAGATTTCGCTTGCTTACATGTGACACATCGCTCACAAATTCTCTCAACATCTCGTTTCATGTGAGGCTAATAGAAGTGTTCCTGCAATATCCCTAATGTTTTTGCTACTCCAAAGTGTCCCATTAAACCTCCTCCATGAGACTCCCTGACAAGTAATTCTCTTAAAGAACACATTGGAATGCACAGTTTACTCTCCCTAAACAAGAATCCATCATGTTTATAAAATTTTCCATGCCCACTCTTCTCACATTGCACATACTCCTCACAAAAATCTCGATCAGCAGCATATAATTCCTTAATGTGCTCAAAACCAAGCAGTCTAGAACTAAGAGTAGAGATAAGAGTATACCTTCTTGAAAGTGCATCAGCAACTACATTCTCTTTACCTTGCTTGTAGTAGATGACATATGGAAATGTTTCAATAAACTCCACCCAACGAGCATGCCTTTTGTTCAGCTTGTGTTGCCCCTTCAAATACTTCAAGGATTCATGATCAGTGTGGATCACGAACTCTTTTAGCCAAAGGTAGTGTTGCCACGTCTCTAAGGCTTGAACCAATGCATATAGCTCTTTGTCGTAAGTAGGGTAATTCAAGGTTGCCCCACTTAGCTTCTCACTAAAGAATGCAATCGGTCTTCTCTCCTAAATAAGCACTGCCCCAATACCTAATCCTGAAGCATCACATTCAATTTCAAACGTTTTAGTAAAGTTAGGTAAAGCAAGTAATGGTGCTTGAGTCAACTTATTTTTAAGCGTCTGAAAGGCCTTCTCTTGTTGCTCTCCCCAACTGAACCCCACGTTCTTCTTAATCACCTCAGTAAGTGGTGCTGCAATGGTGCTAAAATCCTTCACAAATCTCCTATAAAAGCTCGCTAGTCCATGGAAACTCCGCACATTACTTACATTGGTTGGACTAGGCCATTCTTGGATCGCACGCACCTTTTCTCATCAACCTGTATTCCCTGCGCACTAACAACAAAACCAAGAAACACAAGTTTGTCTGTGCAAAAAGTGCACTTCTTGAGGTTAGCATATAATTGTTCCTGTCGAAGCACTTCTAAAACATCCCTCAAGTGTGACATATGATCTTCCAAATTTTTGCTGTAAATAAGAATGTCATCAAAATAGACAACCACAAATTTTCCAATAAATGTCCTTAGAACATGGTTCATAAGTCTCATAAACGTACTAGGTGCATTAGTTAACCCGAAAGGCATTACTAACCACTCATACAATCCATATTTTGTCTTAAATGCAGTCTTCCATTCATCACCTTCTTTCATTCTAATTTGGTGATATCCACTTTTCAGATCAATTTTAGAAAAGACACTAGACCCATGTAACTCATCTAACATATCATCTAAGCGAGGAATGGGATGACGATACTTTACCGTGATGTTGTTGATGGCGCGACAGTCAACACACATTCTCCATGTCCCATCCTTCTTAGGCACCAAAATCACTGGCACTGCACATGGACTCATGCTCTCTCTCACGTACCCCTTCTCCATTAATTCATCGACCTACCTTTGGAGTTCCTTTGTCTCCTCCGGATTACTCCTGTAAGCTGGCTTGTTTGGAATTGATGCTCCGGGTACAAGGTCAATCTGGTGCTCAATACCTCGAACAGGTGGTAATCCCTTTGGAATCTCCTCAGGAAAGACATCTTCAAAGTCCTGCACAAGAGACACAACCACACTAGGCAAAGAGTTAGATAAGTCGTTAGTAGTCGAACATGTTTCCTTAAAAACCAGCAACAACATAGGTTGCCTCATCACTAACGCTCTCCTTACTACACTCGCTCTTGCCACACAACTCTCCTTTTGCAAGGCTGCCCTCTCCTTTTCACTCACCACCAAAGTTGATTCCCCTTCAACTTGGCCTCTCACACTCTTTCCAGCCTTCCTCTCCTTTTCCTTTTGATCTTGACTTTTATATTTTTTTTCTTCCCATTGTCTTTTGCTCTCTCACTCTCACTCTGCTTTTCACTCACCTTATGTTTTGCAAAAGACTGTTGTAGCTGCAATTGGTCCTCATACACTTGTTTAGGTGTTAAAGGTTTAAGGTTAAAAGTTTTTCCTTGGTGAACAAGCGTATACTTGTTAGAAAAGCCATCATGAACAACCTTCCTATCAAATTGCCATGGCCTCCCCAACAACACATGACATGCTTGCATTGGCACTACATCACATAACACCTCATCATCATACCTACCAATGCGAAAACCAATCAAGGCTTGCTTACTCACCTTAGTCTCACCACTATCATTCAACCACTGCAATTTATATGGACTAGGGTGTCTAACAGTTTTGAGCCCCAGCCTCTCAACAATAAAATTGCTCACTACATTGGTGCAACTCCCTCCATCAATAATCAAACTACAAATGTGATCTCCTAAATAACATCTAGTATGAAATATATTTTCTCTTTACACCTCCTCTTCTTCCTTCACCTGCACATTCAGCGCTCGCTTCACTACTGCCACTAGCCTTCCCATTGCAGGCTCCTCATCATCACTAACATCCTTTAATGGTGGCATATCATCTTCTTCACTATCCCCCTCAGTCTCATACTCACCATCATCACGCAAAATCATCACACGCCTATTTGGACATTGACTAGCAATATGGCCTCTACCTTGACATTTAAAGCATCTAATGTCACGAATTCTAGAAGTAGAAGATTCAGGGTTACCTTGATTACCAGGAGTAGAACCCGCTTGCCTCAGCTCCCCTTTTGGTTTGGTAGGTAAAGGCTTTTCTTCCTTCTTCCATTAATTAGTCTTCCAAGTGGATGAACCATTACCCTGTTGAAATCGTGCACTACTACTACCCTTCCGCTTGTGCTGGTTCTCAACCTTTATAGCCATGTGAACCATATCCTCCAATTCTACATAATGCTGCAATTCAACCACATTTTGGATTTCTCTATTCAACCCAGCAAGGAATCTAGCCATTGTAGCCTCTCTATCCTCTTCTACATTCGCCCTAATCATAGTGACTTCCATCTCCTTGAAGTACTCATCTACACTTCGGCTTCCCTGCCTTAGAGTTTGCAACTTGTTGTGCAATTCACGATAGTAATACGCAGGTATAAACCGCTTTCTTATCACTCTTTTCATCTCTTCCCAAGACTCAATAGGTGGCTCGCCACTCCTTCTTCTATTCAACATTAATTGATCCCACCACACTATAGCATAATCTGAAAATTCAATGGCAGCAAGTTTCACCTTCTTTCTCCCACTATAGTTGTGACAATCAAACATCATCTCCACCTTTTTCTCCCATTCTAAATACGCCTCGGGATCATTCTTCCCTTGGAAAGGAGGAATCTTCATCTTTATGCTACTCAATTGATCATCCTCTCTATTCCTATATCCTCTATCTTCCCAATCTCTAGTCCCTCTATTCCGACCACTATAACCTCTATAACTCCCAACAGAAGGCTCATCAAAGTCATCACCCGACATTTCATCTCCACCCCTCTGTACTCTCCTAGAACGACTCTCCCTCTTATGCCCTTGGAATACGTTTGTGGATTGCTCTAGTCTTTGCTCTACCGTCTCATGAATTTGTTCCATTCCTTCTTGGAACATCCTCTTCATTTCTCCCCTCAACGCCTCAATTACTAACCTAGCATCAAACCTTCCCCTCTCACCTTCCGAAGGATGTTGTCTCGACATAGTTCCTGCAGAAAAGATTAGTACAACACAAATATATATATGATCAAACCTCACGATACATTCCCTTACGTGTTTCGCTCAAATGATGATATCACACAGTCACTCGTGTATTCTCACAAACAACGATGATATCACTCACCAATTTCCTCTTCTCAATTCTCTTGGAACTAACCTGAACTACATCAATTTCCTTCCGTAGAATTCAAAACCAACTCTAAGGTTCGTAAAATTTTCCTCTATTTTTTCTATTCGATTTTTTTTTTGTCTCTGTTTTTTTTTTTTTGGCTTTTGATCACGTTTCTCTTTTCTTTTCTTTTCCCTTCTTCTTTTTTTTTTTTTTGGTCGTGATTTTTACTCTTTTTTTTTTTTTACAATCGACTAGTAAATACTACACTATCAAAAGACAATTAATATTGCGGAATTGAACACGATAATTGATATGAACGATTGGAGTTAGGGTTTTTGATATTACCTTCCTCAATCGAACTTGATGTTTTGACAAACCTAAGCTCTGATACCAAACTGATATGAACCACGCCAACTCGTGACGAAACCCAATACCAATACGTTCGGAAATTCGTTGCCTAAGACGCCCAAACACCTAAAGTAGAAAACCACGACCCGTTGTCTATAAGCGAGACAAGAACCTTGGTATAAAAGTGAAGACGCCACAATCGGGATGGAAAACCGATTGATAAGTTGGGATGAACGCCACGGAAATCAATCCGATAAGTTCGAATTAAGTTCTTGAAGAACCAAGAGAGGTGCCTCTCAAAAGTGTTTAATGTTCAATGATGTCTTATCTCCAATGTTCTAAACCCTAGGAGCTTTTATACTAGGGTTACAATTCGTGTAAAAACAAGTCCAAAACGACGTAGTTTAGTTAAGTGACATAAAAACGCGAAACAGAACAAGCTGGCCGACAGGGGATACACGGCCTGTGTACACGCCCGTGTACCTTGGCCGTGTACTTGTCTGTGCAACTTCTGGCAACATACACGCCCGTGTACTTTGACCGTGTATCTGTCTGTGCAACTTTTGGCAACATACACGCCCGTGTACTTTAGCCGTGTATCTTTCTGTGGATTTGCTTGACTCCATACACGACCGTGCCTTTTAACCGTGTATCTAGCCGTGTATGATTCTAGGCAATCTTGAGATTCCTACACGGTCGTGCCTTGAAAGTACACGCCCTCTTCAACCCGTGTCCGGTGTGACTTGTATAAGAGCAAGGGTCTTCCTATGGTTGTTCCAATCCATTCCAACTTCATGATTGCCCCAGTCCTTCCCGGCTTCATGGACATCCTTTATCAACCCGTTAAGTGCTTCCTTGAGTTGTTTCGCTCGACTTCTTGTGATCGGTCCAGGCGGCACTTTAAGAGGATCTACATTCCTTCTTCCGGCTTGACTCTCATCATGGATCTCATCACTTCGCCACCATACTTTTCCCTACCGGAACTTTTTATGTCCATTACCGAGTTGCAGAACTGGTGGCCCAATTCCTGGAAGGAAAATCTTACATCCCGGCTCTACTGGCTGAACAGATCCAAAACTTAAACTTTGTCAAGGAAAAGGGACACAGGATCCTCCGCTCAAATATCAACCTTATCTTAATCTGGTTTATAAGCCACCTTAAGTGTTTTGGGCTGAACTTGGTCCGGAAAACTTTGGCTCAACAAATAGACGTCGTGGACTCATGCATAGAGAAGATAAAGCTGCCCAATGACCTTACCAGCCACAGTTGGGTAGAAGTGCTTAAAAGTTTCAGCGCCAACGATATCTTGTGGACAGTTAGATGGAGTTGTTGCGACAAAGTTATCTTAACCTGCAGTAACTTTCAAGCCATGCCTCTAATCGGTATCAGCGGATGTATAGGTTATCATCCCAACTCAATGGTCCGCTAGTTCAGTACTATTCAGGACATAGTTTATCGGCCTTCACTGGGAGAAATCACATTTGAGTATCAAGACCTGAACTTACTAGTAGCTAAAAATTTTGCCAAGCTGGCAGAGGTTAAGGCACTATGGGAGGCCTAAATCGAGAGTCCTAATGTAGACCTTAGAGAGCTGGATAGCGAAGTAGGCAAGTACCGAGCCACCAGGGATTTCGTAATCTACCAGCTATATTAGACAGGGGAAAGGGCGTACCGGGTCCTAGATATCACCCAACCTAAGCCAAACAAGGTAGACCTAGAGCTGAAAACCTACCTGGAGCAAGTCAGGGCTCGAATGGAAGTATATTTTGAGGCTGCGAACTACAAAAAGGATATCTGGAAGGGCCGATTCAAGGAATCTGATCAAAGGAATAAGGCCTTGCAAGCTCAACTGGAAAAGACCCAAGCTAGAGTCAGAGAGTTGGAAGCTGTCATCAATGGAAAGCTGGCGCTTACGCAGCAAAAGACTAAGAGAACTAGAAAATAGATCCTTATTGTACTTTTTTTTCAAGTATCGAACTCTAAGTTTCCAATATTAATAAAAATAAAGTTTTAGTATTATATCATTAATCAATTGTTGGCCCCTTTATTTTAGCATCTGTGTGATACATGCATCATATTTTCATGCATACATTAAACTAAGGAAAATGAGCCTCAGGTATTAAAGATAGCTCCTAAACAACCAAACCCTCCAAGGAGCCCAATCTACACTCGTTCAAGAACCAAAACGGCAAACAGTGGCAACAATAGCGACAACCACAATAACACAAGTGCCGACGCCGCCTCAGACCCTAGGATCGTATCCCTGGAACAAACGGTCCAACAGCTAGCTGCACAAGTCCACCTCCTGACTGAGAGCATTGGCCTCCTTCACACTACCCAACCGACTCAAGAAGAACACTCAGGGGCTAGAAAGGGGAAAGTAGTGGAAGGTCAACCTCCAGAATATGAAGAGATCAATTCCCACCTCAACCCAGCCTTTGAGTATAAACCGAGAGCCAACCAGGGTCCGACCTCTGATGACCTAAAGAGGGAAATGGAGGACAAACAAAAGGAGATGGAAAAGAGACATTTTCAGTAACTGGCTGACAAAATGAAGACAATAGAGGGGCTTGACTTTTTCGAACAGGACGGGATCACTAGCTTGCCAGCATATGGGGAGGAGGTACCTCGATAAGTTCAAGACCCCGGAATTTAAAAAGTACGATGGTACTGGATGCCCTAAGATGCACATAAGGCTATACGTTCGGAAGATGAGCAAATATGCTTAATATGACCAGCTTATGATCCAGACCTTCCACGATAGCCTTACAGGCCCTGCCCTCGTCTAGTATGCTCACCTAGACTTCAATCAGGTCAATACTTGGGAAAGACTTACTCGAGCTTTCTACGACCAATACAAGTTCAACATCGAAGTTTCCCCCTCAGTAATCGACCTGGGAAGTCTTCGGAAGAGACACGTTGAGTCTTTCAAGGAGTATGCTCAGCAATGGAGAGCTCAAGCCGCCAGGGTAGCAACCTCGATTTCTGAAAAAGAGCTGACTTTCATATTTGTCAACACTCTCGATAAGACTTACTTCTCACATCTGGTGGGCCAGACGTCATCCAGTTTTGCAGAAGTAGTGGCAGCGGGGTGCCGGATCGAAAATGCCATCACAACAGGCAGAGTCCAAACAATAGATCCTCCGAGGGTCACATCATCACAAAGGCCCTTGGGAGGTAACAAAGCCAAGGAGTCTACCATCAACACAATTAACTTCAGTAAAGCAGACAAGGCTGGGACCCGTGTGACATTCCAAACTATGAGTGCCCCAGTCCAGCACTCCCCAACAAATCACGCCCAGGCCACCAAAGTCCCGAGACAGTTCACTCAAATCTCGATCCCACTTAGCCAGGTCTTTGCTCGGCTGCGGGCGGATAATTTGATCAGCTTCGAGATCCCGAATGACCGGTACAAGCCTAGAAATTTCGACTCAAGCCTCAAATGTGACTATCATATGGGCTAAGAGGGGCATTCTACAGATAGATGCTAGAGGCTCCGAAACAAAATCTAGGATCTGATTGACGCTGGGATTGTGCAACTGGACTTTGTTAACACCCCGGCACCTAATGTCAACACTAATCCACTGCCCAACCATAAGGCCACTGTCAATATGATCACATCCGAAGAGCCAGATCCCAAAGAATCCTCAAGTCAGCAAAAGGCAACAGAGCAGCAGAAAAGTCACCCACGCCAAACTCTGGAGAAAACCCCCAAATCACATATAAAAAAGAGATGGTTAGCTAGAGACCCAACGGTCGGTACCTTAGGAGAATCGCATGGGAGATTCGAGTACTTGGTAAATTACTCTTATACCCCAACCGAGTATGGGCCGCTTAGTGGATGGGTGATAAGATCACATTATACTTATATTTTCTTTTGGACTTATATTAAATTTATTTCAATAATATAAGAAAATATAAAGAAATGATACTTAATGGTGTTTATTGTGAAAATACAGGTTTTGAGGACCCAAAAGTAAATTACAAGTTAATTGGAGGAGTTTTTTACAAAATTGAAGAAGTGAGCGGAGGATTGCACTAAAGGCCGCCGGCCTTGGGCCGGCTTACATTCAAGGCTGCCGGCTTTGAGCCGGCCTTCATTCAAGGCCGCCGGCCTTGAACCGGCCTTCATTACTCCCCGGATATCCATTGCGAAAATCTCTCCAAAATCGTATCTTAATTAATTTGCTGACTCAAATCCTCATCAGATCAACCTTATCCCCCTCCTCTTTGGATCTATAAATAGGCCCCTCGTATGAACCTTGGAAGCATCCTTTTTGTTTTAGAATCCCTTTTGCTTAGCATCTTTTGTTTAGCATCCTTTGTTCTTCTTCTTTGTTTTAGCATCATTTGTCTTTCTTTTGAATCATTAGAATTCCCTTAGGTACTTTAGATTTTTCCAAAGTTTAGTTTGAAGAAAGAATGTCATTTTGCTGAAGTTTGCTTTCCATTGAAGAATTCAAGGAATCATTTTGGAAGATTGAAGTTCTTAAAGATTATAGCAATTGTTTCATTTACTTTATTTTCTTTTATGCCATTTATTAGTTTATTCTTGTTGTTTAATATGAATTCCATTGCATCTATTTATTTCAATTGTTTTTATGCAATTCATACCATAATGTTCTAAATCATCCTTATGGGAAACAAGATGAAGCCATAATTCGAACTAAAATGATCATTGTATTCATGTTATAGGACATATAGATATGCGGAATTTTCATATAAGAAGTCGTGCTATGAATTGTATTTTGTAATTGAAATCAATGCATAGAAATGTAAATGACTCGAAAGAGAAATTTAGGTTTTATCAAGAATTCCTAAGTAAGATTTAATAATTCATGCGGAAGCAGCGTTATTGAATTTTATTAGAAATTAACCTAAGTGTTTCATGCAATATTTTTATTAAATTTTTCACTAAGGGATTAGGAGAAATTATTTTAAGATATTAGGCAATCATATAATTGGGAAATTTATGATTGTGAATTAGAATCCTCATTTGATTTGAATTAGCGGGAGCTATTAAATTAAATTGGGGTAATGTTACTTTAAAACTTGATAAAGGATTAAGGTTTTGTTAATTTCTTGTGAAAATCCATATAACTATGAGTTATTATAACATGAATGCAATATGATTAGTAGAATTAGGGTGGATTCTATTTCCCACCATCAATTCATCATTTTTCAACCACAATTCTCTTTTTGAGCATTTAGTATAAATTCATTCAATTCTCATCAAACATCATTGCCTAAATAATATTAGAAATTGATATAGGTTTATTACTTAATCAATCTTCGTGGTTCGACACTCTTCTCTCACTATATTACTTGATCCGATCCGGTACACTTGCCGGTATTTATTCACGCTCATTTTATATCTCTTTTTGCGTGGATCAATGGGGGCCCGAGTTTAAGAAAGAAGACAACCCACCAAAAGAAGGGGAGAAGTCCGTGAACATGATAAAATCAAACGAAAAGCCGATGGTCATAAAGTGCTATGAAGGACAATCGGCGACCGAGATGCAAATTCCAAAGAAGAAGTATGTGTTCAATGTCCCAATACCCACAGAGAGGTATAAGGCGGCACCGTTTGACTATCAGGCTCTTGATCAGGAACGACCCCCTATGGTAGGAGGAATTACCCGCTCTGGGAGAGTTTATGACCTAAAACACAAAATCTCAACTAAGGAGCCTAACACGGAGGTAGGAAAAGAAGAAGAAGAGGGGCTCTCTACATTTACAAAAATGGTCAAGGTGAGTGAATATAAGATCATGGAACAACTGAACAAGGTTCCAGCCCAGATATCACTTATGGGCCTCCTTACAACCTCAGAACCCCACAGGGAAGCCCTTTTCAAAGTGCTCAAACAGATCAAGGTACCAGAGGGCATCGCTATAGAAAAATTGAGTCATGTGGTAGATTCCATCTTCACCATGGACCAAATATCTTTCTCCCTCGAAGAGCTAGGAGAAGACGGAGACCAACATGCAAAATCGCTGTTCATAGTGGTAAAATGCAACGACACAATCGTCTCTCGAGTACTCATTGACAATGGGTCATCTCTCAATGTATGCCCATTGGCTACCTTCGACCTATTGGGGGTCGATCCAAGCAAGATCAAACCAAGCTCGACAGTGGTTAGGGCTTTCGACGGATCAAAGAGAGACATGGTAGGGGAAATAAGCTTGCCAGTAGAGATTGACCTGCAGGTATTCTACATCTCCTTCCAAGTCCTCGACATCCCAAGGTCTTTTAATCTACTTTTGGGAAGGCCATGGATACATACCGTTGGAGCCATACCCTCAAGCCTCCATTAGAAGGTCAAATTCATTGCAAATGGACAGATCATCACCATGCTGGGAGAGCAAGATTATGCCATCTATAAAGAAACCGCCATACCTTACATTGGGGAGGACGGTTCTGAAGACTTTGGTCTCTAAATATTCAACGAGGTGAATGTGGTGATCAGCAAGGAAGGCCATCAATTTAAGGAGGGACAATGAAGGACGTTTAGACTAGGTATGTTCTTACAGCCCAAAAAGAGGCACAAGCTAGAGGTGTAAGAGGCAGGAGGAAAGAGAAGCCAAGTAACACCTAGATGCGCTTTCCACCCCTCCAACAATCATTCAAACAAGCAACTACCATTCAAGAGCCAAGGATAAGCGAAGCTGACGTCAACAACGGGAGCCCAACCTCTCGCACGTCCAAGCAGCATCCAACTCTCCATAATTGGTTATGTTATCCATTGATAGCACTAGGTCAGCTCAAGGATAGGAAACAATTATTAAACAATTTTTATTGTGATTTCTTTTCATAATTCAATAAATTACAATTTGTCTTGCTTATATATATGTACTTTTGTTTCACTTCACCCAGATTCCCTACCATTGAACGTCAGGGACATTTCGTGCAGGTAAAAAATGAAAACATTGATTTCGTTTCCAACATTGCTGGGTCAGCTGTTGGAGGCGATGTCCTTGACCACGAAATAACACAAGAAAATTGGCAAAAACATGAACAAAGTGGAATTTCAATCGATAAGCCGGTGGAGACAGTAAATCTAGAAAGCGTTGAGAAACCTAAAAACCTCAAGATTGGGACCAGTTTAAGTGCCGAGCAAAAACGTGAGATGACTGAGTTGTTAACTGAGTATGCAGATGTGTTCGCCTGGTCATATGGCAACATGTCAGGATTAGACCAGTTAATAGTAGTTCACAAGCTTCCCACAAGGGAAGATGTCAAACCTAAAAAACATAAATTGAGAAGATTTAGGCCTAACATCTTACTAAAGATTAAAGAGGAAGTCAAGAAACTGCTAGAAGTGGGGTTCATCGAAGTATCTGACTACCTAGAATGGGTAGCAAATATAGTCCTCGTTCTAAAAAAGAATGGAAAAGTACGCGTATACGTAGACAACACTACAGGAAACTATCTTTTCTCATTTATGGACGGTTTCTCAGGATATAATCAAATAAAAATGGCTGAAGAGGATAAAACTAAAACGAATTTCATCACAACATGGGGGACTTTCTGTTACAAAGTCATGCCTTTCGGTTTAAAAAACGCCGGGGCAACGTACCAGAGAGCCATGGTCACAATACTTCACAACATGATGCATTGAGAAGTCGAAGTATACATCAACGATATGATAGCCAAGTATAAAGAAGAAGAAAGCCATATAGAAATTCTGAGAAAGTTATTTAAGCGATTGAGAAAGTTCCAGCTCAAGTTAAATCCAGAGAAGTGCACTTTCGGGGTCACGACAGGCAAGTTGTTAGGGTTTGTCATAAGCCGGGAAGGCATTAAAATCGACCTTGACAAAGTAAGGTCTATACTAGAGCTACCATCTCCACGTACTGTCAAAGAGGTAAGTGGTTTGCTGGGAAGGTTGAATTACATAGCTCGTTTTATCTCATAGCTCACAGACAAATGCCGTCCACTATTCCATCTGTTAAAAAGGAATGCCACAGTAGAATGGGACGACGAATGTGAAGAAGCATTCAGGACGATCAAAGACTATCTCATAAAGCCTCCAATCTTGATAGTCCCAAAGCAAAGGAAACCCTTATTCTTATACCTCACGATACTCCCTGAATCCATAGTATGCGTGTCGGGGCAGAAAGATGAAGAAGGAAGAGAGTGTTCCATATATTATCTAAGCAAGAAATTCACAAACGGAGAACAGAGGTATTCAGAAGTAGAGAGGACTTGCTGTACTCTGATTTGGGTCATGCATCGATTGAGGCAATACACCCTTTACTACACATTGAGCTGCTGACAAGATATGATCCTCTGAAGTACTTGGTAGAGAAACCCGTTTTGTTAGGGAGAATCTCCAAATGGCAAATGCTCTTATCAGAGTTTGATATCACATACATAAATCAGAACTCATTAAAAGGGCAATCTTTAGCCGAACAATTGGCAGAACACCCAGTCGAAGGAGATCCCCAAGAGCCACAAGCCCAATTCCCTGATGAAAATATATTAACAGTGGAAGGTACACCAGTAGAAGACTGTGGGATAGACCGCAACCTTAAGCGGAAGATGTTTTT
Source organism: Laguncularia racemosa (assembly GCA_037954665.1). Classification (NCBI taxonomy): domain Eukaryota; kingdom Viridiplantae; phylum Streptophyta; class Magnoliopsida; order Myrtales; family Combretaceae; genus Laguncularia; species Laguncularia racemosa. The sequence continues at coordinate 305,660 of JBBMOL010000267.1, forward strand.
TGATGGAGCTGCCAACGTATTCGGTTGTGGGATCGGAGCAGTGTTGATATCTCCAGACGGAACACAATTCCCTTCAGCAACAAGGTTCACATTTCCATATACTAATAATATCGCGGAATATGAGCGATGGGTGTCGAATCCAACAAAAATAAAAACCTACTCCTAGACAATGATATGATTTGTGTATAGTAGTGAGTAGGGTCGTATCCACAGGGATTGGTTAAATATATTTCTATTCAAAGCGAATAAAGAGGAAAAGAAAAATTGGGGGTTTTGTTGGTGAATCAAAGTAATATTGAAACAAGATAATAAAATCGAATATTGATAAAAGCCTAGCCAAAGGAATCAAGATAGCTTAATTCGAGGAATTGATCATCGATGCAAATGTTTTCTATCCTTATTTCTAAATAAACTGGTTATGGTTATTAACAAGCTCTAACAACCTATCTCTCCTTACTTCCTCGATAACCAAAACAAGCTCTTTGATTATTTCTCTTATCGATTAGACAACCCTAAAACAAGCTCTTAGGATTTAATCTATCAATAGCATTAAAAACTAGAGAGACCACCAATTCATGCCAGTAGATTATAAGATAACCTATTTAAACATGATCATACATCTCCATAACATGAATTCGATCATCTATTTTATAATCAAACATGTTATTGTATCACCGAGACTAGAACTATCAAACAATTACGGATTTGATGTGCTAGTTGACAATCTATTAACTTACTAATTGAGTAGAAGAGCTCTAATTCATACCAATCAACAAATATAATAATGACAAAACATTCAGAAGATATATGAATATCAAAAAACAAAGAATAGATTAAAGACAAATCAATTAGATCTCACAATTCGTGGAGAATTAAACTTCTATGACCCTTTGGCTAGAAAATCTACTTAGCTACACATGTTCATCATAAAAACGAAAATTAAAAGTAAAAACATAACAAGCCTCAGTTCCCGGTTTTATTGCTTTGCCTCCTTCCTTCCTTCTCGTCTCCAAGATGATCATAACCCTCTAGGGTTAGTTCTATTTATATTGTTAAAGGAATGGCAGATGCCGTGTCATTCCTCTGGTCGAAGTTCCACAATTTCTCTTCCTTATTTAGTATATAGCACAGCTTCATCAAGCTTCCACCATGGTTTCACCACAGCTGCCACCACGTCTTCCACCACGGCCATGTTACAAGACGTGTCTCTCTCCTTCTCATGCAGTGTGTAGCACGGTTTTAACCATGGCCGTATCTCAAACCGTGCCTCCTTCTAGACAGATACACGATCGTGTACTTCAACCGTATAGTTTCCTATGGCTTCAAAACTAAGTATACGGTCGTGTACTTCAACTACACGCCCATGTACTTTCCTCCGGTGGTGTAAATCCTTGTCTTTGATCCAAGTTGTAGATGACTTCTCTAATTTACTTGAATTAGCACCCTTGACTCCATTTAACCTGATTTATCACCATAATAGAATTAAGTGCCATTTCCTTATGATTTCTATAAAATCTATAATAAATTAACACACTTCATACTATAAAGATTGAGTATAAAATGGCTCTATCAAATTCCCCCACACTTAAACTCTTGCTTGTCCTCAAGCAATTGAATCAAATCAATTGAGAAATCCGTCATAGATTATATGAACTTTTCTTTTCATCATTCCAAGCATCTATTCATTTGTAATTCATGACTTGTAATTTTAATGTCTACTACTTCAACCAAACTGGTTTCATGTGATCAAATTACCATGGACAAAATTTAATAGCTAATCTAAACAAAACAAACTTTAATCCTCATGTTTAGCAAAAGAATTTTTATTCCAAAAGTAAATACTTAATCCACTAAGGAAAAAACCCAATTAAACTTCATTGGATATTATCAAGTATATAATCCTTGCTACATAAAGTAAAAGCATATAGTATCAACTCTTTCTATAGATTTTCTCCCTTTTTATTATAAGTCTTGTTTAATTCAATGAATGTTTACATTCATTGTTCTTTTGATATAATCAAGCATCTATTTTGACGGGTTTTTGCCCGCTTCTTTTCATGAACTTTTGCCTTTTTCGCCCTTATCGTTATAGTGAGTTCATTAAGTTGGCACATCCCGAGCTCGTCACTTAAGTGACCGGGTTTTGAGATACCCCTACGGACTCTTCCTCACTCTAACATTCAAGTTTGAATACTCTTAACTCAATTATTTGAATTATTGGAGTAATGGCTATGCTTGATATTATTATTATTTTTTTTTTTTTCACAACAACTTCAAAGAGTATACAGTTGTTAATATAACCTAGAAGTAAACTTGTTTATTTTTCACTTAGGGACTCGACTTACTCTTAGACTTCCAATTCTAAAGCTAAATACAAGTAAATTTGTTTCTTAAAGATTTCACTACTTAATTTTAACCAAGTATTCTAATCACAACAGTAGGTGAGTAAAGCATTTGAACAAGTCAATTTCACATTTTGTAGATGCTTATTACAACATTTAGTACAATCTCCAGATTTCATGATAATTTTGAAAAAAATTTGGCTTAAAATTGCTTAAGGACAAACATTCAGAGTATAAGTCAGTTCTCTATTCTCTATATTTTATTATCCTCTCCCCCTTACTTAGCTTGAACAGTGTCCTCACTGTTCCTAATTCAGCACAATTAAAGAGGAATCAACACAAGGAACATTAGAGAATAAGAGAAAAGGAATACTGGTACTTCCCTGGTATAAAGTGTAGAGTGATTGGAATTCTCCCCTTAGGCACTAGAGAGTGTCATCTGATGATATATATACCCTTGCTGCAGCTAATGAAAGAAAAGAAAGATCAAAAGAAAACTAAAACAAAATAAATTGATATGGGTTGCCTCCCATGAAGTGCCTTTCTTTAACGTCTTTGGCTAGACGTTCCTGTAATTAATCGCAATACTCGGGGTGAGTTAAACTGGTTTCTTCAATATTACATACTTGAAATCCTTCATAGAAAGGTTTCAAGCGATGACCATTGACTTTGAAGTTCTTACCGGTTTCAAGACTTACGATCTCAACTGCACCATGTGAAAATATGTTAGTGATAACAAAAGGACCAATCCACCGTGATTGTAGTTTTCTAGAGAACAACTTTAATCGAGAATGATAAAGTAGTACTTTTTGACCTACAGAAAAATTCTTTTGGGAAATCATTTGATCATGAAAATTCTTTGTTTTTTCCTTGTAGATTTTAGTACTCTCATAAGCTTCTCTTCGAATTTCCTCAAGTTCTTGTAATTAAAGTTTTCTGTGCTCACCAACCTCATCCATTCGCATGTTACATTGTTTTACAGCCCAGTACGCCCTATGTTCTAGCTCCACAGGGAGGTGACACGATTTGCCAAATACCAAACGGTAAGGAGACATACCTATAGGGGTCTTGTAAGCTGTCCGATAGGCCCATAATGCATCTTCAAGTCTTGTGCCCCAATCCTTCCTGCTTGGATTGACGGTTTTTTCCAGAATAGACTTGATTTCTCGATTTGAAACTTCTGCCAATCCATTGGTTTGAGGGTGGAATGCGGTGGAAGTGCGATGAGTGACCCTGTATATTTTTAGTAGAGTTTCCACTACTCTATTACAAAAGTGTGTACCATGATCACTGATAAGAGCCTTTGGTGTCCCGAACCTAGCAAAAATATGAGATTTAACAAAATCCACAACAACTTTGGCATCATTAGTTTCGGGTTGCTTTGGCTTCCACCCATTTTGAAACATAATCCACAGCAAGAAGGATGTAAACATTACCGAAAGAAGGAGGAAAAGGACCCATAAAGTCAATACCCCATATATCAAATATTTCACATGCAAGAATAGGGGTAAGTGGCATTTGGTCTCTACGTCCTAAGTTGCCAATTTTTTACATCGTTCACAAGACTTACAAAACATAAAAGAATCACGAAACAATGTAGGCCAAAACAAACCACATCCTAATACCTTTTGAGCTATCCTCTTTGGGCCAAAATGTCCACCAGATGCATATGAGTGACAAAATTGCAAGACAGAAGGAATATCGTCTTGAGAAATACACCTTCTAATGATCTGATCAGCACAATGTTTCCACAAATATGGATCATCCCATACATAGTACTTAGCATCACTTTTAATTTTATCTTTTTGAGCCCTAGACAAATCACTTGGTAGTGTTTTAGTAACCAAATAGTTGACAATATCGACATACCACGGAATTATCTTTTGAATAGAAAAGAGATACTCATCTGGGAAATCATCTTGTATTGGTGTTGACCCTTCACTGATAGGTATTCTACTGAGGTGGTCGGCAACTAAGTTTTCAGAGCCTTTCCTATCGCGTATTTCTAGATCAAACTCTTCTAATAAGAGTATCCATCAAATAAGTCTTGGTTTCGCCTCCTTCTTCGCGAGCAAGTATTTGAGAGCAGCATGATCAGAGTAAACAATTACCTTAGTACCAAGTAAATATGATCTAAATTTTTCTAATGCAAAAACAACAGCCAAGAGTTCTTTTTCCGTTGTGGAATAGTTGCATTGAGCATTATCCAATGTTCTGGAAGCGTAATAAATGACATGAGAAGCTCTTCCAACTATTTGGCTAAGAACGGCTCCAACTGCATAATTGCTCGCATCACACATAATTTCAAAGGGAAGCTTCCAGTCAGGTGGTTAGATGATTGGAGTAGAAGTTAACTTATCCCTTAATGTGTCAAAAGCATGCTTACAGGCCTCATCGAACTCAAATGTCACTTCTTTTTGCAGCAATCGACATAGGGGTTGAGTAATTTTGGAAAAATCCTTGATGAAGCGTCGATAGAATCCTGCACTCCTAAGAAAAGAGCGAATTTCCCGTACACTTACGGGGTAAGGTAAAGATTTAATCAATTCTACCTTAGCTTTATCGACTTCAAGCCCCTTAGAGGATACAATATGACCTAAAATGAGACTCTATTCAACCATAAAGTGACATTTTTCATAATTCAACACTAGGTTCTTATCTATACATCTTTGAAGCACTTTTGTAAGGTTAGTCAAACATGAATCAAAAGAATTACCATAGACGGTGAAATCATCCATGAAAACCTCTATGATATTTTCCACATAATCTGAAAATATACTAACCATACACCTTTAGAATGTGGCTGGGGCATTGCAGAGCCCAAAAGGCATCCTTCGATACGCAAAAGTACCGAATGGACAAGTGAAAGTAGTCTTCTCTTGATCTTCCGGTGCCACTAGAATTTGATGAAAACCTGAATAACCATCAAGACAACAATAGTGAGAATGGCCAGCCAAACGTTCCAGCATCTGATCAAGAAAGGGAAGAGGGAAGTGATCTTTTCTAGTTGACGCATTTAGCTTCCTGTAATCAACACAAACCCTCCAACCATTCTGAACCCGAGTAGGAATTAACTCACCATCAGAGTTTTCAATCATAGTCAAGCCTGTTTTCTTTAGAACTACTTAAATTGGACTTACCCATTTGCTATCGGAAATTGGATAGATCATACCTGCATCAAGAAGTTTCAAGATCTCTTTCTTAACTACCTCCATCATAGGCGGGTTCAAACGACGCTGAACTTCCCTTGAAGGTTTGCAATTATCTTCCATTAAAATCTTATGCATGCATGTGGAGGGGCTTAGTCCTTTGATATCGGCTATGGACCATCCAATGGCTTCTTTATACTCTCTTAGCACCCGAATCAACTTTTCTTCTTCTAAAATACTTAGTTTGTTAGAGACTATCACAGCAAGAGTCTCATTTTTTCCTAAGAAGATGTACTTTAGATGTTCAGGTAAGGGTTTTAATTCCAACTTTGGTGCCTGCACAATGGAGGGAAGAAGTATTGTGTTAGAAGGGGGTAAATTAATGTAGGACACATCATACCTGGTAGGTTTTAATGATTCCAACTCCCAAATCATGTCCTGCAAATCAGAGAATATTACAAGCTTCTCCTTAAGAGTTTTCAATGTATTAATAGTAAGACTCCTATTAAGTACAATTTTCAACTCATCATCATCTATCAAATCAAATGTAGCCTGTGTTAATGGGTCAATAACATCCACAACAAAAACAGGGGATATATCACTAGGATATTTCATGGCATCATAAATATTAAATTTAATCACTTCACCATCAAATTCCATAGTGAGGTTACTGTCATGTACATCAATTTTCGTTCTGGATGTCTTAAGAAATGGTCTCCCTAATAATATCATTGAGGAATTACGAGAATCATCATTCTCCATGTCAAGCACATAAAAATCTGCAGGGAAAACCAACCCATTAACTTGTACTAAAACATCTTCTAGGACTCCCTCAGGATAGACATTGGACCTATCAGCAAGTTGAACAATAACACCCGTTTCCTTCAAGGGACCAACATTCAAGCTTTAATAAACAGATAAAGGCATAACATTGATTGAAGCTCCTAAATCACACATAGCTTTAGTGATTCCAAGATTACCTATTTTGCAAGGAATAGTAAACATACCTGGATCCTTACATTTAGGAGGAAGCTTCTTCTGAAGAATAGCTGAAACATTTTCACCCACACTAATCTTTTCATTACCTTTCAGCTTTCTTTTGTTAGTGCACAATTCTTTGAGAAATTTAGCATAACGAGGTACTTGCTTAATTGCATCCAGCAAAGGAATATTTACCTCAACTTTGCAAAAAGTTTCAAGAATCTCCTTTTCTTCAGCTTCATTCTTGGTTTTCGCTAATTTAGAGGGGAAAGGAGGTGCTGTTATCATGACTTTTGGTGGTTCAACAAGGGATCCTTTGATCTGGTTGTTCTGCTGGCTTGGAGTTGCAGTCTCTTTCTCAAGATTAGTTCGGTGTCCTTTCTCATTTGATCCTTGCAATTTCGTTCCACTTCTCAAGGTAATTGCATTAGTGCTTTGCTTTGGATTTGTAATAGTTTGACAAGGTAACTTACCTTGAGTTTCTAACCTGTTTATAGAAGAAGCAAGTTGGCTTACCTGATTTTCCAAGTTGTGGATGCTCTGCTTTGTCTCATCCTGAAATTGTTTTGTATTAACAGCAAGTGATTTAACAATTTCTTCAAGAGACATACCTGAAGTGGAAGGAGCTTGGGGTATTTGGTTTGATGGCTTAGGGTGGAATTGTTGGAAATGTTGTGGGTTATTGCCGTATCGGAAGTTAAGATGATCCCTCCATCCAGGATTATAAGTATTTGAGTAGGGATCATATTTCCTTTGTGGTTGTCCTGGGAATCCTCCTACAGCATTGGCGTGTTTATGATTGTCATCTTGCAATGTGGGGCACATGTCGGTAGGATGATTAGGAGCAGCACAAATTGCACAAGCCTTCACCTGTTGGGTATTTCCAAGAGCTAGCTGGTGCACAAGGGAGGTTAGGTTAGAAATTTGATGTTTAAGGTTAGACACACTTACCTCATTTACCTTCCTTGAAGACGTATCATGCCTATACCCAAATTGTTGCGAATTAGCAGCCATAATGGAGATCAATTCCCTAGCTTGACCAGGGGTTTTGTTTACTATGGTGCCTCCACTTGCAGCATCCATCATCTTCCTTTCCATCGGAAGCAGGCCTTCATAGAAGTATTGGATGAGAAGTTGTTCATATATCCCATGTTGTGGACAGCTTGCACACAGTTGCTTGAACCTCTCCCAATACTCATGAAGAGTCTCGGTGTCCCTCTGTTTGATGCCACAAATTTCTCTTCTTATACTAGTGGCTCTGGATGCGGGGAAGAATTTGTCTAAGAAGTGTCTCACCATATCTGTCCAAGTGGTTATAGAACCTGTAGGCAAATAAAACAACCAATCTTTAGCTTTAGTACTTAAAGAAAATGGAAAAGCACGTAACTTGATTTGATCGTCGGTTATTCCTTACGGCCTCATACTAGAACACACTATATGAAACTCTTTCAAATGTTGTGAGGATCTTCATTCTCAAGACCATGAAAGGTGGGTAGCAAATGTATCAACCCAGATTTCAACTCGAATTCAACAGCTAGTTCGGGATAGTGAATACAAAGGGGTTGTTGATTCACATCTAGTGCAGCCAATTCTCGCAATGTTTTTTCGGGATTTGCCATATCGTCTTCTTTTTCAGAATCAATGGATGAATCAGAAAAATCTGATGCCAAGTTCAGTCCTGGGGATGATCTAGCTTCTCTTCGCAGCCTCTTAAGAGTCTTCTCAATCTCTGGATTATAAGTGAGTGCACCTGTCTGAGAAGAACGAATCATACAAAATAGAAATAAATTTGACACCAATCCCTGGAACGGCGCCAAAATTTGATGGGTGTCGAATCCAACAAAAATAAAAACCTACTCCTAGACAATGATATGATTTGCGTATAGTAGTGAGTAGGGTTGTATCCACAGGATTGGTTAAATATATTTCTATTCAAAGCGAATAAAGAGGAAAAGAAAAATGGGGGGTTTTTTTTGTGAAGCAAAGTAATATTGAAACAAGATAATAAAATCGAATATTGATAAAAGCCTAGCCAAAGGAATCAAGATAGTTTAATTCGAGGAATTGATCATCGATGCAAATGTTTTCTATCCTTATTTCTAGATAAACCGGTTATGGTTATTAACAAGCTCTAACAACCTATCTCTCCTTACTTCCTCGATAACTAAAACAAGCTCTTTGATTATTTCTCTTATCGATTAGATAACCCTAAAACAAGCTCTTAGGATTTAATCTATCAATAGCATTAAAAACTAGAGAGACCACCAATTCATGCCAGTAGATTATAAGATAACCTATTTAAACATGATCATACATCTCCATAACATGAATTCGATCATCTATTTTATAATCAAACATGTTATTGTATCACCGAAACTAGAACTATCAAACAATTACGGATTTGACATGCTAGTTGACAATCTATTAACTTGCTAATTGAGTAAAAGAGCTCTAATTCATACCAATCAACAAATATAATAATGACAAAACGTTCAGAAGATATATGAATATCCAAAAACAAAGAATAGATTAAAGACAAATCAATTAGATCTCACAATTCGTGGAGAATTAAACTTCTATGACCCTTTGGCTAGAAAATCTACTTAGCTACACATGTTCATCATAAAAACGAAAATTAAAAGTAAAAACATAACAAGCCTCAGTTCCCGGTTTTATTGCTCTGCCCCTTCCTTCCTTCTTGTCTCCAAGATGATCCAAGATGATCATAACCCTCTAGGGTTAGTTCTATTTATATTGTTAAAGGAATGGCAGGTGACCTTTTGCTAGCAAGATACGAAAATATCTTTCCTTTTTCAAGTAAATCTCGAGAAGAAAATAATCATCCGCCCGGCACGCCCTACAACATGGCCGTGTGTCAGGCCGTACCTTCCTCTATGTATAATTCACATATCATCTTCCGTATCCAGTGTGTGCCACGTCTTCCACCACGACCAGATGTCAAGCCGTGTCATCCTCTGGTCGAAGTTCCACAATTTCTCTTCTTTATTTAGTATATAGCACGGCTTCTTCAAGCTTCCACCACGGTTTCCACCACAGCTGCCACCACGTCTTCCACCACGCCGTGTTACAAGACGTGTCTCTCTCCTTCTCATGCAGTGTGTAGCACGGTTTTAACCATAGCCGTATCTCAAACCGTGCCTCCTTCTAGATAGATACACAGTCTGTACTTCAACCGTGTAGTTTCCTGTGGCTTCAAAACTAAGTACACGGCCGTGTACTTCAACTACACGGCCATGTACTTTCCTCCGGCGGTGTAAATCCTTGTCTTTGATCCAAGTTGTAGATGACTTCTCTAATTTACTTGAATTAGCACCCTTGACTCCATTTTACCTGATTTATCACCATAATAAAATTAAGTGCCATTTCCTTATGATTTCTATAAAATCTATAATAAATTAACACACTTCATACTATAAAGATTGAGTATAAAATGGCTCTATCAATGAGGCATACATCCTCGGCCTCAAAATGGCTTGCTACATGGAAATCCGTGAATTAGAAGTGTACGGAGATTCATCACCCATCATACTACAAACGAGAGGGGAATATAAGACTAAAGACCCCAAGTTGATACCGTACCATCAACATTTGACAAAGCTAATCGAGGAATTCGAGGCAATTACTTTCACATACGTCCCGAGAACTCAGAATTAGTTTGCAGATGCACTCGCCACACTAGCATCTATAATTCAGATAACAGGGGGAGTCGAAGTCCAACCATTGAAAATAGACATAAAAAATCGGCCCGCCTACTGTTTGGTAATTGAAAAAGCACAAGATAATAAACCTTGGTATCATGACATCAAAACTTTTCTCCAAGAAAGCAAATACCCTGAAATGGCTAGCAAAAATGACCAAAGAACGCTCAGAAGGTTAGCAAGTCATTTCTTATTAAGTGAGTCTGTGCTTTATAAAAGATTGCCTAATACCACCTTACTAAGATGTATGGATAGAAATGAGGCATGTGAACTAATGAAAGAAGTGCATGAAGGGGTATGTGGACCTCATATAAACGACTACGTGTTGGCCCGAAAAATCATGAGGTTAGGTTACTATTAGCTAACCATGGAATCAGATTGCATTAAATATATTAAGCACTGTCATTTGTGTCAAGTGTAAGCAAACCAGATAAATGCTCTGCCCAATGAGTTGCATTCGTTATCAGCACCATGGCCTTTCTCCATGTGGGGGATCGACATAATCGGTCTAATCACTCCGACAGCATCCAATGGCCACAGGTTCATATTGGTAGCCATTGATTACTTCACCAAGTGGGTAGAGGCTTCACCATATGCCAATGTAACCAAAGAGGTAATAGTTCGATTCTTGAAGAGGGACATAATAGCTCGATATGGAGTTCCTGAGTCAATCATCGCCAACAATGGTACCAATCTCAACAACAAGTCGATGACAGATCTATGTCAACAGTTTCACATAAACCATAGAAATTCAACTCCCTACCAACCTCAAATGAACGGGGCAGTAGAAGCAGCCAACAAGAATATCAAAAGAATCATCGAAAAGATGACAGTCACTTACAAAGATTGGCATGAGATGTTGCCATTCGCTCTCATGGCTTATAGGACCTCAATTAGAACATCTACTGGAGTTACCCCATATTCATTGGTATACGATACTGAGGCAGTGCTACCAATCGAGGTCGAAATACCATCATTTAGAATTCTATCAGAAACGCAGTTAAATGAACCAGACTAGGTAAAGAAGAGGCTTGATCATTGAATCTGATTGACGAAAAAAGACTCACTGCATTATGTCATGGCCAGTGTTACCAACAAAGGATGGCCCAAGCATTTAACAAGAAAATGAGGCCTCGATGCTTCAAAGAAGGGGATTTGATGCTAAAGAAAGTCCTCCCAAATGCTCAAGATTCCAAAGGGAAATTTACCCCAAACTATGAGGGTCCATATGTGGTAAAGAAGGTGTTGTTAGGCGGTGCTCTGATATTAACTCAAATGGATGGTCTAGAATTGAGAGATCCCATCAATGCAGATGATGTTAAAATGTACTATCCTTAGGCAAGGGAATTGAAATTTTGCCATTGTTTATGAAAGCCAATGTTCAATACAAATTTCGTTGAGTCCAGTTTTCATTTTCTTTTACAAGCAAAGTTAATGTCTCTAAATGATCGATAATCCCAACCAATTCTCATTAAAACAAACATTCCTAAACACATTACCCATCATTTCACCGATGAATGATGAACATTGAAATGACAATGAATCTCAATAAATTTTGTGATATAATTCTCCCTACTTTTGAGCATTAAAACCTGGTACATTAGTAGGATAATACTACCATCAAAAGAGCCATGCGCATAAGAAAGGAAGCACATCAAGACCCTCAACCGTGTTTTCAAGTAAGAGTAAGCAAAAGAGAAGCAAACCAGCATGAAGGATCGGTTGTTTGGTTGCTATCCACGATAAATTGGTAAGCATCTTAGAATAAATAACTATCATCCACGTATCATAAAGCATCCCATATCAAATCATTTAACCCATTCATTAGAAGCATTTTCAAAAGCATAAGTTAGTCAACCCACATTGGGGCACTTTCCAAAACATCCTCTCTCAGGGTCAGCCCGTAAGGGCACCTTTTCGAGATGTGTCTTCCTACTATAGGTCAGTCAGCCCACGATGGGGCACTTGCCTAAACATCCTCTCTTAAGGGTCAGCCCATAAGGGCACCTTTTTGAGACGCTTCTCTACCGTAGGTTAGTCAGCCTATAATGGGGGCATTTACCTAAATATTTCTTCTTAAGGTTAGCCTGTAGGGGCACTTTTGAAACGTTTCTTCCCACTATAGTTAGTTAGCCCGCAAAAAGGGGGCACTTTCCTAAACATCCCTTCAAAATGTCAGCCTATAGGGGTACCTTCTAGGGTATGTCCTCTCGCTATAGGTTAGGTAGCCCACAAAAGGGTGCTTTCCTAGACATCCTTTCTTGAAGTTAGCTCATAGGAGTGCTTTTCAAAGCTATCGACTAATTAGCTCATAGGAGCACTTTTCGAATCCATCGATCAATTAACGCATAGGAGTGCTTTTCGAATTTATCAATCGGTTAGCTTAGATGAGCACCTTTTGAACCCACCGATTAGTTAGCTCAAAGGAGCACTTTTCGAATCCATCGATTAGTTAGCTCAAAGGAGCTCTCTTTGAATTTATCAATTAGTCAGCTCATAGGAGCATTTTTTCAAATTTGTCGATAACCGATTAGTCAGCTCATAAGGGTGCTCTTCGAAGGTATTTTTCCCAAACAGTCGCTAGTCTAGCCAGACACTTCTGTTGATAAGTAGCCAGCTCATAAGAGCGCTTCCTAAGTGATACGAACCACGCCAACCCGTAACGAAACCCAATACTAATACGTTCGGAATTCGTTGCCTAAGACGCCCAAACACCTAAAGTGGAAACCGCGACCCGTTGTCTATAAGCGAGACAAGAACCTTGGTATAAAAATGAAGACGCCACAATCGGGATGGAAGACCGATTGATAAATCGGGATGAACGCCATGGAAATCAATCCGATAAGTTCGATTTAGTTCTTGAAGAACCAAGAGAGGTGCCTCTCAAAAGTGTTTAATGTTCAAAGATGTAAATTCTTAGTTGTTCTAAACCCTAGGAGCTTTTATACTAGGGTTACAATTCGTGAAAAACAAGTCTAAAACAACATAGCTTAGATAAGTTGCGTAAAAACACGAAACAGAATAAGCTGGCCGGCAGGGATACACGACCGTGTACTTTGGCCGTGTATGATTCTGTACCAATTCTTGTCTCCTTACACGGCCATGCCTTTTAGCCGTGTGTCTGGCCATGTATGATTCTATGCAATCTTGAGATTCCTACACGGCCGTGCCTTGAAAATACACGCCCTCTTCATCCCGTGTCCGGTGTGACTTGTATAAAAGCAAGGGTCTTCCCATGGTTGTTCCAATTCCAACTTCATGATTGCTCCAATCCTTTCCGGCTTCATGGACAACCTTTATCAACCCGTTAAGTGCTTCCTTGAGTCGTTTCGCTCGATTTCTTGTGATCGGTCCAGGCGGCACTTCAAGAGGATCCACATTTCTTCTTCCGACTTGGCTCTCATCATGGATCTCATCATTCCCCTCCTCTTGAAAAGAATTTGTCCTCAAATCATTGCCTGCATCAAATGGACTCAGATCAGTAACATAAAATGTGACACTTACTGGATATTCACCTGGTAAATTTTTCTTGTAGGCATTATCGTTGATTTTCTCAAGCTTCGGAAATGGATCGTCTCCCCTAGGGTTCAACTTGGATCTCCTCTGCAATGGAAAACTCTCCTTGTGAAAATGCACCCAAACCCAATCTCCAGGCTGAAAAATCTTGGGTCTCCTGTCCTTGTTCACCCTTGAAGCGACCCTGGCATTTTGTTTTACAATCCTAATCTTTACCTGTGCATGTAACTTTCTCACGAAATCTACCTTAGAATCAGCAACAAAACTCACAGACTTGTTAAGTGGCAATGGCAATAAATAAATAGGAACCAATGGGTTAAAACCATACACAATCTCAAATGGTGAACAATGAGTAGTGCTATATAAAGTCCTGTTATATGCAAACTCCACAGATGGTAGACAATCCTTCCAAGTCCTAATGTTCTTCTCTATGATTGCCCCTAACAATTGAATTAATGTCCTGTTAACCACATCAATTTGCCCATCAATTTGTGGGTGACAGATAGTTGAAAACATCCGTTTAGTTCCCAAAATTTCCCACAACACTCTCCAAAAATGACTCAAAGATTTCTCATCTCGATCAGTAACAATGCTTCTAGGTATACCATGCAGACACACTACCTTTCTAAAGAACAAATCAACAATGTGTATAACATCATCAGTTTTATGACAAGGAATGAAATGAACCGTTTTAAAAATCCTATCCACAACCACAAAATTAGAATCTCGACCATGCCTAAGCCTAGATAATCCTAACACAAAATCTATGGAAATGTTTATCCATGGCTCACGAGGAATGACACTATACTCATATAACCAATCTAAGAAGTCATCTAAATAAGGAATAGGATGACGATACTTTACCGTAATGTTGTTGATGGCGCGACAGTCAACACACATTCTCTATGTCCCATCCTTCTTAGGCACCAAAATCATAGGCACTGCACATGGACTCATGCCTTCTCTCACGTATCCCTTCTCCATTAATCCATCACCTGCCTTTGGAGTTCCTTCGGAAAGACATTTTCAAAGTCCTGCACAAGAGACATAACCACACTAGGCAAAGAGTTAGATAATTCGTTAGTAGTCAAACATGTTTCCTTAAAACCCAGAAACAACATAGGTTGCCTCATCACTAACGCTCTCCTTACTATACTCGCTCTTGCCACACAACTCTCCTTTTGCAAGGCTGCCCTCCCCTTTTCACTCACCACCAAAGTTGATTCCCCTTCAACTTGGCCTTTCACACTCTTTCTAGCCTTCCTCTCCTTTTCCTTTTGATCTTAACTCTTATATTCCTTTTTCTTCTCATTATCTTTTTCTCTCTCACTCTCACTCTGCTTTTCACTCACCTTATGTTTTGCAAAAGACTGTTGTAGCTACAACTGATCCTCATACACCTGTTTGGGTGTTAACGGTTTAAGATTAAAGCTTTTCCCTTGGTGAACAAGCGTATACTTGTTAGAAAAGCCATCATGAACAACCTTCCTATCAAATTGCCATGGCCTCCCCAACAACACATGACATGCTTGCATTGGCACTACATCACATAACACCTCATCCTCATACCTACCAATGTGAAAACCAATCAATGCTTGCTTACTCACCTTAGTCTCTCCACTATCATTCAACCACTGCAATTTATATGGACTAGGGTGTCTAACAGTTTTGAGCCCCAACCTCTCAACAATAAAATTACTCACTACATTGGTGAAACTCCCTCCATCAATGATCAAACTACAAATGTGATCTCCTAGATAACATCTAGTATGGAATATATTCTCTCTTTGCACCTCCTCTTCTTCCTTCACCTGCACATTCAAAGCTCGCTTCACTACTGCTACTAGCCTTCCCATTGCAGGCTCCTCATCATCACTAGCATCCTCTAATGGAGGCATATCATCTTCTTCACTATCCCCCTCAGTCTCATACTCTCCATCATCACGCAAAATCATCACACGCCTATTTGGACATTGACTAGCAATATGGCCTTTACCTTGGCATTTAAAACATCTAATGTCACGATTTCTAGAAGTAGAAGAATTAGGGTTACCTTGGTTACTAGGAGTAGAACCCACTTGCCTTAGCTCCCCTTTTGGTTTGGTGGGTAAAGGCTTTTCTTCTTTCTTCCATTGGTTGGTCTTCCAAGTAGATGAACCATTACCCTATGGAAACCGTGCATTACTACTACCTTTCCTCTTATGCTGGTTCTCAACCTTTATAGCCATGTGTACCATATCCTCCAATTCTACATAATGCTGCAATTCAACCACATTTTGGATTTTTCTATTCAACCCAACAAGAAACCTAGCCATTGTAGCCTCTCTATCCTCCTCTACATTCGCCCTAATCATAGTGACTTCCATCTCCTTGAAATACTCATCTACACTTCGGCTTCCCTGCCTCAAAGTTTGCAACTTGTGCAATTCACGATAGTAATACGCAGGTACAAACCGCTTCTTCATCACTCTTTTCATCTCTTCCCAAGACTCAATAGGTGGCTCGCCACTCCTTCTTCTATTCAACATTAATTGATCCCACCACACTATAGCATAATCCGAAAATTCAATGGCAGCAAGTTTTACTTTCTTTCTCCCACTATAGTTATGACAATCAAACACCATCTCCACCTTTTTCTCCCACTCTAAGTACGCCTCGGGATCATTCTTCCCTTGGAAAGGAGGAATCTTCATCTTTATGCCACTTAATTGATCATCCTCTCTATTCCTATCTCCTCTATCTTCCCAATCCCTAGTTCCTCTATTCCGACCACTATATCCTCTATAACTCCCGATAGAAGGCTCATCAAAGTCATCATCCGACATTTCATCTCCACCCCTCGGTACTCTCCTAGAACGACTCTCCTTCTTATGCCCTTGGAATACGTTTGTGGATTGCTCTAGTCTTTGCTCTACCGTCTCATGAATTTGATCCATTCCCTCTTAGAACATCCTCTTCATCTCCCCCCTCAACACCTCAATTACTAACCTAGCATCAAACCTTCCCCTCTCACCTTTAAGAGAATGTTGTCTCGACATTGTCACTGCAGAAAAGATTAGTACTAACACAAATATATATATAATTAAACCTCACGATACACTCCCTTATGTGTTTCGCTCAAATGATGATATCACACAATCACTCGTGTATTCTCACAAACAATGATGATATCAACTCGCCAACTTCCTCTTCTCAATTCTCTTGGAACTAACCCGAACTACACCAATTCCCTTCCGTAGAATTAAAAAAAAATCTAGGGTTCGTAAATTTTCCTCTATTTTTCTATCCGAATTTTTTTTTTGTCTCTGTTTTTGCTTTTGATCATGTTTCTCTTATCTTTCTTTTCTCTTCTTTTTTTTTTTGTAGTAATTTTTACTCTTTTTTTTTTTAACAATCGCCTAGTCGATATTACACTATCAAAAGACAATCAATACTACGAAATTGAATACGATAATTGATATGAACGATTGGAGTTAGGGTTTTTGATATTACCTTCCTCAACCGAACTTGATGTTTTGACAAACCTAAGCTCTGATACCAAACTGATACGAACCATGCCAACCCGTGACAAAACCCAATACTAATACGTTCGGAATTCGTTGCCTAAGACGCCCAAACACCTAAAGTGGAAACCGCGACCCATTGTCTATAAGCGAGACAAGAACCTTGGTATAAAAATGAAGACGCCGCAATCGAGATGGAAGACCAATTGATAAGTCAGGATGAACGCCATGGAAATCAATCCGATAAGTTCGATTTAGTTCTTGAAGAACCAAGAGAGGTGCCTCTCAAAAGTGTTTAATGTTCAAAGATGTAAATTCTTAGTTGTTCTAAACCCTAGGAGCTTTTATACTAGGGTTACAATTCGTGAAAAACAAGTCTAAAACGACGTAGCTTAGATAAGTTGCGTAAAAACACGAAACAGAATAAGTTGGCCAGCAAGGGATACACGGCCGTGTACTTTGGCCGTGTATGATTATGTGCAAATTCTTGTCTCCTTACACGGTCGTACCTTTTAGCCGTGTATGGTTCTGTGCAATCTTGAGATTCCTACACGGCCGTGCCTTGAAAATACACGCCTTCTTCATCCCGTGTCCAGTGTGACTTGTATAAAAGCAAGGGTCTTCCCATGGTTGTTCCAATCCATTCCAACTTCATGATTGCTCCAATCCTTTCCGGCTTCATGGACAACCTTTATCAACCCGTTAAGTGCTTCCTTGAGTAATTTCGCTCGATTTCTTGTGATCGGTCCAAGCGGCACTTCAAGAGGATCCACATTTCTTCTTCCGGCTTGGCTCTCATCATGGATCTCATCACTAAGATAATCTTCTTTTTAAGGTTGCTAGCCCAATAAGACGCTTCCTATCATCAACTATTCCACTTACAATAACACACTCCTAAACAATCATTGAGATGTTTCCTATCGCCAATTAGTCAGCCCATAAAGCACTTCTTAGGATGATACATTACTCCAAATTGTTAGGTGGTTTAAGACCATTTCCCAAGCAATACCAACCATCACAAGATACTCGTGGGTTTATTAGCTCATGGAGCATTTTCCTACTAGAGACCAAATTCCAGATAACTAGCCAAACCAAGGCGTTATCCATTCAATCAAGAGGCCAAAAATGGCGTCTTTTTTGTCTTTGTAGTTAAGTTTTTCAAACTTTACTACAAAGAGGGGCAGCTGTAAACACCCCATTTTTTCCATAATAATAAGTAATAATCAATTATCCATTTTTTCCATTTTTTTTCTAATTTAGCAAAAATAGGAAAAATATTGAAAAAATAAAATAAATAGGAAAATACATCAATTTTGGAAAATAATTATAGAAATAGTAATAAAAGGGATTAAATAATTTTTACAAATTTTTGAAATTTTGAAAAATACAAAAATAATAAAAAATCGCATTGCATATATGAAAATTGCGAAAATAAAAAAATCGAGTAAGTGGGCTAGCCCAACTAGTCCGAGCCACGACCCTGTGTGCGTGGGAGGGGGTCAGGTCATGGGTTCGAAACGCGGGGGAGGTAGATTTCGCGTTTTGCAATTTTTTCTCGCTTGGGATACGTGTCAGCAGCTGATTAGCTGGAATAGGCGCACGCGCCGGGCTCATGATCATCTTCAACCTTCTTCTAAGATCGTTGCTGGCAGGGGAAAAATCAAATTTCGGCCGTTTTGATTCAATTTTTTGCACAAATCCAACAGATCTTCAATAGAAATAGGATAAACATCATCCAATTGGAATCAAATCGCAACAAATCAAAGGATTTACATAAATCGGAGATGGGTTTTTCAACCGAAATCCGATTTGCTTCAATCGGAGGAAATCTGAGCTTATCCAGCTCGATTTCTTTCACCTATAAATAGAGGAGGAAGTAGAAGCATGGATCGGAAGTGAGAAAAAGAGAGAAAATCAAATCTTCGCCAGAGTTTCCAAGCCACGATCGTCGATCAAGCCTCGAACTGCCACCAGGAGGCGTTGTTGGAGAAATCCACTGCCACAGTCGAGTTCCCCACCCTCGAAAACCTAGGAAATGACACCTTAACCTCCTCGAAAGGCTACCGGAACGCCGTCAACAAGCATCTTCAGCCGCTGCGACCGATCGACCCAATCCGACCCGACCCACACACCGACCCGGATCTAGGTAAGTTGGATTTTCTGATTTTTTTATTTATTTTGTTATTTTATTTATTTTTTCGAATTTATTTATTTACCTATTTGTTATTTATAATTCAAAAATAGAAAAAAATATATGAGAATTTAGATTATTTTTTTTATTTAATTTAGGGCGGATAATAGGAAATAATAATGACAAATAAAATAATAATGATAATAATAATAATAAATTATAAAAATATAAAAAAATGATAAAAAATACATATTAGAAAAAATGATAAAATTTAGATTTTAGTTTGGGGTAGATAAATAATTTAGGAGAAAATTTTTCAATAAAAATTACTAAAAATTATAAAAAATTATAAAAAAAATCAATAAAAATTATAAAAATTAATAAAAAATTATAAAAATTAACAAAATTTGATAAAAATTTATAATAGTAAAAGTGGGTTGAAAAATAGGGAAATAGTTCTTTATCACTTAGAAAAATGTTTTTTTTTAATAAATCAAAACTTGGTTTTTTCCTAAATAATTATTATTTTTCAAAAAATCAAATGATCAAGTTTAGGCTTAGATTTTTCTAGAAAAATACTAAAATGATAAAAATGTAAATCAAAAGTAATTTCATAATTAAAATTCATAAACACATTAAAGTTTTTCAAGAAAAGCGAACTACGGCCCGTTTGATCCTGAATAGCAGATACGTAGGCACCCATTTGGGGCAATTCTATAAAGAATAAAAAATCATTTTCTTAGAATAAATTACTCAAAAACACAATAAAAGATAGCAAAAATAAAATAAAAAGACATTTGGATAAGGTTTTGATTTCAGGAGAATAGGGTGGTAACCTTAAGGTTTTAATAGGTTAGCCTTCGAACTCAGAAACTCTGGTTTTCCCTTTTCTCTTTTCACAAAAATGAAAACAGGAAATTTCACTGACTAGTGGTCTAAATTAGGATTAATCTGCTCAGTTAGTCTTAATTCAATCTTTCCCAACTACAGTTGGGTGGCGACTCCAAAATAAAATGACGTTCCTAACTCACGTCGAGGGTTTACATTAGATGATCATAGGGTCTAGTATAGATCGGATTAGGAATGGAAAATCGAAAATTAGACTCGACAGCTGTATATCAGAATATCATCAAAATAAACAACAACAAATTTACCTAGAAAGTCCATCATTACATGATTCAACAATCTCATAAATGTAGTGGGAGCATTACTCAAGCCAAATGGCATAACCATCCACTCGTATAATCCACGACGTGTTTCAATAGCGGTTTTCCATTCATGTCCCTCTCTCATCCGAATTTGGTGATACCCACTTTTAAGATTTACCTTAGAGAAAACCTGTATACTATACAACTCATCCAACATTTCATCAAGTCTAGGAATGGGATACCTATATTTGATGGTAATTTTGTTGATGGCTTTGCTATCAATACACATTCTCTAAGTACCATCCTTCTAAGGAACATGAAAGGCTGGAACAGCACAAGGATTGAGACTCTCTGACAAATCCCCGCTCAACCAGCTCATCCACCTGACGTTTCAATTCTTTAGCCTCCTCAGGATTCATACAATATGCTAGTCAATTTAGTAATATTGATCCAGGCATAAGGTCGATGGCATGCTCTATTCCTCTTAGAGGTGGTAAACCTATTGGCAAATCATCAGTAAAATGATCATTGTACTTATTTAATACTTAAGATACTGTAGAGGGTAGAGGCTAATGTTCCTACATCCGTAGGGCATATCTCAACTGCAGCAGGTATACTAGAGTCTCTTTTATCATAGCTCTCTCCAACTCATCCTATCCCATCAACATTACTTTCGTTTCCCCAGATTTAGTGGCCTGCATAGGAACCCCTTTTACCTTTGATGGTCTACTAATCTATTGTTGAACCTTTTGTACCTTTGAAGGTGACATCGGATTCAGAATGATGCGTTTTCCCTCTTTCTGGAATACATATGTATTCCTAAAGCCATCATGTAAGACCCTCCTATCATATAACCACAGCTTGCCAAGCAATATATGGCATGCACACATAGGTAGAATATCACATTCAATTTCATCATAATATTTATCCCCTATACTAAAGGGTACCCTAGCTCTCTAGGTCACATGTAAACGTCTTTGATCACTTAGCCAATGTAATTTATAAGGCTTAGGATGTGGAGTAGTGGCAAGTTTTAGTTTCGATACTAACTATGCTGCTACCACATTTGTACAACTACCACCATCAACTATAAGGACACATTAGTTATCTTGTACCCTACAAGAAGTATGGAACAAATTTTCCCTTTGCTCATCATCTTTAGTACTAAAAGTAGTCAATATCTGGTGCAATACATTAGTAGAAAGAAACATTTCACTTAACATGATTATGTTTAATTCCAACACAATAATATACCCTACACTCCACAGTTCAAGCAAGTTAATGTTCTTAAAACCAAAGTCTAATCACACAAAAACCAAGATTGAAAGACAATTACACAATGTCAATCAACTAGTTCAACAATTACGCTAATACTCAATCTTTATGAACCAATTCTTCAAATGTGACGTGATCAATATTGAATATCCAATTGTAAATAGCTCTTATACCAAAAGATGATGTGCCTAAAAGGGAGTTTAGGCACATGCAAATGATCCAAATTACAATCCCTAAAGGACAAGATCAAATTCGGTTCTAAAGGGCAACAAATTGCGTGAACCCTGAATGATGTAATATGATCTAAATGATAAAATCAAGGAAATGAAAACCACAAAGATGATAAATTCTCAATTGAATCACTTAATCAACTTAAATTCCAAGAGATTTCCAATCATCAACACACAAAAATAAAGTCGTGACCCTCCTCACAACAAGGCCAATCTACGCCACAAAATGTAAGCAAAATTGATAGTAATAACAAGTGCTAAAACCAATCAATCTTATATCATTACAAAGAGGATACAATTGATATCAAATTCAGATCAAGAATAAGCCTAATCAACCCTAGATATGACTTACTAGTGATGAAAAGGAAACACAATAAAAGGAAATTGATATTGCTTACAATTTTCTTTTGTTGCAACTCGCCACAATTCCAATTTTTGGATTGAAATTGATAAGAGCTAATGGATATAGGATGAACCCTAACCCTCACACGAAAATGTGTTTGCTGCAAATTTTAAAAGCTCCCTCGAAACCCTACTCAAGCAAGTATTTATACTTACTCCCTTTAGGGTTAAAAAGTCCACAAAATTACAACTATGCCACTTTAGAGTGGCCGGTCCTAAATACACCTATTATAACAAAATAAAAGTGTCCCAAAAACTTACAATAAAAATGATTCAAATAAATAAATTACAAGTGAAAATAGTCTTTAACATGCTAGTTCTTCAATAGGATTCGTCGGCCCAACTCATCGTCGATTCAAGTCAGTCCATGGATAACCCATAAGCTGAGTCTTAGTGAGTTTGTCCATCATTCTGTAGAGCCTGATAAGTGTGCTTGTTGGAATATACAATACATGAGTAATAGAAAAGAGGTTAGTAAACAAATAATTCCAGGGTCAATTTTCTTAAAATGGGCCCTTATCACCAAGATTTCAAATCCTTTGGCTCTTGCCCTAATGGTAGGTCTTGTCAGATTTTGATTCCTATCATCTCCTCAAGCCTTAGAAAGATTTGTCCTCAAATCTGACAGATCAAATGCAGTAGAGACTCTAGTTTCTCCTAGCAAGCCACTTGAAGAAGTATCACTGCAGAATCCCAATATCTGAAATATGACAAGAGGTGATTGCTTTCTCTCCTCCATTTCTAATATGTATCTCATTTGCAACACAAATAATGCCCCATTATCCACTAAAGTTTCCCCTATCTCAACCCGTTCCACTGATATTATTTCCTCCTCTTCTAACTCATATGTAAGTTTCTGACCCTCATGGCCCTCTAATGGTTGGCTCAACCACTCATAGCCCTTTGAAACCTCTGAAGGTAGACACAAATGTCTCTGAACAGTCTGGGCCTCTAGTGATCTGCTCATATTACTCTAAACCTCAATATCCCTTAAAGGTTTACTCAACTGCTCATGAGCCTCTAATACTTTTGAAGGTGAACACAACTGCCCCTGAATAGTTTGGTCCTCTAGTGGTCTACTCATCTAACTCTAACTAATAGATCCTGTGAAGGTTGGCACATTTATGTCTGACAAATTTTGTGCTCTATGGGTTGGCTCGTGTAACTACAAACCTCAGGAACCTCTGCAGATTTGATGATGTGGCTATAATCTTCAAGAATCTATGATGGTTGTCTTATCTGTCTTTGCATCTTCTGGACCTCTGATGGTGACATAAGGTTTAATACTATACATTTACCATCATGTTGTAACATATAAGTATTTCTATACCTATCATGTAATACCATCCTGTTATACAACCATGGCCTACCAAGTAATATATAGGATGTACACATAGGAATAATATCACATTCAAGTTCATCACAGTACTTGTCTCCTATAATGAAAGGTACCCTAGTGATGAGAAATTTTTCGGCTGATAGTCCAAATCGCTTATATTTTTACTTTATATCTTTTATTCTAATAAATATTTGAGAAATAATCTTACAGGTACAATAATAATTCTCCATGGGATGCCAAAATGTCCTACACTAGTTGATGGACATGGGATATTTTCAGATTTACAATCAAAGACCCGCTGCGATTGTTTCCATTCCGAAGCATTGGCTCATGAAGACTTATGATATTTTTGTGCTTTGTAATTGTTCTATGGACTATTTTATGTTGTATTATTTTCTTTTGGTACACTTTCATTTTTATTGTAATTTCCATTTAGGACCGGCCACCTTAAAAGTGGCATACTTGTAATTTTTGACCATTTTCTAACCCTAGGGATAGCAAGTATAAATGCTTGCTTATAGTAGGGTTTGAGGAGGCCAAAATTTTCAGAATACACTTCACATTTTCGTGTGAGGGCTTAAGGTTTCCCTAGATCCAATTTTCTCTTATCAATTTAAATTTCCAAGAGTTGAAATTGTGGTGAGTGCAACTAAGGGCAATTATGAGTAATATCAATTCCTTCTTTGTTCTGTTTCCTTTTCATCACTAGTGAGTCATATCTAGGGTTGATTTGGATGTTCTTGGTCAAATTTTTTATTGCAATTGTGATCAATTATCACGTTATAAGATTGAATGTTTTAGTATTTGTTATCATCATCAATATTTGAATCATTTAAGACGTGAAGGGTTATTGTTGGAAGAGGGTAAATCATGGCATTAGATCAAGTCATCTTGGTGTAATTCACGTGGATTTCACTTGTTTTATTGTTATTTGGTGAAGATTAACCTTGTTGGATTGTTGATTGTATCTTTGGACCTTTGGATTTCATCAAAATTCCATTAGGGTTCATGCAATTTCCTAGTCCAATTGAACCGGTTCATATGTGTGATTTGGGATTGTTTCTTTGATTCATTTATATGTGTTTGGGCTTGGTTTTGAGCACATCATCTTTTGGTATCAGAGCTTAAGGTTTGTGAGAAGGGATTTTTCAATTGAAGTTTGGAAATTAAAGGTTGTTGTCTTACCATTTTGAACCGAATTGTAGGAGTGGAAATTGAAGTAATTGATTATGTTGTTAAGGTGTTATGATTGTTACTTGTTAATGTAAACGTGGAGTGTTTGTAATTGCTTTTTCCCTCTTAAGTAACCGTGATTGATTAAAGGGAAATGATCATTGCGATTAGTTGAGGGAAGTGGAATTTCGGAAAAATTGAATTTTGTTACCTTCATCTTTGCCGTGAGTGATTTGTTGAAGAAGATAGGGGAAGCTCTTGATTTGAATTGAATTTCAGAAAATTAAGTTGTTGTCTTCATCCTTGCCATGAGTTATTTGTTTGAGGAAGAAGAGGAGGTTCTTGAATTGAATTCCATCATTTGGGGATTCAAATAGTTGAAGCTTGTTAATGAGTGTATGTTGTTTACTTGACATTTCGGAATTGGAAGAGTCATTTCCTTAGCAGATTTCTTCAATTGGCGTGGAGAATTAGGAAACTATTTTGAATTCAAATCAAACATTAGTTATAGAGTTATTGTGTATTAATCACATTGATTGCACATTAACTAGTTGGAATCAATTGCTTGCCATTTGGAGAAGTATCCATATTTGGTTTCATTTTTGTTGTTGTTGCCGTGGAAGTGGGGTACTACACCATGAGTGTTGTTATTGTTGTTTGAATTAAGTGTATTGTGTGAGTGGTGATGTGAGAAATTTTGGCGTGGAATTGTATTGTGAAGTGAGTGTCTTGTGGATTAAAGAAGTGTTGCACCGTGATGTGTTAATTTGTTGTGGAGAAG
Organism: Laguncularia racemosa; assembly: GCA_037954665.1. Classification (NCBI taxonomy): domain Eukaryota; kingdom Viridiplantae; phylum Streptophyta; class Magnoliopsida; order Myrtales; family Combretaceae; genus Laguncularia; species Laguncularia racemosa. Next base: position 331,349 of record JBBMOL010000267.1, read on the forward strand.
AGTGCTATACGTGGATTGTAATAGTATACATGTGCCTTGAGTGAAATTAAGTGGAGTTTTGTGTTTTCCTTTTGTAGTAGCTATTGTGTGGCGTTAAAAGCAGTGTGGTTATGAGGTGTGCTCCTTTGCTTCAAATTGTCCTTGAGGTTTAATATACCGAGTCTGCAACTATGTCGAATAATAACGTAAATGGGGGAATTGGCAATGAAGCCAATAGTCAGGCTGGTGGAGGTCAGGATCATAATGCTGCAGGTAGGAGGACTTTGGAAGAACAGCTCTAGGATCTTACTACCATAGTTGCTACTTTAGCAACTAGGATTGACAGAATGACATTACCACAACCACTAGTGGTAAACCATCAGGCACCACCTCGGGTAGCTCCACAGAATCCTCAGAGAGACAGAGTAGTGGGAGGTGGAAATTTGAATAGAAGGATGGGTGAGGAACATCTTCCATACAAGGAAGAAAGGGATGATAAATTTAGGGCTAATCCATATCAAAATAGGGATTTTAGGCTACCTCGGGGCTTAGAGTATGTGAAACTGTAGATGCCTTCTTACGATGGCAAGGGATCAGCTGATGATTATTTGGATTGGGAGGATAAGCTTGAGGGTCTCTTTGAATGTTACGAGATCGATGATAATACCAGAGTTCGATTGGCTGCTGTCGAGTTTATAGGATATGCTGCACTATGGTGGAAGAATTTGACTATCAGTAGGTGTAGGGATGGAGAGGCTGAGATTCAGACATGGAGGGATATGAAAAGGGTGTTGAGAAAAAGATTTATTCCTAAGCACTACAAATAGGAACTGTTTATGCGACTGCAGACCTTGAGGTAGGGAGGCAAGATAGTGGATGATTATGTGCAGGAATTTGAAACCCTCATGATTAGATGTGGGTCCATTGAACCTCCAGAACAAACTATAGCACGCTTAGTCTCAAGCTTGAAATATGAAATAGCGTGTGTTGTTGAGCTACAGCGCTATAGTACACTTGATGAGGCTATTTAGTTGGCCTTGAAAGTGGAGAGACAAAGGAGGTCCAACTTGTTTAGGGCTTCGAGTAGTAGACCCAATACTATTACCAGACCCATAGCAGCTGACGGTTGATCAAGGGGAATAATGGCGGTAGGTGAGGCAGTGAAAGCAGTGGATAAAACTACCCCAAATACTACTAGAGAAAATTTACCTACTTGGAAGGGTAAAGAGGTAATAACGCCAGATGTGAGGTAGACTGTTCCCGAATCTACTAGTGGAAAGGTACGTCAGATCAAGTGCTTTAAATGCATGGGATTTGGGCATATGGCAGCACAGTGTCCAAATAAGAGGGTGATGACTGTTATAGAGGGCACTGGGGTAGATGTTGAGGATGATAATGAATAGACTGAACCTATAGATTTACCAATGGCACTGCAGGAGTATTATGATGACTAGACTGCAAAATCACATGAGGAGCGTATAGGTGAATAATATCTACCTATTAATGTGTTACGTAGGGCTCTAACTATATCTACTGATACTAGAGACATTCAGAGGGAGAACATATTTCACACTTCTTGTAGAATCAGAGTTAACCTTTGTGTACTCATCATCGATAGTGGTAGTTGCACGGATGTTATATCTGCTGCACTGCTAGACGAATTACATTTGTCTACTATTCCACATCCTAGCCCTTATAACTTGCATTGGCTGGATAATTGAAGCAGTATGTATGTTACACTAAAGGCAAAGGTACCTGTGAGTGTTGGGCAAAAATATCATGATGAGATCCTGTGTAATGTAATCCCTATGCTTGCATTCCATTTGTTCTTGGGTCAACCTTGGTTGTTTGATCGGCAGTTGTTACATGAGGGGTTTAGAAACACCTATATGTTCAGTATGGGCGAGTCTTGCATAGTTATGTCACCAATGACTCCATCTGAGGTACATCAGTTTCAGGAACAGATCAGAACTACTTCCACTACATTTGATAGTTGGAAGAGCAGGTCAACAGAGACATCAGGGTTCAGTTCTAAAATTGATCCTCTAGATTTGAGGGCAAATCTTTCAGAAGCCCGAAGAGATGATGAGAAATTTTCCGGCACCACCTATACCTTCAGAACTGGATTTGGCTGATGGTCCAAATCACTTATATTTTTACTTTATATCTTTTATTCTAATAAATATTTGAGAAATAATCTTACAGGTACAATAATAATTTTCCATGGGATGCCAAAATGTCCTACACTAGTTGATGGATACGGGATATTTTCAGATTTACAATCAAAGACCCGCTGCGATTGTTTCTGTTCCGAAGCATTGGCTCATGAAGACTTATGATATTTTTGTACTTTGTAATTGTTCTATGGACTATTTTATGTTGTATTATTTTCTTTTGGGATACTTTCATTTTTATTGTAATTTCCATTTAGGACCGGCCACCTTAAAAGTGGCATACTTGTAATTTTTGACCATTTTCTAACCCTAGGGATAGCAAGTATAAATACTTGCTTATAGTAGGGTTTGAGGAGGCCAAAATTTTCATAATACACTTCACATTTTGGTGAGAGGGCTTAGGGTTTCCCTAGATCCAATTTTCTCGTATCAATTTCAATTTCTAAGAGTTGAAATTGTGGCGAGTACAACAAAGGGCAATTGTGAGTAATATCAATTCCTTCTTTGTTGTGTTTCCTTTTCATCATTAGTGAGTCATATCTAGGGTTGATTTAGATGTTCTTGGTCAGATTTTTTATTGCAATTGTGATCAATTATCACGTTATAAGATTGAATGTTTTAGTATTTGTTATCATCATCAATATTTGAATCATTTGCGACGTAAAGGGTTATTGTTGGAAGAGGGTAAATCACGGCATTAGATCTAGTCATCTTGGTGTAATTCATGTGGATTTCACTTGTTTTATTGTTATTTGGTGAAGATTAACCTTGTTGGATTGTTGATTTCATCTTTGGACCTTTGGATTTCATCAAAATTCCATTAGGGTTCACGCAATTTCCTAGTCCAATTGAATCGGTTCATATGTGTGATTTAGGATTGTTTCTTTGATTCATTTGTATGTGCTTGGGCTTGGTTTTGAGCACATCACCTAACCCTTTGGGTCACACAAAGACTATCCTGATCATTCAACTAATGTAATGTATAGGGTTCGGGATGTGGGGTAGTTTCAAGTTTCAACTTTGATACTAATGATGTAGCTACAACATTAGTACAACGACCACTATCAATAATAATTGCGTACAAATTTCTTTGTACCCTACAAGAAGTATAGAACAAGTTTTCTCTTTGTTCATCATCAATGGTTGGTGAAAAAGTCATTGCTTGTTGTACTAAAGTAGTAGAAGTATGGACATCATTTGACATGGTTATTAACTAACTTCAACAAGTTAGCAACACACTTCACTACAAGCACCACAACAACATACCCTTACACACCCACGGTGCTCACACTTAACCAATACAAGAAATGCCTATTGTTACTTCAAGTAAAGTCAAGTGAAATAATTAAAGCACAAATAAATAATTCTTGGTACTTCAAGTAAAGTTACGTAAATGAAGTACACACAATTATTTCTAAGTAGTTAAGAATTAAATTCAACCACAAGTGTTAAGTAATGATTTCAATTACTTTCACACTTTAATTGTTTTGTTTAAATTTAAAATTCCACTAATCAACTTTCCTTTTCTTGCTTTAGTTTCACACCAATTACTTCGCAATGGGCAGTACCTCAACACATACAAAAATACACAACTTCATCGCCACACTACTTCCTTTTGCTTCACGGTTCCACACCTTTCACGCCACCAATCAACACCTCTCTATATAACATATACAAAACCCACGCTAAATACACACACCCTTCACTAAATTTACAAAAACACAACACCACACACACACCTCTTCAAGTCATGGTGCACTTTCCCCACTTCCACACAAGTATCAAACCGCAACTACAATAACAAAAGGCAGCTCAAATTTCTAATTCAAAATGACTTCAATAATCGCAAGACTCCACAAATGGTAAGGAGCTATTTCAAATTCAAATGAACATACAATTAATCAATCACTTAATGTGTGTTTTGAAATTCAAATTGCCTCCTTAACTCACACTTCAATTCTGAATTTTAAATCTAAAAATTACAACTTGCTACTCCTCACTTTCGAAAATACACAAGACAATTTACACTTCTCCAATTGATCACAAAGGATCAACACTCTTTTCTCTTCACGTTTCACTTCAAAGATACTTCACACTCATGGTCAAGTCTCAAAGAATTAAAGAATTCTATAATTCTCTAAGTGTACAATAACTAAATAACAAGATAGCACTTCAACAACAAAAAGAATAAAATGCAACTCCACTTCACAATTCGGATCAATGTGCTAATTCAACAACCCCTAATTTCCAAATTCCAAATTGCAAAATCCCATCTCTTAAACCTTAAGCTCTGATACCAAAAGATGATGTGCTTAAAACCAAAGTCTAAGCACACAAAAACCAAGATTGAAAGACAATTACACAATTTCAATCAACTAGTTCTACAATTGTGCTAATCCTTAATGTTTATGAACCAATTCATCAAATGTGATGTAATCAATATTGAATATCCAAGTGTGAATAGCTCTAATACCAAAAGTTGATGTGCCTAAAAGGGAGTTTAGGCACATGTAAATGAACCAAATTACAATCCTTAAAGGACAAGATCAAATTCAGTTCCAAAGGGCAACAAATTACGTGAACCCTAGTTGATGTAATATGATCCGAATGATAAAATCAAGGAAATGAAAACCACAAAGATGATAAATTCTCAATTGAATCACTTAATCAACTTAAATTCCAAGAGATTTCCAATCATCAACACACAAAAATAAAGTCGTGACCCTCCTTACAACAAGGCCAATCCACGCCATAAAATGTAAATAAATTGATGGTAATAGCAAGTGCTAAAACCAATCAATCTTATATCTTTACAAAGAGGATACAATTGATATCAAATTTAGATCAAGAACTAACCTAATCAACCCTAGATATGACTCACTAGAGATGAAAAGGAAACACAATAAAAAGGAATTAATATTACTCACAATTCTCTTTTGTTGCAACTTGCCACAATTCCAATTTTTGGATTGAAATTGATAAGAGCTAATGGATTTAGGATGAACCTTAACCCTCACACGAAAATGTGTTTGTTGCATATTTCAAAAGCTCCCTCAAAACCCTAAGTAAGTAAGTATTTATATTTGCTCCCTTTAGGGTTAAAAAGTCTACAAAATTGCAACTATGCCACTTTAGGGTGGCGGTCCTAAAAACACTTATTACAATCAAATAAAAGTGTCCCAAAAACTTACAACATAAATGATTCAAATAAATAAATTACAAGTGAAAATAGTCTTCAATATGCTAGTTCTTCAATAGGATCTGTCGGCCCAACTCATTGCCGATTTAGGTTAGTCCATAGATAACCCACAAGCTGAGTTTAATGAGTTTGTCCATTGCCCTATAGAGCCTGATAAGTGTGCTTGTTGGAATATACAATACATGAGTAATAGAAAAGAGGTTAGTAAACAAATAATTCTGGGGTCGATTTGCTCAAAACGGGCCCTCATCACCAATATTTGAAATCCTTTGGCTCTTGCCCTAATTATAGGTCTTGTTGGATTTTGATTCCTATCATAAGTAACCAAGTCAATAAATAAAGTACAAACAATCACTTCCAAGTAGTTAAGAATTTAAATTCAACCACAAGTGTTTAAGTAATGAATTCAATTACTTTCACACTTTAAATGTTTGTTTTTGAATTCAAATTCTACTATTCAAAACTTCCTTTCTTGCTATGGTTTCACACTATAATAAATCACAATGTATAGCAACTCAATACACACAAATGTATAATTCCACACCACCATTCCTTCCTTTGTTCACGATCCAAACAATCTCCACCACCACTTACGCCACTTGCAATATCTCTTTAATCAATCACACATAACATGACGCCATATAGACATACACCCTTCTCATGGTGCAACACACACACTCACACTCTTCCACACTTGCACTTCTCCACTTCAAATACACTTTCCAAACCGCAAATTACAAACAAGGCAGCTCAATTCAAAATTTTAATGATTTCGATTATTACAACCTTTCCACAAATGGTAAGTAACCACTTTCAAATTCAAATGAACGCACAATAACTTCTATCACTTAATGTGTGTTCTGAAAATCAAATAGCTTCCATATATCCACACACTCAATTCTAAAGATGCACAACTAAACTCCTTATGTCCGAAAACAACACAAGCAAGAATACACCTCCACTTCTTCACAAATGAGGTAATTTCAAGTTTTAAAATTTGAATCAATAATACACTACTACTCCTCTTCTTTTCAAAAAAATTATCAACCAAAAGGAGCTTCAACAAGATCTCAAATTCCACTTCAACAAGTAGCAAATTCAACTCCTCGATCAAGACAATTACGCAACTTCAATTTACAACATACAATTGCAGATCACAAATTGAAGAACCCTAATTGAACATGAAGATCAAGAAAACAACCAACACTACTCCCTTCTCAAAATTTGAGCTCTAACACCAAAAGATTATATGCCTTAAATTGATTAAAGCATATACGTATAAACAAGTGAATAAACCTCAATTCAAATCTGGATCAATAAACCTAGCTTATGGCCTGAACCCTAAAACCTTTGTAATCCAATTTGTAGATCAACTAATCTCAACACCAAATAATGTTGTCCTCAATTTGATTAAACACTATATACAAGAACAAATGAAATTACAATGATCAAGGTAACTAAAAGACGTGAATCCCTTATGTAAAGTATCCACGCAAATTAGCAATCCCACTAGCAATTGAAACTTCACAATGATAATTCAATATAGGAACTAATTCCACTAAATTGAAAACAATATAATGATATAAATGGATCCTACAATTGACGTGAATTAAGAAGCAAAAGAACCAATCCTAATCAACACTAGATATTACACACTAGCATGGAAAAGGAAAAAAACTAAGGAAATGATATGGCTTACAATTCCTTTAGTTGCTACTCGCCACAATTCCTTGAAAAAATTGATAAGAGTCTTATCAAAATTGGGATGAACCCTAATTCTCACAAAAATTTGGGCAGCAAAAATGTGTATACTCTCTCTACGTCTAAACCCTACTTAAGCAAGTATTTATACTTGCTCCCTTTAGGGTTAAAATGGCTAAACAATTACAACTATGCCATTAAAGGGTGGCCAGTCCTAAAACATAAAATACAACCAAATAAAATGTTCTAAAAGCTTACAAAATAAATGGTTCAAGGAAAATAATAAATAAAAATAGTCTTCAACACGCCGATTCTTCAAGGTCACTAGATATAAGTCCTAATGAGGTTGCCAACTTACTCAATAGTGTAGATGATTTGGCACCCTATAGAACTGATAAATATACTTGTTTGAATGCATAACAATTATATGATAAAAAGGTAGAAATCAAGTTATCATCCTCAAGATTAGGTTACTCATGAAGGATTCTCAAAATTAGGTTTTGTAAGCCCTTAGCTCGTGCCTTGGTGATTGGTCCTATGGGAATTTGATTCCTATTAGTCTTGCTTCCCTTTGTTTAAGAAGGCTTCGTTATGTTAGTTCAAGAGGTTTAATTCCCATCATCTCCTCGGGCCTGTGGAAGATTTGCCCTCAAATTTAATGGGTCTTTTCTTGGACTGAAAACCTTGGTTTGCATGTGCTCGTCGCCCTGAAGTCTTTATTGCCCAATAGTTTTGTTGATCTGTTCTTGGAACTCAAGTACCTCAGTTGGTGACATAGGAGTCAAGACAATCCGTTCACCATCCTTGCGAAACACATAGGTGTTTCTAAACCCATCATGCACCAGTCCCCTATCAAACAACAAGGTCTACCCAATAGTATATGAAATGCGTACATAGGAAGAACATCACAAAAAATTTCTTCATGGTATTTTTCCCTTTTGTTGATTGGAACCTTAGCCCTCTGAGTGACATATAGATTGTCTTGTACACTCAACCAATGCAATTTATAGGGATGAGGATGTGGACTAGTGACTATTTGCAATCTATTTACTATTGCAACTATTACATTTGTGTAACTATCACCATCGATAAAAAGTACACACAAATTACTTTGAACCCGATAGGGAGTATGGAATAGATTGTCCCTCTATATGTCCCTAACATTTGGAGATGTAGTCATTACCTTGTGCAACACTTTAATATACAAATATTTATCATTTCCCTTATCTTCACGTACCTCAGCATCAGGATCATCATAATACTCTTGTAACACTATTTACAAATCATTAGGCTCAAGTATCTCTTCCTTTCCCTCCATATTTTCCACCTCCATAGTAGTCATCACCCTTTTGTTGGGATATTAAGTAGCCATGTGTCTAAAGCCCATGCATTTAAAGCATTAGATTTGACGCATCTTCCCACTTGTTGACCCTGGCACTGTTTCTCAGATATCAATCCCAACAACCTCTTTTCCCTTTCTAAAAATTTCCCTCTCCCTATTACTAATAGTTGTATTTTTGTCTATAGTCTTATTAATTCCCCCTATATCCCTTTTGTTCAATCTATTGACTATCTGACCCATGAGGTTTTGTAGATGTTCCATACCTATTGCTCGCTGCTCTAAATGGAATGGATCACCTCTATCTTTCCACTTTCAGAGTTAGCTGGATGGCCTCATCAAGGGTGTCATACCTCTGGAGCTCTACAATGCAGGGAATTTCATACTTTAACCCTAAGACAAATCATGCTAGGGTCTATATAGGAGGTTCGACTGACCTACATCTAATCATTAGTGTCTCAAACTCCTATACATACTCATCAACTATTTTGCCTCCCTGCCTTAATGTTTAGAGAAGCATGAACAACTCTTGCCTATAGTGCTTTGGTATAAACCTCCTCCTCATTACCAATTTCATTTCTTACCAAGTATGAATCTCAGCTTCACCATCTCCTCGTCTACTAGCTATAAGATTCTTCTACCATAAGGCAACATAACCAATAAACTCTATAGCTGCAGGATAAACCTAAGTGTGATAGTTAATCTCATAACATTCAAATAGGCCCTCTACCTTATCCTCCCAATCTAAGTAGTCTTCTACAAAACCATTTCTAGCAAATGAAGGCATATGCAATTTTACATATTCTAAGCCTTGAAGCGGTCTGAACTCATAGTTTGGGTAAGGCTTATTTTCAAAATTATCATTCCTTTCCTCCCTAAAAGCATGATAATCTCCTTCCATCCTCCTACCCCTATTACCTCCAATAGCTCCTTCCCTGCGAGCATTCTAATGGGCTACTCGAGGTGGGGGTATCTGTGGATTTGCCACTAGTGGTTGTGGTATTGTCATTTGATCTACCTGTGTTGCTAATATGGCAACAATAGTGGTGAGATCATGCAATTGTTCCTCTGGTGTTCTCCCACCTGCAGCACGATGATCCTGACCTCCTCCAACCTGATTGTTGGCTTTATTTCCAATCCCACCATTCACATTATCATTTGACTTTTTTTTTTATACTCACAATCACTCTTACACAACAACAACACACCATGGTTCAATACACACAACAACACAACACACCCACACGGCAACACTAACACACTTTCACGGTACTCATAATACAACAACATAACACCTTCACATCACCACTCGCAACACAGCAAAACCTCCACGGTTCCACACACACACCCATAGTATAAACAACCTTACACCAACACCTCTACGGTATACACAAACACCTTTAAAGCTCAACGCACTTCAAGACACAATACACACTCTACCAAGACTTACACACCTCACGGCACACTTCTACAATCACGGTATACTTCCACAATCATAACACAAAAATGAATCCATGCTTTAGTCAAAGTGCATTCAAAGGAAATTAATGTACAATTACTACATAAGGCAATTATTGAATAAATTTAAAATGGCTTCCCTATTCTTCTAAGTGATGACCTCACGGCAAGATGAATGACACAATGGAAAAAATATGAATTTCACACTTCCAATTCCGCAACCAACAAAGGATAGCATGACACAATTAGCACAATTACAGTTCTGAAGGAATCTATTATAATGATTCCTCAAAATCAACCATGGCAAGGAACCTTAAATCAATCCCTCCTTCAAATTCAACCACAATAACAATTGTAATACGGTACAATTCAACACACGACCTTCGATTCCTCTTCACACAACTTCAATTGCAAAATGGAACAATAAGAACACTAAATCCCCAATTTGTAATTCATGAATTCCCTTCTCTAAACGTAGCTCTGATACTAAATTATGATGTGCTCCAATGGTAATTACAATATAAATCAAAGATAGAAGAAACAATGTATCCAATTCCAATCAATGGTGTGAACCCTAGGTAGCAAAATGAACCCTAAATTATGTGAAAATAGAAGAGAAAATGATGATCTAATTACTTACTAGATATTACACACTAGTAATAATTGAAAAGGGCTTGAGAATTAATGATATTACACACAATAATCCTAAGCGAACTTACCACAATCCTAAGGTAGAAATTGATAAGAGTTAGATGTGAAATGGAGAGGACCCCTTACAGCAAAAAACATGTAATTTTAATTTGAAAAGTGTTATCCAAAAACCCTCAATAAGAAGTATTTATACCTATTCTAAATAAGAAAAATTCAACATACAAAGTGATGCTTAAACCGATCCTCTCATAGCATTTGGCAATCCGGTTCTCTATGTGAATTGTAAGCAATGTATGGCCAGTTTCTCTTGCTTTTTGTAGGTCCAAGAATAGCTCATACACCAAGCATTAGTATGTTGGTTTGCCATCTTATAATACTTACAAAATGTACTTGATAAAAAATGCAAAACAATTACATAAAATAAATAAAGACATTATGTGAATGTCTTGGTTCCCTTTATTCAAGAAAGCTTTGTAATGCTAAGTCAAGAGGTTTGATTCCCATCATAACCTTTATGCTCTTATCATGGATGCTGGTAGTTGCACCAATGTAGTGGCTGCTTCACTAGTTAATAAATCAAAACTCGTCACTACTCTATATCCTAAGCCCTATAAATTGCACTAGTTAAGTGAACAAGGCAGTCTGCATGTCACTCAAAGGGCTAAGGTTTCATTCAGCATAGGGGATAAGTACTATGATGAGATTGTCTGTGATATTCTTCTTATATGTGCATCATACATACTTCTTAGCAAACCTTGGTTATATGATAGGAGGGTGTTGCATGATGGGTTTAGGAACACCTATGTGTTCCAGAAGGAGGGTAAGCACATTGTATTGAATCCCATGTCACCTACTGAAGTACAAGAGGCATAGAGACAAATTAATAAAACTGTTAAAAAGAAGACCTTGTTTGTAAGACAACATAAACTAGAGGAGGCCATCCAGGAAGAGAGACTAGTGCATCTATTACAGATGAGATATGTGTTGGAAGTGGATAGATGAGAACAGTTACCCCCAGTTGTGAACCAGGTACTAGATAAGTACATGGATATATTCCCTAATGGGTTAACTAAGGGATTACTACCCATGAGAGGCATTAAACATGCCATTGATTTTTAGCCTGGGTTAATCTTGCTAAATCGGCCTACATATCACATGAATCCTAAAGAAGCCTGATAGAGCCATTTTATACTCAATCTTTATAGTATAAATTGTGTTAAATTATTATTGATTTTATAGAAAGCATAACGAAATGGTACTTTAACTCTATCATCGTGATAAATCAGGTTAAATGGAGTCAAGGATGCTAATTCAAGTATTTTAGAGAAGCCATCTACAACTTGGATCAACACAAGGAATTACACCACCGGAGGAAGCACGGTTTGAGGCACGGTTAAGGTTCAAACCGTGTTACACACTGGACAAGAAGGCGAAAATGAGGACTTTAAACAGAGAGAGACACGGCTTAAGGCATGGCCGTAGTGGAACCCGTAGGAGAAACCGTGCTTGAAGCCGTGGTGGAAGCCAGGACCAAGGAGAAGAAAGTGTGGAACATCAACCAGATGAAGGCACGGCTTGAAATCTGGCCGTGTGTCTAACCGTGGTTCACACTGGGCGCGGATGAAGACTTGAAGAATATGCACAGAGGATGGCACGGCTTGATCCACGGCCGTGTGTTGGGGCGTGCCAGGCAGACGAATCTTCACTTCTTGAAATCTACTTGGAAAAGGAAAGATATTTTCGTATCTTGCTAGCAAAAGATCACATGCTATCCCCCTAACAATATAAATAGAACCAACCCTAGAGGGTTAGGACAACTTTTGATCTTGGGAATCTTGGATCTTGAAGAAGGAAACGCGGAGGTAGAGCAAGCAACCGGGTTCATTATGTTTCTATCTTTTATTTTCGTTTTATTGATGAACATGTGTAGCTAAGCTACTTTTCTAGCCAAAGGGTCATAGATGTTTAATTCTCCACGAATTGTGAGGTCTAATTGACTTGTATTTATTCTATTCTTTATTTTCGAGTATTCATATATCTTCTGATCGTTTTGTCATTATTTTCTTTGTTGATTGGTATGAATAGAGCTCTTCTACTCAATTAACAAGTTAATATATTGTCAACTAGCACGTCAAATCCGTAATTGTTTGATTGTTCTAGTCTTAGTGACGCAATAACATGTTTGGTTATAAAAGAGATGATCGAATTCATGTTATGAAGGTGTGTGATCATGTTTAAATAGGTTATCTTATAATCTACTGGCATGAATTGGTGGTCTCTCTAGATCTTAATGCTATTGATAGATTAAATCCTAAGCGCTTGTCTAAGGGTTGTTTAATCAATAAGAGAAATAATTCAAAGCGCTTGTCTGAGGTTATTGAGGAAGTAAGGAGAGATAGGTTGTTAAAGCTTGTTAATAACCATAACCAATTTATCTAGGAACAAGAATAGAGAACATTTGCATCGATGATCAATTCCTAGAATTAAACCATCTTGATTCCTTTGGCTAGGCTTTTTATCAATATACAACTTTCTTATCTTGTTTTAACTTTATTTGATTCACAAACCAACCCCCCCACCCCCCCCCCCCATTTTCCTTTTCCCTTTTATTCTCCTTGAATAGAAATAAGTTTAACCAATCTCTGTGGATTCGACCCTACTCACCACTATATGCAAATCATATAATTGTCTAGGAGTAGGTTTTATTTTTGTTGGACTCGACACCCATCAAATTTTGGCGCTGTTGCCGGGGATTGGTGTCAAATTTATTTCTATTCTTGTATGACTCGTTCTTCTCAGACAGGTGAACTAACTTATAATCCGGAGATTGAGAAGACTCTAAAGAGGTTGCGACAAGAAGCTAGATCATCCCCCAGACCGAACTTAGCATCGGACTTGTCAGATTCATCCTTTGATTCTGAAAAAGAGGACGACATGGCAAATCTTGAGAGAACCTTAAGGGAGTTGGCTGCACAGGATGTGAATCAACAACCACTTTGTATTCACTACCCCGAACTAGCCGTGGAATTCGAGTTGAAATCTGGGTTGATACATCTGCTACCTACATTTCATGGTCTTGAGAATGAAGATCCTCACAAGCATTTGAAAGAGTTCCATATAGTGTGTTCTAGTATGAGGCCGCAAGGAATAACCGACGATCAAATCAAGCTACGTGCTTTTCCATTTTCTTTAAGTACTAAAGCTAAAGATTGGTTGTTTTATTTGCCTCCAGGTTCTATCACCACTTGGACAGATATGGTAAGACTCTTCTTGGACAAATTCTTCCCCGCATCCAGAGCCGCTGGTATAAGAAGAGAAATTTGTGGTATAAAACAAAGGGACACTGAGACTCTTCATGAGTATTGGGAGAGGTTCAAGCAATTGTGTGCAAGCTGCCCACAACATGGGATATCTGAACAACTCCTTATCCAATACCTCTACGAGGGCCTACTTCCAATGGAAAGAAAGATGATGGATGCTGCAAGTGGAGGCGCCATAGTAAACAAAACCCCTGGTCAAGCTAGGGAATTGATCTCCATTATGGCTGCTAATTCACAACAATTTGGGTATAGGCACGATACGTCTTGAAGGAAGGTAAATGAGGTAAGTGTGTCTAACCTTGAACATCAAATTTCTAATCTTACCTCCCTTGTGCAGCAGCTAGCTCTTGGAAATACCCAACAGGTGAAAGCTTGTGGAATTTGTGCTGCTCCTAGTCATCCGACCGACATGTGTCCCACATTGCAAGATGACAACCATGAACACGCCAATGTTGTAGGCGGATTCCCAGGACAACTACAAAGGAAATATGATCCCTATTCAAACACTTACAATCCCGGATGGAGGGATCACCCTAACTTCAGATATGGCAATAAACCACAAAACTTCCAACAATTCCAACCCAAGCCATCAAACCAAGTATCACAGGCTCCTTCCACTTCATGTATGTCCCTTGAGGAAATTGTTAAATCACTTGCCGTTAATACAAAACAATTTCAGGATGAGACAAAGCAGAGCATCCACAACTTGGAAAATTAGGTAAGTCAACTTGCTTCTTCTCTAAATAGGTTGGAAACTCAAGGTAAGTTACCTTCTCAAACCGTCACAAATCCAAAGCAAAGTGCTAATGCAATTACCTTGAGAAGTGGAACGAAATTGCAGGGATCAAATGAGGAGAATCACCGAACTAATCCTGAGGTAGAGACTGAGAAAGAAACTCCAACTCCAAGCCAGCAGAACAATCAGATCAAAGGACCCCTCATTGAACCACCAAAGGTCATGACAACAGCACCTCCTTTCCCTTCCAGACTAGCAAAATCCAAGAATGAAGCTGAAGAAAAAGAGATTCTTGACACTTTTCGCAAAGTTGAGGTAAACATTCCCTTGCTGGATGCTATTAAGCAAGTACCTCGTTATGCTAAATTCCTAAAAGAATTGTGCACTAACAAAAGAAAGTTGAAAGGTAATGAAAAGATTAGTGTAGGTGAGAATGTTTCAGCTATTCTTCAAAAGAAGCTTCCTCCTAAATGTAAGGATCCAGGTATGTTTACTATTCCTTGCAAAATAGGTAACCTTGGAATCACTAAAGCTATGTGTGATTTAGGCGCTTCAATCAATGTTATGCCTTTGTCTGTTTATCAATGTTTAAATGTTGGCCCCCTAAAGGAAACAGACGTTATTGTTCAACTTGCTGATAGGTCCAATGTTTATCCTAAGGGAGTTCTAGAAGATGTTTTAGTACAAGTTAATGGTTTGGTTTTCCTCGCAGATTTTTACGTGCTTGACATGGAAAATGATGATTCTCGTAATTTATTGATGATATTATTAGGGAGACCATTTCTTAAGACATCTAGAACAAAAATCGATGTACATGATGGTAACCTCACTATGGAATTTGATGGTGAAGTAATTAAATTTAACATTTATGATGCCATGAAATATCCTAGTGACATCTCACCCGTTTTTGTTGTTGATGTTATTGACCCATTAACACAAACTACATTTGATTTGATAGATGATGATGAGTTGAAAGTTGTACTTAATAAGAGTCTTACGATTCATGCATTGACAACTCTTAAGGAGAAGTTTGTAATATCCTCTGATTTGCAGGACAAGATTTGGGAGTTGGAATCATTAAAACCTATCAGGTATGATGTGTCCTACATTCATTTACCCCCTTCTAACACAAAACTTCTTCCTTCTATTGTGTAGGCATCGAAGCTAGAATTAAAACCCCTACCCGAACATCTAAAATATATCTTCTTAGGAGAAAAGGAGACTCTTGCTGTGATAGTCTCCAACAAGCTAAGTACTTTAGAAGAAGAAAAGTTGATTCGGGTGTTGAGGGAGTACAAAGAAGCCATTGGATGGTCCATAGCTGATATCAAAGGACTAAGCCCCTCCACCTGCATGCACAAGATTTTGATGGAAGATAATTGCAAACGTTCAAGAGAAGTTCAGCGTCGTTTGAATCCACCTATGATGGAGGTAGTTAAGAAAGAGATCTTGAAACTTCTTGATGCAGGCATGATCTATCCAATTTTCGACAGCAAATGGGTAAGTCCGATCCAAGTTGTTCCAAAGAAAACAGGCTTAACTGTGGTTGAAAACTCCGATGGTGAGTTAATTCCTACTCGGGTTCAGAATGGATGGAGGGTTTGTGTTAATTACAGGAAGTTAAACGCATCAACTCGGAAGGACCACTTCCCTCTTCCTTTTCTTGATCAAATGCTTGAACGTTTGGCTGGCCATTCTCACTATTGTTGTCTTGATGGTTATTCAGGTTTTCATCAAATTCCAGTGGCACCGGAAGATCAAGAGAAGACCACTTTCACTTGTCCATTCTGTACTTTTGCGTATCGAAGGATGCCTTTTGGGCTCTGCAATGCCCCAGCCACATTCCAAAGACGTATGGTTAGTATATTTTCAGATTATGTGCAGAATATTATAAAAGTTTCATGGATGACTTTACCGTTTATGGTAATTCTTTTGATTCATGTTTGACTAACCTTACAAAAGTGCTTCAAAGATGTATAGATAAGAATTTAGTGTTGAATTATGAAAAATGTCACTTTATGGTTGAACAGAGTCTCATTTTAGGCCATATAGTATCTTCTAAGGGGCTTGAAGTCGATAAAGCTAAGGTAGAACTGATTAAATCTTTACCTTACCCTGTAAGTGTACGGGAAATTCGGTCTTTTCTTGGGAGTGCAGGATTCTATCGACGCTTCATGAAGGATTTCTCCAAGATTACTCAACCCTTATGTCGATTGCTACAAAAAGAAGTGACATTTGAGTTCGATGAGGCCTGCAAGAACGCTTTTGACACACTGAGGGACAAGTTAACTTCTGCTCCAATCATCCAACCACCCGACTGGACCCTTCCCTTTGAAATCATGTGTGATGCGAGCAACTATGCAGTTGGAGCAGTTCTTGGCC
Source organism: Laguncularia racemosa (assembly GCA_037954665.1). Taxonomy (NCBI): domain Eukaryota; kingdom Viridiplantae; phylum Streptophyta; class Magnoliopsida; order Myrtales; family Combretaceae; genus Laguncularia; species Laguncularia racemosa. The sequence goes on from JBBMOL010000267.1 coordinate 348,288, forward strand.
AAAGAGTTGGGAGAGCTTCTCATGCCATTTATTATGCTTCCAGAACTTTGGATAATGCTCAATGCAACTATTCCACAACGGAAAAAGAACTCTTGGCTGTTGTTTTTGCATTAGAAAAATTCAGATCATATTTACTTGGTACTAAGGTAATTGTTTACTTTGATCATGCAGCTCTTAAAAACCTGCTCGCGAAGAAGGAGGCGAAACCAAGACTTATTCGATGGATACTCCTCTTACAAGAGTTCGATCTGGAGATATGTGATAGGAAAGGCTCAAAAAACTTAGTTGCCGACCACCTCAGTCGAATTCCTATCAGTGAAGGGTCCACACAAATACAAGATGATTTTCCAGATGAGTATCTCTTTTCTATTCAAAAGACAATTCCGTGGTATGCTGATATTGTCAATTATTTGGTTACTAAGACACTACCAAGTGATTTGTCTAGGGCTCAAAAAGATAAAATTAAAAGTGATGCTAAGTATTATGTATGGGATGATCCATATTTGTGGAAACATTGTGCTGATCAAATCATTAGAAGGTGTATTTCTCAAGACGATATTCCTTTTGTCTTGCAATTTTGTCACTCATATGCATGTGGTGGACATTTTGGCCCTAAGAGGACAGCTCAAAAGGTATTAGGGTGTGGTTTGTTTTGGCCTACATTGTGTCGTGACTCTTTTATGTTTTGTAAGTCTTGTGAACGATGTCAAAAGATTGGGAACTTAGGACGTAGAGATCAAATGCCACTTACCCCTATTCTTGCTTGTGAAATATTTGATATATGGGGTATTGACTTCATGGGTCCTTTTCCTCCTTCCTTCGGTAATGTTTACATCCTTCTTGCTGTGGATTATGTTTCAAAATGGGTGGAAGCCAAAGCGACTCGAACTAATGATGCTAAAGTTGTTGTGGATTTTGTTAAATCTCATATTTTTGCTAGGTTCGGGACACCAAAGGCTCTTATCAGTGATCGTGGCACACACTTTTGTAATAGGATAGTGGAAACTCTACTAAAAAAATACAGGGTCACTCATCGCACTTCCACCGCATACCACCCTCAAACCAATGGATTGGCAGAAGTCTCAAATCGAGAAATCAAGTCTATTCTAGAAAAAACCGTCAATCCAAGCAGGAAGGACTGGAGCACAAGACTTGTGGATGCATTATGGGCCTACCGGACAGCTTACAAGACCCCTATAGGTATGTCTCCGTACCGTTTAATATTTGGCAAACCCTGTCATCTCCCTGTGGAGTTGGAACATAAGGCGTATTGGGCTGTAAAGCAATGTAACATGCGAATGGATGAGGCGGGTGAACACAGAAAACTTCAATTACAAGAACTTGAGGAGATTCGAAGAGAAGCTTATGAGAGTACTAAAATCTACAAGGAAAAAACAAAGGATTTTCATGATCAAATGATTTCCCGAAAGAATTTTTCTTTGAGATCGCAAGCCTTGAAACTGGTAAGACCTTCAAAGTCAATGGTCATCGCTTGAAACATTTTTATGAAGGATTTCAAGTATGTAATATTGAAGAAACCAGTTTAACTCACCCTGAGTATTGTGATTGATGACAGGAACGTCTAGCCAAAGACGTTAAAGAAAGGCGCTTCATGGGAGGCAACCCATGTAAAAAAAAAAAAAAAAAAACAAGTTTTGTTTTGCATTAGTTTTGGTTTGTTTTAGTTTTGTTTTGTTTTAGTTTAGTTTGTTTTGATTTTAGTGTAGTTTTCAACTCTTTGGATCGGCTGCAGCAAGGATACATATCATTAGATGACACTTTCCAGAGCTTAAAGGGAGCACTCCAATACCAGGGAAGTACCAATATTTCCTCTCTCTTATTCTCTAATGTCCTTTGTGTTGTTAATTCCTCTTCAATTGTGCTGAATTAGGAACAGTGAGGACACTGTTCAAGCTAAGTGTGGGGGAGAGGATAATAAAATATAGAGAATAGAGAACTAACTTATACTTTGAATGTTTGTCCTTAAGCAATTTTAAGCCAATTTTTTTCAAAATTATCATGAAATCTAGAGATTGTACTAAATGTTGTAATAAGCATCTACAAAATGTGAAATTGACTTGTTCAAATGCTTTACTCACCCACTACTGTGATTAGAATACATGGTTAAAATTAAGTAGTGAAATCTTTAAGAAACAAATTTACCTTGTATTTAGCTTTAGAATTGGAAGTCTAAGAGTAAGTCGAGTCCCTAAGTGAAAAATAAACAAGTTTACTTCTAGGTTATATTAGCTACTGTATACTCTTTGAAGTTGTTTGTAAAGCAATCATAACACTTAGTGAAAAAAAAAAAAAGAATCAAGCATGGCCATTACTCCAATGATTCAACTAATTGAGTTAAGAGTATTCAAACTTGAATGTTAGAGTGAGGAAGAGTCCGTAGGGGTATCTCAAAACCGGTCACTTGAGTGATGAGCTCGGGATGTTGCCGACTCAATGAACTCACTATAACTATAAGGGCGAAAAAGGCAAAAGTTCATGAAAAGAAGCGGGCAAAAACCCGTCAAAATAGATGCTTGAATAAATCAAAAGAACATGAATGTGAACATTCATTGAATAAAACATAGAAGTATAAAAGGGAGAATATCTAGCAAAGAGCTTATACTATATGCTTTTACTTTATGTTGCAAGGATTATATGTTTGCTAATATCCAATGAAGTTTAATTGGGTGTTTTTCCTTAATGGATTAAGTATTTACTTTTGGAATAAAAATTCTTTTGCTAAACATGAGGATTAAAGTTTATTTTGTTTAGATTAGCTATTGAATTTTGTCCATAGTAATTTGATCACAGGAAACCAGTTTGGTTGAAGTAGTAGACATTAAATTACAAGTCATGAATTACAAATGAATAGATGCTTGGAATGATGAAAAGAAAGTTTGTATAATCTATGATAGATTTCTCAATTAATTTGATGCAATTGCTTGTGGACAAGCAAGAGTTTAAGTGTGGGGGAATTTGATAGAGCCATTTTATACTCAATCTTTATAGTATAAATTGTGTTAAATTATTATTGATTTTATAGAAAGCATAAGGAAATGGTACTTTAACTCTATCATCGTGATAAATCAAGTTAAATGGAGTCAAGGATGCTAATTCAAGTATTTTAGAGAAGTCATCTACAACTTGGATCAAGACAAGGAATTACACTACCGGAGGAAGCATGGTTTGAGGCACGGCCAAGGTTCAAACCGTGTTACACACTGGACAAGAAGGCGAAAATGAGGACTTTGAACAGAGAGAGACACGGCTTAAGGCACGGCCGTGGTGGAACCCGTGCTTGAAGCCGTGGTGGAAGCCAGGACCAAGGAGAAGAAAGTGTAGAACATCAACCAGATGAAGGCACGGCTTGAAATCTGGCCGTGTGTCTAACCGTGGTTCACACTGGGCGCGGATGAAGACTTGAAGAATATGCACAGAGGATGGCACGGCTTGATCCACAGCCGTGTGTTGGGGCGTGCCAGGCAGACGAATCTTCACTTCTCGAAATCTACTTGGAAAAGGAAAGATATTTTCGTATCTTGCTAGCAAAAGATCACATGCTATCCCCCTAACAATATAAATAGAACCAACCCTAGAGGGTTAGGACAACTTTTGATCTTGGGAATCTTGGATCTTGAAGAAGGAAACGCGGAGGCAGAGCAAGCAACCGGGTTCATTATGTTTCTATCTTTTATTTTCGTTTTATTGATGAACATGTGTAGCTAAGCTACTTTTCTAGCCAAAGGGTCATAGATGTTTAATTCTCCACGAATTGTGAGGTCTAATTGACTTGTATTTATTCTATTCTTTATTTTCGGGTATTCATATATCTTCTGATCGTTTTGTCATTATTTTCTTTGTTGATTGGTATGAATAGAGCTCTTCTACTCAATTAGCAAGTTAATATATTGTCAAGTAGCACGTCAAATCCGTAATTGTTTGATTGACGCAATAACATGTTTGGTTATAAAAGAGATGATCGAATTCATGTTATGAAGGTGTGTGATCATGTTTAAATAGGTTATCTTATAATCTACTGGCATGAATTGGTGGTCTCTCTAGATCTTAATGCTATTGATAGATTAAATCCTAAGCGCTTGTCTAAGGGTTGTTTAATCAATAAGAGAAATAATTCAAAGCGCTTGTCTGAGGTTATTGAGGAAGTAAGGAGAGATAGGTTGTTAGAACTTGTTAATAACCATAACCAATTTATCTAGGAACAAGAATAGAGAACATTTGCATCAATGATCAATTCCTAGAATTAAACCATCTTGATTCCTTTGGCTTGGCTTTTTATCAATATACAACTTTCTTATCTTGTTTTAACTTTATTCGATTCACAAACCAAACCCCCCCCCCCCCCCCCCCCATTTTCCTTTTCCCTTTTATTCTCCTTGAATAGAAATAAGTTTAACCAATCTCTGTGGATTCGACCCTACTCACCACTATATGCAAATCATATAATTGTCTAGGAGTAGGTTTTATTTTTGTTGGACTCGACACCCATCAAAGCCAAAGAATTGATGCGTTAGGTAGATAAGTTGGTAGGAAGGGGTTTTGTTAGAGAGAGTACTAGTCCTTATGTTATTCCTGCACTTCTTGTTCCTATGAAGGATGGCATGTGAAGGATGTACATTGATAGTAGAGCCATCAACAAAATTACCATCAAATATAAGTATCCCATTCCTAGACTTGATGATATATTGGATTAATTGAATGGTGCACAGGTATTTTCTAAAGTGAATCTTAAAAGTGGATATCACCAAATTCGTATGAGGGGTGGCGATGAGTGGAAGGTTGCTTTTAAAACAGGACATGGGTTGTATAGGTGGATGGCCATGCCATTTAGGTTAACCAACGCCCCTAGTAGTTTTATGGGACTGATGAATCATGTCATGAAAGAATTTCTTGGAAAATTTGTTGTAATCTATTTTGATGACATTCTGGTTTTTAGTAGAAACATGGAAAGCCGTGTTGAGCATTTATAGGTAATCTTTTTAGTCATGAGGAAATAGCAGTTGTATGGAAATCTCAAGAAGTGTTCATTTTATCAATTTAAGGTAACATTTCTTGGCTTTATTGTGATTGGTTTTGGTGTAAGGGTGGATGAAGAAAAAGTGAAGGCTATCATAGAGTGGCTAATGCCACAATCAACAGCTAAGGTGAGGAGTTTTCATGGTTTGGCTTCTTTCTATAGGCAATTTGTTAGGAATTTTAGTAACATTGTTAGTCCATTAACTTAATTGACTAAGAAGAATGTTCCTTTTGTTTGGGGAGATTAGGCTTAGAAGAGTTTTGAGGAAGTGAAAGCAAGGCTAACTAGTGCTTCAATCTTAGCATTACCAGATCTTGACAAAACTTTTGAACTAGAGTATGATGCCTCTAGGGTAGGAATTGGTGCTATGTTGATGCAAGAATGGAGGCCCATTGCATATTTTATTGTGAAATTGAGTGGTGCACCTTTGAACTACTCAGTGTATGATAAGGAGTTCTTTTCCTTAATACAAGCATTGATGACACGGCAACACCAACTTCTTCCTAAGGAATTTATTATTTATATAGACCACGAGTCATTGAAACTCTTTAAAAGCCAACAACATTTGTCAAAATGACAAACTAAATAGGTGGAATTTCTAGAAAGCTTCACTTATGTGATTAAGTACAAGAAGGGGAGCACAAATATTGTAACTGATACCTTGTCATGTAGGTATGTACTTATCACTTCTCTACAATCAAAGTTGCTTGGATTTAAATTAATGAAGGAGCAATATGTTCATGATGAACACTTGAAATTGATTGTTGAGCGATGTTCTTAAGGAAACGAAGTAGATGGGTATTATATGTGATGGGAATCAACCTTATGGTTCTAACAGTGGAGAAACTTACTTGGATGCATGAGCCTAGAAATTCATATATTGCCATATTTTATCCAATAATACTTTATTTCTTTTTGCACTTTAGCAAGTACAATTATCGGTTGTTATAAGATGGCCAAATAACATGCTCTAAGGATGCAATTGTGAGACAATTTTTGAACGTACATCTAATGTTCCACAATGGGTTCAAGTGAAGTGAAGAACCAACCAATTGAAGACTATTTGTACTTGTAATTTGTTGCTTTTAGATCCGGCCACTTAAGTGGCTTATTTGTAATTTTGTGTTATTTTTACCTAATTGGAGCAAGTATAAATACTTGCTAACTAGGTTTTTGAGGGAAGCTTTTTGAAGATTTTTGAAATTAGACACTTTCTTTGCCATAAGGGAAATCCTTACTTGCAAAAGTCTCTTATCAATTTCACAAGTGAAATTTTGGCGAGATCAACTTGAGTAGATTGTGAGTAATATCAATCTTTCTCCTTTTGTTTTCAAATTATATTTAGTGCATCATATTTAGGTGCAATTTGTTGGTTACTTGTTGTTATCCACGTAAATTAAGGTTCATCCATTTTAGATTTGAATCACTTCAATTTGAGTGAAATTCTAGTTCATTTCTTTTGTTATCCATTGTTACTTTTACAATTGCTTTGTTCTTCATTTCAATTTAGCATCAAGCCTTTGAAATCACATGAATTAAGGATCATTGGTGAAGTTAATGATCACACCTATTGATGATTGGATTTTGTTGGTCATGCCATTTGTAGATGTGTTTACAATTCAATTAGTAAGGCACATCATAGTTTTTGGTATCAGAGCGAAAGGTTTTGGAGAAGGGATTTACGTAAACTTCAATTGGAAATTAAGGTTCTTGAATTTTCATTTCTTAATTGGAATTTTTGAAGTGAAATTGAAGTAGTTACTTGTGATTGTGTTGTGTTATACCTTGTTGTTGTAGAAGTGGAAGTGGAAATTTGTTAGTTAATCCTTGTGTTCTTCATCTTATCATGAGAAGAAGGGGAAGAAGGGAAATGCATTTCTTATGTGTTTTTAGAATTGGAAGTACATTATTTATGAAAGAAGAGAAGTGTATTTTCTTGTATGTTGTTTCGGAATTGAGGAGTACAATTTACATTTCTAGATTTGCCTCTTGCGTGGAGGATTTGGGAACTATTTGAATTTAAAAACAATCATTTAAGTTGAAGAGTTATTATGTAGTGTTGATTTAATACAATTTAAATATTTTGAATTGTTTCTCACCAATTGTGAAGAAGCTTCATTAAGTGTTATAATTATGTTGTTGTTGCCATGATTAGAAGAGGGGTGAAGTATGTGTGTACGTGTGGTGTAGTGATTGTGTGAGTGAAAGGTGCAACGTGGTGTATTATATGTGTTGTAGTGGGAAGGTTGCTGCACTATGGTTGTATGTGTGTGTATGTATCGTGGTCAAGTGTTTTGTAGTGGTTAAGTTTTGAATTTCAAAAGCAAACATTAAAGTGTGGAAGTTATTATGTATTGATGCTTTAAACACATTTTTCTTAGTTGGAATCATTAACTTACCAATTGGAGAACTATTTATTATTGCTTCTACTTATTGTTGTCGTGATTACAAGTGTGCCATGGGTGTGTAAAGCCTAAGTGGAGTTTTGTGTTTTCTTTTGTAGTGATTGTTGTGTGACATTGAAGTGTAGTGGTTCTGAAGGGGTGATACTACATTGCTTTGAATTTTCTTTGTAATTCAACAAATCAAGTCCACAACTATGTAATTCAACAAATCAAGTCCACAACTATGTCAAATGATAATGTAAATGGGAGAATTGGCAATGAAGCCAATAGCCAAGTTGGTGGCGAACAGGGTCATCGAACTATAGGTAGAAGAACTTTAGAGGAACAGCTTCAGGACCTTACCACCATTGTTGCTACATTAGCAACAAAGATAGATAGGATGATGATGCCACAACCACTAATGGCAAATCTTCAGGCACTACCACCTAGAGTGGCTCCTCAAAACATTCAAAGGGAGGGAGCAGCTAGAGGTAATATGGGAAGAAGAGTGGAAGGAGATTATCATGCTCTTAGGGAGAAAAGAGATGATAATGTTGGGGTTAATCCATACCCTAGCAAGGATTTTAGGCCACCTAGAGTATTAGAGTATGTGAAACTATAGATGCCTTCAATTGATGGTAGGGGTTTAGCAAATGATTACCTAGATTAGGAAGACAAAGTTGAGGGTCTTTTCGAGTGTTACAAAATTGATGATAACACCAAGGTTCGTCTTGCAGCTGTAGAATTCATGGGCTATGTCGCCTTGTGGTGGAAGAATCTAGTAATCAATAGATGAAAGAATGGAGAGGTTGAAATACATACTTGGAGGGACAAGAAACGGGTTCTGAGGAAAAGGTTCATACTAGAACATTACAGGTAGGAACTATTTATGTGTCTCTAAACACTGAGATAGGGAGGCAAAATAGTAGATGATTACGTATAGGAGTTTGAGACGTTGATGATCGTGGATTAGTCGAGCTTCTTGAGCAAACCCTAGCACGATTTATGTCTGGGTTGAAATATGAGATTGCCTATGTTGTTGAGCTACAAATGTATAGTACACTTGATGATGCTATACAACTAGCCTTGAAAGTGGCAAGGTAAAGGTGATCCAATCCATTACGAGCCACCAGTAACAGATATGGTACTACTCCTAAACCTATGGGAGAATATGGTCAAATAAGTGGACAAAAGGGAGTGGGTGAGCATGCCAAGCTTGTAGATAGAATTATCCCTAGCACTAATAAAGAGAATAATATTTCTAGGAAAGGTAAAGAGGTAGTTGATCGTTGCCAACCGTAGTTTTAATATTTATAATACCTGTTCCTAATTCTAACTATGTTGCAAAATGCAAGTGTACCTACCGTGGATGTAATATAATGTTAAGTGCAGGGTCGTTCCACAGAGAGAAGATTACTAATTACTAGTACTAGCTTTTTCCCTATTATCTAACCATCAAATTGAGATGAAGTGTATTAAAGACTAAAAATAGTTAACAATCTAAAATTTTAACTAAAACTACTTCAACAACACAAGGTTTAATTCGATAACAAAGTAACCTAGATCTCATTATATACCTATGTTGTCACATAAATCATTAGAAGCTAAGGTTAACGTTTCTGAGTTCTTAAGCTATCAAGTTCCAAGAAGCAAGATAATTACTTTATCAAGTATATTAACTTATCTAATCCAAGATTTATCAATTAGGATCTCTCCTCAATCAATAGCAATCTAGAACCGCACGAAGCCTATGAACTCTATTTGAATGAATGTTCAATAGAAGATTTTCGATATTCTATCTTTAGAAACACGAGTAAATCTCATCCAAAATATAGATCTGATCACAAAAGCGATTTCTCAATCAACTCAAATGATATTAAGCATAAACTCATATTTCGGATATATGAATCAAAGATAAATATGAAGCACATGCAATGGAACAAAAGAACATCAATAACACTTCATTTAAATCATATCTTCATCATATAACAAAATAGTTCAAATGAGATCTAGGTCTACGGTTTACTCTTTCATAGATCTAACAATGAAAGAACAAATACATGAAGAGAAACTAGATTTCATGATTACAACCCGGATAGAGTGAATCTTGAATGCTTTACTTGAATCTCCTTAGATTGTTAGGTAGAAAACTAAGGAAAAAGATATGAAAATGAAGTCTAAAACCCTAGCTCTACCGTTCCCCCTCCTCTTTCTCATATGTATACATATATATATATAGGTGCTAGGGTTGGAGGAGAGAAAAAAAAGTCAGAGAAAGTAGGTTGTGGCTCCATACGCCCCTCACCACGCCGCTTGCTACGGGGCGTGGTGGTCTCGGGTCATCCTTTTAAGCTGGCACACCCCCATATCAAGGGCGTGGTGGCTTTATCTTTCACTTCTGGTTCCATACGCCTCATGCCATGCCTCGTGGCAAGGGGCGTGGTAGCTTCTATTCCTGATTTCTCTTCCATACGCCGCTGATATGGGGTATGGCGGTGGTCTGTTGTTCATACGCCCCTGATATGGGGGCGTGGTAGGCAGGGGAGATGCTCTTCTTCCTTTCTCTTTGTTGTTTTCTTCTCAATTTCTTTCAATGAACTTCATTACACCTGAAAGCAACATATTCCTTGATTAAGCATTAATTTTGGATGATTTTTTATTAATTATCAACTTAAAAGAGCTTAAAATCTTCTTAGAATTTGGAGTTTTATGGCGATTATCAAATTCCTCCACACTTGAATCTTTGATTGTGCCTAAGCAAAGCAATTTTAAAGACCATAAATTCAAAATGGGGACTTCATATTTCAAAACACAATAAGCTAGAATATCAACATTCATCAATGTTCATGTTTAACATCCAATAGAACTCCTCAATTGAATGAATGTACTCCTCACCTTGTCCTGCAATATTGAACTAGAGATACTTTAATCAAAGTTTTAAAATTAATCAAAGTAAAGTAAGCTTCTACCTCTATCTTTTAATAACAGCTTTCAAATCAAAAATCAAACTCAAGGTCAAACAAAAACAAAAAGAGACTTGCCTCACTTCAATTAGCTACTTCAGAGTATATAGCCTCCTCATCCATCTCTTTAAGCGAACTACTCCATCATAAAAGAATTTTGTATCCGAGATTCTCCTAGATTCCTCTTCCTTTAATAGACCTTCCCAAAAGTTTCATTTATTTATTTAGGATCCTGAAACCCATGTAGCAAGCTTTCAGCCGATAATCCCGGTGATGTGCTCAAAGCCACTTTGAAACACAATCAACTGACTCAAATAAAACAAGTCTCAAGTCAATCACAATCCGGTCCACTAAGGAGACAATTCACGTGAACACCTTGGAGATTTAGATGGAAAATGTTGATCAAATGATGTAATTATAATCTCTATTTGTAACATTCACCAAGTGACCACAATAAAGATTGAAAATCACGTGGAAATCAGATCAAAGAAAGCAATAAAACCGTGAAATCCACTTCCCCCCTTCAATCCCAAATTCACGCCAATCACTAAAATGATATATGTAATTCAAGTGCTCAAGGAACAATTAATATTACAAGATTGATGATGGGTGTCGAATCCAACAAAAATAAAACCTACTCCTAGACAATTATATGATTTGCATATAGTGGTGAGTAGGGTCGAATCCACAGAGATTGGTTAAATTTATTTCTATCCAAGGAGAATAAAAAGGAAGAGGAAAATGGGGGGTTTGGTTTGTGAATCGAATAAAGTTAAAACGAGATAAGAAAATTGAATATTGATAAAAGCCTAGACAAAGGAATCAAGATAGTTTAATTCTAGGAATTGATCATCGATGCCAATGTTTTCTATTCTTATTCCTAGATAAATTGGTTATGGTTATTAACAAGCTCTAACAACCTATCTCTCCTTACTTCCTCGATAACCTCAGACAAGCGCTTTGAATTATTTCTCTTATTGATTAAACAACCCTAGACAAGCGCTTAGGATTTAATCTATCAATAGCATTAAGATCTAGAGAGACCACTAATTCAAGCCAGTAGATTATAAGATAACCTATTTAAACATGATCACACACCTCCATAACATGAATTCGATCATCTCTTTTATAACCAAACATGTTATTGCGTCACAAAGACTAGAACAATCAAACAATTACGGATTTGACGTGTTAGTTGACAATATATTAACTTGCTAATTGAGTATAAGAGCTCTATTCATACCAATCAACAAAAATAATAATGACAAAACGATCAGAAGATATATGAATACCCGAAAACAAAGAATAGATTAAATACAAGTCAATTAGACCTCACAATTCGTGGAGAATTAAACATCTATAATCCTTTGGCTAGAAAAGTAGCTTAGCTACTCATGTTCATCAACAAAACGAAAATAAAAAATAGAAACATAATGAACCCGGTTGCCTGCTCTGCCTCCTCATTTCCTTCTTGTCTCCAAGGTGATTCCGGATTCAAAGATTTCCCTAACCCTCTAGGGTTGGCTCTATTTATATTATTAGAGGGATAGCATGTGATCTTTTGCTAGCAAGATACGAAAATATCTTTCCTTTTCCAAGTAGATTTCGAGAAGTGAAGATTCGTCTGCCTGGCACGCCCCACCACACGACCGTGGGTCAAGCCGTGCCATCCTCTGTGCATATTCTTCAAGTCTTCATCCGCGCCCAGTGTGTACCATGGTTACACACACGGCCAGATTTCAAGCCGTGCCTTCATCTGTGCAGAATCAAGAAGTCTTCATCTGTGTCCAGTGTGTACCACGGTTACACCCACGGCCAGATTTCAAGCAGTGCCTTCATCTGGTTGATGTTCCACACTTTCTTCTCCTTGGCACACCTAGCTTCCACCACGGCTCCAAGCACGGTTTCTCCCACGGCTTCCACCACGGCCGTGCCTTAAGTCGTGTCTCTCTTTCTCCTGCAGTGTGTAGCATGGTTTACCACATGGCCAGATCTCAAACCGTGCCTCCTTCTGGACAGATACTTGCTCATGTGCTTTCGTCTGGTGGTGTAACTCCTTGTCTTGATCCAAGTTGTAGATGACTTCTCTAATTTACTTGAATTAGCATCCTTGACTCCATTTAACCTAATTTATCACCATAATAGAATTAAGTACCATTTCCTTATGATTTCTATAAAATCAATAATGAATTAACACAATTTATACTATAAAGATTAAGTATAAAATGGCTCTATCAATTGATTATCCACAAAATATAACCACAAATATGTCCAAGAAAGATTCAAATCTACCCTAGATATGACTCACTAGAGAAGAAATGAACATACAACAAAGATTGAATCGATATGACTCACAATTCCCCTTCGTTGCACTCGCCACAATTCCAATTCTTGGGTTGAAATTGATAAGAGTTTTGAACTAAGGAATAAACCCTAATTCCACACATGAAAGTGTATCTCAATTCTGCAAAATATGGCCTCCTCAAACCCCTCTCTTAAGCAAGTATTTATACTTGCTACTCTTAGGGTTAAAAAGTGGTCAAAATTACAAGTTTGCAACTTTTAAGGTGGCTAGCCCTAAATGAAAATTACAAGGAAATAAAAGTGTCCCAAAACCAAAATACAACCAAAATAGTTTATAAAACAATTACAAGGTACAAAATAACATAAGCCTTCATGATCCAATGCCTCAGAATAGAAAACAATCGCAGTGGGTCTTTGATTGACATCCTGAAGACGTTCTGTGTCCAACAACTGTTGTAAGACATATTGGCATCCCATAGAGAATTATCATTGTGCCTGTAAGATTATTCTCAAATATTTATTAGAAATAAAGACATAAGGTAAAATATGAGCGATTTGGATCATCATCTAAATCGAGTTCTGGAAAGGTCGATAGTGTCAGAAATTTTCCCATCATCTCTTCGGGCTTCTGAAAGATTTGCCCTCAAATCTAGAGGATCAGTTGTGGAACTGAACCCTAATATCTTTGTTGTCCTGCTCTTCCGACTAACAATGGTAGTGGATGGATTCCTGATCTGTTCCTGAAACCCTTGGACCTCAGATGGAGTCATCGGTAATAGAACTATGCGTAACTCACCCATGCTGAACATGTAGGTATTTTCAAACCCATCATGTATCACCCGTCGATCATACAACCAAGGTCGACCTAACAGTAAATGGAATGCATGCATAGGGACTATATCACACGGGATCTCATCATGATAATTCTGCCCGACATTCACAGGAACCTTTGCCCTAAAGGTAACATGCATACTACCTCTATTATCCAGCCAATGCAAGTGATAAGGACTAGGATGTGGGATAGTAGACAGTTGTAATTTGTCTACCAGCACAGCAGATATAACATTCGTGCAACTACCACTATCGATGATGAGTACACAAAGGTTACCTCTGATTCTGCATGTGGTGTGAAATATGTTCTCCTTCTGAATATCACTGGTATCAGGAGAAATAGACAAAGCCCTGCGTAACACATTAAGGGATAGATATTTTCCTCCTATATGCTCCTCAAGCGCGTCTATAGTCTGATCATCATAATATTCCTACAGTGTTGTTGGTAGATCTATAGGTTCAATTTGATCATGATCATCCTCAATATCCTCCCTAGTGTCTTCCATAACAGTCATCACCCTCTTATTTGGACACTGTGCTGCCATATGCCCAAATCCCATGCATTTAAAGCATTTTACCTGGCGTGCCTTCCCACTAGTAGATCCGGGAACAGTTTGCCTCGTATTTGGAGCCATTACCTCTTTACCCTTCCCAGTGGGTAAATTTTCTCTCATAATAGTTGGGGTAGTATTGTCCACTGCCTTCACTGCCTCACCTACCGCCTTTATTCCCCCTGATCGACCGTCAGCTGATATGGGTCTAGTAATAGTACTAGGCCTACTACTCGGAGCCCTAAAGAAGTTGGACCTCCTTTGTCTCTCTACTTTTAAGGCCAACTGAATAGCCTCATCAAGTGTACTATAGCGCTACAGTTCAACAACACACGCTATTTCATATTTTAGACCTGAGACAAAACGTGCTACAGTTTGTTCTGGAGGCTCAATGGACCCACACCTAATCATAAGGGTCTTAAACTCCTACACATAATCATCCATTGTTTTGCCTCCCTACCTCAATGTTTGCAGTCGCATAATCAGTTCCTGTTTGTAGTGCTCAAGAATGAAACTTTTCCTTAGTAATCTTTTCATATCCCTCTAAGTCTGAACCTCAGCCTCTCTAATGTGCCTAAATCTACTTAGAAGCACAATTAAAAGACTCAAGAAAAAACAAACTCAAGTCAACAACAAACTTTCTCCAAAAGGGCAAAAATTACGTGAACCTTAGTGAAGATGCAATGAAATCCAAGTACTCAATGTTGCAATTGTGATACCACAATAATAATCTCTTCTAACATCACACTAATCACATATAATCCCACGAGAATAATCCACAAATTTAAAAGAAAACTTCAATTCTAGGAACTCCTTTCCATAAGTGATAATCACGTTTCAAGAGGTATTCTTCAAGGATGAACCGAATTCAAATGCAAAGGATCTTAATTAAACACAAGAATTCGAAAATAATAAGAAGAAAATCTATCCAAGAACTATCTTAATTCACCCCTAGATATGAAACACTAGAGAAGAAAAGAAATCACAACAAAATGAAATTGATACTACTCACAATTTCAAGGTGTTGTACTCGCCACAATTTCAACTCTTGGGATTGAAATTGATAAGAGTCTAATGAAAATTAGGAACCCTAATTCTCACGTGAATATAAACTCTCAATTCCGCAAAATATGCCTCCCTTAAACCCTCTCTTAAGCAAGTATTTATACTTGCTACTCCTAGGGTTAAAAAGTGCTCAAAATTACAAGTTTGCCACTTTTAAGGTGTCTAACCTTAAATGAAAATTACAAGGAAATAAAAGTGTCCCAAAACCAAAATACAACCAAAATAGTTCATAAAACAATTACAAGATACAAAATAACATAAGTCTTCATGAACCAATGCCTCAGAATAGGAAAACAATCGCAGCGGGTCTTTGATTGTCATCCTGGAAAATGTTCTGTATCCAATGGGAGTTGTAGGACATATTGGCATGACATGGAGAATTATCATTGTACTTGTAAGATTATTCTCAAATTTTTTATTAGAAATAAAGACATAAGGTAAATATGAGCAATTTAGATCATCATCCAAATTGGGTTCTGAAAAGGTTGACAGTGTTAGAAATTTTCCCATCATCTCCTCGGGCTTCTGAAAGATTTGCCCTCAAATCTAGAGGATCAGTTGTGGAACTGAACCCTAGTATCTCTGTTGTCCTGCTCTTTCGGCTAAAAATGGTAGTGGATGGATTTCTTATCTGTTTTTGAAAACCCTGGACCTAAGATGGAGTCATCGGTAATAGAACTATGCGTGATTCGCCTATGCTGAACATGTAGGTATTTTCAAACCCATCATGTATCACCATCAATCATACAACCAAGGCCGACCCAATAGTAAATGGAATGCATGCATAGGGACTATATCACACAGGATCTCATCATGATAATTTTGTCCAACATTCATAGGAACCTTTGCCCTATGGGTAATATGCATACTACCTCTATTATCCAGCCAATGCAAGTGATAAAGACTAGGATGTGGGATAGTAGACAGTTGTAATTTGTTTACCAGTGCAGCAGATATAACATTCGTGCAACTACCACTATCGATGATGAGTACACAAAGGTTACCTCTGATTCTGCAAGAGGTATGAAATATGTTCTCCCTCTGAATATCACTAGTATCAGGAGATATAGATAAAGACCTGCGTAACACATTAAGGGATAGATATTTTCCTCCTCTATGCTTCTCAGGTGCGTTTACAGTCTGATTATCGTAATATTCCTACAGTGCTGTTCGTAGATCTGTAGGTTCAATCTGTTCATGATCATCCTTAACATCCTCCCCAGTGTCTTCCATTACAATTATCACCCTCTTATTTAGACACTGTGCAACCATATGCCCAAATCCCATGCATTTAAAGCATTTTATCTGGCGCGCTTTCCCACTAGTAGATCCGGGAACAGTCTGCCTCGTTTCTGGGGCCACGACCTCTTTACCCTTCCCAATGGGTAAATTTTCTCTCATAATTATTGGGGTAGTTGATAGAGCCATTTTATAATTAATCTTTATAGTATAAATTGTGTTAATTCATTATTGATTTTATAGAAATCATAAGAAAATGGTACTTAATTCTATTATAGTGATAAATCAGGTTAAATGGAGTCAAGGATGCTAATTCAAGTAAATTAGAGAAGTCATCTAGAACTTGGATCAAGACAAAGATTTACACCGCCGGAGGGAAGTACATGGGCGTGTAATTGAAGTACACGGCCGTGTACTTGGTTTTGAATCAACAGGAAGATACACGGTTGAAATACACGGCCATGTATCGGAAGCACGGTTTGAGGCACGACCATGGTGCAAACCGTGTTACACACTGGACAAGAAGGCGGAAATGAGGACTTTCAACAGAGAGAGACACGACTTAAGGCACGCCCGTGGTGTCAGCCGTGGGAGAAACCGTGCTTGGAGTCGTGGTGGAAGCTAGACGTGCCAAGGAGAACTTGTAGATCATGCACAGAGGAAGGCACAGTTGAAAATCTAGCCGCGGGTAGAGCCGTGGTACACACTGGACACAGAAGATGATACGTGAATTATGCACAGAGGAAGGCACGGCTTGACCCACGGCCGTGTGGTAGGGCGTGCCAGGCAGACGAAGATTCACTTCTCGAAATCTACTTGGAAAAGGAAAGATATTTTCATATCTTGCTAGCAAAAGATCACATGCCATCCCTCTAACAATATAAATAGAACCAACCCTAGAGGGTGAAAAAAACTTTGAATTTTTTAATCTGGAATCTTTGGATCATCTTGGAGGCAGAGCAGGCAATCGGGTTCATCATGTCTCTACTTTTTATTTTCGTTTTATTGATGAACATGAGTAGCTAAGCTACTTTTCTAGCTAAAGGGTCATAGATGTTTAATTCTCCACGAATTGTGAGGTCTAATTGACTTGTATTTATTCTATTCTTTGTTTTTGGATATTCATATATCTTCTGATTGTTTTGTCATTATTATCTTTGTTGATTGGTATGAATAGAGCTCTTCTACTCAATTAGCAAGTTAATATATTGTCAACTAGCACGTCAAATCCGTAATTGTTTGATTGTTCTAGTCTTAGTGACACAATAACATGTTTGGTTATAAAATAGATGATCGGATTCATGTTATGGAGGTGTGTGATCATGTTTAAATAGGTTATCTTATAATCTACTGGCATGAATTGGTGGTCTCTCTAGTTTTTAATGCTATTGGTAGATTAAATCCTAAGCGCTTGTCTGGGGTTGTCTAATCGATAAGAGAAAAAATCAAAGAGCTTCTCTTGGTTATCGAGGAAATACGGAGAGATAGGTTGTTAGAGCTTGTTAATAACCATAACCAGTTTATCTAGGAACAAGAATAGAAAACATTTGCATCGATGATCAATTCCTTGAATTAAACTATCTTAATTCCTTTGGCTAGGCTTTTATCAATATACGATTCTATTATCTTGTTTCGACTTTATTTTGATTCATAAACAAAACCCCCCCTCGTTTTCTTTTCATCTTTATGCCCTTTGAATAGAAATATCTTTAACCAATCCCTGTGGATTCGACCCTACTCACCACTATATGCAAATCATATAATTGTCTAGGAGTAGGTTTTATTTTTGTTGGATTTGACACCCATCAAATTTTGGCGCCGTTGCCGGGGATTGGTGTCAAATTTATTTCTATTCTTGTATGACTCGTTCTTCTCAGACAGGTGAACTAACTTATAATCCGGAGATTGAGAAGACTCTAAAGAGGCTGCGACAAGAAGCTAGATCATCCACTAGACTGAACTTAGCATTGGATTTGTCTGATTCATCCCTTGATTCAGAAAAAGAAGACGATATGGCAAATCCCGACAGAACCTTAAGGGAGTTGGCTGCACCGGATGTGAATCAACGACCACTTTGTATTCACTACCCCGAACTAGCCGTGGAATTCGAGTTAAAATCTGGGTTGATACATCTGCTACCCACCATTCATGGTCTTGAGAATGAAGATCCTCATAAACATTTGAAAGAGTTTCATATAGTGTGTTCTAGTATGAGGCCGCAAGGAATAACTGATGACCAAATCAAGCTACGTGCTTTCCCATTTTCTTTAAGTACTAAAGCTAAAGATTGGTTGTTTTATTTGCCTCCAGGTTCTATAACCACATGGACTGATATGGTGAGACTCTTCTTGGATAAATTCTTCCCCGCTTCCAGAGCCGCTGGTATAAGAAGAGAAATTTGTGGTATCAAACAGAGGGACACCGAGACTCTTCATGAGTATTGGGAGAGGTTCAAGCAACTGTGTGCAAGCTGCCCACAACATGGGATATCTGAACAACTCCTCATCCAATATTTTTACGAAGGCCTACTTCCGATGGAGAGGAAGATGATGGATGCTGCAAGTGGAGACGCCATAGTAAACAAAACCCCTGGCCAAGCTAGGGAATTGATCTCCATTATGGCTGCCAATTCGCAACAATTTGGGTATAGGCATGATACATATTTAAGGAAGGTGAATGAGGTAACTGTGTCTAACCTTGAACATGAAATTTCTAATCTAACCTCCCTTGTGCAACAGCTAGCTCTTGGAAAAACACAGCAGGTGAAGGCTTGAGGAATTTGTGCTGCTCCTAATCATTCGACCGACATGTGCCCCACATTGCAAGATGACAACCATGAACACGCCAATGCTGTCGGCGGATTTCCAGGACAACCGCAAAGGAAGTATGACCCCTACTCGAACACTTACACTCCTAGATGGAGGGATCATCCTAACTTCCGATATGGCAATAACCCACAACAATTCCAACAATTCCAGCCTAAGCCATCACACTAAGTACCCCAAGCTCCTTCAACTTCAGGTATGTCTCTTGAGGACATTGTTAAGTCTCTCGCTGTTAATACCAAACAATTTCAGGAGGAAACAAAGCAAAGCATTCAAAACTTGGAGAATCAGGTAAGCCAACTTGCTTCTGCTGTCAATAGGTTAGAAACTCAAGGTAAGTTACCTTCTCAAACTATTACAAACCCGAAGCAAAGAGTTAATGCAATTACCTTGAGAAATGGAACAGAATTGCAAGGATCAAATAAGAAAGAACATCCGTCTAATCTTGAGGAGGAGACCAAGAAAGAGATTTCGACTCCGAGCTAGCAGGGCAACCAGATTAGCAAGTCTCTAGCTGAGCCATCAACGGTCACATTGATACCACCTCCTTTCCCCTCTAGATTGGCGAAATCCAAGAATGAAGCAGAAGAAAAAGAGATTCTGGAAACTTTTCGCAAAGTCGAGGTAAATATTCCTTTGCTTGATGCAATTAAGCAAATACCGCGCTACGTTAGATTTCTCAAAGACTTATGCACTAACAAAAGGAAGCTGAAAGGCAATGAAAAGATTAGTGTGAGTGAAAATGTTTCAGCTATTATTCAGAAGAAGCTTCCTCCTAAATGTAAGGACCCAGGTATGTTCGCCATTCCTTGCAAAATAGTTAATCTTGGAATCGTTAAAGCCATGTGTGATCTAGGAGCTTCTATCAATGTCATGCCTTTGTCTGTTTATCAACGTTTAAATGTTGGTCCTTTGAAGGAAACGGGTGTTATTGTTCAACTTGCTGACAGGTCCAATGTTTATCCTGAGGGAGTTCTAGAGGATGTTTTAGTTCAAGTCAATGGGTTGGTTTTTCCTACTGATTTTTATGTGCTTGACATGGACGATAGTGATTCTCATACTTCATCACTGATATTATTAGGGCGACCATTCCTTAAGACTTCTAAAACGAAAATTGATGTAAATGATGGCACCCTCACTATGGAATTTGATGGTGAAGTGATTAAATTTAACATTTATGATGCCATGAAACATCCTAACGATATCTCTCCTGTTTTTGTTGCAGATGTTATTAACCCATCACCACAGGCACCCAAGCTGGAATCAAAATCCTTATCCGAACATCTAGCCAGGAACGTCTAGCCAAAGACGTTAAAGAAAGGCGCTTCATGGAAGGCAACCCATGTCAAAAAAAAAAAAATTCTTTTAGTTTTGTTTTGCTTTAGTTTTGTTTTGTTTTAGTTTAGTTTGTTTTGATTTTAGTGTAGTTTTGAACTCTTTGGATCAGCTGCAGCAAGGATACATATCATTAGATGACACTTTCCAGAGCTTAAGGGGAAGACTCCAATACCAGGGAAGTACCAGTATTTCCTTTCTCTTATTCTCTAATGTTCCTTGAGTTGTTAATTCCTTTTCAATTGTGCTAAATTTGGAATAGTGAGGACACTGTTCAAGCTAAGTGTGGGGGAGAGGATAATACAATATAGAAAATAGAGAACTAACTTATACTCTGAATGTTTGTCCTTAAGCAATTTTAAGCTAAATTTTTTTCAAAATTATCATGACATCTGGAGATTGTACTAAGTGTTGTAATAAGCATCTACACAATGTGAAATTGACTTGTTCAAATGCTTTACTCACCCACTGCTGTGATTAGAATACATGGTTAAAATTAAGTAGTGAAATCTTTAAGAAACAAATTTACCTTGTATTTAGCTTTAGAATTGGAAGTCTAAGAGTAAGTCGAGTCCCTAAGTGAAAAATAAACAAGTTTACTTCTAGGTTATATTAGCTACTGTATACTCTTTGAAGTTGTTTGTAAAGCAATCATAACACTTAGTGAAAAAAAAAAAAAAGAATCAAGCATAGCCATTACTCCAATGATTCAACTAATTGAGTTAAGAGTATTCAAACTTGAATGTTAGAGTGAGGAAGAGTCCGTAGGGGTATCTCAAAACCCGGTCACTTGAGTGATGAGCTCGGGATGTTGCCGACTCAATGAACTCACTATAATGATAAGGGCGAAAAAGGCAAAAGTTCATGAAAAGAAGCGAGCAAAAACCCATCAAAATAGATGCTTGAATAAATCAAAAGAACATGAATGTAAACATTCATTGAATAAAACAAAGATGTATAAAAGAGAGAATATCTAGCAAAGAGCTTATACCATATGCTTTTACTTTATGCTGCAAGGATTATATGCTTGATAATATCCAATGAAGTTTAATTAGGTGTTTTTCCTTAGTGGATTAAGTATTTACTTTTGGTAGTAATTTGATCACAGGAAACCAGTTTGGTTGAAGTAGTAGACATTAAATTACAAGTCATGAATTACAAATGAATAGATGCTTGGAATGATGAAAAGAAAGTTTATATAATCCATGGCAGATTTCTCAACTGATTTGATGCAATTGCTTGAGGACAAGCAAGAGTCTAAGTGTGGGGGAATTTGATAGAGCCATTTTATACTTAATCTTTATAGTATAAATTGTGTTAATTCATTATTGATTTTACAGAAATCATAAGGAAATGGTACTTAATTCTATTATGGTGATAAATCAGGTTAAATGGAGTCAAGGATGCTAATTCAAGTAAATTAGAGAAGTCATCTACAACTTGGATCAAGACAAGGATTTACACCGCCGGAGGGAAGTACATGGGTGTGTAATTGAAGTACACGACTGTGTACTTGGTTTTGAATCAACAGGAAGATACACGGTTGAAATACACGGCCGTGTATCGGAAGCACGGTTTGAGGCACGGCTATGGCATAAACCGTGTTACACACTGGACAAGAAGGCGGAAATGAGGACTTTCAACAGAGAGAGACACGGCTTAGGGTACGGCCGTGGTGTCAGCCGTGGGAGAAACCGTGCTTGGAGCCGTGGTGGAAGCTAGACGTGCCAAGGAGAACTTGTAGATCATGCACTGAGGAAGGCACGGTTGAAAATCTAGCCGTGGGTGGAGCCGTGCTACACACTGGACACGGAAGATGATACGTGAATTATGCACAGAGGAAGGTACGGCTTGACCCACGGCCGTGTGGTAGGGCGTGCCAGGCAGACGAAGATTCACTTCTCGAAATCTACTTGGAAAAGGAAAGATATTTTCGTATCTTGCTAGCAAAAGATCACATGCCACCCCTCTAACAATATAAATAGAACCAACCCTAGAGGGTGAAAAAAACTTTGAATCTTTTAATCTGGAATCTTTGGATCATCTTGGAGGCAGAGCAGGCAACCGGGTTCATCATGTCTCTACTTTTTATTTTCGTTTTATTGATGAACATGAGTAGCTAAGTTACTTTTCTAGCCAAAGGGTCATAGATGTTTAATTCTCCACGAATTGTGAGGTCTAATTGACTTGTATTTATTCTATTCTTTGTTTTTGGATATTCATATATCTTCTGATCGTTTTGTCATTATTATCTTTGTTGATTGGTATGAATAGAGCTCTTTTACTCAATTAGCAAGTTAATATATTGTCAACTAGCACGTCAAATCCGTAATTGTTTGATTTTTCTAGTCTCAGTGACACAATAACATGTTTGGTTATAAAATAGATGATCAAACTCATGTTATGGAGGTGTGTGATCATGTTTAAATAGGTTATCTTATAATCTACTGGCATGAATTGGTGGTCTCTCTAGTTTTTAATGCTATTGGTAGATTAAATCCTAAGCGCTTGTCTAGGGTTGTCTAATCGATAAGAGAAAAAAATCAAAGAGCTTCTATTAGTTATCGAGGAAGTACGGAGAGATAGGTTGTTAGAGCTTGTTAATAACCATCACCAGTTTATCTAGGAACAAGAATAGAAAACATTTGCATCGATGATCAATTCCTTGAATTAAACTATCTTGATTCCTTTGGCTAGGCTTTTATCAATATACGATTCTATTATCTTGTTTCGACTTTATTTTGATTCATAAACAAAACCCCCCCTCGTTTTCTTTTCATCTTTATGCCCTTTGAATAGAAATATCTTTAACCAATCCCTATGGATTTGACCCTACTCACCACTATATGCAAATCATATAATTGTCTAGGAGTAGGTTTTATTTTTGTTGGATTCGACACCCATCAGTAGTAGTGTCCACTGCCTTTACTCCCTCACCTACTGACACGGATTCCGATATGAATTCTTTCACTCACAACCAAATCGTCAACAACAATCATATAATTCCAATTTTTAGGTTTTTTTTTTTTTTTTAGCACTAATGCATAAAATCAAGATATGGATAAATTATCAATCTATAGATGCCAAGATTGACAAAATTAAACTATTCTGCAATCAAAATATAGAACGATAAAGCCCACGTTCTATAAATCAATCACCATGGTTAAAGAATTCTAAGAATTCAATAACGATGCTCGCCACAAATTCTATATGAACTA
The DNA here is from genome assembly GCA_037954665.1 of Laguncularia racemosa. Classification (NCBI taxonomy): domain Eukaryota; kingdom Viridiplantae; phylum Streptophyta; class Magnoliopsida; order Myrtales; family Combretaceae; genus Laguncularia; species Laguncularia racemosa. The sequence continues at coordinate 372,038 of JBBMOL010000267.1, forward strand.
AGAATTTGATAAGAACAATACGAATATATTGAAATTTGATTCTCAATATTCTCAAATCTCCAAAAGAAGAATCACACACTCAAGTGTCTCGGTGTTTACCAAAAACAAGAAAAAATGATCATCTCCCCACGAAAAACCCTAAGGTCCTTATTTATAACATCCTAGAAATTTGGTGCGGAAACATTGAAGGCCGGCCGAAGGCCGGCAATAAAAGCCGGCGGCCTTGAAGTGGATTCGGCCGGCCTTTATTCAAGGCCGGCTTAAGGCTGGCCGGACTTCGCCTTGGGTCCTCTCAACGCCTATGTCCTCCTTTTGTTAGTGCTCGTATTTTTGTCCTTGGAATCATATCATTCCCTCCATGTTGAAGTTGATTCGACCTCGAATCTGTATCGTCCATCCTACTGGGCCACATAAACAGACTCCTCTTTCCCTTAGGCTTCTTGAGGCAAATCAGTCTTTTGTGTTGTACTTCAGTTGGACTCATAGGAAGAAGCTTGTATGTCTTGTCCTGTTGCTGAATGGTATACTCATTGGTGTATCCATCATGCTTGGCTCTGAGGTCATACTGCCAAGGTCTTCCAAGGATCAAATGTGTAGCTTCCATGGGAGCTACATCATAAACAATTTCGTCAGTATAATCACCAATAAGCAATGGAACACGAACCTGTTTGTGCACATGAACAGCTCCCTATGGACTCAACCAATGAAGTGCATAAGGTCTTGGATGCTGCTCCACCTGCAAACCCAATTTAGTAACCCGGTTTACTGAAGCAACATTAGTGCAATTGCCTGTATCAGCTATAATCAAACAAGTCTTTCCCTGCACCATGCCCTGGATATGAAATAAATTAGCCCTCTGATTAGGAACAGTTTCTTCCTGTTGAACCATTAGCATATCTCCCTGTACTGGACTCGCTATAATGTCTTCATCTTCCTCTTCTGCCTCAGTACTCTTCTGTTCTTCTTCCTCACTCTCAACTTTGTTCCCCTTGATGACCATAACCCTTTTATTAGGACATTGAGAAGCAATATGGCCAAGTCCTAAACACTTGAAACATTTGATATCCCTGCTCCTCTTTTGTTGTGTTTGGTCAACAACTTCACTAACAACTGCTTTTCCCTTTTCCTTCCTTTCTTTCTCCCTCTCACCATCATCAGATTTATAATGTTGATATGATTTCTAATCCCGCCATCTTTGATCCCGCCTGCGTTGATGTCGCTCTACCCGACTGGCTAATTTAATCACATCCTCAAGAGTCTGGTAATGCTGGAGTTCCACTACACTAGCAATATCCATCTTCAACCCATTGATGAAACGAGCTATGGATTCATCTGATGTTTCCCTGATATCACATCTTGCCACTAATGTCTCAAACTCCTTCACATATTCTTCTACACTCTTCTTACCTTGCCTCAAGGATTGCAACTCCATCAGCATCTCTTGTTTATAGTAGTCTGGCACAAATCTGCGTCTCATCAACCTTTTCATTAAGGCCCATGAACGCACTTTCTCCTCATCAGCCCTACGTCTCTCAGCTTGTAATTTGTCCCACCACTAACTAGCATATTCAGAGAATGCTAAAGATGCCATCTTCACCTTCATGCGCTCATCCCACTCATAACAGTTGAACACCTTCTCAACCCGTGGCACCCAATCTAGAAATTCCTCCGGTTTACTACTACCAGTGAAAGGTGGAATTTTCAACTTGATGTTTTCAATCCCCTTACGCCTGTTAACATTGTTTCCTCTCCTATTCCTTCCACTATTAGCATCAGATTCACTACTAGAGTGTCTTGTCCTATTTCCAACACCACTATGGCTTCTTCTATCCCTAACCTCCAATCTCTCCATAATCATTCTAAGATTTTCTTAGATTTGATTGAACTCAGCTCTAGTCACAACCTCACCCCCATTATTAGCATCATTCCTATTGTTGTTGTTTTGAACACTTCCTTGCGACGACATCTCTACCCTTCAATAATCAGTAATAGAAATTCACCAATAACCCAACTCCCAACAATAGCCCCAAAACACCAATTTCACAGTAATTCAACACCCAATAACTGAATTCAACAAAAACCCCCAATTCTCAACTACAGCCCAATCACCAATTCACAGCAATACAATTCACAAAACAAATTTCCAAATTTCCCAACCAACAGCAGTATTGAATTAAAACTACAATTGAATTGAGAATCAACAGCCTTACCAATTTAACCCTTGATCTGATCGAATCCTTCGTTCTGAACCCTTATGAATCCAATCTCGCTCTGATACCAAATGACACGGATTCCGATATGAATTCTTTCACACACAACCAAATCGTCAACAACAATCAAATAATTCCAATTTTTAGGTTTTTTTTTTTTTGAATTTTAGCACTAACGCATAAAATCAAGATATGGATAAATTATCAATCTACAGATGCCAAGATTGACAAAATTAAACTATTCTGCAATCAAAATATAGAACGATAAAGCCCACGTTCTATAAATCAATCACTATGGTTAAAGATTTCCAAGAATTCAATAACGATGCTCGCCACAAATTCTATATGAATTAAGAATTTGATAAGAACAATATGAATATATCGAAATTCGATTCTCAATATTCTCAAATCTCCAAAAGAAGAATCACACACTCAAGTGTCTCGGTGTTTACCAAAAACAAGAAAAAATGATCATCTCCCTACGAAAAACCCTAAGGTCCTTATTTATAAGATCCTAAAAATTTGGTGCGGAAACATTCAAGGCCGGCGGCCTTCACTTAGGCTGGCAATAAAAGCCAGCGGCCTACATTTTAGGCCGGCTCTAAGGCCGGCGGCCTTGAAGTGGATTCGGTCGGCCTTGGCTTAAGGCTGGCCGGACTTCGCCTTGGGTCCTCCCGACGCCTATGTCCTCCTTTTGTTAATGCTCGTATTTTTGTCCTTGGAATCGTATCACCTACCGCCTTTGTTCCCCCTGATCGACTGTTAGCTGATATGGGTCTATTAACAGTACTGGGCCTACTACTCGGAGCCCTAAAGAAGTTGGACCTCCTTTGTCTCTCTACTTTTAAGGCCAACTGAATAGCCTCATCAAGTGTATTATAGCGCTGCAGTTCAACAATACACTCTATTTCATATTTAGGCTTGAGACAAAACGTGCTATAGTTTGCTCTGGAGGCTCAACAGACCCACACCTAATCATAAGGGTCTCAAACTCCTACACATAATCATCTAATGTTTTGCCTCCCTGCCTCAATGTTTACAGCCGCATAAATAGTTCCTGTTTGTAGTGTTCAGAAATGAACCTTTTCCTCAGTAATCTTTTCATGTCCCTCCAAGTCTGAACCTCAGCCTCTCCATCCCGACGCCTGTTGATAATCAAATTCTTCCACTAGAGTGCAGCGTATCCTACAAATTCAACAGCAGCCAATCGGACCCTGGTACTGTCATCGATCTCATAACATTCGAAGAGACCTTTGACCTTGTCCTCCCATTCTAAGTATTCATCTACTGATCCCTTGCCATCATAGGATGGCATCTATAGTTTCACATACTCCAAACCCCGAGGTGGCCTGAAATCCCTATTCTGATTTAGGTTTGCCCCAAAATTATCATCCCTTTCTTCCCTGTTTGGAATATGCTCCTCACCCATCCTTCTATTCAAATTCCCATCTCCCATTACTCTATTACGATGAGGATTTTGTGGAGCTACCCGAGGTGGTGCCGGTTGGTTTACCACTCGTGGTTGTGGTAATGTCATTCTGTCAACTCTAGTAGCCAGTGTAGCAACTAGAGTAGTAAGATCCTGGAGTTGTTCTTCCAAAGTTCTCCTACCTGCCACATTACGACCCTGACCTCCACCAACCTGACTATTGGCTTCATCACCAATTCCCTCATTCACACTATCATTTGACATAGTTGTAGACTCCCGTATATTGATCCTCAAAACAATTTGACTCAAGGGTAGACACTCCACTACTACACTTCCCTTAACTCCACACAATAGCAACTACAAAAAAAAAGACAAACAAACAAACCCACTTAACTTTACAATTATGTTATTGCAACTCACGTGTAATACTCTTCTCCACAACACGTCACAACAACACGGTGTAACAAATTTAATTTCCACAAGCCACTCCACGGCAACACACAAGTAACAACAACAATAAAGATGAGTTACTTCCACGGCAACAACACAAGGGATAATAACAACAAGTGGGCTTCCACTTCTACGGCAAATAATGATAACAAAGGACAAATATGTTACTTTTCACAAATGTTTTCCAAATTCCACAATAGGCAACAACTTCAATTTGAAATTCAAACCACTTCACTAATTGCAAGCCTTCTTCAATTGGTAAGCAATGAATTCAAATTCAAATAGCATTCATTAACTCCCACAACTTAATGGCATGTGTTTGAATTCAATAAATTCCTTACTCATCAAAACTCAATGCAAATCTGGAAATTGCACTTCTCCAATTTAGAATTACACAATGGAAATCAACACAATAAGCTACACATCCTCCTTCATGCCACAACAAGCTACGACAAGGATTGGTAAGCTTTTTGCAAGTTCCAAAAGTTGTTGAATTAAACAACACTCTATGCTTCTACCCTTCCACGAAAATTATTGATCATAAAATGATACAACAACCTTCCTAATCCAACTCTAACAAACAACAAATTAAATTCCAAGCCAAGGTAATTTCGCAAGCTCAAAACCACAACAATCAACACAATTTGCAGTTTTCACTATATCACCTTAATTGATGATTAATCCCACGAAATCAAATAAAACCAATCCCTTCTCTCAACATGTGCTCTGATACCAAAAAGATGATGTGCCTAAATCCACTTAAAAGCACAATTAAAAGACTCAAGAAAAAACAAACTCAAGTCAACAACAAACCGGTTCTAAAAGGGCAAAAATTGCGTGAACCCTAGTAAAGATGCAATGAAATCCAAATACTCAATGTTGCAATTGTGATACCACAATAATAATCTCTTCTAACATCACACTAATCACATATAATCCCACGAGAATAATCCACAAATTCAAAAGAAAACTTCAATTCTAAGAACTCCTTTCCACAAGTGATAATCACATTTCAAGAGGTATTCTTCAAGGATGAACCGAATTCAAATGCAAAGGATCTTAATTAAACACAAGAATTCGAAAATAATAAGAAGCAAATCTGTCCAAGAACTATCTCAATTCACCCCTAGATATGACACACTAGAGAAGAAAAGAAATCACAATAAAATGAAATTGATACTACTCACAATTTCAAGGTGTTGTACTCGCCACAATTTCAACTATTGGGATTGAAATTGATAAGAGTCTAATGAAAATTAGGAACCCTAATTCTCACGTGAATATGAACTCTCAATTCTGCAAAATATGCCTCCCTCAAACCCTCTCTTAAGCAAGTATTTATACTTGCTACTCCTAGGGTTAAAAAGTGCTCAAAATTACAAGTTTGCCACTTTTAAGGTGGCTAATCCTAAATGAAAATTACAAGGAAATAAAAGTGTCCCAAAACCAAAATATAACTAAAATAGTTCATAAAACAATTACAAGATACAAAATAACATAAGTCTTCATGATCCAATGCCTCAGAATAGGAAAACAATCGCAGCGGGTCTTTGATTGTCATCCTGAAAAATGTTCTGTGTCCAACGGGAGTTGTAGGACATATTAGCATCCCATGGAGAATTTTCATTCTACCTGTAAGATTATTCTCAAATTTTTTATTAGAAATAAAGACATAAGGTAAATATGAGCAATTTGGATCTTCATCCAAATTGGGTTCTGAAAAGGTTGACAGTGTCAAAAATTTTCCCATCACTCTCCATCCCGATGCCTGCTGATAATTAGATTCTTCCACCAGAGTGCAGCGTACCCTACAAACTCGACAGCAGCCAATCGGACCTTGGTACTGTCATCGATCTCATAACATTCAAAGAGACCTTCGACCTTGTCCTCCCAATCTAACTATTCATCTGCTGATCCCTTGCCATCATAAGATGGCATATGTAGTTTCACATATTCCAAGCCCTGAGGTGGCTTGAAATCCCTATTCTGATTTGGGTTTGCCCCAAAATTATCATCCCTTTCTTCCCTGTATGGAAGATGCTCCTCACCCATCCTTCTATTCAAATTCCCATCTCCCATTACTCTATCTCGATGAGGATTCTGTGGAGCTACTCGAGGTGGTGCCGGCTGGTTTACCACTGGTGGTTGTGGTAATGTCATTATGTTAATTCTAGTTGCCAGTGTAGCAACTATGGTAGTAAGATCCTGGAGTTGTTCTTCCAAAGTTCTCCTACCTACCACATTACGATCCTGACCTCCACCAACCTGACTATTGGCTTCATCACCAATTCCCCCATTCACGCTGTCATTCAACATAGTTGTAGACCCCGTGTACTGATCCTCAAAAACAATTTAAAGCAAGGACACTCACCCCACAACTACACTTCCCTTAACACCACACAATAGCAACTACAAAAAAGAAAACAAACAACCCACTTAACTTTTAAAAATATGTTATTACAATTCACGTGTAGTACTATTCTCCACAACACATTAATATAACATGGTGCACTCACGTCACCGCAACACAATTGCGGTTCACAATTTGATTAACCCTAATTGAAGATGAATATCACAAAATCAAACAACCATAAATCCCTTCTCTCAACTTGTGCTCTGATACCAAAAGATGATGTGCTCAAAGCTACTTTGAAACACAATCAATTGACTCAAATAAAACAAGTCTCAAGTCAATCACAATCTGGTCCACTAAGGAGACAATTCACATGAACACCTTGGAGATTTAGATGGAAAATGTTGACCAAATGATGTAATTATAATCTCTTTTTGTAACATTCACCAAGTGACCACAATAAGGATTGAAAATCATGTGGAAATCAGATCAAAGAAGGCAATAAATTTGTGAAATCCACTTCCCCCTTTCAATCCTAAATTCACGCCAATCACTAAAATGATATATGTAATTCAAGTGCTCAAGGAACAATCAATATTACAAGATTAATTATCCACGAAATATAACCACAAATATGTCCAAGAAAGATTCAAATCTACCCTAGATATGACTCACTAGAGAAGAAATGAACATACAACAAAGATGGAATCGATATGACTCACAATTCCCCTTCGTCGCATTCGCTACAATTCCAATTCTTGGGTTGAAATTGATAAGAGTTTTGAACTAAGGAATAAACCCTAATTCCACACGTGAAGTGTATCTCAATTTTGCAAAATATGGCCTCCTCAAACCCTCTCTTAAGCAAGTATTTATACTTGCTACTCCTAGGGTTAAAAAGTGGTCAAAATTATAAGTTTACCACTTTTAAGGTGGCTAGCCGTAAATGAAAATTACAAGGAAATAAAGTGTCCCAAAACCAAAATACAACCAAAATATTTCATAAAACAATTACAAGGTACAAAATAACATAAGTCTTCATGATCCAATGCCTTAGAATAGAAAACAATCGCAGCGGATCTTTAATTGTCATCCTAAAGACGTTTTGTGTCCAACAACTGTTGTAGGACATATTGGCATCCCATGGAGAATTATCATTGTACTTGTAAGATTATTCTCAAATATTTATTAGAAATAAAGACATAAGGTAAAATATGAGCAATTTGGATCATCATCTAATTGGGTTCTGAAAAGGTCGATAATGTCAGAAATTTTCCCATCACCCGGGCACGTCACCCAAGTTAACGGACGTTATCCCTTCAATTGAAGGCATCCCTACTGACTTAATCACTCGAGTTTCAAGAACTCCTTTTTTTGGTTTAGAAGTAATTTCCTTGGTCGGCTAATCCTAGGCCGGACGACCTTAGGTGACCAGGTTTTAAAGGGACCTAATCGAACCTCTATTACTCTAACTGATTTGTTTAGCTAGCAGCGGGGTTAGACTTCGCTCTTCTAAGGGACCAAAGCCCACCTATACTAACTAAGATATCTTATTTTGAAATTAAACTTTTCTTAGAAGGTCTCTTAAGAAAGATCACCAAGAGAATTACTTCATTTTCCCTTTTATAATGGATTGATTAGCTCTCAAGACTTTTGATGAAACAATATACTTCCTAGTAACTTAGAAATCAAGCTAATTAACATTTTGCTAAGGACCTTGGTTCAATTCCTAACTTTGAATTCCGCCTTTAAATGACAAGTAAACTTGCTTCACAATGATTTTTATTCTATAAGTTTGATTAAGTATGAAAAAATTCAGTGCAAAAACAGGAGTGAATTGCACGACATTCTTTTTGAGGGGTTTAATCATTGAATGCTAAAACACTCCTCAATTGTAGCCAAAATTCTAGCAAAATAGAAAATGTAGGAGGAGTTTTGACAGAAAATTGGAAGAATCTTGAAAATTTTTCTACTCAAAATTAGGTAACAATTGAAAAATTTTGAAAATTTTTCACTTTCTATATCGATAATCGCACATACACCTTTTGTACATAATATTTAATACCCCTCCCCCACACTTAAGTTAGACATTGTCCTTAATGTCTATACTTAGAATAAAAAACAGACAAGGAAAGAGTATTAAATAGAGAAAAATTAAGACAAAAAAGGTAATAAAAAGAACTAGTGCTCCCCTGAATTCGATGTTGCTATTCATCAAGTGCTCGATCAAAACCATATGTTGTGTAGTAGCTCCAGTATTCAAGAATTGTGTGAATCTTACAGTTGCTGCAATATCAAAATCTGTACAACTGGAAAATTTTATTTGATACGCCCTCCATCACGCCTCATAGCAAAGGGCGTGGTAGATGCTATGGCCATTTCTGGGCTGCCACGCCCCCGTAGCAGGGGCATCGTAGCATATCAGTTGGAATTTTGCCACTTTGTTGCCTCTTTTGCCTTCATACGCCCCATGGTAGGGGCGTGTGATAAAGGCATATTTTGCTCATAATTCATTAAGCAATTTGCAAGTATTCATTATTGATTTTAGAGAAATCACAAGGAAATGGTACTTAATCATGTTTATTTTTACATTTCAGATGTTTGAGGACTTTGAGTCCAAAGCTTAATCAATTTGGAGAGATTGCATACAAATTGAAGCATGAAAAGATTGAAGGATGGCAAAGGAAAAATCAAGGCTGTCGGCCTTTATGGTCGGCTTAAATGAAGGTTGCCGGCCTTTGGCCAGCCTTGAGCAGGCCTTGGGCCAGTCTTGTTTTAATTGCATCTCATTGCCTCTCCTTGCATATATATAGGTTCTAGGTCGATTTGTAGGGGATCTTTGGTCAATTTTTCTTGTTTTTAAAGTAGTTTTAAGGGAGAATTGTGGAGATCAAATCTTAGAGAAAACTTTGTGATCTTGGTGGAGATTATCATCCTTTGTGAAGGATTTGTGGAGTTCCTTGCAATTAAGGTTTTATTTATATTATTGAATTGGTGATTTCTAAACTTTATCTCTTATATGCAATTCAAGTATTTGATCCAACTATTGAATATGGTTTCTTTTGCACGAATCTCCTTGAATCATAATCATGTCTTTATCTCCATGAATTGCTAAGTCTTTTCCTTGGGAAATTGGATGAAACCCTAGAATGTTAAAAGGATAATTGTAGCCATGTTATATGATTAGGAATTATTAGGATTATTCATGATTGCAATTCCTTTGATTTTAATTATAATTGGTCTTTGATTATAATTGTTAGAAATCCTTTTGATACGGGAGTTGATTAGGATTTGTTAGGAATTCTTAATTAGACTGATTGTCAATACGGGAGTTGCGATAATTGGTTTAATTAGAGTTTATGGAGGGCGCAATGCAATGTTTCTTGTTAATTAATCACTAAGGGATTAGGGTTAATTGATTTAGGGCATTAGTTGTTTGTAGCATCGGGAGGTGTATGTGATCGTTGCCAACCGTAGTTTTAATATTTATAATGCATGTTCCTAATTCTAACTACGTTGCAATAGGCTAGTGTACCTACCGTGGACGTAATATAGTGTTAAGTACAGGGTCGTCCCATAGAGATACACCAACTACTAGTACTAACTCCATTCCTATTATCTAACCTACGCTTAAATATGTTGGTTGAAACTTAATTACTCTAATCTTAAAACTAATAACTCACTAACAACAATGGTTCGGAAGATTTATCAATTAACAAAAGAAACCTAGATCTTATTCTACTCCTTCTCTATCATGTAATTCATGAGATTTATGAAGATTGACGTAATTGACTTCTTATACTGTCGAATTCCCTAGTCAAGTTAACTACTTTCTCAAGTATATTAACCTATCTAATCCTAGGTTTATCAAATAGGATCTCTCCTTAATTAATAGTAACCTAGAATTGCATAAAGCACATGAATTCACATCAAAATAATTGATGTAAACAGAAGACTCTTGTTTCCTATCTCTAGAAGAACAATCAAATCTCATTAATTGCATTAAATCTAATCATAAAAGCAATTTCTCAATTAACTAATATGATATCATGCATAAATTCATATTCCGGATCTATGAATCTAAGAAACAATTGAAGGGCATGCAATTAATCATAAGAAAGTCAACAACTTCGCATTAAAAACCGAATCTTCATCACATGACAGAGAAGTTTCGAATAAAATCTAGATTTAGAGTCTACTCCTGCATAAATTGGACAAACGAAATACAATTACTGGAAGAATAAATAAAATTCACTGTCACAGCCCTTAAAGATAGAATCTTCTTCTTCGTGGGTCTTCAATCTCCTTTTGAATTGACGGAATCTTCTTTCCCCTGTTGTTATGAGAGTCAAAGCAAGTACAAAATTCGTCTCTCCTCTCTAGGGCAACTAACGGTCTATTTATACATGTACCCGGGTTGGATACATACACGAGCGGATACACGAGTAGTGTATCTCGTCCGTATATCTCGTGCTTTCTTCCAAGCGTCCTTATGTGAATATACACGAGTAAGTACATGGGAGTGTACATTGGTCGTGTATTTGAAACATCGTTGCACAGCAGCAAAACTTAGACACACAAGCAAAGTACATGGGTGTGTACTTTACTCGTGTACTTTCCAGACATCCACTTCAATATACATAAACAAAGTACATGGGCGTGTATCTCACTCGTGTACTTTCCAAACATCCACTTCAGTATACACAAGCAAAGTACATGGGCGTGTATCTCGCTTGTATACTTTCCAGAATTCTTTTCTTCACATGTATTGTATCCAATTCCTTCCAAACTTGATCCGACTCTTCAAAACTCCTTCCCTCAGCTCTAAAATGCTCTAGAAAATCCTGAAATTGACATTCATTCCATTAAGCGTCCTTTTCTTCAACAAATCATCTAAAAATTCAACAATAAAGCACAATTTCATTACTCTAGATAAGGGTATTTTGTGACTTATCAGTATGAACATAATTTTGATTCCTTGGTTAATTGGAGACGCAGAAGCCGACTAATTAATTTAAGGTTAACTTCCCTAAAAAGGATTTTCTAAACTCACTTGAATAATCTTATAACCACTAGTTGATATAACATAGTAGCAGTTTGATTAACGAATTTAGGGTGAATTCTAATTTCCCTCGTTCATAATTGATAGATTCTTCATAAAATTCTTCTTGTTTGCTTTAAGTTAAATTTTTAGCTTAGACATTTCAAAACCCCTTTTTAATCACCTAGATATTGATAAGAATTACCATAGGTCTAGTACTCTATTGGTTCCTCGAGAGATCGACAACCTTACTTTTCACCACTCTATTACTTGATATGACCAGTGCACTTACTGCTATTACGCTTATATACATTCTGAGCGTATCAGCGTGGTGTTTCTCCACACTTCTTTTTCATGGTTTATGATGAGTGATTTGATCCTCGCCATGTTTCTTTGATGTTCCTTACTCCACGAAGCTTTCTAATCACCTTCTTTTCAACTCCCATAACCTACAAACAACCACAAAAGGTAGGAACTCATGCTGAATCATAAAAATAATGTAATAAAATTGAAGAACAACAAAAACAAATAAAAAAATCGAGCACAAAATGCCTCTTAAAAGTCGCTTTGTTTAACGTCTTTAGCTAGACCAAAAAGATGTATGACAGGATTAAGCGGATGCCAAGAGGAGATTAATCTCCTCCCTCTCTTCGAAGCACTTGCTGTCTCCAAGATATAGTTTCAATCTTTGCCCATTGACCTTAAAAATTCCTTTCTCATGATGTTCTATCTCAATTGTGCCATAGGGAAATACTTTTCTTACTCCGAACGGCCCAGACCATCTCGATCTTAGTTTTCCTGGGAATAACTTGAGTCTAGAGTTGAAGAGCAAGACGAGATCACCTTCCTTGAATTGTTTGGGCTGTTGATTGCGGGAATCGTGATACTTCTTTGCTCTTTCCCTATAGATTGCTGAGTTCTCATATGCTGCAAGTCTCATCTCATCCAATTTGTTGAGTTGCAACAATCTATGTTTTCCAACCCTCTCAAGATCTAAATTTATTGTTTCGATGGCCTAGTATGCCTTATGCTCTATCTCAACGGGAAGATGACAAGCCTTACCATAGACTAGTCGATAAGGAGTAGTTCCTAATGGATTTTTGTAGGTGGTTTTATATGCCCACAAAGCTTCATCAAGCTTATCGGACTAGTCCCGACGATGATGAGAAACCAATTTTTCTAAAATTCTCTTCAATTCTCGGTTTGATACCTCAGCTTACCCACTTGATTGGGGGTGATAGGGAGTTGCAAGTCTATGAGTTACCCCATATCTTTTAAGCACTTTCTCAATTTGCGCATTACAGAAATGTGTGCCTCTATCACTAATAAGCGCTCTTGGGGCACAAAACCTAGAAAAGAGCTTTTTGAGGAATTTCTTTACAACCCTTGCATCATTCGTCGGTAGAGCTTGTGCTTTTACCCATTTAATCACGTAGTTGACCACTACAAGCACATATTTATTCCCAAAAGAAGATGGAAATGGTCCCATGAAATCGATACCCCATACATAAAAAACTTTACACTCTAAGATATACTGCTGAGGCATCTCATTTCTTCTTGAGAGGTTTCTAGTTCTTTGAAATCTATCACACTAGGCTACATAGTCTTAGGCATCCTTAAATAGTGAGGGCTAGTAAAAACCAGATTCCAAGACCTTATGAGCCGCTCAGTTCGAACTATGGTGACCACCAGTTGGTCCAGTGTGACAATGAAAAAGTATTTCCCATCCTTCCTTATGTGATACACACCTTCTAATCATCTAATCGGCACAAATCTTGAACAAATAAGGATCCTCCCAAATATAATGCCTTGAATCTCTGATAAGCTTCTTCCTTTGATGATATCCCATATCCTTAGGAACAACCTTAGCCACTATATAGTTTGCAATGTCAGCAAACCAAAGCATATCATTCTCATCTTCAATTGCACTTATAGAGAACAATCGTTCCTCAGGGAATTCATCATTGATTTCTCCTTCATTCAACTTCTTTAGGAATGGATTCTCTAAGGGTGACAAGTGATTGGCCGCTAGGTTCTCGGCACCCTTTTTATCTCTTATCTCTAGGTCAAACTCCTGAAGGAGTAAAATCTACCTAATCAGACATAGCTTTGCATCCTACTTGGTCAGCAAAAACTTCAAAGCAGAATGATTAGTATAGACTATAACCTTTGATAATATGAGATAGGGCTAGAATTTGTCGAAAGCAAAGACAACTGCAAGCAACTCTTTCTCAGTTGTGGTATAATTCTCTTGCATAGGGGTAAGAGTCTTACTTGCATAGTAAATGGGTTGGAAATATTTATCTTTACGTTGCCCCAAGATAGCACCTACAGCCATATCACTTGCATTGCACATGATTTAAAAAGGAAGATTCCAATCCGATGTAACCATAATTGGAGCATTGGTGAGCTTCTCCTTGAGAGTATTGAATGCATCGAGGCACTCTTCGGAAAAATTGAAAGGTGCATCCTTCTCCAAAAGCTTAGTCATTAGTTGTGCGATTTTTGAAAAATCTTTTATAAATGGACGATAAAATCCCACATGACCAAGAAAGCTTCGGATTGCTTTCACTGATGAAGGTGGACGTAGTTTAGAAATTGCTTCAATTTTAGCCTCATCTACCTCAATACCTCTTTTGGAGATTTTATGACCCAAGACAATACCCTCTTGTGTCATAAAATGACATTTCTCCCAATTAAGGACCAGATTAGTATCTTCACATCTTTTCAAAACCAAGTCTAAGTGACGGAGACAATCATCAAAGGAGTCACCATATACCGAGAAATCATCCATATAAACTTCCATATTTTCTCCCACCATATCTTCAAATATTGCAAGCATACACCTTTGGAAGGTGGCAAGGGCATTATACAAGCCGAAAGGCATTCTCCTATATGCAAACGTGCCAAATGGACATGTGAATGTCGTTTTCTCCTAATCCTCAAGTGCAATGGGAATCTAGAAATAACCCGACATTCCATCTAAGAAGAAATAATAAGAATGTCCTGTCAATCGTTCCAGCATTTGATCTATGAATGGGAAAGGGAAGTGATCCTTTCTGGTCGCATCATTGAGTTTGCGGTAATCAATACAAACTCTCTAACCTATAACCGTTCTCATGGGAATGAGCTCATTTTTCTCATTGGGTATGACGGTCATGCCTCCTTTCTTTTGAACTACTTGAACTGGACTTACCCATGTGCTATTAGAAATAGATAAATGATTCTAGCATCAAGTAGTTTAATCACTTCCTTCTTCACCACATCTCTCATATTTAGATTGAGTCTACGTTGAGGTTGAATCACTGATTTAGCACCATCTTCCAAGAGAATTTTGTGAGTACAAAATGATGGACTAATCCCCTTTATGTCAGCCATCTTCCATGCTATAGCCTTCTTATGTTAACTAAAAACATTAAGCAATTTATCCTTCTGGGTCAAACTCAAGTCTGAGGCTATAATCACGGGCAGTTTAGAGTCTTGCTTAAGGAAGGCATATTGGAGATAGTTAGGCAACTACTTTAACGCTAAGACAGGGGGTTCTTCAGTAGAGGGCTTGGCTTTCTGAATAGTAGAGCGATTTAACTCTTCAAAACTTCCCTCCTTCTTCAACTCAAGACTTCCATCAAGACTGACAGTCATCTCCTTAATTGATGCACCTACAGATTCTCCTTGATCCCCATTCGTCAAACAAATTGCTAAAGCATCATTGCATAAAAGTTCTTGCATTGACTCCGAAATAGGTAGATAAAGATAATCCATTGCAAAACAAGTATCATCATGTTGCAAACTATGCTTAAGAACATCCGGCGTCTTCACTATGACTTCCTCATTTCCCACTCGCAGCACCAATTTCCCGTCTCCCACATCTATAATAGCTCTTGCAATAGCCAGAAATGGTCTCCTAAGAATCAATGGGATCTCCACATCTGCTTCCATATCTAAGATGACGAAATCTGCTTGGAAAATGAAGTCTTGAACTTTTACTAGCACATCCTCAACCACTCCTCTTGGGAACTTAACTGATCTATCCACCAATTGCAAGCTCATTTGGGTTGGCTTTGGTTCCACAAGTCCCAGCTTCTTGAAGAGTTGATATGGCATGAGATTAATACTAGCCCCAAGATTAGCTAGGGCCCTTTCCTTAGTAAGGTTACCGATCAAACATAGGATGGTGAAGCTGCCAGGGTCCCTAAGCTTCTTTGGAATTTTTTTCTGAATAACTACCAAACATTCTCCTCCTAAAGTTACTGAAGAAAACTCTTTTAATTTTCTGTTGTTCGATAATAATTCTTTTAGAATCTTTGCATATCTAGGCATTTGAGTAAATGCCTCAACCAATGGAAGGTTAATATGAAATTTTTTAAAAACTTCCAAAAATCTACCATATTGCTCATCCACCTTATCTTTCTTCAATTTTGCAGGGTATGGAATGGGAGGTTTATATTCTAAAATCGGTTTGGATGATGATGACTTCTTCTCAACTAACTTCTCTAGCTGCTCTCCTCATCATTTTCAATTGGTTGTTTCTCCTTTGAGTTGGATGCCTCACCTCTTCCTACTTGATTCTCAGATTGGAGTTCTTTACCACTTCTCAGGGTTATTGCTTTCACATGCTCGTGAGGATTTGTCTTTGTATTTCCTAGTAATGAACCCTGAGGTCTCTCTGAAAGTAATTTAGCAATTTGTCCAACCTAAGTCTCAAGATTGTGGATTGAGGCGCCATGGTTTCTAAGAGTAGTGTCTTGATTCTTTAAAATCATGTCCAATGATTTTTGTCTGTCTTCAGAATCTTTTACCAACCTTGCCAGGATGTCCTCAACTGATGATTGTGGTTTAGAACTCTGACCAGGTGGTCTTTGATAACTCGGGGGAGGATTGGGATTGCCTTTCTGAAAATTTTTGTTGTTATTCCATGAAAAATTTGGGTGATTTCTCCAACCTGGATTATATGTGTTACTATAAGGATTATTTTGAGGCCGGATCTGATTTCCCAAATAATCCACTTGTTCAACACCTAATTCATCACCAAAGGAGGGCTCAACTGCGGATACTTGCTGCTTTGAAAGTGACAATCCATCAATCTTTCTAGATAATGCCTCTACTTTTGACATGATTGTAGTGGCCACGTTTATATCAATAACTCTTGCCGGTCTTTTATCTCTACTCCTAGAATGTGACCATTCAAAATTATTCAAGGCCAGATTCTCGAAGAGAGCTAAGCTTTCTTCAAGAGTTTGATGATTAATTGTGCCTCCAGCTACAACATTTACCATCTATCTAGTCTGATAATTGAGACCATTGTAGAAAATCTGAACCTGCATCCACTCTGGAATACCATGATGAGGGCATCTTGTGGGTCAGCCATTTCTTCTATCACCAGCTCTTCCTTAACCCTTGTTGATGAAGATTCGGACGGGTGCTTGTCTCTTTTGCACGATTGAGTAAGGATTATCTCAGGCTCTGGATCAAAATCAGCAAGGCCCTTGGATCAACTCCTAGTCATGCACTACAAGAGCAAAAATCAAACAATTAGTAGTACCTAAATTCAAAGTAAATAAAGAAGGAAAAGTAATGGAAGTAAAACAAGTGGCTAGATTAATAAGTAATAAGTGTTGCTAATATTAGCGATGCCTCCTCCTCGGCAACGGCGCCAAAAACTTGATCGTTGCCAACCTTAGTTTTAATATTTATAATACCTGTTCCTAATTCTAACTACGTTGCAATAGGCAAGTGTACCTACCATGGACGTAATATAGTGTTAAGTGCAGGGTCGTTCCACAGAGAGAAGATTACTAATTACTAGTACTAGCTCTTTCCCTATTATCTAACCGTCAAATTGAGATGAAATGTATTAAAGACTAAAAATAGTTAACAATCTAAAATTTTAACTAAAACTACTTCAACAACACAAGGTTTAATTCGATAACAAAGTAACCTAGATCTCATTATATACCTATGTTGTCACATAAATCATTAAAAGCTAAGGATTAACGTTTCTGAGTTCTTAAGCTGTCAAGTTCCAAGAAGCAAGATAATTACATTCTCAAGTATATTAACTTATCTTATCCTAGATTTATCAATTAGGATCTCTCCTCAATCAATAACAATCTAGAACCGCATGAAGCCTATGAACTCTATTTGAATGAATGTTCAATAGAAGATTTTCAATATTCTATCTCTAAAAACACAAGCAAATCTCATCCAAAACATAGATCGAATCATAAAAGCAATTTCTCAATCAACTCAAATGATATTAAGTATAAACTCATATTCCGGATATATGAATCTAAGATAAATATGAAGCACATGTAATGAAACAAAAGAACATCAATAAAAACTTCATTTAAATCATATCTTCATCATATGACAAAATAGTTCAAATGAGATCTAGGTCTATGGTTTACTCTTCCATAGATCTAACAATGAAAGAACAAATACATGAAGAGAAACTAGAGTTCATGATTACAACCCAGATAGAGTCAATCTTGAATGCTTTGCTTGAATCTCTTTAGATTGTTAGGTAGAAAACTAAGGAAAAAGATATGAAAATTGGAGGAGAGAGAAAAAAAAAGTTAGAGAAAGTAGGTCGTGGCTCTATATGCCCCTCACCACCCCTATGGCAAGGGGCGTGGCGGTCTCGGGTCATCCTTTGAAGCTGGTACGCCCCCATGTCAAGGGCGTGGTGACTTTATCTTTCACTTCTGGTCCCATATGCCCCCTACCGCGCCCCGTGGCAAGGGGCATGGTAGCTTCTGTTCCTGATTTCTCTTCTATATGCCCCTGATATGGGGTGTGGTGGTGGTCTGTTATTCATACGCCCCTGATATAGGGGCGTGGCAAGCAGGGGAGATGCTCTTCTTCCTTTCTCTTTGTTGTTTTCTTCTCAATTTCTTTCAATGATCTTCATTACACCTAAAAGCAACATATTCCTTGATTAAGCATCAATTTCGAATGATTTTTGATTAATTATCAACTTAAAAGAGCTTAAAATCTTCCTAGAATTTGGAGTTTTATGGTGATTATCAGGTAACTCCACAGAACATCTAGAGAGAAGGAGTAGTGGGAGGGGGAAACTTGGGTAGAAGGATGGAGGGAGATCATCACCCCTATAGGGAAGAGAAGGATGAAAATTTTAGGGTTAATCCTTACCTAAATAGGGATTTCAAGCCATCTAGGGGATTAGAATATGTGAAGTTGCAGATGCCTTCCATTAATGGCAGGGGTTCAGCTAATGATTATCTAGATTGGGAGGATAAGGTTGAGGGTCTCTTTGAGTGCTATGAAATTGATGACAATACCCGAGTTCGACTTGCTGCTGTTGAGTTCATAAGGTATGCCACCTTGTGGTAAAAGAATCTAGTGATCAACAGGCATAGGGATGGTCAGCTTGAAATTCAGACATGGAGGGATATGAAAAGGGTTTTAAGGAAGAGGTTTATTCTTGAATAGTATAGACAGGAACTGTTTATACGTCTTCAGACCTTAAGGTAGGGAGGCAAAACAGTCGATGACTACATGCAGGTGCTTAAAACCCTAATGATTAGATGTGTGTCAATTGAGCCTTTAGAGCAAACCCTACAATGCTTCATATCAGGGTTGAAATATGAGATCGCGTATGTAGTTGAGCTATAAAAGTATAGTACACTTGATGAGGCTGTACAGGTAGCCTTGAAAGTGGAGAGGCAAAGGCGATCCAACTCATTCAAGGTTACAAATAGGAGGCCTAATACTACTACTAGGCCCATGGGAGCTGATGGTTGATCAGGCGGACCAAAGGTAGTAGGTGAGTCAGTGAGGGCAGTGGATAGAGCTACCTTGATAGGAATCAAAATCTGACAAGACCTATCATTAGGGCAAGAACTAAAGGAATTCGAATTTTGGTGATGAGGGCCCTTCTTGAGCAGAACAACCCCCAGAATTATTTATATATTAACCTCTTTTCTATTATTCTTGTATCGTGTTTTCCAACAGGAACACTTATCATATTTTATAGGGCGATGGGCAAACTCACTCAGACTCAGCTTGTGGGTTATCCATAGACCGACCTGAACCGGCGATGAGTTAGGCCGATGGATCCTATAGAAGACCGGCATCTTAAAGACCATTTCTTTTATATCTTTCTTCTTTTATGAACTATTTTGGTTTTATTTTGGTTTAGGGAGACTTTTATTTCCTTCTAATTTTCATTTAGAGCTAGCCACCTTAAAAGTGGCGAACTTGTAATTTTGAGCACTTTTTAACCCTAGGAGTAGCAAGTATAAATACTTGCTTAAGAGAGGGTTTTAGGAGGCTTATTTTGCAGATCAAACACATCTTCTACACGTGATAGTTAGGGTTCCTAATTGTCATCTAAGCTCTTATCAATTTCAATCCCAAGAGTTGAAATTGTGGCGAGTGCAACACCTTAAAATTGTGAGTTGTATCAATTTCAATTTGTTGTGATTTCTTTTCTTCTCTAGTGTGTCATATCTAGGGTTGAATTGAGATAGTTCTTGGTCAGAATTACTTCTTATTATTGTCGAATTCTTGAGTTTACTTAAGGTACTTTGCAATTGAATTCGAATCTTCATTGAAGAATTCCCTTGAAAACGTGTTCTTCACTATTAGAAAGGAGTTCTTGGAATTGAGCTTTTTCTTTTAATTTGTGGAATATTTTCGTGGATTATATGAGATTAGGGTGTTTTTAGAAGATATTATCATTGAGGTTTCACAATTGCATCATTGAACATTTGGATTTCCTTGTATCTTCATTAGGGTTCACGTGAATTAGCCCTTGTGGATCCGGTTTTCACTTTAACTTGAGATTGTTTTTTCTTAAGTCTTTTGATTGTGCTTCTTAGTGGAATTAGGCACATCATCTTTTTGGTATCAGAGCTATATCATATTTTGATTTAAGATTCAAACACATCATAATTGAAGAATTGGTTACATTTATTGGAAATTGACACCATTGTTCATGCAAATGAGACTAGTTTGATTGACATTGTTTGTTTGTCTTTCAAATTGGTTTTTGTATGTGCTTAATCTTATATTTAGGCACATCATCTTTTTGGTATCAGAGCTATATCATATTTGGATTTAAGATTCAAACACATCATAATTGAAGAATTGGTTACATTTATTGGAAATTGACACCATTGTTGATGTGAATGAGACTAGTTTGATTGACATTGTTTGTTTGTCTTTCAAATTGGTTTTTGTATGTGCTTAATCTTGGATTTAGGCACATCATCTTTTTGGTATCAGAGCTTGTGGTTGTGAGAAGGGATTATGTGATTTTGAATTTTGGAAATTTAGGATTCATGTTCTTACATCATCAATTCCAAAATTGCGGGTAAATTGAAATTGTTGTTGTTGTTGTTTGAAGTAGAGTGAATTGTCTTGAGTAGGAGTTGAATTTTCTGCATGTTGGAGTGATTTTGAATTACTTGTTGAAGCTTCTATGTTGTGGACTTCACCGTGAAGGAAGAGGAAAGATAGTGCATTTTTTTAGTGCAGTTTCAGATGTGCAATTGCGTAGGAAGAGAATTGTGGTTCTTACATTGTTTAAATTCGGAATTGGGGAGAACATTTACAATTTCCAGATTTGATTAGTGTTTAAGAAGCGAAGATATTTGATTTCAAAACAAGCATTAAGAGTGAGGGAGTTAAGTGTGTTTGTTTGAATTTGAAAAATTGCATCTTACCAAATGTGGAGGGGTTGCAATTAGTGAAGTGGTTTGATTTTCAAATTTAATTTGCTGCCTTCCTATGTAAGTTGCGGATTGGATTTGTATTTGAAGTGAAGAATTTTGCAACGTGATTATCCTTGAAATTGCTTTGAGAAAGATTAATGAATTGAAAAAGTTTTGTGTTGCATGTGACGTGTATGTTGTTGTAAGTTACGGTTGATAAATTGTGTAGAAGTGGAGAAGTGCACCATGTGTGTGAAGGTGTTTGTGTGGTGTTGTGTTGTGAAAATTGGAAGTGGAAGTGTACAATTTTTAGAATTGCATTGTGTGGGATAATATGGAATTTATTTGAAATTCAAACATATCCATTAAGTTGAGGAAGTTATTAAGTGGTATTGATTGTGTTCCATTTGAATTTGAATTTTGATTATTACCATTTTTGGAAAGTGCATTAAGGATGTTCATTTGAATTTGTTGCCGTGTTGTGGAGTTGTGTGGATTAAGGTGCTGCACATTAAGATCAATTGTAGGTGTGAAACCGTGGCAAGAAAGGAAAATTGAAGTAGTAGAATTTGAATTCAAAAACAAACATTAAAGTGTGAAAGTAATTGAACTTATTACTTCAACACTTGTTAGTTGAATTTAATTTCTTAACTACTTGGAAGTATTTATTTGTGCTTCAATTATCTCACTTAACTTTATTTGAAGTACCAATAAACATTTCTTGTATTGGTTGAGTGTGAGCACTGTGGGTGTGTAAGGGTGTGTTGTCGTGGTGTGGTGAAGTGTATTGAGGTTGTTGAAATTAGTAAGCAAAAATGTCAAGTGAGTTGTATTTGTCTACTAACATATTGCATCGGGACTTGACTTCCTTTCAAACCATTGATGAGGGACAAAGAGAAAACTTGTTCCATACTTCTTGTAGGGTACAAGGAAACTTGTGCGCAATTATTATTGATGGTGGTAGTTGTACTAATGTTGTAGCTGCATCATTAGTATCGAAGTTGAAACTTGAAACTATCCCACATCCTAAACCCTATACATTACATTGGTTGAATGATCAGGATAGTCTTTGTGTAACCCAAAAGGCTAGGGTACCCTTCAGTATAGGGGACAAGTATAATGATGAGCTTGAATGTGATATTGTTCCTCTTTGTGCATCCCATATATTACTTGGTAGACCATGGTTGTATGACAGGATGGTATTACATGATGGGTATAGAAATACTTATATGTTTAAAAAGGATGGTAAACGTATAATATTCAACCCTATGTCACCATCAGAGGTCCAGGAGATGCAAAGACAAATAAAACAACCATCACAGGTTCGTGAGGATCATAGCCACATGATCAAACCTTCAGAGAACCAAACTGTGCAGACTCAGGTATGCCAACCTTCAAAGGTTCTTGAAGGCTCTAGTGACACGAGCCAACCCTTAGAGCATAAAATTTGTCAGATACCGATGTGCCAACCTTCAGAGGATCCTGATGATCATAGTCAGACGAGCAAACCACCAGAGAGCCAGACTATTCAGAGACAGTTATGTTCACCTTCAGAGGTTTCAGAGGGTAATGAGCAGTTAAGCCAACCATTAGAAGACCATGAGGATCAACAACATACAGATGAGTTAGAAAAGGAGGAAACAGTTTTAGTGAAATGGGTTGAGATAGGGGACACCTCAATGGATAATGGGTCAGTATTTGTGTTGCAGAAGAGATACATCCTAGAAATGGAGAAGAGAAAACAATCACCACCCGTGGTATTTCAGATTTTGGGATTTTGTAGTGATATTTCTTCAGGTGGCTTGCTAGGAGGAAACGAAGTCTCTACTGCATTTGATCTACCAGATCTTTTTGAGGCCCGAGGAGATGATAAGAATCAAAATCTGACAAGACCTATCATTAGGGCAAGAACTAAAGGAATTCGAATTTTGGCGATGAGGGCCCATTTTGAGCAGATCGACCTCAGAATTATTTATATATTAACCTCTTTTCTATTATTCTTGTATTTTTTTTCCAACAGGAACACTTATCATATTTTATAGGGCGATGGACAAACTCACTCAGACTCAGCTTGTGGGTTATCCATGGACCGACCTGAACCGGCGATGAGTTGGGCCGATGGATCCTATAGAAGACCGGCATCTTGAAGACCATTTCTTTTATATCTTTCTTCTTTTATGAACTATTTTGGTTGTATTTTGGTTTAGGGACACTTTTATTTCCTTGTAATTTTCATTTAGAGCTAGCCACCTTAAAAGTGGCGAACTTGTGATTTTGAGCACTTTTTAACCCTAGGAATAGCAAGTATAAATACTTGCTTAAGAGAGGGTTTGAGGAGGCTTATTTTTGCAGAACAAACACTTCACATTTCGTGAGAGGGCTTAGGGTTTTCCTAATTCCAAATTCTCTTATCAATTTCAATCCCAAGAAGTTGAAATTGTGGCGAGTGCAACATCTTGAAATTGTGAGTTATATCAATTTCATTTTGTTGTGATTTCTTTTCTTCTCTAGTGTGTCATATCTAGGGTTGAAGTGAGATATTTCTTGGTCAAAAATACTTCTTATTGTTCACGAATTCTTGTGATTATTTGAAGTATTTATCAATTATATTTGGTTCATCATTGAAAATTTCCCTTGAAAACGTGTTCTTCACTATTTGAGAGGGATTATTTTTGTTACGGTTTTTCTTTTGTCATTTGAGGTTTATTTGCGTGGATTATATGAAATTAAGAGGTTTTTATAAGGTATTATCAGTGTGGTATTCTAATTATATCATTAGACATTTGGAATTCATCATATCTTCACTTGGTTCACGTCATTTTGCCCTTATTTTTTGATCCGATTTTGCCTTGACTTGAAATAGTTTTTCTTAAGTCTTTTGAATGTTCTTTCAAGTGTGTTTAGGCACATCATACCTCTAACACAAACAGGGAGAACATGACCTCTAGAAAGGGTAAAAAGGTAATAATACCATATGTTAGGCAGACTGCACCAGGAACTACTAGTGGAAAATTGCGCTAAATTAAATGTTTTAAATGCATGGGAATTGGGCATACAGCGGCACAGTGTCGTAATAAGAGGGTTATGATAGTTATGGAGGGTTTTGGTGAGGAGGATGAGGATGAGAAGGAACCAGTTGAGCCAATAGACCTAACTACAGCATTGTAGGAATATTATGATGATCAGACTGCTGAAACACAGGAGGAGGGAACAAGTGAACAGTATTTACCAATTAATGTGTTGTGCAGGGTTTTGACTTTATCTCTTAATGCTAGGGACAAACAGAGGGAGAGCATATTCTACACTTCTTGTAGGATTAAAGATAACCTTTGTGTACTCATCATAGATAGTGGTAGTTGCACAAATGTTATATCTGCTGCACTAGTAGATAAATTACAATTATCTACTAGTCGACATCCTAGCCCTTGTAACTTGCATTGGTTGGATAATCGGGGTAGTATGTACGTTACACAAAGGGCAAAGGTTCCAGTGAGTGTTGGGAAGAAATATCATGATGAGATCGTGTGTGATGTGATCCCCATATGTGCATTTCATTTACTATTGGGTAGACCCTAGATGTTTGATCGAAAGGTGTTGTATGATGGCTTCGGAAACACCTACATGTTTCGAAAGGGAGGGCCTCAAATAGTATTAGCACCTATGTCTCCATCTGAGGTGCACAAATTCCAAGAGTAGGCCAGGACTACTTTTGTTTCATTTAATAATCGAGAAAACAGGTAGTAGGTGAGTCAATGAGCGCAATGGACAGAGTTACCTGCAGCACTAATAGGGAGAACATGACCTCTAGAAAAGGTAAAGAGGTAATAATACCAGATGTTAGGCAGACTGTACCAGGAACTACTAGTGGAAAATTGCGCTAAATTAAATGTTTTAAATGCATGGGAATTGGGCATATGGCGGCACAACATCCTAATAAAAGGGTTATGATAGTTATGGAGGGTGCTGGTGAGGAGGATGAGGATGAGAAGGAACCAATCGAGCCAACAGACCTAACTACAACATTGTAGGAATATTATGATGATCAGACTATTGAAATACATGAGGAGGGAACAGGTGAACAGTATTTACCAATTAATGTGTTATGTAAGGTTCTGACTTTATCTCTTAATGCTAGGAACAAACAGAGGGAGAGCATATTCCATACTTCTTGTAGGATTAAAGGTAACCTTTGTGTACTCATCATAGACAGTGGTAGTTGCACAAATGTTATATCAACTGCATTAGTAGACATTACCATTATCTACTAGTCCACACCCTTGCCCTTATAACTTGCATTAGTTAGATAATCGGGGTAGTATGCATGTTACACAAAGGGTAAAGGTGCCAGTGAGTGTTGGGAAGAAATATCATGATGAGATCGTGTGTTATGTGATCCCCATGTGTGCATTTCATTTACTATTGGGTAGACCCTAGATGTTTGATCAAAAGATGTTGCATGATGGCCTCAGAAACATGTACATGTTTTGAAAGGGAGGGTCTCGAATAGTATTGGTACCTATGTCTCCATCTGAGGTGCACAAATTCCAAGAGCAGGTTAGGACTACTTTTGTTTCATCTAAAAATTGGGAAAATAGGTAGTAGGAGAGTTAGTGAGCACAGTAGATAGAGCTACCTCTAGCACAGACAGGGAAAACATGACCTCTGGAAATGGTAAAGAGGTAATAATACCAGATGTTAGGCAGACTATACCGGGAACTGCTAGTGGAAAATTGTGCTAAATTAAATGTTTTAAATGCATGGGAATTGGGCATATGGTGGCACAGTGTCCTAATAAGAGGGTTATGATAGTTATAGAGGGTACTGGTAAGGAGGATGAGGATAAGAAGGAACTAGTCGAGCCAACAGACCTGACTACAGCATTGCAAGAACATTATGATGATCAGACTATTGAAATACATGAGGAGGGAACAGGTGAACAGTATTTACCAATTAATGTATTGTGCAGGGTTCTAACTTTATCTCCTAATGCTGGGAACAAACAAAGGGAGAGCATATTCCACACTTCTTGTAGGATCAAAGTTAACCTTTGCGTACTCATCATAGATAGTGGTAGTTGCACAAATGTTATATCTACTGCACTGGTAGATAAATTACAATTATCTACTAGTCCACATCCTAGCCCTTGTAGCTTGCATTGGTTGGATAATCGGGGTAGTATGCATGCTACATAAAGGGAAAAGGTGCTAGTGAGTGTTGGGAAGAAATATCATGATGAGATCGTGTGTAATGTGATCCCCATGTGTACATTTCATTTACTATTGGGTAGACCTTAGATGTTTAATCGAAAGGTGTTACCTGATGGCTTCGGAAATACCTACAAGTTTCGAAAGGGAGGGTCTCGAATAGTATTAGTACCTATGTCTCCATCTAAGGTGCACAAATTCCAAGAGCAGGTCAGGACTACTTTTTTTTCATCTAATAATCGGGAAAACAGGTAGTAGGTGAGTCAATGAAGGTAGTAGACAGATATCTCCAGCACAGACAGGGAGAACATGACCTTTGGAAAGGGTAAAGAGGTAATAATACCAGATGTTAGGCAAACTGTACCAAGAACTACTAATGGAAAATTGCACTAAATTAAATGTTTTAAATACATGGGATTTGGGCATATGGCGGCACAATGTCCTAATATGAGGGTTATGATAGTTATGGAGGGTGCTGGTGAGGAGGATGGGGATGAGAAGGTACCAGTTGAGCCAACAGACCTAACTACAGCATTGCAGGAATATTATGATGATCAGACTACTGAAACACAGGTGGAGGGAACAAGTGAACAGTATTTACCAATTAATGTATTATGTAGGGTTCTGACTTTATCTCCTAATGCTAGGGACAAATAGAGGGAGAGTATATTCCACACTTCTTGTAGGATCAAAGGTAACCTTTGTGTACTCATCATAGATAGTGGTAGTTTCACAAATGTTATATCTGCTGCACTGGTGGACAAATTACAATTATCTACTAGTCCACATCCTAACCCTTATAACTTGCATTGGTTAGATAATCGGGGTAGTATACATGCTACACAAAGGGCAAAGGTGCCAATGAGTGTTCGGAAGAAATATCATGATGAGAACTTGTGTGATGTGATCATCATGTGTGCATTTCATTTACTATTGGGTAGACCCTAGATGTTTGATCGAAAGGTGTTGCATGATGGCTTTGGAAACACCTACATGTTTCAAAAGGGAGGGTCTTGAATAATAATGGTACCTATGTCTCCATCTAAGGTGCACAAATTCCGAGCAGGTCAGGACTACTTTTGTTTCATCTAATAATCGGGAAAACTGGGCAACAAAAGCATTCGAGTTCAGTCCAAGAAGTGACCCTCTAGATTCGAGGGCAAATCTTTCAGAGGCCCGGGGAGATGATGGGAATCTTCCCAATGATCTTGATGGATAGGGAACTTGATTTGGATGATGTTCCAAATCACTTGCTTGCATACATATTTTTCTTTATCTAATAAAAGTTTGAATAATAATGTAGTAGGTACAACAATCATTCTTCACGGGATGCCACATGAACTTCATAGTTGGTCAAATTAGGGACATCACCGAATTCACATCCAATGGCCCGTCGTGATTAACATTGACTTGATGAACCAGCTCTTTGAAGATTATTATCTTTTATACATGTAATTTATTCTTGGAACCATTTATTTTGTAATTTTTTGAGACATTTTATTTAGTTGTATTTTTGTAGTTTAGGACCGACCACCCTATGGTGGCATAGTTGTAATTTTCTAGTCATTTTAACCCTAAAGGGAGCAAGTATAAATACTTGCTTAAGTAGGGTTTTGGAGGAGTGATAAGATCACATTATACTTATATTTTCTTTTGGACTTATATTAAATTTATTTCAATATTATAAGAAAATATAAAGAAATGATACTTAATGGTGTTTATTGTGAAAATACAGGTTTTGAGGAACCAAAAGTAAATTACAATTTAATTGGAGGAGTTTTTCACAAAATTGAAGAAGCGAGTGGAGGATTGCAATAAAGGCCGCCGGCCTTGGGCCGGCCTACATTCAAGGCCGCCGGCTTTGAGCCGGCCTATGTTAAACCGGCCTTAAAAAGCATTAAAGCTGCCGACCTTAAAGCCGGCCTTGAACCGGCCTTCATTACTCCCCGGATATCCATTGCGAAAATCTCTCCAAAATCGTATCTTATTTAATTTGCTGACTCAAATCCTCATCAGATCAACCTTATCCCCCTCCTCTTTGGATCTATAAATAGGCCCCTTGTGTGAACCTTAAGAGCATCCCCTTTTGTTTAGAATCCCCTTTTGTTTAGAATCCTTTTTGTTTTAGAATCCCTTTTGCTTAGCATCTTTTGTTTAGCATCCTTTGTTCTTCTTCTTTGTTTTAGCATCATTTGTCTTTCTTTTGAATCATTAGAATTCCCTTAGGTACTTTAGATTTTTCCAAAGTTTAGTTTGAAGAAAGAATGTCATTTTGCTGAAGTTTGCTTTCCATTGAAGAATTCAAGGAATTATTTTGGAAGATTGAAGTTCTTAAAGATTATAGCAATTGTTTCATTTACTTTATTTTCTTTTATGCCATTTATTAGTTTATTCTTGTTGTTTAATATGAATTCCATTGCATCTATTTATTTCAATTGTTTTTATGCAATTCATACCATAATGTTCTAAATCATCCTTATGGGAAACAAGATGAAGCCATAATTCGAACTAAAATGATCATTGTATTCATGTTATAGGACATATAGATATGCGGAATTTTCATATAAGTAGTCTTGCTATGAATTGTATTTTGTAATTGAAATCAATGCATAGAAATGTAAATGACTCGAAAGAGAAATTTAGGTTTTATCAAGAATTCCTAAGTAAGATTTAATAATTCATGCGGAAGCAACGTTATTGAATTTTATTAGAAATTGACCTAAGTGTTTCATGCAATATTTTTATTAAATTTTTCACTAAAGGATTAGGAGAAATTATTTTAAAGATATTAGGCAATCATATAATTGGGAAATTTATGATTGTGAATTAGAATCCTCATTTGATTTGAATTAGCGGGAGCTATTAAATTAAATTGGGGTAATGTTACTTTAAAACTTGATAAAGGATTAAGGTTTTGTTAATTTCTTATGAAAAGCCATATAACTATGAGCTATTATAACATGAATGCAATATGATTAGTAGAATTAGGGTGGATTCTATTTCCCACCATCAATTCATCATTTTTCAACCACAATTCTCTTTTTGAGCATTTAGTATAAATTCATTCAATTCTCATCAAACATCATTGCCTAAATAATATTAGAAATTGATATAGGTTTATTACTTAATCAATCTTCGTGGTTCGACACTCTTCTCTCACTATATTACTTGATCCGATCCGGTACACTTGCCGGTATTTATCCACGCTCATTTTATATCTCTTTTTGCGTGGATCAAGTTTTTGGCGCCGTTGCCGGGGATTGATTAATATTAGACCATCTTCAGATTCTATTGTTAATTTAGGCACAATTATTTTGTTATATAATTTTATTTTATTTTATTTTATTTTCTTTCATTGTGTGATCGTTTCCTGTTCTCTTTGAGATTCTTTTTATGCGCAAGAGTAGAAGTGCTGAACTTCTACCAATTAATTTTGAGATAGAACACACCTTGCGACAACGTAGAAGAGAGCAGAGAAGAAAGGAAGAAGAGAACATGGCAGATGAGAACAACAATCGGATTCAGGGTGTTGGTAGAGCACTTCGGGAATACACGATACCTGTTGTTTCAGGTCCTGCAATAAGAAGACCAACAATTCAGGCTAACAATTTCGAGTTAAAACCAGCACTCGTTCAAATGGTTCAATCAAATCAATTTGGAGGATATCCAAATGAGAGTCCTGATGAGCATATTGCAGTATTTCTTCAATATTATAATACAGTGAAAATGAATAATGTATCTGATGATGTAATTAGGTTACAACTTTTTCCGTTTTCACTTAGAGAAAAAGCTAGGGCTTGGTACAATTCATTGCCACAAGACTCTGTAACCACTTGGGTAGATCTTTCATTTAAATTTTTAAGGAGATTTTTTCCACCAGCTAGAACTGCTAGGTTAAGAAATGACATCACAAACTTTAGTAAGTTTAGTGGTGAATCATTGTATGAAGCATGGGAAAGATTCAAGGAGGCAATTAGAAAATGCCCCCATCATGGATTACCAGATAATCTCCTTATTGAGATATTCTATCTTAGTTTAGATGACACATTGAGATCTCTGGTAGATGCTGCTTCTGGTGGTGCACTAATGAGTAAGACATATGATGAGGCTAGTGCTTTGATAGATGAAATGGCTTCTAGTGCACATAATTGGCAACATGAAAGAGGTAAGTCTAGAGTGGCATCTATCAATGATATGGACACCTTAATAGCTCAAATTTCTGCTCTTACCGCCCAGGTAAGTAAACTCACCTCTACACCTTCTTTCAATGTTAATCAAATTTCTTGTTGTGAGTTATGCTCAGGACCACACTCAACTCTTGAGTGCCCATCTGGAAATTTTTCCTCCTCATCCCATGGAGAGCAAGTAAATTTTGTCAACAATTTCCAAAGAGGAAATCAAGGACCTTATTCAAACACCTATAATCCAGGGTGGCGTAATCATCCAAATTTCTCATGGAGAAATGATAACAATGCACTTAAACCCCTGGATTTCAAAAGCAAGGTCCTAATCATAATACTACCCATCAACAATATCCTAATCATAATACCTCTTCTCAGCAAGGTCAGTCTAAAATGGAAGAACTCATGATAAGTTATATGCAAAAGACTGACACAATGTTGCAAAATCAACAAGCCACCATTAGGAATCTTGAAAATCAGGTGAGTCAAATGTCTCAACAGTTGAGTAATAGACCATCTGGGTCTTTACCTAGCAATACTGAGCAGAATCCTAAGGGTGTAAATGCTATTATGCTAAGAAGTGGTAAGGAATTAGTTGATAAGAAATTTAAGGAAGAGGAGGTTAACCTAGAGAAAGATAAAGGGAAACAAAAGGAAGAGGAACCAAAGAAAAATTCACCAAAAGTGAAAGCATATGTTCCTCCTATTCCTTTCCCAGGAAGGCTGAAGCAACAACAATTGGATTCACAATTTGCTAAATTTTTAGAAGTCTTTAAAAAATTGCAAATTAACATTCCTTTTGCAGAAGCACTTCAGCAAATGCCATCATATGCTAGGTTCATGAAGGATTTACTCACAAAGAAGAGAAAGATTGAAGGGAATGAACCGGTGATGCTTACAGGGGAATGTTCAATGATCTTACAGAATGATGTACCTAGTTTGCCAAGAAAACAAAGAGATCAAGGGAGTTTTACTGTTCCTTGCACCATAGGCAATTTTCATTTTGATAAAGTTCTTATTGACTCTGGTGCAAGTATAAATTTAATGCCTCTATCTATTTTTAGGAAATTGGGACTTGGAGAGTGCAACGGAACTCATGTTACCTTGCAACTTGCTGATAGGAGCATCAAATACCCGAGAGGGATTGTGGAAAATGTCCTAGTGAAAGTAGATAAATTCATCTTCCCAGTTGACTTTATAGTCTTGGAGATGGAGGAGGATAAAGAGGTACCCATGATCCTTGGCAGACCATTCCTTGCAACAGGTAAAGCCTTAATTGATGTGGAACAAGGTAAGCTTACTTTAAGAGTTATGGATGAACAAGTCACGTTTAATGTGTATGAGGCTACAAAGAAATTTGATGACTGTAAATCCTACTACACTATTGATAGTGTTGATGAGCTTTCCTCTAAGTTCATGGAAGAGAATGTAGGTGTGGACATGATGGAGTCAGTTCTTAGGGATTTAGATGATTGGAGTGATGATGAGGATGAACCTCAAGAAGAACGTACTGAACAAGTTTATGAATTCAAGACTCGACACTATGAGGAGCTGGGACCACTGAGAAGAAACCGATGTCGTCATTGACACAACCCCCGGTGCTTGAACTTAAACCTTTGCCTGGTCATTTAAAGTATGCTTATCTTGGAACAAATGATACTTTGCCAATAATCATTTCTTCTTCTTTGACAGGTGATCAAGAGCAACAACTTTTGGATGTTCTAAGAGAACATAAGGAAGCTATCGGTTGGACCATTGCTGATATTAAGGGAATTAGCCCTTCAATTTGTACTCATAGGATATTTCTTGAAGTTGAGTGTAAACCTACAGTACAACCACAAAGAAGACTTAACCCAACTCTTAAGGAAGTTGTAAAAAAAGAAGTGCTTAAATTGTTAGTTGCAGGCATTATTTTTCCAATTTCTGATAGTAAATGGGTTAGTCCTGTCCAAGTTGTACCAAAAAAGGGTGGTATGACTGTAGTACAAAATGAGGCTAATGAATTAATTCCCACTCGCACTGTAACTGGTTGGAGAGTCTGTATAGACTATAGAAAACTGAATGATGCTACCCGCAAAGATCATTTCCCCTCCCTTTTATAGATCAGATGTTAGAAAAACTTGCAGGGCATGATTATTACTGCTTTTTAGATGGTTATTCTGGTTACAATCAAATCCATATAGCACCCGAGGACCAGGAGAAAACCACCTTTACTTTTCCTTATGGCACATTTGCTTTTAGGAGAATGCCCTTTGGTCTTTGTAATGCACCCGCTACATTTCAAAGATGCATGATGTCCATATTTTCTGACATGATAGAAAATTTCATTGAAATATTCATGGATGATTTTTCTGTTTTTGGGGAGTCATTTGAAACATGTCTGACAAATTTAGGATGTGTGCTTAAGAGATGCAAGGAAACTAATCTGCTTCTTAATTGGGAAAAATGCCATTTCATGGTAAGAGAGGGAATAGTCTTAGGGCACAAAGTATCTAAGCAGGGAATTGAGGTTGACAAGGCAAAAGTGGAAGTAATAGAGAAGTTGCCACCACCCACTTCAGTAAAAGGAGTTAGGAGCTTCTTAGGACATGTTGGCTTCTACAGGAGATTTATCAGGGACTTCTCTAAAATCTCTAGACCTTTGTGTAATTTACTTGAAAAAGATTCTGCTTTTGTGTTTAATGAAAATTGTTTGCAGGCATTCAATATATTGAAGGAGAAGCTCAGCTCTACACCAGTGATTGTTGCACCAAATTGGGAGCTTCCATTTGAGCTGATGTGTGATGCTAGTAACTATGCCGTGGGGGCAGTACTAGGGCAAAGAAGAGGTAAGATCTTTCATGCTATATACTATGCAAGTAGAACCTTGAACGAGGCCCAGAAAAACTATGCCACAACAGAAAAAGACTATTAGCAGTGATATTTGCTTGTGACAAGTTTAGGTCTTACTTGATAGGTTCTAAAGTAATAGTATACATAGATCATGCCGCTCTTAAGTATTTATTTGCTAAAGCTGATGCTAAACCCAGGTTAATTCGTTGGATTCTATTGCTGCAAGAATTTGACTTAGAAATTAAGGATAAAAAGGGAAGTGAAAATGTGGTTGCTGATCATTTATCACGTTTGGAATATGATTATTTAGAACCACCCATCAATGAAAAATTCCCTGATGAGCATTTGCATGCAATAGACATCCATGAATTACCTTGGTATGCCGACATAGTTAATTACTTGGTTAGCAAAATCATACCATATGGTTTGTCATTCCAACAGAAAAAGAAATTTTTGCATGATGTGAAGTATTATTTTTGGGATGAGCCGTATTTGTTTAAATCCTGTGCTGACCAGGTAATTAGACGATGTGTGCCTAAAATTGAACAGCTTAGCATAATACAGCACTGTCACTCCAAAGAAACAAGAGGTCACTTTAGGGTAGAAAGAACAGCAGCAAAAATTTTATCTTGCGGATTTTATTGGCCCAGTTTGTTTCATGATTGCAGGAACTTCATTATGACTTGTGCTCAATGCCAAAGGACTGGCAATATTTCAAGAAGACATGAATTACCACAAAATAATATACTTGTAATTGAACTTTTTGACGTTTGGGGAATCGACTTTATGGGTCCTTTTCCCTCATCTTTTTCAAACAAATATATTCTTTTAGCTGTTGATTATGTTTCGAAATGGGTAGAGGCAATTGCTCTACAAACTAATGACAGCAGGGTTGTCATTAAATTTTTGAAAAAGAATAGATTTTCAAGATTTGGGGTACCTAGAGCTATAATAAGTGATGGGGGAACACATTTTTGTACACAGGCAATTTGAGAAATTATTATTAAAATATGGAGTTACTCACAAAATTGCCACCCCTTATCATCCACAAACGTGTGGACAGGTTGAGGTATCCAATCGGGAAATTAAGCGAATCTTAGAGAAAACTGTCAATGCATCCCGAAAGGATTGGTCTTTAAAACTTGATGATGCATTGTGGGCTTATAGAACAGCTTTTAAAACACCTATTGGAATGTCCCCCTACAAGATTGTTTATGGTAAATCATGTCATCTACCCGTAGAGCTTGAGCACAAGGCATACTGGGCCATAAAATACCTTAACTTTGAGTTGCAAGCTGCAGGTGAAAAGAGGTTGCTCCAATTGAATCAAATGGCCGAAATGAGAGAGGAAGCATATGAAAAATGCGAGAATTTACAAGGAGAGAGCAAAGCGATGGCATGATAAGAACATCTTACAGCGAGAGTTCTTGCCTGGTCAAAGAGTCTTATTGTACAACTCTCGATTGAAGCTATTCCCAGGTAAGTTGAAATCACGATGGTCTGGACCATTTGAAATTGTTAATGTGTTTCCTTATGGTGCAGTTGAGTTGAAGGCAGAAGACAACCGTACTTTCAAGGTAAACGGTTATCTTCTCAAACATTACTATGAAGAGGAACATGTTGATAGAAATGCCACAATTGTGGATTTAGGAGATTCAAGAACTTGAATTGGAAAAGTCGGGCTTGCGACTATAAACTAAGCGCTTCATGGGAGGCAGCCCATGCTCAATAAGTATATACACTATTGTTTTAATTTCGTTACTAAAAAAAAAAAAAAAAAAAAACTAATTCAAGGTTGGATAAGAGCTGCCAGTACATTCAAGACACTCTAAGGATGACAGACATTTTGGGAGGAATTTTCTTCCTGATGAACAGTTTTACACCAGGGAAGTACCAGTATTTCAATTTCTGCATTAACATTCTTTTCCTTAATTTTGTGACATATTGGAACAATGAGGACATTGTCCAATTTAAGTATGGGGAAGGGATTATAAATGTAGAAGTATAATGATTGCACACATCATGAGCTTACAAATCCCATGCTTTATTTATGTCCTTAAGTGTTTATCGTCAATGAAATCCTGAAATTAACTTAGATTGGTGCCCTACTCGCCAACTATTGTGACTAGTTTACATAGTTAAAATTTAATAGTAAAATCTCTAGAGAACGGGGGTTTACCCTATGTTTAGCCTTTGAACTTGAGATTGAGTCCTTAAGTTGAAAAAAAAACAAGTAAGTTTACTTCAAGGAAAAATTGGTTAGGATAAATCTCTCTTGAAATTTCTTTGAGAATACCTTAACACCTAGTGAAAGAGGTAAATGAAATATTTTACTTAGTGATCCCTTAAAAAAAAAAAAAAAAGAGCCTTTACTCTAATAACTCAAGAAAGTGAGTTAAGAGTATCCAATCTTAAATGTTAGTGTGAGGAAGAGTTCGTAGGGGTCCCTTTAAAACCTGGTCACTTAGGCGATGAGCCTAGGATATGCCGACTCAATGAACTCACAATAACAAGAAGGGCGGAAAGGCAAAAATTTAGTACCTTAATGAAAACTAAGTTGACATGGGCGAGCTTTGGTCCCTCAGAAGAGTGAAGTCTCACTCCGCTGTCAATTAAGGCAAAAAAAAAAAAAGGGAGAAATTCTAGGAAAAAAATGGATACCATATGCTTTCACTCCTTGTTATCTTGTTTAGAGAAGTAAAATTGAGGGAGATGATACTTGCTAATAACCAATGAAGTTTAAATGAATGTTTTTCCTTATGGACTAAGTATTGTTTTCTATTGTTAAACACTGGGATTAAAAATCTGTTGTATTTAGATTAACTACTAAATTTCAACTAGATATACTAGTTACAAACTTCAGTATGGTCAGAACAATGGGCACCAGAAGTTCAATGATGGATTTCTCTTGTTTAAATCAATTATTTTGCTTGAGGACAAGCAAAAGTTCAAGTGTGGGGATGTTGATAAGATCACATTATACTTATATTTTCTTTTGGACTTATATTAAATTTATTTCAATATTATAAGAAAATATAAAGAAATGATACTTAATGGTGTTTATTGTGAAAATACAGGTTTTGAGGACCCAAAAGTAAATTACAATTTAATTGGAGGAGTTTTTCACAAAATTGAAGAAGCGAGTGGAGGATTGCAATAAAGGCCGCCGGCCTTGGGCCGGCCTACATTCAAGGCCGCCGGCTTTGAGCCGGCCTATGTTAAACCGGCCTTAAAAAGCATTAAAGCCGCCGGCCTTAAAGCCGGCCTACATTCAAGGCCGCCGGCCTTGAACCGGCCTTCATTACTCCCCGGATATCCATTGCGAAAATCTCTCCAAAATCGTATCTTATTTAATTTGCTGACTCAAATCCTCATCAGATCAACCTTATCCCCCTCCTCTTTGGATCTATAAATAGGCCCCTTGTGTGAACCTTGAGAGCATCCCCTTTTGTTTAGAATCCCCTTTTGTTTAGAATCCTTTTTGTTTTAGAATCCCTTTTGCTTAGCATCTTTTGTTTAGCATCCTTTGTTCTTCTTCTTTGTTTTAGCATCATTTGTCTTTCTTTTGAATCATTAGAATTCCCTTAGGTACTTTAGATTTTTCCAAAGTTTAGTTTGAAGAAAGAATGTCATTTTGCTGAAGTTTGCTTTCCATTGAAGAATTCAAGGAATCATTTTGGAAGATTGAAGTTCTTAAAGATTATAGCAATTGTTTCATTTACTTTATTTTTTTTTATGCCATTTATTAGTTTATTCTTGTTGTTTAATATGAATTCCATTGCATCTATTTATTTCAATTGTTTTTATGCAATTCATACCATAATGTTCTAAATCATCCTTATGGGAAACAAGATGAAGCCATAATTCGAACTAAAATGATCATTGTATTCATGTTATAGGACATATAGATATGTGGAATTTTCATATAAGTAGTCTTGCTATGAATTGTATTTTGTAATTGAAATCAATGCATAGAAATGTAAATGACTCGAAAGAGAAATTTAGGTTTTATCAAGAATTCCTAAGTAAGATTTAATAATTCATGCGGAAGCAACGTTATTGAATTTTATTAGAAATTGACCTAAGTGTTTCATGCAATATTTTTATTAAATTTTTCACTAAGGGATTAGGAGAAATTATTTTAAAGATATTAGGCAATCATATAATTGGGAAATTTATGATTGTGAATTAGAATCCTCATTTGATTTGAATTAGCGGGAGCTATTAAATTAAATTGGGGTAATGTTACTTTAAAACTTGATAAAGGATTAAGGTTTTGTTAATTTCTTGTGAAAATCCATATAACTATGAGTTATTATAACATGAATGCAATATGATTAGTAGAATTAGGGTGGATTCTATTTCCCACCATCAATTCATCATTTTTCAACCACAATTCTCTTTTTGAGCATTTAGTATAAATTCATTCAATTCTCATCAAACATCATTGCCTAAATAATATTAGAAATTGATATAGGTTTATTACTTAATCAATCTTCGTGGTTCGACACTCTTCTCTCACTATATTACTTGATCTGATCCGGTACACTTGCCGATATTTATTCACGCTCATTTTATATCTCTTTTTGCGTGGATCAAGGAGAGTACACTTTACCATTGCTGTAAATTTTTGTGAGAGATTAGGGTTTGTCCTAAGATTTCATAAGACTCTTATCAATTCCAATTCAATTAGAATTGTAGCGAGTTTGCAACCTACTGAATTATGAGTAATATCAATTCCCTAAGTTGATTTCCTTTTCATAACTAGTGTGTCATATCTAGTGTTTATTAGGGTGGTTTTTGTTCTGATTTTTGGCATCAAGTAAAGGTCCAATTCCATATATTGTTATCAATTTTATTGGATTTGTATCTTGATATTGCCTTATATTTATCTTTCATTATTTGCGTGGAGTTCGTTTGTTGAAGGGGAGTTCATGTTCATTTTGTATGTCAGTGATTGGGATCTCATTGCATATTGTGTTAAGTACTTGATTCATTTGAGCAACATCATCATTTTGGTATTAATCTTCATTGATTTTGCAAATTGGATCACAATCAATTTTAGGGTTCACATCCAATTGTAGGACGATTGATCCGGTTTTTGCTTTGCTTATGGAGTTGTTAAGTATTGTTTGATTGCATGTGCTTTCACTTGGTTTTAAGCACATCACTCAACCAATCTCAAACTCATGAGATGAATCTTAGTAATCTAAGCATACAAATCAAACTTTAGTTCAATTAGAAAACCATAACTATACAAGTTAGCACCAACCCTTCTTCATCCTAAATTGAGCTATTTGATGAGGGCAAGATCTTTATCCTAATTAGAAAATCTTATGGAAAAGGAAAACAAGTATGAATACTTGATGAATTTGGCCTAGAAATCAATTCAAAGACCAGAAATTCTAGCCCAAATGTCATCTATAATTCTTAACGATCTTCATAGGTAGAATTTTCAGAAATCCTATTAGATAAGGAAATACACTTAGAATTTAGCTCCAAATGAACCTGAGTAAGGTCCAAGAACTCGAGGAAACTCAATATTTTATAATTTAGCCTAAGTCAACTTAGTTAAGTTAAAAGTTGGCTTGAGTCAATTAACTCAACTCAACTCATTAACATAAGTCTTCCATTCGACACCCTCGAGAAGACATAAGTAAACTTAAAGCATAGAGCTAAGACCCAGGTTGACTTAAAGAAGACTTGGTAAATAAGGCACTAAGGATTCACATGATACCCTTTTCCAATAGAACCAATGGATTTGACTCAATAAAAGTTTTGTTGAAAATCGTCAACTACACTAATTTCCACGAAACTCCCTACTTGAGAGTTTAATCTTATTCTCGATATTTCACCTAATAGATTAAATTTGAATTTTGTCAAATTTCATCTATAGGACCAATACTTAGCCCCAAACATTCCTTAAGTATTAGATTTAAAAACCCAAACTTAATTGACTAAAGTCTACTCCTATTTAACTTAAGTTAACTTTCAATAAGTAATAAGATAACTCAAGAAGACTTGCCTTAACTTGAGTTAATTCTTTTCTAAATCCATCCTATCTTATCCTAATCATAAGAATTAATATGCTAAAATGTAGATTAGCAAAAATAATTGCAAAATAATAACAAACCTAATTATAAAACCAAATCAAAATCAAAGTCCCTTAAAACTTGCCCTAGAGCCTTTTAAGCAATTAAGCTTAAAACCAACCCTAAAACATAATATATTTTAACCAAATTTTTCCTAATTTAATATTATATCTTTAATTACCCAATAACACAAAAAATATGAAAAAACCTGCACAAAGCTCATACTTCCTTCTTTAAGACACCATCAAGAGGACAACTTCCCCATCAAGTTTTGAAAAATCAACCCCTTATCTTATCTTATCTTATCTTATGGAAAATGACACTACCATCATACCTTATCTTGACTTACCTTCTTGGAAATTTTTCCACAAGGCAATTAATGAAATAACCCCCTAGACCAATTAGTTTCCTCTCCCTTCACTTAGCATCACTTATATGAGAAGTTTCCATTAAGCTTCTTTGATTTTTCAACATTATCTTATTTTATCTTACCTCTATCATATTTGATCCTTATTTATATACAAATTCAATTTAAATCAACACAAATCTAATTATGAAATAGTTGGGCAATTGATAGGAATCAAAATCTTACAAGACCTATTATTAGGATAAGTGATAGAGCCATTTTATACTCAATCTTTATAGTATAAATTGTGTTAAATTATTATTGATTTTATAGAAATCATAAGGAAATGGTACTTTAATCCTATCATTGTGATAAATCAGGTTAAATGGAGTCAAGGATGCTAATTCAAGTATTTTGGAGAAGTCATCTACAACTTGGATCAAGACAAGGAATTACACCACCGGAGGAAGCACGGTTTGAGGCACGGCCAAGGTTCAAACCGTGTTACACACTGGACAAGAAGGCAAAAATGAGTACTTTGAACAAAGAGAGACACGACTTAAGGCACGGCCGTGGTGTAACCCGTGGGATAAACCGTGCTTGAAGCCGTGGTGGAAGCTAGGTGTGCCAATGAGAAGAAAGTGTGGAACATCAACCAGATTAAGGCACGACTTGAAATCGGGCCGTGTGTCTAACCGTGGTTCACACTGGGCACGGATGAAGACTTGAAGAATATGCACAGAGGATCGCACGACTTGATCCACGGCCGTGTGTTGAGGCGTGCCAGGCAGACGAATCTTCACTTCTCGAAATCTACTTGGAAAAGGAAAGATATTTTCGTATCTTGCTAGCAAAAGATCACATGCTACCCCCTAACAATATAAATAGAACCAACCCTAGAGGGTTAGGAAAACTTTTTGATCTCAGAAT
The DNA here is from genome assembly GCA_037954665.1 of Laguncularia racemosa. Lineage (NCBI taxonomy): Eukaryota > Viridiplantae > Streptophyta > Magnoliopsida > Myrtales > Combretaceae > Laguncularia > Laguncularia racemosa. The sequence goes on from JBBMOL010000267.1 coordinate 412,783, forward strand.
CTTGGATCTTGAAGAAGGAAACGTGGAGGCAGAGCAAGCAACCGGGTTCATTATGTTTCTATCTTTTATTTTCGTTTTATTGATGAACATGTGTAGCTAAGCTACTTTTCTAGCCAAAGGGTCATAGATGTTTAATTCTCCACGAATTGTGAGGTCTAATTGACTTGTATTTATTCTGTTCTTTGCTTTCGAGTATTCATATATCTTCTAATCGTTTTGTCAGTATTATCTTTGTTGATTGGTATGAATAGAGCTCTTCTACTCAATTAGCAAGTTAATATATTGTCAACTAGCACGTCAAATCCGTAATTGTTTGATTGTTCTAGTCTTAGTGACACAATAACATATTTGGTTATAAAAGAGATGATCGAATTCATGTTATGGAGGTGTGTGATCATGTTTAAATAGGTTATCTTATAATCTACTGGCATGAATTGGTGGTCTCTCTAGATCTTAATGCTATTGATAGATTAAATCCTAAGCGCTTGTCTAAGGGTTGTTTAATCAATAAGAGAAATAATTCAAAGCGCTTGTCTGAGGTTATCGAGGAAGTAAGGAGAGATAGGTTGTTAGAGCTTGTTAATAACCATAACCAATTTATCTAGAACAAGAATAGAGAACATTTGCATCGATGATCAATTCCTAGAATTAAACCACCTTGATTCCTTTGGCTAGGCTTTTACCAATATCTGATTTTCTTACCTTGTTTTACTTTATTTGATTCACAAACAAAACCCCCCATTTTCCTTTTTCTTATTGTTCTCTTTGAATAGAAATATCTTTACCAATCCCTGTGGATTCGACCCTACTCACCACTATATGCAAATCATATAATTGTCTAGGAGTAGGTTTTATTTTTGTTGGATTCGACACCCATCAAATTTTAGCGCTGTTGCCGGGGATTGGTGTCAAATTTATTTTTATTCTTGTATGACTCGTTTTTCCCAGACAGGTGAACTAACTTATAATCCGGAGATTGAAAAGACTCTAAAGAGGCTGCGACAAGAAGCTAGATCATCCCCCGGACCGAACTTAGTATCGGACTTGTCTAATTCATCCCTTGATTCTGAAAAAGAGGACGACATGGCAAATCTCGAGAGAACCTTAAGGGAGTTGGCTGCACCGGATGTGAATCAACAACCACTTTGTATTCACTACCCCGAACTAGCCGTGGAATTCGAATTGAAATCTGGGTTGATACATCTGCTACCAACATTTCATGGTCTTGAGAATGAAGATCCTCATAAGCATTTGAAAGAGTTCCATATAGTGTGTTCTAGTATGAGGCCGCAAGGAATAACCGACGATCAAATCAAGCTACGTGCTTTTCCATTTTCTTTAAGTACTAAAGCTAAAGATTGGTTGTTTTATTTGCCTCCAGGTTCTATCACCACTTGGACAGATATGGTGAGACTCTTCTTGGACAAATTCTTCCCCGCATCCAGAGCCGCTGGTATAAGAAGAGAAATTTGTGGTATAAAACAAAGGGACACCGAGACTCTTCATGAGTATTGGGAGAGGTTCAAGCAATTGTGTGCAAGCTGCCCACAACATGGGATATCTGAACAACTCCTTATCCAATACCTCTACGAGGGCCTACTTCCGATGGAAAGAAAGATGATGGATGCTGCAAGTGGAGGTGCCATAGTAAACAAAACCCCTGGTCAAGCTAGGGAATTGATCTCCATTATGGCTGCTAATTCACAACAATTTGGGTATAGGCACGATACGTCTTCAAGGAAGGTAAATGAGGTAAGTGTGTCTAACCTTGAACATCAAATTTCTAATCTTACCTCCCTTGTGCAGCAGCTAGCTCTTGGAAAAACGCAGCAGATGAAGGCTTGTGGAATTTGCGCTGCTCCTAATCATCCGACCGACATGTGCCCCACATTGCAAGATGACAATCATGAACACGCCAATGCTGTAGGCGGATTTCCAGGACAACCGCAAAAGAAGTATGACCCCTATTCGAATACTTACAATCCTGGATGGAGGGATCATCCTAACTTCCGATATGGCAATAACCCTCAACATGTCCAACAATTCCAGCCTAAGCCATCACACCACGTACCCCAAGCTCCTTCCACTTCAGGTATGCCCCTTGAGGATATTGTTAAGTCTCTAGCTGTGAATACCAAACAATTTCAGGAGGAAATAAAGCAAAGCATTCAAAACTTGGAACATCAGGTAAGCCAACTTGCTTCAGTTGTCAATAGGTTAGAAACTTAAGGTAAGTTACCTTCTCAAACTATTCCAAACCCAAAGCAAAGCGTTAATGCCATTACCTTGAGAAGTGGAACAGAATTGCAGGGATCAAATAAGAAAGGAAATCCGTCTAATCCTAACGAAGAGACCAAGAAAGAGACTTTGACTCCGAGCCAGCAGGACAACCAGATTAGCAAGTCTCTAGTTGAGCCATCAAAGGTCTCATTGATACCACCTCCTTTCCCCTCCAGATTGTCGAAATCTAAGAATGAAGTGGAAGAAAAAGAGATTCTGGAAACTTTTCACAAAGTCGAGGTAAATATTCCTTTGCTCGATGCAATTAAGCAAATACCGCGCTATGCTAGATTTCTCAAAGACTTATGCACTAACAAAAGGAAGCTGAAAGGCAATGAAAAGATTAGTGTGAGTGAAAATGTTTCAGCTATTATTCAGAAGAAGCTTCCTCCTAAATGCAAGGATCCAGGTATGTTTACTATTCCTTGCAAAATAGGTAATCTTGGAATCGCTAAAGCCATGTGTGATTTAGGAGCTTCTATCAATGTCATGCCTTTGTCTGTTTATCAACGTTTAAATGTTGGTCCCTTGAAGGAAACGGGTGTTATTGTTCAACTTGCTGATAGGTCCAATGTTTATCCTGAGGAAGTTCTAGAGGATGTTTTAGTTCAAGTCAATGGTTTGGTTTTTCCTGCTGATTTTTATGTGCTTGACATGGACGATAGTGATTCTCATACTTCATCACTGATATTATTAGGGCGACCATTCCTTAAGACTTCTAAAACGAAAATCGATGTAAATGATGGCACCCTCACTATGGAATTTGATGGTGAAGTGATTAAATTTAACATTTATGATGCCATGAAACATCCTAACGATATCTCTCCTGTGTTTGTTACGGATGTTATTAACCCATCACCACAGGCACCAAGGTTGGAATCAAAATCCTTATCCGAATATTTAGCCAGGAACGTCTAGCCAAAGACGTTAAAGAAAGGCACTTCATGGGAGGCAACCCATGTAAAAAAAAAAAAAGTTTTTTTTTACATTAGTTTTGGTTTGTTTTAGTTTTGTTTTGTTTTAGTTTAATTTGTTTTGATTTTAGTGTAGTTTTGAACTCTTTGGATCGGCTGCAGCAAGGATACATATCATTAGATGACACTTTCCAGAGCTTAAAGGGAGCACTCCAATACCAAGGAAGTACCAATATTTCCTTTCTCTTATTCTCTAATGCTCCTTGAGTTGTTAATTCCTTTTCAATTGTGCTAAATTAGGAATAGTGAGGACACTGTTCAAGCTAAGTGTGGGGGAGAGGATAATAAAATATAGAGAATAGAGAACTAACTTATACTTTGAATGTTTGTCCTTAAGCAATTTTAAGCCAAATGTTTTCAAAATCATCATGAAATCTAGAGATTGTACTAAATGTTGTAATAAGCATCTACAAAATGTGAAATTGACTTGTTCAAATGCTTTACTCACCCACTGTTGTGATTAGAATACATGGTTAAAATTAAGTAGTGAAATCTTTAAGAAACAAATTTACCTTGTATTTAGCTTTAGAATTGGAAGTCTAAGAGTAAGTCGAGTCCCTAAGTGAAAAATAAACAAGTTTACTTCTAGGTTATATTAGCTACTGTATACTCTTTGAAGTTGTTTGTAAAGCAATCATAACACTTAAAGAAAAAAAAAAGAATCAAGCATAGCCATTACTCCAATGATTCAACTAATTGAGTTAAGAGTATTCAAACTTAAATGTTAGAGTGAGGAAGAGTCCGTAGGGGTATCTCAAAACCCGGTCACTTGAGTGATGAGCTCGGGATGTTGCCGACTCAATGAACTCACTATAACGATAAGGGCGAAAAAGGAAAAAGTTCATGAAAAGAAGCGGGCAAAAACCCGTCAAAATAGATGCTTGAATAAATCAAAAGAACATGAATGTGAACATTCATTGAATAAAACAAAGATGTATAAAAGGGAGAATATCTAGCAAAGAGCTTATACTATATGCTTTTACTTTATACTGCAAGGATTATATGTTTGCTAATATCCAATGAAGTTTAATTGGGTGTTTTTCCTTAGTGGATTAAGTATTTACTTTTGGAATAAAAATTCTTTTGCTAAACATGAGGATTAAAGTTTGTTTTGTTTAGATTAGCTATTGAATTTTGTCCATAGTAATTTGATCACAGGAAACCAATTGGGTTAAAGTAGTAGACATTAAATTACAAGTCATGAATTACAAATGAATAGATGCTTGGAATGATGAAAAGAAAGTTTGTATAATCTATGATAGATTTCTCAATTGATTTGATGCAATTGCTTGAGGACAAGCAAGAGTTTAAGTGTGGGGGAATTTGATAGAGCCATTTTATACTCAATCTTTATAGTATAAATTGTGTTAAATTATTATTGATTTTATAGAAATCATAAGGAAATGGTACTTTAATCCTATCATCGTGATAAATCAGGTTAAATGGAGTCAAGGATGCTAATTCAAGTATTTTGGAGAAGTCATCTACAACTTGGATCAAGACAAGGAATTACACCACCGGAGGAAGCACGGTTTGAGGCACGGCCAAGGTTCAAACCATGTTACACACTGGACAAGAAGGCAAAAATGAGTACTTTGAACAAAGAGAGACACGGCTTAAGGCACGGCCGTGGTGTAACCCGTGGGATAAACCGTGCTTGAAGCCGTGGTGGAAGCTAGGTGTGCCAATGAGAAGAAAGTGTGGAACATCAACCAGATTAAGGCACGGCTTGAAATCGGGCCGTGTGTCTAACCGTGGTTCACACTGGGCGCGGATGAAGACTTGAAGAATATGCACAGAGGATCGCACGGCTTGATCCACGGCCGTGTGTTGAGGCGTGCCAGGCAGACGAATCTTCACTTCTCGAAATCTACTTGGAAAAGGAAAGATATTTTCGTATCTTGCTAGCAAAAGATCACATGCTACCCCCTAACAATATAAATAGAACCAACCCTAGAGGGTTAGGAAAACTTTTTGATCTCAGAATCTTGGATCTTGAAGAAGGAAACGTGGAGGCAGAGCAAGCAACCGGGTTCATTATGTTTCTATCTTTTATTTTCGTTTTATTGATGAACATGTTTAGCTAAGCTACTTTTCTAGCCAAAGGGTCATAGATGTTTAATTCTCCACGAATTGTGAGGTCTAATTGACTTGTATTTATTCTGTTCTTTTCTTTCGGGTATTCATATATCTTCTAATCTTTTTGTCATTATTATCTTTGTTGATTGGTATGAATAGAGCTCTTCTACTCAATTAGCAAGTTAATATATTGTCAACTAGCACGTCAAATCCGTAATTGTTTGATTGTTCTAGTCTTAGTGACACAATAACATGTTTGGTTATAAAAGAGATGATCGAATTCATGTTATGGAGGTGTGTGATCATGTTTAAATAGGTTATCTTATAATCTACTGGCATGAATTGGTGGTCTCTCTAGATCTTAATGCTATTGATAGATTAAATCCTAAGCGCTTGTCTAAGGGTTGTTTAATCAATAAGAGAAATAATTCAAAGCGCTTGTCTGAGGTTATCGAGGAAGTAAGGAGAGATAGGTTGTTAGAGCTTGTTAATAACCATAACCAATTTATCTAGAACAAGAATAGAGAACATTTGCATCGATGATCAATTTCTAGAATTAAACCATCTTGATTCCTTTGGCTAGGCTTTTACCAATATCTGATTTTCTTACCTTGTTTTACTTTATTTGATTCACAAACAAAACCCCCCATTTTCCTTTTTCTTATTGTTCTCTTTGAATAGAAATATCTTTACCAATCCCTGTGGATTCGACCCTACTCACCACTATATGCAAATCATATAATTGTCTAGGAGTAGGTTTTATTTTTGTTGGATTCGACACCCATCAATAAGAACTAAAGGATTTCGAATCATGGTGAAGAGGGCCCATTTTGAGCAAATCAACCTCGGAATTATTCGTTTACTAACCTCTTTTCTCTTATTCTTGTATCATATATTCCAAGAGGTACACTTATCAGGCTTTATAGGGCGATGGAGAAACTCACTAAAACTTAGCTTGTGGGTTATCCATAGACCGACCTAAATCAGTGATGAGTTGAGCCAGCTGTAAACACCCCATTTTTGCCCTAGGAATCGATAATTCTAAAAAATAATCAATTTTTAATTTTTCCAATTTTTCCCAATTTTCCTCTAATTTAGCATAAATAGTAAAAATATTCAAAAAAATAAAAATAAATGGGAAAACTCATCAATTTTGAAAAATGATTTCAGAAATAGCAATAATAAATAATAAACAATTTTTATAAATTTTTGAAATTTCAAAAAATACAAAAAAATGAAAAAAATCGCATTGCATAAATGCAATTTGCGATATAAAGAAAATCGAGAAATTGGGCCAGCTCAGCTGGTTCGTGCGTGCGTTGGGAACGTGTGGGAGGCTTGGAGGTCGCGAGTTCGAATCTTCCCCCGAGCACTCGATGCAATTTTTTCTTTCCTTTCTCCTGGAGCTGCCACGTGGCAGCGTGTGATTGGCCGAAGAAAATCATGCGTGTTGCGCGTGATCGTTTTCCACACCCGAATAGACGCGAGGAGAAGCCGGAGCAAGTCCGACGAAGGTGGAATCGATCATTTTTTTTCAAATGTTCTAGATTATTGTCAAGATAAAGCCGAATCCATAAGATAAATCAAAGAAAAACAATGGATCAACATCAAATCGCCGGGATAAAATCAAATCTAAAAACAGAAGAAATTCGGATTTATCCAAATCGGCCGATTTGAGCTTATCCAAGAGGGTTTCCGGACGCCTATAAATAGAGGAGGAGTAGAGGAAGCCAGAGGACGAAGAGAAAGAGAGAGAAAGGAGCGAATCGGAGTACGCCGGAGAAGCTTGAAGCCGAAACCACCGACCGGAGCTAGAGCCACCGCAAGGAGACGTTCTGGGAGCAAACCACCGCCACCATTGGATTCAGCAACCTCGAGAAGCTAGGATTCGACACCTCACTCGCTACAAAAGGCTACCGGAACGCCGTGAACGAGCCTTCCCCGCCGCCGTGTCCGATCGACCCGACCCGACCCGATTCGACTCGACCGACCCGACCCGCGCACCGACCCAGATCCAGGTAAGTCGGATTTTCCGGATTTTTTTTATTTAATTAATTTTGTTTATTTATTTATTCTGAATTAATTAATTAATTTATTATTTGTTATTTAGTTATTTATTTATTTGTTTATGTTTTATTTTTAATAAATAGGAAAATGTAGAAATTAGATTTTTCTAGAATTTAATAATGTAGAAAAATAATAATAAAAAAATAATAAATAGATAAATATAAAATAAAAAATTAATAAAATATAGAAAAATAATAAGAAATATTAGGAAAATAATAATAAAATTTTAGATGTCAAAATATGATAGATAATAAACCAAAAATCACAAAAAATTCCCAAAAATCACGAAAATCAACAAAAATTCCCAAAAATCACAACAATCCCCAAAATTCTCAAAAATCACAAAAATAACAAAAAAATCATAAAAATCATTAAAAATCATAAAAAAATTCAAAAATTATAAAAGAATCATAAAAAATGAGTTTTAGCACTTAGAAAAATCATTTTTCTTCAAATAAATCCAAAATTGATGTTTTTCCCTAAAATCATTTTCAAAATAAAATCAAAGCTTAGGCTTAGAAGTTTTTTAGAAAAAAATCCCAAAAATGATAAAAACATAAAACTAAAAGAGGTTTCATAAATTAAAATTCACCAACACACTTAAAGTTTTCAGAAAAGCGAACTACGGCTTGTTTTATCCTGAGTAGCAGGTACGTAGGCACCCATTCGGGTCAACCCATAAAAATGAATAAAAAATCATTTTTTTGAAATAATTCAAGAACATAATAAAAGTAACAGAAACACAATAAAACACATTTCTAAAGATGAACAATTTTAAGAGATTAGGTGGTAACCGTAAAGGTTTTAATAGGTTAGCCTCCGGACTTATAAACTCTGGTTTTCCCTTTTCCTCTTTTCACAAAAACGAAAAGAGGAAATAACGACGACTAGTAGTCCAAATTAAGACTAATCCGTTCCTTTAGTCTTAATTCAATTTTCCCAACAACAGTTGGGTGGCGACTCCAAAAAAAAAAAATCAAACGAAATTCCTAATTCAAGTCGAGGATCTACATTAGTTGAGCATAGGGTCTAGTCTAGATCGGATTAGGAATGGGAATTCAGAAATTAGACTCGACAGGATGGCGACTTCGCTGGGGACCCATGCCAGTAGGTTAAGCCACCTGAATCTTCGAATTGTTCTCTTTAAGAAATGTGTTTCAATTATTACTCTGTTACTAACTTTTCAGGGATTAGTTAGATTTTGAATTTTCTTTACTATGGGGGTTTGCATGCATACATATGTTTGTGTGAGTAGATGCGGTCGAACCCAGACCGTCCTAGAAACCTAAGACGGGGAGCCATTGTGTAGGTTTCGGGCGAAGTGAGTTGATTCACCGTTCGGGACCGATTAGGCTACCCCACCCTATGCTTCGATATCGCCTGAGATCCATTTCTTCGAGAATGCGGGAGGTCATAGAGCTCGGGAACCAATTAGAACCAACCGACTTGCATGCATAACATCATAAGGGGTTGACAATTGGATGACATTGTAATGGTTTGTTATTTTTGTCCTTAGAGTTCAGGACCATTTCCCTGTAATGTTTTCATAGCTCTGTTTGTAACTAGGCTATTTCTTATTGTAATAGATGGCTAGCAGTGCAGTCGACCGCCTCCTCCGCAAAGAAATTCGAATGTACAAACCCTTGGACCCAAAGTTGGTACTAGACCATTGGTTTTACCTTGTACAACCCAGAGGAGCAGGCCTTCATCCAGCAAAAGATCGGCCCCGTCCTCTCACTGACGAAGATAGTGGGAAATCGAGCCTGCTGCTTTCTTTATCGGACCGCATGAGATCACCCCTACCTTGGAGGAGTACACCCAGTTGCTACAGGCTCCAGCACTAACCGATCAGATCTACATTCCAGACCTAGAGGCCGGGCCAGCCGGTACCTTCAGCAGATTATTAGGCATCCGTAAGACAGCAGTCAACAAAGCTCTGGCAGACTGTAATCGATATTACATACGGATGGATGATTTAGAAGCATGGTTCATCGCTCGAGAGGACAATGGGGATAGAAAGGACATCCTGAGTGGGGACCCCAAGACTTACAGACAGAGAAGGGTGAACGCTTTCATCTTGACAGCCTTCGCCACCATACTGTTCCCCACCGGGACCTTCTATATTCACTACAGGGTTGCAGAGCTGGTGACCCAATTCTTGGAGGGAAGATCCTACATCCTGGCTCTACTGGCTGAACAGATCCAGAATTTAAACTTCCTCAAGAAAAAAGGCCATTGGATCCTTCGCTCCAGCCTCAACCTTCTACTAATGTGGTTTGTAAGTCACCTCAAGTGTTTTGGGTTGAACATGGTCAAGAAAACCCTAGCCCAACAGGTGGATCTGGTGGATTCATGTGTAGAAAAGGCAAAGCTACCAGACGACCTTACCAGCCACAGTTGGGTAGAGCTGCTTAGGAGCTTCAGTGCCGAAGATATTTTATGGATAGCCAGGTGGAGTTGCTATAACAAAATCATCTTGACCTGCAGAAACTTCCAAGCAGTGTCTTTAATGGGAATCAACGGATGTATCGGATATCACCCAAACTCAGTGGTCCGCCAATTCGGCACTATCCAAGACATAGTCTATCGGCCCTCGGTACAAGCAGTTACCTTTGATTATCAAGATCCGAACCTGTTAGTAGCTAAGAAGTTTGTGAAGCTAGCAGAGGTCAAAGCACTTTAGGAAGCCAGAATTGAAAGCCCGAATGTGGACCTTGGGGAATTAGATGGCGAAGTGGGAAATCACCGAGCCACCGGAGAATTTGTAATCCACCAGCTATACCAGACAGGGGAAAGAGCGTATCGGGTTCCAAACGTCACCCAACCAAGACCAGACAAGATCAATCCAGAGACAGAAGTGTACCTGGAACAGGTCAGGGCTCGAATGAAGGTGTACTTTGAAGCTGCAGATCATAAGAAAGACATCTGGAAGGGACGTTTCAAAGAATCCGATCAAAGGAACAAGGCCTTAGAAGCACAATTGGAGAAATGCCAGGCCAAAGTCAAGGAATTGGAAGCCGTCATCAGTGGGAAATCTGAGCCTCCACAACAGAAAACTAAAAGAACTAGGAAGTAGATATTTATTTGTAATATTTTATTTTGAACTCCAGAATGTTTAATATTAATAAAAGTGAATTTTCAATATTAAATTGTCAGTCAGTTGTCAACCCTTTTTACTTTTTAGCATCCGCGTGACACATGCATATCATTCTTACATTCATTAAACTAAAAAGCAAAATGCGAATCCAGGTATCAAAATAGCTTCCAGACAATCGAACCCTCCTCGAAGCCCAGTTCTCACACGCTCAAGAACAAAAATGGCCAACAGCAGTGACAACCGCAACAACACCAATGCTGAAGCTGCCTCAGACTCTAAGATCATGTCCCTAGACCAAACAGTCCAACAACTGGCTGCCCAGGTTCACCTCTTAACTGAAAGCATCGGCCTCTTGCGCAACACTCAGCCAACCCAGGAAGAGTATTCAGGGGCCATAAAGGTGAAAGCAATGGAGGGACAGCCTCCGGAATATGAAGAGATCAATTCCCACCTTAACCCGGCCTTTGTATATGAGCCAAAGGTCAACCAGGGGCTGACCTCTGATGACCTGAAAAAGGAGATGGAAGAGAGGCAGAAGGAGATGGAGAAACGACTCTTCCAGCAGCTCCATGATAAGATGAGAACCATTGAGGGCCCTGACGGTTTTGAACAGGACGGGATCACCAACCTGCCAGCATACAGAGAAGAGGCATACCCCGAGAAGTTCAAGACCCTAGAGTTTGAAAAGTATGATGGGACCGGCTGCCCTAAAATGCATACCAGGCTATATGCTCGGAAAATGAGCAAGTATGCTCAATACGACCAGCTCATGCTTCAGACATTCCAAGACAGCCTCACAGGCCCTGCACTGGTCTGGTATGCCCACCTGGACTTCAACATTGTCAACACTTGGGAGAAGCTAGCCCGGGCGTTTTATGACCAATATAAGTTCAATATTGAAGTCGCCCCATCTGTAATCGACCTAGGAAGTCTCCGGAAGAGACATGTTGAGTCGTTCAAGGAATATGCTCAGCGCTGGAGAGCCCAGGCCGCTAGGGTAGCAACCCTAATATCTGAGAAGGAATTGACATCCATATTTGTCAATACCCTGGACAAGACCTACTTTTCACACCTGGTGGGCCAGACCTCGTCCAATTTTGCAGAGGTAGTGGCTGCGGGGTGCAGGATTGAGAACGCCATCACTACCGGTAGACTCCAAACAATGGAGCCTCCTAGGGTCACACCAACACAAAGGCCTGTGGGAGGAAACAGAGCTAAAGAGTCCACTGTCAGCACGGTCCACTCCGGTAAAGCAGAAAAGGTCGGGACTCATGTTACATTTCAGACCACGAGTACCCCAGTCCAGCAACCCACGACGGGTCAAACTCAGGCTGTTAGGGTCCCAAGGCAGTTCACTCCAATCCCCATCCCACTCAGTCAAGTCTTTGCTCGGTTGAGGGCAGACAACTTGATTAGTTTCGAGATCCCCAACGACCGGTACAAGCCCAAGAACTTTGACTCAAATCTCAAGTGTGACTACCACATGGGTCAGGAGGGGCATTCCACAGATAGGTGCTGGAGGCTCCGACACAAAATCCAAGATTTAATTGATGCAGGAACCATACAATTGGATTTCGTGAACACGCCAGCACCCAATGTCAACACCAACCCCCTGCCCAATCACAGGCCCACCATTAATATGATTACATCTGAGGAGTCGGTTCCCAAAGAAGCCATGAAGACCGAACCACAAAAGAAGCAATCTCGCCAAGCTCCAGAACAGACTCCAAAAACACACGTTAAAAGAAGGTGGTCAGCTGGAGACCCAACGGTCGGCACTTTGGGGGAATCACACAAGAGATTTCAGTATTTAGTGAACTATTTTTATACCCCGACTGAGCAAGGGCCACCTAGCGGATGGGGACCGAAGTTTGAGAAGGAGGACAACCCGGCAAAGGAAGAGGGGAAGACTGTCCACATGATCAACTCTCATCAGAAGCCCAGGGTTATACAGTGCTATGAGGGACAATCAACCGAGGTACAAATCCCAAGAAAAAGATATGTATTCAATGTCCCGATACCGGTAGAGAATTACAAGGTTGCACCGTTCGACTATCGGGCCCTCGAACAAGAGCGAACTCCTATAGTGGGAGGCATCACCCGCTCTGGGAGATTATATGATCCAAAGTATAAGGCCCCAACTGAAGAGCCCACCGTGGAAAAAGGGGAAGAAGAGGAAGAGGGACTTGCTGAGTTCACGAAGATGGTTAAGGCCAATGAATACAAAATCATGGAATAATTAAATAAAGTTCCAGCGCAGATATCGCTCATGGGCCTTCTCACAACATCCGAACCTCACAAGGAAGCACTCTTTAAAGTGCTGAAAAAGATTCAGGTCCTGGAAGGTATCGCTACAGACAAATTGGGTCACGTGGCGGACTCCATTTTTGCAATGGACCAAATATCCTTCTCTTCGGAAGAGCTAGGGGAAGAGGGAGACCAACATACCAAACCACTATTCGTAGTGGTCAGGTGCAATGACACCATTGTCTCCCGGGTACTTATCGACAACGGATCATCTCTTAACGTTTGCCCATTGGCAACGCTCGACTTATTGGGGGTCGATCCAAGCAATATAAAACCCAGCTCTACAATGGTCAGAGCTTTTGACGGGTCCAAAAGAGACATAATAGGGGAGGTGAGCCTACCGGTGGAAATTGGTCCACAAACATTCCACATCTCCTTCCAGGTCCTCGATATCCCAAGATCCTTTAATTTGCTCTTGGGACGACCTTGGATACATGCTGCTGGAGCCATCCCCTCTAGTCTCCACCAAAGGGTCAAATTCATCACAAACGGGCAGATAGTCACTGTACTAGGCGAGCAAGATTACGCCATATACAAAGAGACTGCCATACCTTATATTGGGGAAGAAGGTTCAGAAGACTTGGGGTTGCAGATTTTCAATGAAGTAAACATGGTGACCAGCAAGGAGGGCCATCAGTTTAAAGAGGGGCAGCATGGGACATTTGGACTAGGGTGCATTCCTACGGCCGCAGAAGAAGCGCAAACAAAAGGGGCCAAAGGCATAATAAGGGAGAAGCTGACCGACACCCAGATGTGCATCCCACCTCTCCAACAATCTTTCCGAAAGGCAAACGTCATTCAAGAGCTTCGGATAAATGAAGAGGACGACAGCAAGGGGAAATCAACTCCACGCACGTCTAACCAACATCCGGCTCTCAACAATTGGTTTTGTTATCCTATCAGTAACGCTAGGTTAGCTCAAGAGTAGAGAAAGATTATTAAACAAATTTTATTGAGACTCTTTATCAAGTTCAATTACAGTTTGTTTTTTTTTCTTATATATATATGCTTTCATTTTACTCAGATCTCCTACTATCGAACATCAGGGATATTTCGCGCAGGTAGAAAGTAAAAACGCTGATATCGTTTCCAACGCTGCTGGGTCAGTTGTTGAAGGCGATATTTTAGACCACAAAATAATAAAAGAAAATTGGCTAAAACATAAACAAAGCGGAATCTCGATCGACGAGCCTATGGAGACAGTAAATCTATGAAGCATGGAAAACCCTAAGAACCTCAAAATCGGGACCAGTTTGAGTGCCGAGCAAAAACGTGAGATAACCGAGCTATTAATGGAATATGCAGATGTGTTTGCCTGGTCGTATGGTGACATGCCAGGGCTAGACCAGTCAATAGTAGTTCACAGGCTTCCCACAAGGGAAGACGTCAAACTTAAAAAACAAAAACTGAGAAGATTTAGGCCTGACATCTTATTGAAAATCAAAGAAGAAGTCAAGAAACTGCTAGAAGTAGGGTTCATTGAAGTATCCGACTACCCAGAGTGGGTAGCAAATGTAGTCCCTGTCATGAAAAAGAATGGAAAAGTACGTGTATGCGTAGACTTTCGGGACTTAAACCAAGCCACGCCAAAGGATAACTTCCCCCTACCTCACATTGATGTTCTAGTAGACAATACTGCGGGAAACCATCTCTTCTCATTCATGGACGGTTTCTCAGGATATAATCAAATAAAAATGGCTGAGGAAGATAAAACCAAAACGACCTTCATCACAACATGGGGGACTTTTTGTTACAAAGTCATGCCCTTCGGTTTGAAAAACGTCGGGGTAATGTATCAGAGAGCCATGGTCGCTATACTTCACGATATGATGCATCGAGAGGTTGAAGTATATGTCGACAACATGATAGCCAAATCCAAAGAAGGAGAAAGCCATATAGATATCCTGAGGAAATTGTTCAAACGACTGAGGAAGTTCCAGCTTAAGTTAAACCCAGAAAAATGTACTTTCGGGGTCACAACGGGGAAATTGTTAGGGTTTGTCATAAGCTAGGAAGGCATTAAAATCGACCCTGACAAGGTAAAGTCCATATTAGAATTACCTTCCCCACGCTCCATTAAAGAAGTAAGAAGCTTACTAGGAAGATTAAATTACATAGCTCGTTTTATCTCACAGCTCACCGACAAATGCCGGCCATTATTCCGTCTGTTGAAGAAGAACACCACAATAGAATGGGACGACGAATGCGAAGAGGCATTCGAAACAATCAAAGACTATCTTACAAAACCTCCGGTCTTGATAGTCCCGAAACAAAAAAAGCCCTTATTCTTATACCTCACTATACTCCTTGAATCCATGGGATGTGTGTTGGGGCAGAAAGATGACGAGGGAAGAGAGCGTTCCATATATTATCTGAGTAAGAAGTTCACAGATGGGGAACAGAGGTACTCAGAGGTGGAGAAGACGTGTTGTGCGTTAATTTGGGTTATGCACCGCCTAAGGCAATACACCCTTTATTACCATATTGAACTGCTAACAAGACATGATCCCTTGAAATACTTGGCAGAGAAACCAACTTTGATAGGGAGAATCTCTAAGTGGCAAATGCTCCTATCTGAGTTTGACATCACATACATGAATCAGAACTCAATGAAAGGGCAAGCCTTAGCCGACCAATTGGCGGAACACCCTGTCGAAATAGATTCCCAAGAACTACAGGCCCAGTTTCCAGATGAGAATATATTGACAATGGAGGATATGCCGGAAGAAGACTTTGGGGTAGAGCAGAATGCTACATGGAAACTGTTTTTCGATGGAGCCGCTAATGTATTCGGTTGTGGGGTTGGGGCGGTATTGATATCCCCGAACGGCACGCAATTCCCTACAGCGACGAGACTTACATTTCCCTATACCAATAATATCGCAGAATATGAAGCATGCATACTTGGCCTCAAAATGGCCTGCCAAATGGGAATCCGCGAATTAGAGGTATACGGAGATTCATCGCTCATCATACTACAAACAAGAGGGGAATACAAGACTAAAGACCCCAAACTAGTACCATATCATCAACACTTGACAGAGCTAATTGAGGAATTCAAGGCAATCACTTTCACATACATCCCGAGAACTCAGAATCAGTTCGCAGATGCCCTAGCCACACTAGCATCTATGATCCAGATAACAGGAGGAGCCGAAGTTCAACCGATGAAAATAGACATCGAAAGTCGGCCCGCCTACTGTTTAACAATTGAAAAGATACAAGATAACAAACCCTGGTATCACGATATCAAGACCTTTCTCCAAGAAGGTAAATACCTCGAAATGGCTAACAAGAATGACCAAAGAACACTCAGACGGTTAGCAAGCCATTTCCTATTAAGTGGGTCCATACTTTACAAGAGATCATCTAATACCACCCTGTTGAGATGTGTGGACAAAGATGAAGCATGTGAACTGATGAAAGAAGTACATGAAGGAGTATGTGGACCTCATATGAATGGCTACATGTTGGCCCGAAAAATCGTGAGGTTAGGATATTATTGGTTGACTATGGAATCAGATTGCATAAAATATGTCAAGCACTGTCATTTGTGTCAAGTCTATGCGAACCGGATCAATGCTCCACCCAACGAGCTACACTTGTTATCCGCACCATGGCCATTCTCCATGTGGGGAATCGACATAATTGGCCCTATCACTCCGACAGCATCCAACGGCCATAGATTTATACTGGTAGCAATTGATTACTTCACCAAGTGGGTAGAAGCTTCATCATACACTAATGTCACAAAAGGGGTAATAGTTCGCTTCTTAAAAAGGGACATAATAGCCTGATACGGAGTTCCTGAGTCCATCATCACCGACAACGGTACCAATCTTAACAACAAATCGATGATAGGTTTATGTCAACAATTCCACATAAACCACAGAAATTTAACTCCCTACCGACCTCAAATGAACGGGGCAGTAGAAGCAGCTAACAAAAATATCAAGAAGATCATCGAGAAAATGACAACAACTTACAAAGATTGGCATGAAATGTTACCGTTTGCTCTCATGGCTTACAGGACTTCAATAAGAACATCTACAAGAGTTAGCCCATATTCATTGGTATATGGTACTGAAGCAGTGCTACCAGTTGAAGTTGAGATACCATCATTCAGAATCTTATCAGAAACTCAGTTAACCGAATCAGACTGGGTAAAGAAGAGGCTTGATCAGCTGAATCTGATTGATGAAAGAAGACTTACCGCATTATGTCATGGCCAGTGTTACCAACAAAGAATGGCCCGAGCATTTAACAAGAAGATGAGACCTCGGTACTTTAAAGAGGGGGATCTAGTGTTAAGGAAGGTTCTCCTGAACGCGCAAGACTCCAGAGGAAAATTCACCCTAAACTATGAGGGTCCATATGTGGTAAAAAAAGTTCTGTCAGGAGGTGCTCTGATATTAACTCAGATGGATGGTCCCGAGTTGAGAGACCCCATTAACACAGATGCTATAAAGATGTACTATCCTTAGGCAAGGGAATTGAAATTTTGCCAATGTTTATGAAAGCCAATGTTCGGTGTAAATTTTGTTGAGTCAAGTTTTTACTTTTTACAAGCAAAGTTAATATCCTTGAATGATCAACAATCAATTCGCACCATAATAAATATTCTTAAACACATTACCCACCATTTCACCAATGAAAGATAAACACTAAAATGATAATGAATCTTAATATGGTTTGTGATATAATCCTATCTATTTTTTAGCATTAAAATTGAGCGCGTTATTGGGATAACATTACCGTCAAAAGAGCCTTGCAGAAAAAGAAAGGGAGCACATCAAAATTGTCGACCCTGTGTCAAGATAAGAAGAAATGAAGCAGAAGCAAACCAGCCCAAAGGTTCGGTTGTTTGATTGCTATCCACGATAAAACTGGCAAGCACATTAAAAAAGTAATAACTGTCATGGAAGGCATCACATCATTTAGGTCGAGCCGTAGAAAGCATATTCAAAAGTACAAGATGAGTCAACCCGTAGTGGGGCACTTGTTTAAACCTGCCCTTTAATAGGGTGGTCAGCCCAAAAAGGGGCACTTCCCTAGATCTCTTAAGGTTAGCCCACAGGGGGCACCTTTTGAGCCATCATTTTCATCATAGGGTAGCCAGCCCAAAAAGGGGCACTTCCCTAGATCTCTTCCAAGGTCGGTCTATAAAGACACCTTCCTAGATATCTAATTTTTATATTAGGTTAGTTAGCCCATAGGGGGCACTTTTTGAGACAAATTCAATCCAGGTTAGTCAGCCCATAGGGGGCACTTTCCTAAAACTTTGTTCTCATGGTCAGCCCATAGGGGGCACTTTTTGAGACAATTCAATTCCAGGTTAGTCAGCCTATAGGGGGCACTTTCTTAAAACTTTGTTCTCATGGTTAGCCCATAGGGGGCACTTTTTGAGACAATTCAACTCCAGGTTAGTCAGCCCATAGGGGGCACTTTCCTAAAACTTTGTTCTCATGGTCAGCCCATAGGGGGCACTTTTTGAGACAATTCAATTCCAGGTTAGTTAGCCCATAGGGGGCACTTTCCTAAAAACCTTGTTCTCATGGTTAGCCAATAGGGGGCACTTTTTGAGACAATTCAATTCCAGGTTAGTCAGCCCATAGGGGGCACTTTCCTAAAAACCTTGTTCTCATGGTTAGTCCATAGGGGGCACTTTTTGAGACAAGTTCAATTCCAGGTTAGTCAGCCCATAGGGGGTACTTTCCTAAAAATCTGTTCTCATGGTTAGCCCATAGGGGGCACTTTTTGAGACAATCCCATCAAAGGTTAGTTAGCCGATATGGGGCATTTTCCTAAAAATCTACCTCAAGGTTAGCTCATAGGGAGCACTTCTTGAGGCATTCCACTCAAGGTTAGTCAGCCCATGAGGGGCACTTTCCTAAACCATACCGATTAGTCAGCTCTCGGGGCACTTTTCGGAAATATTCCTCCAAACAGTTGCTAGTCTAACAAGACGCTTCTGTTGACAGGTAGCCAGCTCATAGGGGCGCTTCCTGAGTAAATTTTCTTTCCAAGGTTGCAAGTCTGATAAGACGCTTCCTATCATCGTTTCTCATACATTCCTACACAATGATGGAGACATGCCCCATCGCCAATTAGTCAGCCCATAAAGCACTTTTTGGGAAGGAACATTACCTTGCATTGTTAGGAACATCTTCAATCGTAGGATTATTAGCTCTTGAAGCATTTTCCTACCAAAATCCATTCAAGAGGCAAAAAATGGTGTCATTTGTTTATCTTTGTAGTTAAGTTTTTCAAACTTTACAACAAAGAGGGGCAGCTGTAAACACCCCATTTTTGCCCTAGGAATCAATAATTCTCAAAAATAATCAATTTTTAATTTTTCCAAATTTTCCCAATTTTCCTCTAATTTAGCATAAATAGTAAAAATATTCAAAAAAATAAAAATAAATAGGAAAACACATCAAATTTGAAAAATGATTTCAGAAATAGCAATAATAAATAATAACCAATTTTTATAAATTTTTGAAATTTCAAAAAATACAAAAAAATGAAAAAAATCGCATTGCATAAATGCAATTTGCGATATAAAGAAAATCGAGAAATTGGGCCAGCTCAGCTGGTTCGTGCGTGTGCTGGGAACATGCGGGAGGCTTGGAGGTCGCGAGTTCGAATCTTCCCCCGAGCACTCAATGCAATTTTTTCTTTCCTTTCGCCTGAAGCTGCCACGTGGCAGCGTGTGATTGGCCAAAGAAAATCACGCGTGTTGCGCGTGATCATCTTCCTCACCCGGACAGACGCGAGGAGAAGCTGGAGCAAGTCCGACAAAGGTGGAATCGATCTTTTTTTTTTCAAATCTTCTAGATTATTGTCAAGATAAAGCCGAATCCATAAGATAAAACAAAGAAAAACAATGGATCAACATCAAATCGCCGGGATAAAATTAAATCTAGAAACGGAAGAAATTCGGATTTATCCAAATCGGCCGATTTGAGCTTATCCAAGAGGGTTTCCGGACGCCTATAAATAGAGGAGGAGTAGAGGAAGCCAGAGGACGAAGAAAAAGTGAGAGAAAGAGAGAGAAAGGAGCGAATCGGAGTATGCCGGAGAAGCTTGAAGCCGAAACCACCGACCGGAGCTAGAGCCACCGCAAGGAGACGTTCTGGGAGCAAACCACCGCCACCATTGGATTCAACAACCTCGAGAAGCTAGGATTCGACACCTCACCCGCTGTAAAAGGCCACCGAAACGCCGTGAACGAGCCTTCCCCGCCGCCGTGTCCGATCGACCCGACCGACCCGACCCGCGCACCGACCTGGATCTAGGTAAGTCGGATTTTCTGGATTTTTTTAATTAATTTTGTTTATTTATTTATTCTGAATTAATTAATTAATTTATTATTTGTTATTTAGTTAGTTATTTATTTGTTTATGTTTTATTTTTAATAAATAGGAAAATGTAGAAATTAGATTTTTCTAGAATTTAATAATGTAGAAAAATAATAATAAAAAAATAATAAATAGATAAATAAAAAATAAAAAAATAATAAAATATAGAAAAATAATAAGAAATATTAGGAAAATAATAATAAAATTTTAGATGTCAAAATAGGATAGATAATAAACCAAAAATCCCAAAAATCCCCAAAAATCACAAAAAATTCCCAAAAATCACGAAAATCAACAAAAATTCCCAATAATCACAACAATCCCCAAAATTCTCAAAAATCACAAAAATAACAAAAAAATAGAAAATTATAAAAGAATCATAAAAAATGATTTTTAGCATTTAGAAAAATCATTTTTCTTCAAGTAAATCCAAAATTGATGTTTTTCCCTAAAATCATTTTCAAAATAGAATCAAAGCTTAGGCTTAGAAGTTTTTTAGAAAAAAAATCCCAAAAATGATAAAAACATAAAACTAAAAGAGGTTTCATAAATTAAAATTCACCAACACACTTAAAGTTTTCAGAAAAGCGAACTACGACTTGTTTGATTCTGAGTAGCAGGTACATAGGCACCCATTTGGGTCAACCAATAAAAATGAATAAAAAATCATTTTTTTGAAATAATTCCATAACATAATAAAAGTAACAGAAACACAATAAAACACATTTCTAAAGATTAACAATTTTAAAAGATTAGGTGGTAACCGTAAAGGTTTTAATGGGTTAGCTTCCGGACATAGAAACTCTAGTTTTCCCTTTTCCTCTTTTCACAAAAACGAAAAGAGGAAATAACGATGACTAGTAGTCCAAATTAAGACTAATCTGCTCCTTTAGTCTTAATTCAATTTTCCCAACAACAGTTGGGTGGCGACTCCAAAAAAAACAAAAAATCAAACGAAATTCCTAATTCAAGTCGAGGATCTACATTAGATGAGCATAGGGTCTAGTCTAGATCGGATTAGGAATGGGAATTCAGAAATTAGAAAAAAATAACTGTCATGAAAGGCATCACATCATTTAGGTTGGGCCGTAGAAAGCATATTCAAAAGTACAAGATGAGTTAGCCCGTAGTGGGGCACTTGTCTGAACCTGCCCTTTAATAGGGTGGTCAGCCCAAAAAGGGGCACTTCCCTAGATCTCTCAAGGTTAGCCTACAGGGGGCACCTTTTGAGCCATCATTTTCATCATAGGGTAGCCAGCCCAAAAAGGGGCACTTCCCTAGATCTCTTCCAAGGTCTGTCTATAAAGACACCTTCCTAGATATCATTTTTATATTAGGTTAGTTATCCCATAGGGGGCACTTTTCTAAAAACCTTGTTCTCATGGTCAGCCCATAGGGGGCACTTTTTGAGACAAATTCAATCCAGGTTAATCAACCCATAGGGGGCACTTTCCTAAAACTTTGTTCTCATGGTTAGCCCATAGGGGGCACTTTTTAAGACAATTCAACTCCAGGTTAGTCAGCCCATAGGGGGCACTTTCCTAAAACTTTGTTCTCATGGTTAGCCCATAGGGGGCACTTTTTGAGACAATTCAATTCCATGTTAGTTAGCCCATAGGGGGCACTTTCCTAAAAACCTTGTTCTCATGGTTAGCCCATAGGGGGCACTTTTTGAGACAATTCAATTCCAGGTTAGTCAGCCCATAAGGGGCACTTTCCTAAAAACCTTGTTCTCATGGTTAGCCCATAGGGGGCACTTTTTGAGACAAGTTCAATTCCAGGTTAGTCAGCCCATAGGGGGCACTTTCCTAAAAATCTGTTCTCATGGTTAGCCCATAGGGGGCATTTTCCTAAAAATCTACCTCAAGGTTAGCTCATAGGGAGCACTTCCTGAGGCATTCCACTCAAGGTTAGTCAGCCCATGAGGGGCACTTTCCTAAACCATACCGATTAGTTAGCTCTCGGGGCACTTTTCGGAAATATTCCTCCAAACAGTTGCTAGTCTAACAAGACGCTTCTGTTGACAGGTAGCCAGCTCATAAGGGCGCTTCCCGAGTAAATTGTCTTTCCAAGGTTGCAAGTCTGATAAGACGCTTCCTATCATCATTTCTCATACATTCCTACACAATGATGGAGACATGCCCCATCGCCAATTAGTCAGCCCATAAAGCACTTTTTGGGAAGGAACAATACCTTGAATTGTTAGGAACATCTTCAATCGTAGGATTATTAGCTCTTGGAGCATTTTCCTACCAAAATCCATTCAAGAGGCAAAAAATGGTGTCTTTTGTTTGTCTTTGTAGTTAAGTTTTTCAAACTTTACTACAAAGAGGGGCAATTGTAAACACCCCATTTTTGCCCTAGGAATCGATAATTCTAAAAAATAATCAATTTTTAATTTTTCCAAATTTTCCCAATTTTCCTCTGATTTAGCATAAATAGTAAAAATATTCAAAAAAATAAAAATAAATAGGAAAACACATCAATTTTGAAAAATGATTTCAGAAATAGCAATAATAAATAATAAACAATTTTCATAAATTTTTTAAATTTCAAAAAATACAAAAAAATGAAAAAAATCGCATTGCATATATGCAATTTGCGATATAAAGAAAATCGAGAAATTGGGCTAGCTCAGCTGGTTCGTGCGTGCGCTGGGAACGTGCGGGAGGCTTGGAGGTCGCGAGTTCGAATCTTCCCCCGAGCACTCGATGCAGTTTTTTCTTTCCTTTCGCCTGAAGCTGCCACGTGGCAGCGTGTGATTGGCCGAAGAAAATCACGCGTGTTGCGCGTGATCGTCTTCCTCACCCAGACAAACGCGAGGAGAAGTCGGAGCAAGTCCGACGAAGGTGGAATCGATCATTTTTTTTTCAAATCTTCTAGATTATTGTCAAGATAAAGCCGAATCTATAAGATAAAACAAAGAAAAACAATGGATCAACATCAAATCGCCGGGATAAAATCAAATCTAGAAACAGAAGAAATTCGGATTTATCCAAATCGGCCGATTTGAGCTTATCCAAGAGGGTTTCCGGACGCCTATAAATAGAGGAGGAGTAGAGGAAGCTAGAGGACGAAGAAAAAGTGAGAGAAAGAGAGAGAAAGGAGCGAATCGGAGTACGCCGGAGAAGCTTGAAGCCGAAACCACCGACCGAAGCTAGAGCCACCGCAAGGAGACGTTCTGGGAGCAAACCACCGCCACCATTGGATTCAACAACCTCGAGAAGCTAGGATTCGGCACCTCACCCGCTGTAAAAGGCCACCGGAACGCCGTGAACGAGCCTTCCCCACCGCCGTGTCCGATCGACCCGATTCGACCCGACCGACCCGACCCGCGCACCAACCCGGATCCAGGTAAGTCGGATTTTCTGGATTTTTTTAATTAATTTTGTTTATTTATTTATTCTGAATTAATTAATTAATTTATTATTTGTTATTTAGTTAGTTATTTATTTGTTTATGTTTTATTTTTAATAAATAGGAAAAATTTAGAAATTAGATTTTTCTAGAATTTAATAATGTAGAAAAATAATAAATAGATAAATAAAAAATAAAAAAATAATAAAATATAGAAAAATAATAAGAAATATTAGGAAAATAATAATAAAATTTTAGATGTCAAAATAGGATAGATAATAACCCAAAAATCCCAAAAATCACAAAAATCCCCAAAAATCACAAAAAATTCCCAAAAATCACGAAAATCAACAAAAATTCCCAAAAATCACAGCAATGCCCAAAATTCTCAAAAATCACAAAAATAACAAAAAATCATAAAAATCATAAAAAATTCAAAAATTATAAAAGAATCATAAAAAAATGAGTTTTAACACTTAGAAAAATCATTTTTCTTCAAATAAATCCAAAATTGATGTTTTTCCCTAAAATCATTTTCAAAATAAAATCAAAGCTTAGGCTTGGAAGTTTTTTAGAAAAAAATCCCAAAAATGATAAAAACGTAAAACTAAAAGTGGTTTCATAAATTAAAATTCACCAACACACTTAAAGTTTTCAGAAAAGCGAACTATGGCTTGTTTGATCCTGAGTAGCAGGTACGTAGGCACCCATTCGGGTCAACCCATAAAAATGAATAAAAAATCATTTTTTTGAAATAATTCAAGAACATAATAAAAGTAACAGAAACACAATAAAACACATTTCTAAAGATGAACAATTTTAAGAGAATAGGTGGTAACCGTAAAGGTTTTAATAGGTTAGCCTCCGGACTTAGAAACTCTGGTTTTCCCTTTTCCTCTTTTCACAAAAACGAAAAGAGGAAATAACGACGACTAGTAGTCCAAATTAAGACTAATCCGTTCCTTTAGTCTTAATTCAATTTTCCCAACAACAGTTGGGTGGCGACTCCAAAAAAAAAAAATCAAACGAAATTCCTAATTCAAGTCGAGGATCTACATTAGATGAGCATAGGGTCTAGTCTAGATCGGATTAGGAATGGGAATTCAGAAATTAGACTCGACACCGGCAAATCCTATGGAAGAGCTAGCATCTTGAAGACTAAGTTTTATATATTTGTTATTTACTTGGACTATTTATGTTGTAATCATTTTGGGACACTTTTATTTTTGTTTGTAATTTATCATTTAGGATCGGCCACCCTAAAAGTGGCATAATTGTAATTTTGTGTATTTTCTAGCCCTAAAGGGGGCAAGTATAAATGCTTGCTTAAAGTAGGGTTTTGGGAAGCCATTTTCATATTTGAACATACACTTTACGTGAGGGAATTAGGGTTCTTCCTAGTTCAGTTTCTCTTATCAATTTCAATCCCAAGAATTGGAATTGTGGCGAGTACAACAAGGGGAAATTGTGAGTCATATCAATTTCTTATTGTTGTGTTTCTTTTCATCTCTAGTGAGTCATATCTAGGGTTGGATTGAAGTCTTCTTGGTCAGATTTTGATTGCACTTGTAATCAAACTCTCATTGCATAATTGATTGGTTTTTAGCACTTGTTAATACCATCAATTTGTCATTATACTTGTGGAGTGGAACTTCTTTGTTATAAGGAGGATCATGGTTTGAATTTTTGTATTGTTGATTGGAATTCTCTTGGAATTTAAGTTAGTTAATGGATTCAATTGAGAATTATCATCTTTGTGGATTTCATCTCCTTGATTTTATCATTTAATTCATCTTTCATCAACAAGGGTTCACACAAATTCTCTCTCTTGTGAACTGAATTTGATCTTGTCTTTTGAGTTTGATATTTGGGTTGTTTTTGTTTGTGCTTAATTCCCTGTTAGGCACATCATCTTTTGGTATCAGAGCTTATCATTCTTGGACATGCAATCTTCATACATGTTCATATTTGTGGATTTGGAATTATAAAGATTGACGATTTACGCAATTTAGAGGACTAGTTTGATTTCATTGTGTAATTGGTCTTTCAATTAGGTTTTGTGTGCTTGGGCTTGGTTTTGAGCACATCATCTTTTGGTATCAGAGCATCATCATACTTGGATTCATTCTTGGTCACGTCCTTGTTGTGGGAATTGGTTCATAAATATTGAGAAATTGTGCAATTGTTGAACTAGTTTGATTGACATTATCTAATTGTCTTTCAAATTAGTTTTTCATGTGCTTAATCTTTGTTTTAGGCACATTAGCAATTCCTAAATAGCATGGATCCCTATCACGTGGAACCTCAATCACCAAGGAAAAAATAACAAATAAATTCTAAATTCTTACCAGATATTACACACTAGTAAAATGAAGAACCAACTTGTAATTGTTGATTTTACACACAACAATCCAAGTCTTGACTCACCACAATCCTACAAGATTAATAAGAGTATATGGAAAAAAGAGGAAACCCTCAATTCTCGTAGATATCTCTTTAATAAAAAATGAAGCCCCTTTTTTTGTCCCTTTTACAAGTATTTATAGTAGTCCCTAATTATTGTAAAACAAGCATAAGAAAAAAAGAAGAAGAAAATACACAATACATGGCCAGCTCTCTATGGTTCATTTTGGTTCATCAAATGGATTGTAAACCCTTCCCTAAATCATTTGCTAATTAGTTTGGTTGCCATCCTGTAGTATTGATAATTGTACTTAATTAAATATAAAACAATCATATAAAATGGATGAAGACACTATGTGAGTGTCTTTGGGTTCCATTTAGTTAAAAAGGACTCTTAATGTAAGGCTTTACAGTCCTTTAGCTCTTGCTCGAGTAATGGGTCCTGTTGTAGAAGTGGTTTGTTTCTCATCATCTCCTTAGAATTGTAAAAGATTTACCCTCAAATCTAATGGGTCTTCATGGACATCTTCTGATAGGTAAGGTGATAGATCTGTAACATTGAATGTAGTAAAGAAGTCATATTCTCTAGGTAGCTCCACCCTGTAAGCATTGTTGTTGATGTGGTTCAAAATTTTGAATGTTCCATCTACTATGGGTGAAAGTTTATGTGATTTCTTATGAGGAAACCTTTCTTTGTTTAGATGAATCCAAACTAAATCACCTAGATTATAAACCTTGGTTTTCCTATTTTTGTTGCCCTGAAGTTTCTATTACTCCTGAGTTTTCTTAAGATGCTCAAAAGCCTTTTGATGAAGCTTTTGAATCTCCTTTGCATGCTCTATTCCATTCAAACTTTCCTCCTTCGTCGCCAGATTAGCTATTAAAGCCAATGGTAGGGTAGGATTATAGCCATACATGACTTTAAAGGGAAACTTACCAATTGAACTATGAGTTGACCTATTGTAAGCGAACTCAACAATAAGAAGACATAAGTCCTAATCAGTAAGATTCTTGCTAACCGTTGCTCTTAGTAAGGCATTAAGTGTACGATCGACAATCATTGTCTGGTCGTCTGTCTAAAATGACAAGATGTACAATACATGAGTTTAGTACCAAGTTATTTCTAAAGTGTCTTCCAAAAGAAACTAAGAAACTTAGTGTCTCTGTTTGACACTATGCTATGGGGAACACCATGTAATCGTACAATTTCCTACACAAAAAAGGTTAGTAATACAAATAGCGTCATCTATTTTGTGGTAAGGTACGAAGTGCGACATTTTGCTGAAGTGGTCAATGACCACCATGATGGAGTCTTTGCCTCTCCGTATCCTACGAAGACCTAAGATAAAATCCATACTGATATCAATCCAAGGCTGTGTAAGCAGAGGTAAAGGCATATATTCACCTTAAGCTCCCTTCTTTCCCTTCACCCTCTTACAAACACTACATCTCTCCAACACTTTGTGGACATCCTTTAACATACCCCTCTTGTAAAAATGTTCTTTTAACAACTGTAATGTTCTCTTTTCACCAAAATGCCCAGATAACCCTCCAGCATGAGCTTCCCTAACCAATAATTCCCTAATAGAACCATAGGGTATACACAGTTTTCCTACTCTATACAAAAAACCATTTACCAAGTAATACCCATCTACCATGTTCCCTCCAGAACATCACTTGAAAATCAATTTCAAGTGTTCATCATGAACATACTGTTCCTTCATTAATTCAAACCCAAGCATCTTTGATTATAGAGAAGTGATAAGTACATACCTACATGACAAGGCATCAGCTACATTATTATTGCTCCCCTTTTTATACTTAATCACATAAGTTTTGACAAATGTTGTTGGCCTTTGAAGTGTTTTAGTGATTCATGGTTTGTGTAAATAACAAACTCCTTAGGAAGAAGGTAGTGTTTCCACGTCATCAATGCTCTCACTAAGGAATAGAACTTTTTGTCATATAGTGAGTAGTTTAGAGGTGTACCACTCACTTTTTCATTGAAATATGTAATGGGTCTCCTTTCTTGCATCAATACAGCACTAATTCCTACTCTATAGGCATGATAGGAATCGGATTTCTACAGGACCTATCACTAAAGCCTGAGTTAAGGGCTTACACAACTTGGTTTTCAGAATCCTTCATGAGCAACCTAATCCTGAGGAAGCTAACTTAATTTCTTCATTCTAATCACATAATTGTTATGCCTTCCAATAGGTTCATTTATCAGTCCTATAGAGTGCCAAATCACCTATACTTTTGAGTGAGTCGGGAACCTCATTAGGACTCATATCAAAAGACTTTGAAGAACCGGCATCTTAAAGACTAATTTTTATATATTTGTTATTTACTTGAAATATTTATGTTGTAAGCTTTTGGGACACTTTTTATTTGGTTGTAATTGAGTTTTAGGACCGGCCACCCTAAAAGTGGTATAGTTGTAATTTTGTGGTCTTTTTAACTCTAAATGGAGCAAGTATAAATACTTGCTTAAGTAGGGTTTTGAGGGAGTTAGCCAAATTTTCATAAAAGAATAAACACTTTACGTATGAAGGTTAGGGTTTTCCTAATTCAAATTGTTCTTATCAATTTCAAATCCCAATTTGTGGTTGTGGTGAGTGGCTTCAAGGGTAATTTGTGAGTAATATCAAATTTACCTTATTGCAATTTCCTTTCTTCACTAGTGAGTTGTATCTAGGGTTGATTTGGAAGTGTTATTAATTGAATTTTGATTGCATTTGCAATCAAATTCTTGTTGCTTCAATTGATTGGTTTTAGCCTTTAAGTTTTAACCTTTAATTTAGCTTCATTTTGAACCGTTGATCACTTTATTGGGAAAGTAGATCATGGAATTGGTTCTTGCTATTTTTGTGTGTAATTCACATGGATTTATTTGTGATCATTGTTGTTTTGGAAGAATTTATCATTGTGGAATTGTTACTTGCAATTTAGAGTGTTCGGATTTCATTGCATTCCATTAGGGTTCACGTTAAACCTAGTAGTGTTAAGCCGAGATTGAACAAGTGTCTTGAGGTTTATAACTTGCTCCAATTACATGTGCTTAACCCTTAATTTAGGCACATCATCTTTGGTATCAGAGCTAAACATAATTGGTTCATTTCAATATTGATCACATGGTGTTGAGGAATTGGTTATAGATATTGAGTTTTGACACCATTGTTCATGTGATTGGAAACTAGTTTGATTGACATTGTCTAATTATCTTTCAAATTGGTTTTGCATGTGCTTAACTTGGTTTTAGGCACATCATCTTTTTGGTATCAAAGCTTGAGGTTGTGAGAAGGGGTTGGATGCAATTTGAATTCGAAAATTAGGGGTTTATTGTGTAACACTTTTGATCCAAACAAATTTGTTAGCGTGTACTTGCTTCTTATTGTTGTAATTGTTGAATTTTGTTGTCTTGTTGATTAGTGGATGATCACTTGGAGAATTGGATACTCTTGAAATCCTTGCTTGTGGCTGTGAATGTGTAGTGCATGAATAGAAAATCGTGAAAGGGAAGAGTAGTGTTTCAATTGTGAAGTGGAATTGCGTAGTGTATATTTTTGGAAAAGGTGGAGGAGTCACAATTGTAATTTTTATATTTGAAATCAGAATTGAAAGTTTAAATTAAGAAGTCAATTTGAAATTTCAAAACACACATTAAGTCATAGTTAATTGTGTGTCATTTAAATTTGAAATAGCTTCTTACCATTTGTGGACTTGTGCACTTATTGAACTCCTTTTGAATTTGAAAGTGAGTTGCCTTATCTTGTATAGAAGTTGTGGTTTTGGTTGTAGTTGTGGAAGTGAAATTGTGCCGTGGCTTGAGAAGTGTATTTAGTGTTATATTCTTGTTAATTTAGTAGAGGTTGTGTACATTTGGTACTGGTTATTGTATGTGTTGTCAAGGACATTGTTAGTGGTGGCGTGAAGCATTGTGAACTGTAAGCAAAAGGGGACTTTTATAGCGGTGGATGGTGTGTTGTGTGTGTTTTTCCCTTGTTGCCCATTATGTATTTAAGTCGTGAAAATTCAAGGCAAGAATAAGGAAAGTTGAGTAGTAGAATTTAAAATTCAAACAAATCATTAAAGTGTAAAAGTAATTGAACTAATTACTTAAACACTTGTAGTTAAATTTAATTCTATCTACTTGAAAGTAGTTGTATGTGTACTTCATTTGTGGTTTTGGTTATGTACTTAAACCGTGGAAGTGTAAAGATCATTATCGTGTTGTTGGATTTAAACACAACAATGTGTACTGAAATGTTTCATTATGCTAATATATTGCACCGAACATTGACTACATTACTACTAAGGATGAAGAACAAAGGGAAAACTTGTTCCATACCTCTTGTAGGGTACAAGGAAATTTATGTGTCCTTATAGTTAATGGTGGTAGCTATACCAATGTAGTAACCGCATCGTTGGTATCGAAACTAAAACTCACTGTCACTCCACATCCTAAACCATATAAATTACATTGGCTTAGTGATTAGGGAAGTTTGCATGTTGATAGAGCCATTTTATACTCAATCTTTATAGTATAAATTGTGTTAAATTATTATTGATTTTATAGAAATCATAAGGAAATGGTACTTTAATTCTATCATCGTGATAAATCAGGTTAAATGGAGTCAAGGATGCCAATTCAAGTAAATTAGAGAAGTCATCTACAACTTGGTTCAAAGACAAGGATTTACACCGCCAGAGGGAAGTACATGGGCGTGTAATTGAAGTACACGGCCGTGTACTTGGTTTTGAATCAATAGGAAGATACATGGTTGAAGTATACGGCCGTGTATCGGAAGCACGGTTTGAGGCACGGCCATGGCGCAAACCGTGCCCCTCACTGGACAAGAAGGCGGAAATGTGCACTTTGAACAGAGAGAGACACGGCTTAGGGCACGGCTGTGGTGGAAGCCGTGGGAGAAACCGTGCTTGGAGCCGTGGTGGAAGCTAGACGTGCCAAGGAGAAGAAAGTGTGGAACATCAACTAGATGAAGGCACGGCTTGAAATCTAGCCGTGGGTCTAACCGTGGTACACACTGGACACGGATGAAGACTTGTAGATTATGCACAGATGAAGGCACGTCTTGAAATCTGGTCGTGTGTGTAACCGTGGTACACACTTGGTGCGGATGAAGACTTGAAGAATATGCACAGAGGATGGCAAGGCTTGACCCACGGCCGTGTGGTGGGGCGTGCCAGGCAGACGAATCTTCACTTCTCGAAATCTACTTGGAAAAGGAAAGATATTTTCATATCTTGCTAGCAAAAGATCACATGCTATCCCCCTAACAATATAAATAGAACCAACCCTAGAGGGTTAGGACAACTTTTTAAACTTTTGAATCTTTGGATCTTGAAGAACCTTGGATCATCTTGGAGGCAGAGCAGGCAACCGGGTTCATCATGTCTTTACTTTTTATTTTCGTTTTATTGATGAACATGTGTAGGTAAGCTACTTTTCTAGCCGAAGGGTCATAGATGTTTAATTCTCCACGAATTGTTTGGTCTAATTGACTTGTATTTATTCTATTCTTTGCTTTCGGGTATTCATATATCTTCTGATCGTTTTGTCATTATTATCTTTGTTGATTGGTATGAATAGAGCTCTTCTACTTAATTAGCAAGTTAATATATTGTCAACTAGCACGTCAAATCCGTAATTGTTTGATTATTCTAGTCTTAGTGACGCAATAACATGTTTGGTTATAAAAGAGATGATCGAATTCATGTTATGGAGGTGTGTGATCATGTTTAAATAGGTTATCTTATAATCTACTGGCATGAATTGGTGGTCTCTCTAGATCTTAATGCTATTGATAGATTAAATCCTAAGCGCTTGTCTAGGGTTGTTTAATCAATAAGAGAAATAATTCAAAGCGCTTGTCTGAGGTTATCGAGGAAGTAAGGAGAGATAGGTTGTTAGAGCTTGTTAATAACCATAACCAGTTTATCTAGAACTAAGAATAGAAAACATTTGCATCGATGATCAATTTCTAGAATTAAACTATCTTGATTCCTTTGGCTAGGCTTTTATTAATATCCGATTTTCTTACCTTGTTTTACTTTATTTTGATTCACAAACAAAAACCCCCCATTTTTCTTTTCCCTTTTATTCTCCTGGAATAGAAATAAGTTTAACCAATCTCTATGGATTTGACCCTACTCACCACTATATGCAAATGATATAATTGTCTAGGAGTAGGTTTTATTTTTGTTGGGTTCGATACCCATCAAATTTTGGCGCCACTACCGAGGATTGGTGTCAAATTTATTTCTATTCTTGTATGACTCGTTCTTCTCAGACAGGTGAACTAACTTATAATCCGGAGATTGAGAAGACTCTAAAGAGGCTGCGACAAGAAGCTAGATCATCCCCTGGACCGAACTTAGTATCGGACTTATCCGATTCATCCCTTGATTTTGAAAAAGAGGACGACATGGCAAATCTCGAGAGAACCTAAGGGAGTTGGCTGCACCGGATGTGAATCAACAACCACTTTGCATTCACTATCCCGAACTAGCTGTGGAATTCGAGTTGAAATCTGGGTTAATACATCTGCTACCCACCTTTCATGGTCTTGAGAATGAAGATCCTCATAAGCATTTGAAAGAGTTCCATATAGTGTGTTCTAGTATGAGGCCGCAAGGAATAACTGACGATCAAATCAAGCTACGTGCTTTTCTATTTTCTTTAAGTACTAAAGCTAAAGATTGGTTGTTTTATTTGCCTCCAGGTTCTATCACCACTTGGACAGATATGGTAAGACTCTTCTTGGACAAATTCTTCCCCGCATCCAGAGCCGCTGGTATAAGAAGAGAAATTTGTGGTATAAAACAAAGGGACACCGAGACTCTTCATGAGTATTGGGAGAGGTTCAAGCAATTGTGTGCAAGCTGCCCACAACATGGGATATCTGAACAACTCCTTATCCAATACTTCTACGAGGGCCTACTTCTGATGGAAAGAAAGATGATGGATGCTGCAAGTGGAGGCGCCATAGTAAACAAAACCCCTGGTCAAGCTAGGGAATTGATCTCCATTATGGCTGCCAATTCGCAACAATTTGGGTATAGGCATGATACGTCTTCAAGGAAGGTAAATGAGGTAAATGTGTCTAACCTTGAACATCAAATTTCTAATCTTACCTCCCTTGTGCAGCAGCTAGCTCTTGGAAATACCCAATAGGTGAAAGCTTGTGGAATTTGTGGTGCTCCTAGTCATCCAACCGACATGTGCCCCACATTGCAAGATGACAATCATGAACACGCCAATGCTGTAGGAGGATTCCCAGGACAGCCACAAAGGAAGTATGACCCCTACTCGAATACTTACAATCCTAGATGGAGGGATCATCCTAACTTCCGATATGGCAATAACCCTCAACATGTCCAACAATTCCAGCTTAAGCCATCACACCACGTACCCCAAGCTCCTTCCACTTCATGTATGTCTCTTGAGGATATTGTTAAGTCTCTAGCTGTGAATACCAAACAATTTCAGGAGGAAACAAAGCAAAGCATTCAAAACTTGGAGAATCAGGTAAGCTAACTTGCTTTAGTCATAAACAGGTTAGAAACTCAAGGTAAGTTACCTTCTCAAACTATTACAAGCCCGGAGTAAAGCGTTAATGCAATTACCTTAAGAAGTGGAACAGAATTGCAGGGATCAAATAAGAAAGGACATCCGTCTAATCTTGAGGAAGAGACCAAGAAAGAGACTTCGACTCCGAGCCAGCAGGGCGACCAGATTAGCAAGTCTCTAGTTGAGCCATCGAAGGTCACATTGATACCACCTCCTTTCCCCTCCAGATTAGCGAAATCCAAGAATGAAGCGGAAGAAAAAGAGATTCTGGAAACTTTTCGCAAAGTCGAGGTAAATATTCCTTTGCTTGATGCAATTAAGAAAATACCGCGCTATGCTAGATTTCTCAAAGACTTATGCACTAACAAAAGGAAGCTGAAAGGCAATGAAAAGATTAGTGTGAGTGAAAATGTTTCAGCTATTATTCAGAAGAAGCTTCCTCTTAAATGCAAGGATCCAGGTATGTTTACTATTCCTTGCAAAATAGGTAATCTTGGAATCGCTAAAGCCATGTGTGATCTAGGAGCTTCTATCAATGTCATGCCTTTGTCTGTTTATCAACGTTTAAATGTTGGTCCTTTAAAGGAAACGGGTATTATTGTTCAACTTGCTGATAGGTCCAATGTTTATCCTGAGGGAGTTCTAGAGGATGTTTTAGTTCAAGTCAATGGGTTGGTTTTTCCTGCTGATTTTTATGTGCTTGACATGGACGATAGTGATTCTCATACTTCATCACTGATATTATTAGGGCAACCATTCCTTAAGACTTCTAAAACGAAAATCGATGTAAATGATGGCACCCTCACTATGGAATTTGATGGTGAAGTGATTAAATTTAACATTTATGATGACATGAAACATCCTAACGATATCTCTCCTGTTTTTGTTACGGATGTTATTAACCCATCACCACAGGCACCAAAGCTAGAATCAAAATCCTTATCCGAACATCTAGCCAGGAACGTCTAGCCAAAGACGTTAAAGAAAGGCGCTTCATGGGAGGCAACCCATGTTAAAAAAAAAAAAAAGTTTTGTTTTGCATTAGTTTTGGTTTGTTTTAGTTTTGTTTTGTTTTAGTTTAGTTTGTTTTGATTTTAGTGTAGTTTTGAACTCTTTGGATCAACTGCAGCTAGGATACACATAATCAGATGACACTTTCCAGAGCTTAAGGGGAAAACTCCAATGCCAGGGAAGTACCAGTATTTCCTTTCTCTTATTCTCTAATGTTCCTTGAGTTGTTAATTCCTTTTCAATTGTGCTAAAATAGGAACAGTGAGGACACTGTTCAAGCTAAGTGTGGAGGAGAGGATAATAAATTATAGAGAATAGAGAATTGATCCATACTTTGAATGTTTGTCCTTAAGCAATTTTAAGCTAAATTTTTTTCAAAATTATCATGAAATGTAGAGATTGTACTAAATGTTGTAATAAGCATCTACAAAATGTGAAATTGACTTGTTCAAATGTTTTACTCACCCACTGCTGTGATTAGAATACATGGATAAAATTAAGTAGTGAAATCTTTAAGAAACAAATTTACCTTGTATTTAGCTTTAGAATTGGAAGAATAAGAGTAAGTCGAGTCCCTAAGTGAAAAATAAACAAGTTTACTTCTAGGTTATATTAGCTACTGTATATTCTTTGAAGTTGTTTGTAAAGCAATCATAACACTAAAAAAAAAAAAAATCAAGCATAGCCATTACTCCAATGATTCAACTAATTGAGTTAAGAGTATTCAAACTTGAATGTTATAGTGAGGAAGAGTCCGTAGGGGTATCTCAAAACCCGGTCACTTGAGTGATGAGCTCGGGATGTTGCCGACTCAATGAACTCACTATAACGATAAGGGCGAAAAAGGCAAAAGTTCATGAAAAGAAGCGGGCAAAAACCCGTCAAAATAGATGCTTGAATAAATCAAAAGAACATGAATGTGAACATTCATTGAATAAAACAAAGATATATAAAAGGGAGAATATCTAGCAAAGAGCTTATACCATATGCTTTTACTTTATACTGCAAGGATTATATGCTTGATAATATCCAATGAAGTTTAATTGGGTGTTTTTCCTTAGTGGAATTAAGTATTTACTTTTGGAATAAAAATTCTTTTGCTAAACATGAGGATTAAAGTTTGTTTTTTTTAGATTAGCTATTGAATTTTGTCCATAGTAATTTGATCACAGGAAACCAGTTTGGTTGAAGTAGTAGACATTAAATTACAAGTCATGAATTACAAATGAATAGATGATTGGAATGATGAAAAGAAAGTTTGTATAATCTATGACAGATTTCTCAATTGATTTGATGCAATTGCTTGAGGACAAGCAAGAGTTTAAGTGTGGGGGAATTTGATAGAGCCATTTTATACTCAATCTTTATAGTATAAATTGTGTTAAATTATTATTGATTTTATAGAAATCATAAGGAAATGGTACTTTAATTCTATCATCGTGATAAATCAGGTTAAATGGAGTCAAGGATGCCAATTCAAGTAAATTAGAGAAGTCATCTACAACTTGGTTCAAAGACAAAGATTTACACCGTCGGAGGGAAGTACATGGGCGTGTAATTGAAGTACACGGCCGTGTACTTGGTTTTGAATCAATAGAAAGATACACGGTTGGAGTACACGGCCGTGTATCGGAAGCACGGTTTGAGGCACGGCCATGGCACAAACCGTGCCCCTCACTGGACAAGAAGGCGGAAATGTGGACTTTGAATAGAGAAAGACACGGCTTAGGGCACGGCCATGGTGGAAGCCGTGGGAGAAACCGTGCTTAGAGCCGTGGTGGAAGCTAGACGTGCCAAGGAGAAGAAAGTGTGGAACATCAACCAGATGAAGGCACGGCTTGAAATCTAGCCGTGGGTCTAACCGTGGTACACACTAGACACGGATGAAGACTTGTAGATTATGCACAGATGAAGGCACGTCTTGAAATCTGGCCGTGTGTGTAACCGTGGTACACACTGGGCGCGGATGAAGACGTGAAGAATATGGACAGAGGATGGCACGGCTTGACCCACGGCCGTGTGGTGGGGCGTGCCAGGCAGACGAATCTTCACTTCTCGAAATCTACTTGGAAAAGGAAAGATATTTTCGTATCTTGCTAGCAAAAGATCACATGCTATCCCCCTAACAATATAAATAGAACCAACCCTAGAGGGTTAGGACAACTTTTTAACTTTTGAATCTTTGGATCTTGAAGAACCATGGATCATCTTGGAGGCAGAGCAGGCAACCGGGTTCATCATGTCTTTACTTTTTATTTTCGTTTTATTGATGAACATGTGTAGGTAAGCTACTTTTCTAGCCAAAGGGTCATAGATGTTTAATTCTCCATGAATTGTGTGGTCTAATTGACTTGTATTTAATCTATTCTTTGCTTTCGGGTATTCATATATCTTCTGATCGTTTTGTCATTATTATCTTTATTGATTGGTATGAATAGAGCTCTTCTACTCAATTAGCAAGTTAATATATTGTCAACTAGCACGTCAAATCCGTAATTGTTTGATTGTTCTAGTCTTAGTGACGCAATAACATGTTTGGTTATAAAAGAGATGATTGAATTCATGTTATGGAGGTGTGTGATCATGTTTAAATAGGTTATCTTATAATCTACTGGCATGAATTGGTGGTCTCTCTAGATCTTAATGCTATTGATAGATTAAATCCTAAGCGCTTGTCTAGGGTTGTTTAATCAATAAGAGAAATAATTCAAAGCGCTTGTCTGAGGTTATCGAGAAAGTAAGGAGAGATAGGTTGTTAGAGCTTGTTAATAACCATAACCAGTTTATCTAGAACTAAGAATAGAAAACATTTGCATCGATGATCAATTCCTAGAATTAAACTATCTTGATTCCTTTGGCTAGGCTTTTATTAATATCCGATTTTCTTACCTTGTTTTACTTTATTTTGATTCACAAACAACCCCCCCCCCCCCATTTTTCTTTTCCCTTTTA
Source organism: Laguncularia racemosa (assembly GCA_037954665.1). Lineage (NCBI taxonomy): Eukaryota > Viridiplantae > Streptophyta > Magnoliopsida > Myrtales > Combretaceae > Laguncularia > Laguncularia racemosa. Next base: position 450,268 of record JBBMOL010000267.1, read on the forward strand.
TTCTCCTTGAATAGAAATAAGTTTAACCAATCTCTGTGGATTCGATCCTACTCACCACTATATGCAAATCATATAATTGTCTAGGAGTAGGTTTTATTTTTGTTGGATTCGACACCCATCACATGTGACCCAATGAGCTAGGGTACCATTCATTATAAGGGATAAATACTGTGATGAAATTGAGTGTGATATTCTGCCTATGTATGCATCATATATATTGCTTGATAGGCCTTGGTTATATGACAAGAGGGTCTTATATGATGGCTTCATGAATACTTATGTATTCCAAAAGGAGGGTAAACACATTATTCTAAATCTAATGTCACCTTCAGAGGTTCAAAGGGTTCAACAACAGATCAATAGGCCATCTAAGGTAAAAAGGGTTTTAGTGTAGTTTAATAATTCTGGGGAAAATAAGGTATTGTTGATGGGATAGGGTGAGTTGGAGAGAATTATTACAAAAGAGACTCCAGTATACTTGCTTTAGTTGAGATGTGCACTAGGGGTATAGGAACCTCAGTCTCTACCCTCAGTAGTATCTCAGGTATTAAATGAGTACACTGATATTTTTCCTGATGATTTGCCAACAGGTTTACCACCTTTGAGAGGGATAGAGCATGCCATCAATATTATGCTAGGTTTAGTATTACCGAATCGACCGGCATACTGCATGAATCCCGAGGAGGCTAGAGAATTGAAACACTAGGTGGATGAATTGGTTGAGCGAGGATTTGTTAGGGAGAGTCTCAGTCCATGTGCTGTTCCCACCCTTCTTGTTCCTAAAAAGGATGGTACTTGGAGAATGTATATCGATAATAGAGCCATCAACAAAATTAGCATCAAATATAGGTATCCTATTCCTAGACTTAATGATATGTTGGATGAGTTGCATGGTTCATAGGTTTTCTCTAAAGTGGATCTTAAAAGCAAGTATCACTAAATTCAGATGAGAGAGGGAGATGAATGCAAAATTTCTTTTAAAACATGCCATGGACTATATGAGTGGTTGGTTATGCCCTTTGGTTTGAGTAATGCTCATAGTACATTTATGAGATTGATGAATCATGTATTGAAAGAGTTTCTAGGAAAATTTGTTGTTGTTCATTTTGATGATATTTTGATATACAGCAAAAATTTAGAACATCATGTGGAGCATCTTCGGGTAGTATTCTCAGTGTTGAGGGCACAACAGTTGTTTGCAAATCTCTAGAAGAGTTCCTTTTATCAAATTGAGGTAACATTTTTGGGTTTTGTTGTATCTAGATCAGGTGTTAAGGTAGATGAGGAGAAAGTGAGGGCAATCAGGGAATGGCCAACACCCACCTCAATTATTGAGGTAAGAAGTTTCCATAGACTAGCATCCTTTTATAGGCGCTTTGTTTATAATTTCAGTAGCATTGTTAATCCTCTCACAAAATTGATTAAGAAAAATGTTCCTTTCATCTGGAGTGAAAGGGCCTAGAGAAGTTTTAAAGAGGCAAAAGAAAAACTCACTTGTGCTCCATTATTGACTTTACCTAACTGTGACAAAATTTTTGAGCTAGAATGTGATGCTTCTAGGATAGGGATTGGTGCTATATTAATGCAAGAAAAGAGACCCATAGCATATTTTAGTGAAAAGTTGAGTGGTGTAACTTTGAACTATTCTATTTATGATAAGGAATTTTATTCCTTAGTAAGGGCTCTAATGACGAGGCAGCATTATCTCCTCCCGAGAGAATTTATTATTTATACAGATCATGAGTCACTGAAGCATTTCAGGGGTCAGCAGAATTTGTCTAAATGACAAGCCAAGTGGGTGGAGTTTTTAGAGGGTTTTTCATATGTGATAAGGTACAAGAAAGGTAATCAAAATATTGTTGCCGATGCTTTGTCACATAGGTATGTACTTATCACTTCTCTTCAATCAAAACTGCTGGGTTTTAAATTGTTAAAGGAATAGTATGTGCGTGATGAGGAATTTAGAGTCATTATGGAAAGGTTTTCTAAGGGCAAGATGTATGAGGGTTATTGCATGATTGAGGGGTTTTTATATAAATCTGGAAAGTTATGTATACCTTCTGGATCTGTGAGGGAGCTATTGGTGAGGGAAGCACATGTAGGAGGATTGTCTAGGCACTTTGGTGAGAAGAGAACCCTAGCTATATTAAGAGAGAATTTCTATTGGAAGGGTATGATAAAGGATGTCCATAAGGTGTTAGAAAGGTGTAATGTTTGCAAGAGAGCTAAAGGGAAGAAAGGCATATAGCGTGAGTACATGCCTTTACCTATACCTAACAAACCCTAGACTGATATCAGTATGGATTTTGTGTTAGGGTTGCCTAGAACACAAAGAGGAAAGGATTCTATCATAGTGGTTGTTGATAGGTTCGACAAAATGTCTCATTTTGTACCTTGTCACAAAACAAATGATGCCCTTTTTATTGATAACATTTTTGTGCAGGAAACTGTCAAATTGCATGGAGTTCCACACAACATAGTGTCAGACAAAGATACTAAGTTTCCTAGTTTCTTTTAGAAGACACTATGGAGAAGATTGGGTACTAAGCTTATGTACAGTACCTCTTGCCATCCACAGATAGACGGCCAGACATAAGTTGTCAACCGCACGCTAGGAAACTTACTTAGAGCAACGGTTGGCAAGAATCTTACTGATTGGGACTTGTGTCTTCCTATTGTTGAGTTCGTTTACAATAGGTCTACTCATAGTTCAACCAGTAAGTCTCCCTTTGAAGTTGTGTATGGTTATAATCCTTCTATTTCATTGGATCTTATAGTAGGATTAACAACAAAGGAAGAGAGTCTTAGTGGAGTTGAGCGAGCCAGGCAGATTCAGCAAATTCATGACAAAATAACTAAACACCTGCAGAAGACCTAGGAACAGTAGAAAATTTAGGAAAACAGACACAGCAAAAGTTACATTTATAATCCAAGTGACTTAGTCTAGATTAATCTTAGTAGGGACAAGTTTCCACATAAGAAGTCACAGAAGCTGTCTCCCAGATTGGATGGATCATTCAGACTTTTAAAGCACAACAACAACAATGTCTACTGGATAGAGTTACCAAGACAGTATGGTGTATCAGCAACCTTTAATATTGCAAATCTATCACCATATTTGCCAGACGACATGCATGAAGACCTATCAGATTTGAGGGCAAATCTTCCTAAAGCCCGAAGAGATGTGATGTGCTTAAAATCAAGATTAAGCACATGCAAATGAACCAATTAATCCACTCCTAAATGACAAGATCACAATAGGTTCAAATTGGATCAAAATGCTAGAATTTGCATGATTCCTATTAGAGTGCAAGTAGATCTGAATGCTATAACTTACAAATTAATAATCCATAATGATCAAATTCTTCAAAACTGTTGGTCCCAATTAGATTAATCAAGAGGGGGGTGAATTGATTAATTACTTAAATTTTCAATTTTTGCAAATCATCCAAAGTCTCTTGACTAACAAAATGACGTGAGCAACAAAAATGAAAAACAATAATGTGCAATAAATAAAATGAGTAGAGAAGAATAGAATGCTTAGAGATTTATAGAGGTTCTGCCTCGAGCATCAGTCCTATCTTCCAGCTCCACACCGGAGTCCTGGTTATCTTTACTGGTTCTGTTTCACTATATCAATCAAATCGAAAGTATACAAAATAGGCCTCTTCAAGGCGAAGTCTCACTGCTGAGTCTTTCTAGCTTCTTCACTAAGCTAATCACTCAAACTACAGTGATGAAACAACTCTCAATTCCTTATACAAGAAAGGAATCACAATAACAATGAGGAATATCAAATTCTGTCTATAAATAGGATCACACATATATGTAAGAAAAAATTTTGCGCCTAAAGATGTATAAGCTTTTTAACTTTTCCGTGTGCTTGATTCTAAGAAGAATGTTCTCTCTTTTGTTTATTTCAACTAAACATTCCTTTTATGTAGAGGACGAAATGGTTACTTTGTTGGAGAATGTAACGTTCATGGAGTTCTACGTGACAAGCTTGAATTTATTTTTGAAATTTTGTATTTCAAAAATAAGTTGAACTTGTTGAAGAAAATCTGCATTCCGTGATATTTTTTATGAGGATAAGCTTGGATAAATTAGTTTGACCGAGATCTTCTTTGGAGATATTCCTTGGATCAAGTTTGTTGAAGATATCCCTCACATTATGGAACCTTATCTTGATATCCCATATATTATGGAACCATATCTTCATGTAACAACCATATTTCTTATCCTTATCTTTTGTAACTGCTGGATCTCCCAAAATATAGCACAAATAGCTAGATTTAAATCTTGATAAAACCTGTAAATCTTATATGATCTCACTTTATCATAAAATAAAATCTTTGAATAAAATCTTGTAAAAGCTTTATGTAAATTAAAAACCCCATGATATAAAATCCAACTTTAGTAAAACACATCAAGTATATTACCTAAATATACTTGACAAGTGGAGCTAGGCTTTGAAATTTATTAAAAACCATCGATACAAAAATTAGAACAAAATCTGGAAAAAATTCGTGACAGGCATGAAAGGTTCTAAAAGAGCTTCTGAAGCAAACCTGTCAACTGTTCTCCTATTGTAAAGATTCTGAAAGTGCTTCTGAAATAAACCTATCGACTGTTCTCCTGTTGTAAAGGTTCTGAAAGTGCTTCTGAAAGGTTAACACGATAACTATGGATACACTACACAACTTCTGAAATACCTTCTGATAGAACAAAAACAGTTTGTATAACACCGTTGAAGGTTCTAAACAAGCTTCTGTCTTTTTGTTCAATTTAGAAAAATTCACTTACTATCTTCTAAAACAACTTCTGACAAGCTCAAACATACGTTACACATTATTCCTCTTTTGTTAACATCAAAACTAAATTAGAGAACTTAACATTCTCCCCCTTTTTGATGATAATAAAACACCATTAGATAAACAAAATAAAACCGACTTGAATGTTCAAGCAAACATATATTCATAACATCAGAATCCATAACAGAAAAGCATCATAAACACAATAGAATCATTAATAAAGCAGCATTGATCATAAACACAATAGAACCATTAATAAAGCAGCATTGATTATAAACACAATAGAACCATTAATAAAGCAGCATTGATCATAAACATAATAGAACCATTAATAAAGCAGCATTGATCATAAACACAATAGAACCATTCTCCCCCTTTTTGTTAATAGCAAAAGGGATAACTCCCCCTCAATCTATGCATAAAAGATAAAAGAAGTCATTTACAACTTGTTTTCAAAACAGGAAATTAAGATAAGAACTAAGACTTTATGGTTCTTGTAACTCAAGAGGTAGAGGGAGTGGTGGAAGGTTTGGTAGAGGAAGGTTTTTCTGGTGAAGTATCCATGTTGATAATATGTGCCCTAGAGCGAACATAATCTCGAAATTTGGTGGATAAGAACAATTTGATTTCTGCATGAAGACTTGTGACAGATTGGGATGTTTTATCCGTCTTGGAGTCCAAAGTCTTGAAAGAGTTAGTGACTGAATCTCCTATCTTCCTTACTTGAGAGACAAACTTGTCAAAAGCAATCACATTGTCAGATAGATCTTGCTTGACTCTCACACTAAACTCATCATAGAGAATTCTGTAGTGATGGAGATTAGTGAGCATTTTCTCAAAATGTTTCTTAATGTTAGAAAGAGTATCAGAATTTTGTTTAACTTATAACTCCATCGCTTCTAATCTCTTAAGATCAGACCATTGAAGAGCCGAAACTTCATCTGTTAAAGCTGTCTTAACTAAATCTGATAGCTTATGTTTCAAGGCTTCTCACATAACATTCTTCATTTGTTCCAGATCAACATTGGATGTAGCTTCTTTTGTTCCACTCTTTCCAGCCTTAACATCATATGGTTGCTTTCTATAATATGTTCCAAGCTCTGTTCTAGGTTTTGAACTAGGTTCTGAACCTCCTTCTTGAACAATTATCGAAGAAATTCCAAAAGGAATAATTCTTTTCATATGCCTTTGATGGACAAAGTGTGCACCATCATTCGCATACCACAAACAATCTTTAACAAATATCGACATATGAAAAACTTCTTTACCTATCCTCTTTAACTTAATAGGTTCAAAAGAGCAAGTAGGCAAAACAATTCCTTTAAATTTAAACAGCCGCATGAGAGCATTCATAAATACCAAACTTTCTCTATTTCGCCATATTTGATCAATGACTCTAGAAGCCATGTCCACATTCTTTCTATTAATCATTGCATAGATGATTTGAGCATGTTCTATAGACATTGAAGTAGAACTGCCCTTCCTTGGACATATACATTCAACAATAATTTTGTGTATAATTCGAGGAAACAACTCGAAATCATTAAACATTGCCTCCTTCCCATAATCCATTTGTAAACCTCCATTAATAGTAGCAAAAAGATCATTCCTAGGCATGTTTGTAATCTCTACATCATCATTTACATCATGCAAGTGTAGACATTTAATTACATCTGCCCTAGAAATTGTAATGTCTTGATCACATACCCTGGAAACTAAAACATTCCCTTCCGAAAGACTTAAACTTCCACAAAATTCTTTCACACACTCGCCATAAACTAGAACTTGAATAGAGCAAAGTTCCATGCATCCTATGGGTTCTAAAAGTTCATTCCAGTAAAACCCATTACTTGTAAAGAAATTAAAATCCACAAAACTACAAGAACACACCTCATTTTTCTTCCTTCGAAGAGATTTTGAGATTGAGGGTTTCAGACTTGGTACATTCCTTTGTTTTGTTTACTTCTTGGTTGTTTTCTTAGGCGGAGAGGTTTCTTGAGTAACCTTTTCTTTTCCTTTTGAAGACGATGCAACCCATTTTCTTTTGGAAATTTTCTTGGAACTAATGACAGAGTCGGAGTTAGGGGAACTCGGATTCTCCTCCATTGAAGGTTCTTGAGGTTTTTCCAAAGAATCTGAAGATTCATCATGAATCACTAAAGGCTTGTTGGAGGGTTTTGTTTTGAAGGATTTTTGTTTGAGACGTTTTGAGGATTTAGGCGCCATTGGAGTCACAATGAGAGAGAAGGAAAATAGAGAGAGAGAGAGCAGTTGCAAGAAAAAAAAATAAAGAAAGAAAGAAACAGATGAAGAGAAAGAATATATATATTTATATATTATATAAATAAAGATTTTCAAATATTGAAAGTTTCGAGGGGAAAAAATTTTCAAAAAGGGTTACAAATTCCCAATTCATTTCTAATAAATTCAAATTTTACCTTTTCAAGAGGTTTAGTAAAGATGTTTGCAAATTGATTTTTGGCTGGCACAAATTCAACATTTATATCTCCATTATGCACATGATCTCTAATAAAATGATGTATAATTTCTATGTGCTTTGACCTAGAATGATGCACTAGATTTTTTGTTAAATTTATTGCACTCGTGTTGTCACATTTAATTAGCACAGTTTTAAAATTTATTCCATAATCATTTAATTATTGTTTTATCCATAAAACTTATGCACAACAATTACCAATAGAAACATATTCAGCTTCAGCTGTGGATAGGGCAATAGAATTTTGTTTTTTAGAAGACCTGGAAATTAATTTATCACCTAGGAATTGACAAGTACTAGATGTGCTTTTTCTATCAATTTTACATCCAGCATAATCTGCATCAGAATATCCTATTAGATCAAAATTTTGATTTTTAGGATACCAGATGCCCAAATTCTAAGTATTAACTAGGTATTTGAAAATTCATTTTACAGCTGATAAATGAATTTCTGTTGGTGTAGTTTGAAATCTAGCACACAAACACATACTAAACAAAATATCAGGTCTTGATGCAGTCAAGTACAATAAAGAACTTATGAGGCTCCTATAAAGTTTCTCACTTACCTTCTGTCCATTTGAGTTAGAGTCTAACCTTGTTGAAGTACTCATAGGTGTTGTAACCTTTTTGCAGCCATCATATCCAAACTTCTTCAATATTTGTTTTGTGTATTTTTCTTGATGAACAAAGATTCCTTCTTTTGTTTGTTTTATTTGAAGCTCCAAAAAGAATGTCAATTCTCCCGTCATTGACATTTCAAATTCTGCCTGCATGGTCTCAGCAAATTCTTGACACAACAATTCTTTAGTAGATCCAAAGATAATATCATCTACATATATTTGCACAACCAAGATATCATTATCAAAAGTTCTCAAGAATAAAGTGGTGTCAACTTTTTGATAGGAATCAAAATCCGACAAGATTTATCATTAGGGCAAGAACTAAAGGATTTCAATTCTTGGCGATGAGGACCCATTTTGAGCAAATCGACCCTAGAATTATTCGTTTACTAACCTCTTTTATCTTATTCATGTATTTTATATTCCAACAGGAATACTTATCATGCTTTATAGGGAAATGGACAAATTCACTCAAACTCAGCTTGTGGGTTATCCATAGACCGACCTGAACCGGCGATGAGTTTGGCCGATGGATCCTATAGAAGACCGTCATCTTGAAGACCATTTCTTTTATATATTTCTTCTTTTATGAAATATTTTGGTTTAAGGACACTTTTATTTCCTTGTAATTTTCATTTAGGGTTAGCTACCTTAAAAGTGGCAAACTTGTAATTTTTAGCACTTTTTAACCCTAGGAGTAGCAAGTATAAATACTTGCTTAAGAGAGGGTTTGAGCAGCTTATCATTTTGCAGATTAAACACTACATTTCACGTGAGAATTAGGGTTCATACCTTGGTTCCAAACTCTTATCAATTTCAATCCCAAGAGTTGAAATTGTGGCGAGTGCAACATCTTGAAATTGTGAGTTATATCAATTTCATTTTGTTGTGATTTCTTTTCTTCTCTAGTGTGTCATATCTAGGGTTGAATTGAGATAGTTCTTGGTCAAAAATACATATTGTTATTCACAAATTCTTGTGTTTATTTGAAGTATTTATCAATTTGATTCGGATCATCATTGAAGATTACACTTGGAATCGTGTTCTTTTCTATTGGAAAGGGATTCTTATAATTAAGGTTTTCTTTGTCATTTGTGGATTATCTTCGTGGATTATATGAGATTAGGGTGTTGATAGAAGATATTATGATTGTGGTATTCTAATTATATCATTGGATATTTGGATTTCATCATTTCTTCATTAGGGTTCATGTGAAAAGTGCCCTTTGTGGATTCAATTTTGCTTAGACTTGAGATTGTTTTTCTTAAGTCTTTTGTTTGTGCTTCTTAGTGGAATTAGGCACATCATCTTTTTGGTATCAGAGCTTGTGGTGGTGAGAAGGGATTATGTGATTTTGAATTTTGGAAATTTAGGGATCATGTTCTTACATCATCAATTCCAAAATTGCGGGTAAATTGAAATTGTTGTTGTAGTTGTTTGAAGTGGAGTGAATTGTCTTGAGTAGGAGTTGAATTTGCTGCATGTTGGAGTGATTTTGAAATACTTGTTGAAGCTTCTATGTTGTGGACTTCACCGTGAAGGAAGAGGAAAGATAGTGCATTTTTTTAGTGCAATTTCGGAAGTGCAATTGTATAGGAAGAGAATTGTGGTTCTTACATTGTTTCAATTCGGAATTGGGGAGAACATTTGCAATTTCCAGATTTGATTAGTGTTTAAGAAGGGAAGTTATTTGATTTCAAAACAAGCATTAAGAGTGAAGGAGTTAAGTGTGTTTGTTTGAATTTGAAAAAAATTTCATCTTACCAAATGTGGAGGGGTTGCAATTAGTGAAGTGGTTTGATTTTCAAATTTAATTTGCTGCCTTCTTATGTGAGTTGCGGATTGGATTTGTATTTGAAGTGAAAAATTTTGCAACGTGATTATCCTTGAAATTGCTTGAGAAAGAGTAATGAATTGAAAAAGTTTTGTGTTGCATGTGACGTGTATGTTGTTGTAAGTTGCGGTTGATAAATTGTGCAGAAGTGGAGAAGTGCACCGTGTGTGTAAAGGTGTTTGTGTGGTGTTGTGTTGTGCAAATTGGAAGTGGAAGTGTATAATTTTCAGAATTGCATTGTGTGGGATAATAGGGAATTTATTTGAAATTCAAACACATCCATTAAGTTGAGGAAGTTATTAAGTGGTATTGATTGTGTTCCATTTGAATTTGAAATTTGATTATTACCATTTGTGGAAAGTGCATTAAGGATGTTTATTTGAATTTGTTGCCGTGTTGTGGAGTTGTGTGGATTAAGGTGCTGCACATCAAGATCAATTGTAGGTGTGAAACTGTAGCAAGAAAGGAAAATTGAAGTAGTAGAATTTGAATTCAAAAACAAACATTAAAGTGTGAAAGTAATTGAACTTATTACTTCAACACTTGTTAGTTGAATTTAATTTCTTAACTACTTGGAAGTATTTATTTGTGTTTCAATTATCTCACTTAACTTTATTTGAAGTACCAATAAACATTTCTTGTATTGGTTAAGCGTGAGCACTATGGGTGTGTAAGGGTGTGTTGTCTTGGTGTGGTGAAGTGTATTGAGGTTGTTGAAATTAGTAAGCAAAAATGTCAAGTGAGTTGTATTTGTCTACTAACATATTGCATCGGGACTTGACTTCCTTTCAAACCATTGATGAGGGACAAAGAGAAAACTTGTTCCATACTTCTTGTAGGGTACAAGGAAACTTGTGCGTAATTATTATTGATGGTGGTAGTTGTACTAATGTTGTAGCTGCATCATTAGTATCGAAGTTGAAAATTGAAACTATCCCACATCCCAAACCCTATACATTAGATTGGTTGAATGATCAGGATGGTCTTTATGTGACCCAAAGGGCTAGGGTACCCTTCAGTATAGGGGACAAGTACTATGATGAGCTTGAATGTGATATTCTTCCTCTTTGTGCATCCCATATATTACTTGGTAGACCATGGTTGTATAACAGGATGGTATTACATTATGGGTATAGAAATACTTATATGTTTAAAAAGGATGGTAAACGTATAGTATTGAACCCTATGTCACCATCAGAGGTCCAGGAGATGCAAAGACAGATAAAACAACCATCACAGAATCTTGAGGATCATAGCCACATGATCAAACCTTCAGAGGACCAAACTGTGCAGACGCAGGTATGCCAACCTTCAAAGGTTCTTGAGGGCTCTAGTGACACAAGCCAACCCTTAGAGCATAAAATTTGTCAGACATTGATGTGCCAACCTTCAGAGGATTTTGTTGATCATAGTCAGACGAGCAGACCACCAGAGAGCTAAACTGTTTAGAGACAGTTATGTTCACCTTCAGAGGTTTTAGAGGGTAATGAGCAGTTGGGCCAACCATTAGTAGACCATGAGGATCAGCATCATATAGATGAGTTAGAAAAAGAGGAAAAAAAATCAATGGAATGGGTTGAGACAAGGGAGACATCAGTAGACAATGAGTCCTTGTTTGCGTTGCAGATGAGATACATCCTAGAAATGGAGGAGAGAAAACAATCACCTACTATGGTATTTCAGATATTGGGATTCTGTAGAGATACTTCTTCAGATGGATTGCTTTTAGAAAATAGAGTCTGTACTGCATTTGATCTGCCAGATTTGAGGACAAATCTTTTTGAGGCTCGAGGAGATGATAGGAATCAAAATCCGACAAGACTTATCATTAGGGCAAGAACTAAAGGATTTTGAATCTTGGCGATGAGGACCCATTTTGAGCAAATCGACCCTGGAATTATTCGTTTACTAACCTCTTTTATCTTATTCATGTATTTTATATTCCAATAGGAATACTTATCATGCTTTACAGGGCAATGGACAAACTCACTCAAACTCAGCTTGTGGGTTATCCATGGACCGACCTGAACCGGCGATGAGTTTAGCCGATGGATCCTATAGAAGACCGGCATCTTGAAGACCATTTCTTTTATATATTTCCTCTTTTATGAACTATTTTGGTTTAGGGACACTTTTATTTCCTTGTAATTTTCATTTAGGGTTAGCCACCTTAAAAGTGGCAAACTTGTAATTTTGAGCACTTTTTAACCCTAGGAGTAGCAAGTATAGGGTTTGAGCAGCTTATCATTTTGCAGATTAAAAACTACATTTCATGTGAGAATTAGGGTTCATACCTTGGTTCCAAACTCTTATCAATTTCAATCCTAAGAGTTGAAATTGTGGCGAGTGCAACATCTTGAAATTGTGAGTTATATCAATTTCATTTTGTTGTGATTTCTTTTCTTCTCTAGTGTGTCATATCTAGGGTTGAATTGAGATAGTTCTTGGTCAGAAATACATATTTTTATTCACGAATTCTTGTGTTTATTTGAAGTATTTATCATTTTGATTCGGATCATCATTGAAGATTACACTTGAAATCGTGTTCTTTTCTATTGGAAAGGGATTCTTATAATTAAGGTTTTCTTTGTCATTTGTGGATTATCTTCGTGGATTATATGAGATTAGGGTGTTGATAGAAGATATTATGATTGTGGTATTCTAATTATATCATTGGATATTTGGATTTCATCATTTCTTCATTAGGGTTTACGTGAAAAGTGCCCTTTGTGGATCCGATTTTGCTTAGACTTGAGATTGTTTTTCTTAAGTCTTTTGATTGTGCTTCTTAGTGGAATTAGGCACATCACTTTTCCTCTATGAAAACCTTTAGAGATAAAAAACATACTCAATCTTTCATACCAAGCTCTTGGAGCTTATTTCAAACCATATAACGCTTTATTTAATTTAAAAACATAATCAAATTTGAAAGGATCTTCAAAACCAGGTGGTTGTTCTACATAAACTTCTTCCTTAATAAAACCATTTAAAAATGCACTTTTTACATCCATTTGAAAAACTTTAAAATCCTTATAAGATGCATATGCAAGCATCAACCGTATTGCTTCTAGTCTAGCAACATGTGCATATGTTTCATCAAAATCTATTCCTTCTTCTTGTGAATAACCTTTAGCTACTAATCTTTCTTTATTTCTTATAATTTTACCGTCTTCATCTAATTTATCTTTAAACACCCATTTAGTTCCAATTATATACTTTCCTCTAGGTCTAGGAACTAAGTTCCATACATTGTTGCTTTGAAATTGATTTAATTCTTCTTACATAGAGATAATCCAATTATCATCATTTAAAGCTTCTTCCATATTACTAGGTTCAATTTCAGATAACAATACAAAATGATTTTCAAGATTTTGTAAATTAGCTCTTGTTTTAACTCCAAATTGAACATTACCTATTTTTTTATTAGAAGGATGTGTGGACTTATACCTCCAAGCTCTAGAAGCTTCTTGTTCAGATCTTACAACTTCTGAAATACCTTCTGTGTTTGCCTCTAAAATAGGTTCTAGACGACCAGATCCTTGAGTGTTAACAGCAGGTACTTCTGACTTAGGTTCTGAACCAGCTTCTACTTAGGATTGGAGTCCTTTTCTTCATCAGAATCAACATCCTTTAAATCCTCAATAAATTTAACATTTATTGATTCTTCAATAGTTTTTGATGATTTATTGAAAACACGATAAGCACAACTATTTAGAGAATATCTTAAGAAAATAGCTTCTTCAGATCTTTCATCAAACTTACCAAGGTTGAGAGGATTCTTTTTCACAAAACATTTAGATCCAAAGATATGAAAATATGAAACGTTAGGTTTCTTACCTCAAAACATCTCATAAGCAGTCTTTGATGTCATGGGTTGAATGAAAACTCTATTGATGACATAGCAAGCTGGAGAAATTGCTTTTGCCAAAAAATACTTAGCAATGCCACTTTCATTTAACATAGATCTAGTCATCTCTTGTAAAGTTCTATTCTTGCATTCCACTACTCCATTGTTGAGGAGTGTATAGAGTTAAGAAATTGTGAGATATACCATATTCTTCACAAAAATTTTAAAAACTTGTATTTTGGAATTCTGTTCCATGATCAGTTCGAAGACTAATTATGGAAACTCCCTTTTCATTTTGTATTCGTTTTGCAAATTTTCGAAAAGAATAAAAGGTATCTCTTTTGTGTCTCAAGAATATAACCTAAGTTATCTTGAAAAATCATCAACAATAACAAGTCCATATTTGCTTCCACCCATGCTTAAGACTCTAGTAGGTCCAAAAAGATCAAGATGCAATAATTCAAGTGGTCTCTTAGTTGAGATTACATTTTTACTTTTATGAGAGACAAAAACCATTTTATTTTTTAAGCAAGTATCACATTTTACATCTTGTTTAATATTTATTTTAGGTAATCCTTTAATAATATCCTTTTTAGATAATTTTTCTAAATGATTAAAATTAATGTGTCCTAGTCTTTTATGCCAAGCAAAAACATGATCATTCAAAGAAATTAAACAACAAGCATTATCGATTTCAGCTAGTTTTATGAGATAGATATTTCTTTTCCAAATTCCTTAAAATAATCTTTCATCATTTTCATTAAAAGCATAGCACTTGTCTTGATCAAAAATCGTTTTATATCCTTTATCACATAATTAACTAATACTAAGTAGATTATGTTTTAAGCCTTGCACAAGATATACATTTTCAATGAGAAAAGTACGCATACCAATCATTCTAGTGGCAATTATTTTACCTCTACTATCATCTCTAAACTTTACATATCCTTTTTCTTCCCAAGTTATGCTATTGAACAATGAAGCATCTCCAGTCATATGTCTAGAACATCTACTATCCAAATACCATGTTCCTCTTATTTTAGCTTCATGTTCCTGTACAAATAAAAAGAATTAAGTCCTTTTAGGAACCTAAGCGAGTTTGGGCCCTTTAAAAGATAAGCTCATTTGATTTTCTTAATTTACTTGTTGACTATTGAGCTTATTTCTCTTATAATAGCAAAATTTCTCAATATGACCAAATTTATTACAGAAGAAACATGCATAAGAATTAACACTCCTATACCTATCATTTACCTGTTTCTTGAAATTCTGGTTTGTATAACTTCTGTTATACCTTCTGGTATTGCTTCTGTAGTACCTATTGTGTGGATACCTCTTATCAGAATAACTTCTATAAAAGTTTCTAGTATTTCTTCTTTTAACATTATTTGTATCTGAAATGTACTTTTTGCTGTTGGATTCATCACTTAAGACTTGTTTAGCCTTAAAAAAAATTGTATTTTGATTCGATTTTGAACTTAAACCATGCTCATATCCTAATCCATGTTTTTCATTTGAAACTCTTTGTGAAGAAATTAACATGTTCAATTTCTTGTCACTTTCATCAAATTTCTTAAAGGTAGTTTTCAACGAATTGGATAGATTATCAATCTTTACCTTCATGTCACTTGTTTCTACTTCAAGTAGATGATTTTCTATTCTTAATTTTTCAATACTTACATGCATGGATTCATTTTCGTGTTTCAGGATATCATTTTCATCAGCAAGTAAAGTATTTGTTTATTTTAATGCTTCTTTTTCATTCTTAAGAGCTTTTATTTCATTTTCATACTTACCCAATTTTATATCAGCCTTTTTTAGTGCTTTTAATAACTTACTCATTTCTACTAGCATGTCAGTATCAGTTATATCTTCATTAGATTCAGAGTGTACCTCAGAACTAGCCATTAGACAAAGATTTTCCTCATCCTCTTCTTCTTCTAAATCTTCTGAATTTGTTTCTGTGTCCTCTAAATCACTCCACATTGCTAGCATTGCTCGACTTTTCTTTTTATAATTTTCCATTTTCTTGATCAGTATTGGACGTTCATATTTGATGTGTCCTGGCTTTTTGCATTCATAACATTGAATCTCCCTTTTCTCTTTCTTCTTTTCTTTCTCCTTGTAGGATTTTCTTGCGTCATTATGCTTATATTCAGTACTTTTCTTGAAAACACTAAATTTCTTACCTCTTTGCTTCTTGAGCAGCCTGTTGAGTCTACGTGCTAGAAGACGGATGCCCTCTTCTTTCTCATCGTCGCTATCATCTATTTCAGTTTCGTTTTGCTTTATTTCCTTGACTTTAAATGCAATTCCTTAGGTGTTGTCTTCTCCTCTTTGCGTGCTTTTTATGTGAGACTTAAATGCCATGAGCTTTTCTCTCAATTGACTGAGAGTTAGCTTGTTTAGGTCTTGAGCTTCTTCTATAGAAGTTTTCTTTACATCCCAACATGGTGGCAATATCCTCAGCATTTTCCTCACAAGATCTGGATCTGGAAGTTTCTTTCCATGTGATGCAAGCTTATTTGTAATAGCTGTAAACCTGTTAAAAGCATCTTTGACATCTTCATTAGATTTAAACTTAAATAATTTATACTATTGAATTAAAGCATTTATCTTAGTTTCCTTGATGGTATTAGTCCCTTCATATGTATCGAATAGGATATCCTAAATCTCCTTTGCACTTGCACACGATGATATCAAATAGAACTCTGATGGAGCAATAGTAGTCAGTAACATATTTTTTGCTTTGTTATTCATCTCATTAATCTTCTTCTCGAAATCTGACAAGGTCAAATTTCCATTCAAGGTGATCACATTGTCCCCAAGTGAAATGACCTGCCATGAATCATAATCATTAGCTTTAATATAAGTTTCCATGCGCATCTTCTAATATGAGAAGTTTGAGCCATCGAAGTAAGGAGCTCGATTAATTGCAACATTATTTTCAACCATTTTGGATCACTCAAAATAAGTGAGTCCTGCTCTGATACCAATTGTTGGTCCCAATTAGATTAATCAAGAGGGGGGGTGAATTGATTAATTACTTAAAATTTCAATTTTTGCAAATCATTCAAAGTCTCTTGACTAACAAAATGACGTGAGTAACAAAAATGAAAAACAATAATGTGCAATAAATAAAATGAGTAGAGAAGAATAGAATGCTTAGAGATTTATAGAGGTTCCGCCTCAAGCATCGGTCCTCTCTTCCAGCTCCATGCCGGGGTCCCGGTTATTTTTACCGGTTCTGTTTCATTATATCAATCAAATCGAAAGTATACAAAATAGGCCTCTTCAAGGCGAAGTCTCACTGCTGAGTCTTTCTAGCTTTTTTACTAAGCTAATCACTCAAAATACAGTGATGAAACAATTCTCAATTCCTTATACACGAAAGGAATCACAATAACAATGAGGAATATCAAATTCTCTCTATAAATTGGATCACACGTATATGTAAGAAAACTTTTGCACCTGAAGATGTATAAGCTTTTTAACTTTTCCGTGTGCTTGATTCTAAGAAGAACGTTCTCTCTTTTGTTTATTTCAACTGAACATTCCTTTTATGTAGAGGACGTAATGGTTACTTTGTTAGAGAATGTAACATTCATGGAGTTCCACGTGACAAGCTTGAATTTATTTTTGAAATTTTGTATTTCAAAAATAAGTTGAACTTGTTGAAGAAAATCTACATTCCATGATATTTTTTATGAGGATAAGCTTGGATAAATCAGTTTGACCGAGATCTTCTTTGGATATATTCCTTGGATCAAGTGTATTGAAGATATCCCTCACATTATGGAACCTTATCTTGATATCTCATATATTGTGGAACCATATCTTCATGTAACAACCATATTTCTTATCCTTATCTTTGTAACTGCTGGATCTCCCAAAATATAACACAAATATCTAGATTTAAATCTTGATAAAACCTGTAAATCTTATATGATCTCACTTTATCATAAAATAAAATCTTTGAATAAAATCTTGTAAAAACTTTATGTAAATTAAAAACCCCATGATATAAAATCCAACTTTAGTAAAACACATCAAGTATATTACCCAAATATACTTGACACGTGGAGCTAGGCCTTGAAATTTATCAAAAACCATTGATACAAAAATTAGAACAAAATCTGGAAAAAATTCATGACAGGCATGAAAGGTTCTGAAAGAGCTTCTAAAGCAAACCTGTCAATTGTTCTCCTGTTGTAAAGGTTCTGAAAGTGCTTCTGAAATAAACCTGTCAACTGTTCTCCTGTTGTAAAGGTTCTGAAAGTGCTTCTAAATGGTTTACACGATAACTACGGATACACTACACAACTTCTGAAATACCTTCTGACAGATCAAAAACAGTCTGTATAACACCGTTGAAGGTTCTTAACAAGCTTCTGTCTCTTTGTTCAATTTAGAAAAATTCACTTACTATCTTTTGAAACAACTTCTGACAAGCTCAAACATACATTACACATTATTCCTCTTTTGTTAACATCAAAACTAAATTAGAGAACTTAACAAAAACAATACTAAACAAACTTGAATGCTACGTGAATTCAACAAAAACAGCAAGAACCAATCCGAAATCCCCTTTCCCAACAAAATGATCCACAGTTCAAATGAAGCAAAATTGATGGTTAGAACTAATGTCAAAACCGATCAATCTTATAACATGATAAAATGATTACAATTGAAATCAAAATCTGCCTAAGAACAATCCTAATCAACCCTAGATATAAACTCACCAGTGATGAAAAGGAAACATATAAAAAAGGAATTGATATTACTCACAATTTCTCTTTATTGTAACTCGCCACAATTTCAATTCTTAGTAGTGAAATTGATAAGAGCAATTTGGATTTTAGGAAAACCCTAAACTCACACATAAAGTGTTTTCTATTTCTGAAAATTTTAACTAACTCCTCAAAACCCTACATAAGCAAGTATTTATACTTGCTCCCTTTAGGGTTAAAAAGTCTACAAAATTACAACTATGTCACTTTTAGGGTGGCCGGTCCTAAAAGATAATTACAAGCTAATGAAAGTGTCCCAAAAGAAAGATTACAACATAAATAGTCCAAAGAAATAATTACAAATAAAAATAGTCTTCATCATGCTAGCTCTTCCATAGGATTCGTCGGCCTAGCTCATCGCTGGTTTAGTTCGGTCCATGGATAACCCACAAGCTGAGTCTTACTGAGTTTATCCATCGCCCTGTAAAGCATGATAAGTGTACCTGTTGGAATATACAATACATGAATAAAAGAGAAGAGGTTAGTAAACAAATAATTCCAAGGTCGACATGCTCAAAATGTGCCCTTATCGCCATGATTTGAAATCCTTTAGCTCTTGCCCTAATGATAGGCCTTGACGGATTTTGATTCCTATCATCTCTTCTGGCCTAAAAAAGATTTGTCCTCAAATCTGAAAAATCAAATGCAGTGGAGACTATGTTTCCTCCTAGCAAGCTCCCTGAAGAAGTAACACTACAGAATCCTAATATTTGAAATACCATAGGAGGTGATTGTTTTCTCTCCTCCATTTCTAGGATATATCTCATCTGCAACACAAATAATGACCCATTATCTACTGAGGTCTCCCTTGTCTCAACCCATTCCACTAATATTATTTCCTCCCTTTCTAACTCATTTGTATGTCGCTGACTCTCATGGCCCTCTAATGGTTGGCTCAACCGCTCATGGCCCTCTAAAACCTCTAAAGGTGGATACAAATGTCTCTGAACAGTCTGACCCTCTAGTGATTTGCTCATATCACTCTCACCCTCAAGATCCTCTGGTGGTTGGTACATTTGTGTCTAACAAATGTTGTCCTCTGTATGTTGGCTCATGTAACTAGGAGCTCTAGGAACCTCTAAAGGTTGGCATGTTTGCTTCTGCATGATGTGGCCTTCTAAAGGTTAGTTTATGTGGTTGTGACTATCAAGAATCTCTGATGGTCTATGGATTTGTTGTTAAACCTTTTAGACCTCTAAAGGCAACATCGGATTTAAAATAATACGTTTTCCCTCCTTCTGGAATACATAAGTATTCCTTAAGCTATCATGTAAGACCCTCATATCATATAACCAAGGCCTGCCAAGCAATATATGGGATGTACTCATAGGTAGAATATCACACTCGATTTCATCACAGTATTTATCCCATACACTAAAAGGTACCTTAGCTCTTTAGGTCACATGCAAACTCTCCTGATCACTAAGCCAATGCAATTTATACCGTTTAGTATGTGAAGTAGCGGCAAGTTTTAGTTTCGATACTAACGATGCTGCTACCACATTGGTACAACTACCACCATCAACTATAAGGACACATAAATTCCCTTATACCTTATAAAAAGTATGGAACAAATTTTCCCTTTGTTCATCATCCTTAGTAGTAACAGTAGTCAATGTTCGGTGCAATACATTAGTATAATGAAACATTTCACTACACATGATTGTGTTCAAACCTAACAACACAATAACTATCCTTACACTTCCACTATTTAAGTACACAGCCAAGCCATAAATGAAGTACACTCAACTACTTTCAAGTAGATAGAATTAAATTCAACTACAAGTGTTTAAGTAATTAGTTCAATTACTTTCACACTTTAATGACTTGTTTAAATTTCAAATTCTACTACTCAACTTTCCTTTTTCTTACCTTGACTTCTCACCATATAAATACACAATTGGCAGCAATAAAACACATACACAACACACAATTCACTGCCACACAACTTCCCTTCTACTCACGATTCCACTATGTTCACGCTACCAACATCAAGTATCTATACAACAACACACATAACAATCAATGCCAATTACACACACTCTTCACTAAATTTACAAAACACAACTCTAAACTCACACTACTGCAAGCCGCGATGCACTTTCCCCACTTCCACACAAACATAAAACTGCAACTTTAATACAAAAAGGCAGCTTAACTTTCATACTCAAAAGGAGTTCAATAAGTGCAAGGTTCTACAAATGATAATGAGCTATTTCAAATTCAAATGACACACAATTAAATAATCACTTAATGTATGTTTTGAACTTTCAAATTGCTTCTTAAATCACACTTCAATTATGAAATTCAAATATGAAAATTACAATTTGTTACTCCTCACTTTCGAAAATACACTACACAATTCACACTTCTTCAATTTATCATAATGGATCAACACTCTTACTCCTCACGTCCACTTTAAGATCACTTATCACCACTTCACACATACAACAATTCACACCTTCACTCACACTTACACACACAACAAGTCACACCGCCACTCACACTTACACATACACAACAAGTCACACCGCCACTCACACTAAACACATACACGATACACTCCTCAAGCAATAATACAATACTTCAAATGTATCATTTCCTTGCCTTAACACACACAACACTTCTTGTTGAATTCCCTTTACACCAAAAACCTCACAACAAAGGCAACAACAACAATTCAAATAATTCCACTAAATGTAACCTTCTCTATAAAAGGTAAAACAATTCAAATTCAAATAACAATCCTTAATGCTACTCAATAACTACTTCAAATTAATGGATATTTGAATTTCAAATGCTTTTTTTTCCTATTCTTTACTTAACTTCAAATCTGGAATTTAAGTCTGAAATCACAAATGTTACTCCTCCAATTTTCGAAAATGCACTCAATACCAATCCATTTCAACAATTGAACACTACTCTTTTAGACTTCAAATTTCAACTTCCTCTAATGATCACAAGGATCACTTCCCCTTAATCAATCATGGACAACTCAAGGAGACAAGGAATATTACAAGTACTCCACGTCTACAACAATAAGGAACAATTATATCACTTCAATCGACACAATCAAATAACTTAAGTTCCCTTCAACAATTTGGATCAAGGTGCTAAACTAAAGAACCCTAATTTCTAAATTCAATTTGCAACCATTCCCTTCTCACAACCTCAAGCTCTGATACCAAATTATGATGTGCTTAAAATCAAGATTAAGCACATGCAAATGAACCAATCAATCCACTCCTAAATGATAAGATCACAACCAATTTAAATTAGATCAAAATGCTAGAATTTGCGTGATTCCTATTGGAGTGCAAGTAGATCCGAATGCTATAACTTACAAATTAATAATCCACAATGATTAAATTCTTCGAAACAACACTAAACAAACTTGAATGCCACGTGAATTCAACAAAAACAACAAGAACCAATCCGAGATCCCCTTTCCCAATAAAATGATCCACGGTTCAAATGAAGCAAAATTGATGATTAGAACTAATGTCAAAACCGATCAATCTTATAACATGATAAAATGATTACAATTGAAATCACAATCTACCCAAGAACAATCCTAATCAACCCTAGATAACTCACTAGTGATGAAAAGGAAAAAATGAATTGATATTACTCACAATTTCTCTTTGTTGTACCTTGCCATAATTTCAATTCTCGGTATTGAAATTGATAAGAGCAATTTGGATTTTAGGAAAACCCTAACCTCACACATGAAGTGTTTTCTATTTCTGAAAATTTTGGCTAACCCCTCAAAACCCTACATAAGCAAGTATTTATACTTGCTCCCTTTAGGGTTAAAAAGTCTACAAAATTACAACTATGTCACTTTTAGGGTGGTCGGTCCTAAAAGACAATTATAAGCAAATGAAAGTGTCCCAAAAGAAAGGTTACAACATAAATAGTCTAAAGAAATAATTACAAATAAAAATAGTCTTCATCATGCTAGCTCTTCCATAAGATTCGTCGGCCTAACTCATCGCCGATTTAGGTCGTTCTATGGATAACCCACAAGCTGAGTCTTAGTGAGTTTGTCCATCGCCCTGTAAAGCATGATAAGTGTGTCTATTGGAATATACAATACATGAATAAAAGAAAAGAGGTTCGTAAACAAATAATTCCAAGGTCGATGTGCTCAAAATGGGCTCCTCATCGCCAAGATTTGAAATCCTTTGGCTCTTGCCCTAATGAGAGGTCATGACAGATTTTGATTCCTATCAAGATGATAAGAATCAAATTCCCACAGGACCTATCACTAGGGCCTGAGCTAAGGGCTTACACAACTTAGTTTTGAGAATACTTCATGAGCAACCTAATATTGAGGAAGCTAACTTGATTTCTTCATTCTTATCACATAATTGTTATGCCTTCCAACAAGTTCATTTATCAGTCCTACAGAGTGCCAAATCACCTGCACTTTTGAGTGAGTTGAGAACCTCACCAAGACTCATATCAAAAGACTTTGAAGACCTAGCATCTTGAAGACTAATTTTTATATATTTGTTATTTACTTGAACTGTTTATGTTGTAAGCTTTTGGAACACTTTTTATTTAGTTGTAATTAAGTTTTAGGATTAACTACCTTAAAACTAGCATAGTTGTAATTTTGTAGTCTTTTTAACCCTGAAGGGAGCAAGCATAAACACTTGCTTAAGTAGGGCTTTGAGGGTGTTAGCCAAATTTTCAAACGAGAACAAACACTTTACATGTGAAGGTTAGGGTTTTCCTAATTTAAATTGCTCTTATTAATTTCAAATCCCAATTTGAGGTTGTGACGAGTGGCTCCAAGGCTAATTTGTGAGTAATATCAAATTTCTCTTGTTGCAATTTCCTTTCTTCACTAGAGAGTTGTATCTAGGGTTAATTTAGAAGTGTTATTGATTGAATTTTGATTGCATTTGTAATCAAATTCTTGTTGCTTTAATTGATTGGTTTTAGCCTTTAAGTTTTAACCTTCAATTTAGCTTCATTTTGAACTGTAGATCACTTTGTTAGGAAAGTGGATCACAGAATTGGTTCTTGCTATTTTTGCGTGTAATTCATGTGGATTTATTTGTGATCATTGCTGTTTGGGAAGAATTTGTCATTGCGGAATTGTTACTTGCAATTTAGAGCGTTTGGATTTCATTGCATTCCGTTAAGGTTCATGCTAAACCTAGTAGTGTTGAGCCGAGATTGAACAAGTGTCTTGAGGTTTATAACTTGCTCCAATTGCATGTGCTTAACCTTTAATTTAGGCACATCATCTTTGGCATCAAAGCTGAACATACTTAGCTCATTTCAATATTGATTACGTGGTGTTGAGGAATTGGTTATAGACATTGAGTTTTGATGCCATTATTCATGTGATTGGAAACTAGTTTGATTGGCATTGTCTAATTGTGCTTAATCATGGCTTTAGGCACATTAAGGCATTACACTCCTATTCAAAAGTTTTGTCAAAATCTAGTAACACTAACACTGAAGCACTAGTTAGCCTTGCTTTCACTTTCTCAAAACTCTTCTAAGCCCGATCTCCCCAAACAAAGGGAGCATTCTTTTTCGTCAATTCAGTCAATAGACTGACAATGCTACTAAAGTTCCTAAAAAAATGCCTATAGAAGGATGCTAACCTATGGAAACTCCTCACCTCAACTGCTGATTGAGGTGTCGGCCAATCCATGACATCTCTTACTTTTTCTTCATTTACCTTTACACCAAAACCAGTCACAACAAAGCCAAGAAATGTTACCTCAAATTGACAGGAAATGCACTTGTTGAGATTTCCGTGCAACTGCTATTTCATCAAGACTTAGAAGACTACTTGCAAATGATCAACATAGCTTTCCATGTTTCTGCTGTAAATCAAAATGTCATCAAAATAAACAACAACAAATTTTCCCAGAAATTCTTTCATGACATGATTCATCAGCCTCATAAAAGTACTAAGGGTGTTGGTTAACCCAAACGGCATGATCATCCACTCATACAAGCCATGTCGTGTTTTAAAAGAGGTCTTCCACTCATCTCCACCCCTCATATGAATTTGGTGATATCCACTTTTAAGATCCACTTTAGAGAATACCTATGTACCATTCAGCTCATCTAATATATCATTAAGTCTAGGAATAGCATACTTATATTTGATGAGAATTTTGTTGATGGCTCTACTATCAATGCACATCCTCTATGTGTCATCCTTCTTAGGAATAGGAAATATAAGAATAGCATAAGGACTAGTACTCTCTTTGACAAAACCCCTTTCTATCAATTCATTCACTTGTTGCTTTAATTCTTTAGCTTCTTCAAGATTCATGCAATATGTAGGTCGATTTGGCAGGACTAACCCCAGGTTGAAAATCGAAGGCATGTTCAATGCTCCTCATGGGTGGTAATCCCTTAGGTAACTCATCTGGAATATATCCGTGTACTCATCTAGTACCAGGTTCACAACTGGGGTTAACAGTTCTTGTCCATCCACTTCTAGCACATATCTCATCTATAACATATATACTGGTTTCTCTTCCTGTATTGCCTCCTCCAGTTCATGCTGTCCCACTAACAAGGTCTTCTTTTTAACAGTATTATTAATTTGTCTCCATTCCTCTTATACTTCAGTAGGTGACATGTTGTTCAATACAATGCATTTACCCTCCTTTTGGAATGCATAGGTGTTCTTAAACCCATCATGTAACACCTTCCTATCATATAACCAAGGTTTGCCAAGTAGTATGTGTGATGCACACATGCGAAAAATATCACAAACAATCTCATCATGGTACTTCTCCCCTATGTTGAATGGAACCTTAGCCCTCTAAGTGACATGTATACTACCTTGTTCACTCAACCAGTCAATTTATAAGGCTTTAGATGCAGGGTAGTGACTAGTTTTAATTTATTCACTAGTGAAGCAACCATTACATTGTTACAACTACCACTATCAATGATAAGAGCACAAAGGTTACCTTAGACCTTACATGAAATATGAAATAGGTTCTTCCTCTATTCTTCCTCATTAGCAGGAAAGTTAGTCATCACCCCGCACAAGACATTGATGGACAAATACTGATCATTCCCCTTTTCCTCATGTACCTTAGCATCTACATCTTCATAATATTTATCTAATAAAGCTGACAAATCTACGGGCTCATGTATCTCTTCTTCTTTTGATGTGAACCCCACCAACCCGTAACAAAACCCGACACTTGATTTGCTAACCCCACAACCTATAGATCTCTCAAGAATGATGGACACCATGACCCTTTTTCTATAAATGAGACAAAAACCTTAGTATATGTGATAACGTTACAATCAATTATGGAGCGATCGATTGATAAGTTTTTTTATGAATGCCATAGATTCAAAATCCAATAAGTTCAATTAGTTCTTTAAAAAACCAAAGAGAAATCACTCTCAATTGATGAATATAATTTGCTAAAAGATTTATACAAATAAATGTATGACGACTATTTATATTCTCACAACAAAAGCACACAAAAAAGTATAAAAAAAACCTTAATTGCGACTAAGGAAAACATTATAAGTCGATGGCCTAAATTTTTCTAAAGTCGACCTAAAATTCTACCTTAGTGATGTGCTCAAAACCAAGCCCAAGCACATGCAAATGAATCAAAGAAACAATCTCAACTCAAGCATATGAATCGATTCAATTAGATTAGGAAATTGCGTGAACCCTAAAGGAAATTTGTTGAAATCCAAAGGTTCAAAGATGCAATCAACAATCCAACAAGGATAAACTTCACCAATTAACAATAAAAACAAGTGAAATCCACGTGAATTACACCAAGATGACAAGTTTCAATTCCGTGATTCTCCTCTTTCCATAATGAAAATTCACGTCAACAATGATTCAATAAAATTGATGATGATAACTAATGCTAAAAACCTTTCAATCTTATAACATGATAATTGATCTCAATTGCAATAAAAAATCTGACCAAGAACATCCAAATCACCCCTAGATATGACTCACTAGTGATGAAAAGGAAACACAACAAAGAAGTAATTGATATTACTCACAATTGCCCTTTGTTGCACTTGCTACAATTTCAACTCTTGGAAATTGAAATTGATAAGAGAAATTGGATCTAGGGAAACCCTAAGCCCTCTCACGAAAATGTGAAGATAATTCTGAAAATTTTTGGCCTCCTTAAACCCTACATTAAGTAAGTATTTATACTTGCTCCCTTTAGGGTTAGAAAATGCACAAAATTACAACTATGCAAATTTTAGGGTGGCCGGCCCTAAATGAAAATTACAATCAAAATGAAATTGTCCCAAAAGTAAATACAACATAAAATAGTCCAAATAACAATTAAAAAATAAAAGAAAATAGTCATCATCATGCGAGCTCTTCCATAGGATTCGTCAGCCCAACCCATTGCTGGTTCAAGTCGGTCTATGGATAACCCACAAGCTAAGTCTGATTAAGTTTGTCTATCGCCCTATAAAATATGATAAGTGTGCCTGTTGGAATATATAATACATGAATAAGATAAAAGAGGTTAGTAAACGAATAATTTCAGGGTCAATTTGCTCAAAATGGACCCTCATCGCCAAGATTCAAAATCCTTTAGTTCTTGCCCTAATGATAGGTCTTATCGAATTTTGATTCCCATCATCTCCTCGAGCCTTAAAAAGATTTGTCCTCAAATCTGGTAGATCAAATGCAATAGAGACTTTGTTTTCTGCTAGCAATCCATCTGAAGAAGTATCTTTACAGAATCCCAATATCTGAAATACTACAGGTGGTGGTTGTTTTCTCTCCTCCATTTCTAAGATGTATCTCATCTGCAACATAAATAATGCTCCATTATCCACTAAAGTCGCCCCTGTATTAACCTGTTCCACTGAAACCGTTTTCTCCTTTTCTAACTCATCTGTGTGTCGCTAATCCTCATGGTCTTCTAATGGTTGGCCCAATTGCTCATTACCCTCTGAAACCTTTGAATGTGAACACAACTATCTCTAAATAGTCTGGCTCTCTGATGATAGACTCATCTGACTCTGACCCTCAGAATCCTCCAATGGTTTACTCAACTGCTCATGAGCCTCTAGTATCTCTAAAGGTGAGCATAACTGACCCTGAACAGTTTGGTCCTCTAGTCGTCTGCTCATCTGACTATGATCATCAGGATCCTCTAAAGGTTAGCACATCTGTGTTTGACAAATTTTGTGCTCTAAAGGTTGGTTCAACTGCTCATGGCCTACTAACGGTCTACTGATTTGTTGCTGAACCCTTTGAACCTCTGAAGGCGACATCGGATTCAAAATAATTCGTTTTCCCTCCTTTTGGAATACATAAGTATTCCTGAAGCCATCATGTAAGACCCTCCTATCATATAACCAAGGCCTACCAAGCAATATATAGGATGTACACATAGGCAAAATATCACACTCAATCTCATCAAAGTATTTATCCCCCACAGTGAATGGTACCCTAGCTCTTTGGGTCACATGCCAACTCCCTTGATCACTAAGCCAATGCAATGTATACGGTTCAAGATATGGAGTAGTAGCAAGTTTTAGTTTCGATACTAACGATGTTGCTACTACATTGGTACAACTACCACCATCAACTATAAGGACACATAAATTTCCTTGTACCCTATAAGAAGTATGGAACAAATTTTCCCTTTGTTCCTCATCTTTAGTAGTAACTATAGTCAATGTCCAGTGCAATAAATTAGTATAATGAAACATCTCACTAGACATGATTGTGTTCAAACCCAGCAACACAATAATTATCCTCACACTTCCAAGGTTCAAGTACACAACCAAGCCACAAATGAAGTACACTCAACTACTTTTAAGTAGATAGAATTAAATTCAACTACAAGTGTTTAAGTAACTAGTTCAATTACTTTCACACTTTAATGACTTGTTTGAATTTCAAATTCTACTACTCACTTTCCTTTTTCTTGCCTTGGTTTCTCACCACTTAAATACATAATTGGTAGCAATTAAATACATATACAATACTCAATTCACCACCACACAACTCCCCTTATAGTCACGGTCCCAATATGTTCACGCCACTAGTAACAATTATCTTTACAACACAAATAACAATCAACGCCAAATATATACACCCTTTACTAAGTTTACAAAAACACAACACTACACATACTCCTCTTCAAGCTATAGTGCACTTTCCCCACTTCCACACAAATATCAAACTGCAACTTCAACAACAAAGGCAACTCAAATTTCAAATTCAAAATGAGTTCAATAATTGCAATATTCCACAAATGGTAAGAGGCTTTTTCAAATTCAAAAGATACACAATTAACTATGACTTAATGTCTATTTGAGATTTCAAATTGACCTCTTAATGTACACTTTCAATTCCGATTTCAAATCTGAAAAATAATAATTGTGATTCCTCCAATTTCCGAAAATGCACACTCTACACAATTCTACTTCACAATTGAAACACCACTCTTCCCCTTCACGGTTTGCTATCCATGCACTACACTCTCACACATTAGCCTTAATGTGCAGCACCTTACTCCACACAACTTCCACAAATTAACAAATGGCAATTCCCTCACTCAACATACAAACATAACGCTAACAATTCAATACTCCTTTTTACACCACAATTCATACACATACAACTACGGTGCAACAACCTCCACAAATTTTTTTTTTTTTTTTTTTTGCAATCACAACTCTACACAAACTCCATGATTCACACTCCCAAACATACAAGTTTCACCACCACAAACACTAAAGCAAACCACAACTTATACACCAAAATCGCAACAATTCACTAATTGCAACCCTTCCACAATTGGTAAGAAGTAATTTTCAAATTCAAACAAACACGCATTAACTCCTTCACTCTTAATGCTTGTTTTGAAATCAAATAACTTCCATTCTTCTACACTACTCAAATCTGGAAATTGCAAATGCTCTTGATGGGTGTCGAATCCAACAAAAATAAAAACCTACTCCTAGACAATTATATGATTTGCGTATAGTAGTGAGTAGGGTCGTATCCACAGGGATTGGTTAAATATATTTCTATTCAAGGAGAATAAAGAGGAAAAGAAAAATGGGGGGTTTTGTTTGTGAATCAAAATAATATTGAAACAAGATAATAAAATCGAATATTGATAAAAGCCTAGCCAAAGGAATCAAGATAGTTTAATTCGAGGAATTGATCATCGATGCAAATGTTTTCTATTCTTATTTCTAGATAAACTGGTTATGGTTATTAACAAGATCTAATAACCTATCTCTCCTTACTTCCTCCATAATCAAAACAAGCTCTTTGATTATTTCTCTTATCGATTAGACAACCCTAAACAAGCTCTTAGGATTTAATCTATCAATAGCATTAAAAACAAGAGAGACCACCAATTCATGCCAGTAGATTATAAGATAACCTATTTAAACAAGATCATACATCTCCATAACATGAATTCGATCATCTATTTTATAATCAAACATGTTATTGTGTCACCGAGACTAGAACTATCAAACAATTACGGATTTGACGTGCTAGTTGACAATATATTAACTTGCTAATTGAGTAGAAGAGCTCTAATTCATACCAATCAACAAAGATAATATTGACAAAACTTCCATAAGATATATAAATATCTAAAAACAAAGAATAGATTAAAGACAACTCAGTTAGATCTCACAATTCGTGAAGAATTAAACTTCAATGATCCTTTGGCTAGAAAATCTGCTTAGCTACACATGTTCATCATCAAAACGAAAATTAAAAGTAAAAACATAATAAGCCCCTGTTCCCGGTTTCCTTGCTTTGCCTCCTTCATTCCTTCTTGTCTCCAAGATGATCCAAGATGATCAAAACTCCTCTAGGGTTAGTTCTATTTATATTGTTAAGGGAATGGCAGAGGATCTTTAGCTAGTAAGATACGAAAATATCTTTCCTTTTTGATGTAAATCTCGAGAAGTGAATAATCGTCCGCCTGGCACGCCCAACAACACGGCAAGATTTCAAGCCGTGTCTTCCTCTGTGGATAATCTACAATTCTTCATCCGTATCCAGTGTGTGCCACGTCTTCCACCACGGCCAGATCTCAACCCATGCCTGCCTCTGGTCGATGTTCCACAATTTCTCATCCTTGTTTAATATATGGCAAGGCTTCCATCACAACTTCCACCACGGCCTCCACCACAGCTTCCACCACGGCAAGATCACAAGTCGTGTCTCTCTCTATTGATAGTCCACATTTCCTCCTTCTTGTGCAGTGTATAGCACGGCTTGCCCCACGGTCGGATCACGAACCGTGCCTCCTTCTGTTGATCCTTCTAAACAGATACACGGCCATGTACTTCAACCGTGTATTTTCCTGTTGATTCAAAACCAAGTACACGGCCGTGTACATCAGCTACACGCCCTTGTACTTTCCTCCGACGGTGAAAATCCTTGCCTTTGATCCAAATTGTAGATGACTTCTCTAATTTACTTGAATTAGCACTCTTGACTCCATTTAACCTGATTTATCACCATAATAAAATTAAGTACCATTTCCTTATGATTTCTATAAAATCAATAATAAATTAACACAATTCATACTGTAAAGAGTGAGTATAAAATGGCTCTATCAAATTCCCCACACTTAAACCCTTGCTTGTCCTCAAGCAATTGAATCAAATCAATTGAGAAATCCATCATCGATTATATGAACTTTCTTTTCATCATTCCAAGCATCTATTCATTTGTAATTCATGACTTGTAATTTGAATGTCTACTACTTCAACCAAACTGGTTTCATGTGATCAAATTACCAAGGACAAAATTTAATAGCTAATCTAAACAAAACAAACTTTAATCCTCATGTTTAGCAAAAGAATTTTTATTCCAAAAGTAAATACTTAATCCACTAAGGAAAAACACCCAATTAAACTTTATTGGATATTAGCAAGTATATAATCCTTGCAACATAAAGTAAAAGCATATAGTATCAACTCTTTCCATAGATTTTCTCCCTTTTTATTATAAGTCTTGTTTCATTCAATGAATGTTTACATTCATTGTTCTTTTGATTTTATCAAGCATCTATTTTGACAGGTTTTTGCCCGCTTCTTTTCATGAACTTTCGCCTTTTTCGCCCTTATCGTTTAGTGAGTTCATTGAGTCGGCACATCCCGAGCTCGTCACTCAAGTGACCGGGTTTTGAGATACTCCGACGGACTCTTCCTCACTCTAACATTCAAGTTTGAATACTCTTAACTCAATTACTTGAATTATTGGAGTAATGGCTATGCTTGATTTTTTTTTTTAATTGTTTTCACAATAACTTCAAAGAGTATACAGTTGCTAATATAACCTAGAAGTAAACTTGTTTATTTTTCACTTAGGGACTCGACTTACTCTTAGACTTCCAATTCTAAAGCTAAATACAAGGTAAATTTGTTTCTTAAAGATTTCACTACTTAATTTTAACCAAGTATTCTAATCACAGCTGTAGGTGAGTAAAGCATTTGAACAAGTCAATTTCGCATTTTGTAGATGCTTATTACAACATTTAGTACAATCTCTAGATTTCATGATAATTTTGAAAAATTTTGGCTTAAAATTGCTTAAGGACAAACATTCAGAGTATAAGTTAGTTCTCTATTCTCTATATTTTATTATCCTCTCCCCCACACTTAGATTGGGCAGTGTCCTCACTATTCCTAATTCAGTACAATTAAAGAGGAATTAACAATACAAGGAACATTAGAGGATAAGAGAAAGGGAATATTGGTACTTCCCTGGTATTGGAGTTCTCCCCTTAAGCACAAGAGAGTGTCATCTGATGATATGTATCCTTACTGTAGTTGATCCAAAAGAAAGAATCAAAACAAAACTAAAATTGATTTTTTTTTTTTTTTTGACATGGGTTACCTCCCATGAAGCGCCTTTCTTTAACGTCTTTGGCTAGACGTTCCTGTAATTAATCACTATACTCGGGGTAAGTTAAACTGGTTTCGTCAACATTACATACGGGAAATCCTTCATAAAAAGGTTTCAAGTGATAACCATTGACTTTGAAGTTCTTACCAGTTTCAAGACTTACGATCTCAGCTGCACCAAGTGAAAATATGTTAGTGATAACAAAAGGACCAATCCATCATGATCATAGTTTTCCAGAAAACAACTTCAATCAAGAATGATAAAGTAATACTTTTTGACCTATAGAAAAATTCTTTCGGGAAATCATTTCATCATGAAAATCCTTTGTTTTTTCCTTGTAGATTTTAGTACTCTCATAAGCTTCTCTTCGAATTTCCTCAAGTTCTTGTAATTGAAGTTTTCTGTGCTCACCAGCCTCGTCATTTGCATGTTACATTGTTTTACAGCCCAATACACCCTATGTTCTAACTCCACAGGGAGATGACACGGTTTGCCAAATATCAAACGGTAAGGAGACATACCTATAGGGGTCTTGTAAGCCGTCCGGTAAGCCCATAATGCATCTTCAAGTCTTGTGCTCCAATCCTTCCTACTTGGATTGACGATTTTTTTCAGAATAGACTTGATTTCTCGATTTGAAACTTTTGCCAATCCATTGGTTTGAGGGTAGTATGCGGTGGAAGTGCGATGAGTGACCCTGTATTTTTTTAGTAGAGTTTCCACTATTCTATTACAAAAGTGTGTGCCACGATCACTGATAAGAGCCTTTGGTGTCCCAAACCTAGCAAAAATATGAGATTTAACAAAATCCACAACAAATTTGGCATCATTAGTTCGGGTCGCTTTGGCTTCCACCCATTTTGAAACATAATCCACAGCAAGAAGGATGTAAACATTACCGAAAGAAGGAGGAAAAGGACCCATAAAGTCAATACCTCATATATCAAATATTTCACAAGCAAGAATAGGGGTAAGTGGCATTTGGTCTCTACGTCCTAAGTTACCAATTTTTTGACATCGTTCACAAGACTTATAAAACATAAAAGAATCACGAAACAATGTAGGCCAAAACAAACCACACCCTAATACCTTTTGAGCTGTCCTCTTAGGGCCAAAATGTGCACCACATGCATATGAGTGACAAAATTGCAAGAGAGAAGGAATATCGTCTTGAGAAATACACCTTCTAATGATCTAATCAGCACAATGCTTCCACAAATACAGATCATCCCATACATAGTACTTAGCATCACTTTTAATTTTATCTTTTTGAGCCCTAGACAAATCACTTGGTAGTGTCTTAGTAACCAAATAGTTGACAACATCAGCATACCACGGAATTGTCTTTTGAATATGATGGGAAAAATTCTGGCACTGTCAACCTTTTCTGAACCCAATCTGGATGATTGACCAAATTGCTCATCTCTTATCTTATGTCTTTATTTCTAATAAAGTTTGAGAATAATCTTACAGGTACAATTATATATCTCCATGGGATGCCAAAATGTCCTACAACTTCAGTTGGACACAGGACATTTTTCTGGGTAACAATCAAAGGCCCGCTGCGATTGTTCTCTATTCTGAGGCATTGGATCATGAAGATTTATGTTATTTTGTATCTTGTAAATGTTTATTGAACTATTTTGGTTGTATTTTGGTTTTGGGACACTTTTATTTCCATGTAACTTTCATTTAGGGTTAGCCACCTTAAAAGTGGCAAACTTGTAATTTTGAGCACTTTTTTAACCCTAGAAGTAGCAAGTATAAATACTTGCTTAAGAGAGGGTTTAGGGAGATTATTTTTGCAGAATATACACCTCTTTTCATGTGTGAATTAAGGTTCATACCTTGGTTCCAACTCTTATCAATTTCAATTCCAAGACTTGAAATTGTGGCGAGTGCAACATCTTGAAATTATGAGTTATATCAATTTCATTTTGTTGTGATTTCTTTTCTTCTCTAGTGTGTTGTATCTAGGG
The DNA here is from genome assembly GCA_037954665.1 of Laguncularia racemosa. NCBI lineage: Eukaryota > Viridiplantae > Streptophyta > Magnoliopsida > Myrtales > Combretaceae > Laguncularia > Laguncularia racemosa. The sequence goes on from JBBMOL010000267.1 coordinate 484,542, forward strand.
TTGATTTGAGATAGTTCTTGGTCAGATTTACATGTTATTATTCATGAATTCTTGTGATTATTTGAAGGAAATTATCAAATTGATTTCATTCATCTTTAAGGTTTTCCTTAAAGACGTGATTTTCACCATTGGGAAATGGATCTTACTTTACGGTTTTCTTTGTCAAATTGAGGCTTCATTTGCGTGGATTATATGAAATTAGAGTGTTGTTAGAAGGCATTTTCTTTGGGGTATTCTGATTATATTATTGGTTGATTGAATTTCATCATTTCAACATTAGGGTTCATTTGAAAAGTGCCATTTTTGGATCCGATTTTGCCTAGACTTGAGATAGTTGATCTTAAGTCTTTTGGATGTGCTTTAAAGTGTTATTAGGCACATCATCTTTTTGGTATCAGAGCTCTTGTTGAGAGAAGGGAATTGGTTGTATTCAATTTCGTGGAAGTGATCAACAATTAGGGTTGATCAAGTGGAAAAAACGCAATTGTGTAGTTGTTGTTGTTGTTGTAGTTTGAGATTGCGAAATTGCTTTGGATTGGGATTTGATTTGCTGATTGTTGGAGTTGATTTGGGAAGGTTATTATATCACTTTGTGGACACTAATTCACGTGGAAGGCAGAAGTACAAAGTGAAGTTACTTTAGCAAATTGTTTTGAAATTGTGAAACTTACCAATTGTTGCCATGTAGTAGCTTGTGGCGTGTGGAGTTATGAAGTTTGTTGTTTGAATTCCCTTGTGTAATTCTGAATTTGTGAAGTTAAATTTTCAGATTACATTAAGTTTGGTTAGTAAGGAATTATTTGAATTCAAATCATATGCAATTAAGTTGTGGGAGTTAATGATTGCTATTTGAATTTGAATTCATTGTTACCAATTGAGGAAGGCTTGCAATAAGTGAAGTTATTTGAAATTCAAATTGTAAGTTGCTGCCTATAGTGGGATTCGGAATTCATTTTGGAAAGCTACTTATTAATCTCTTGTTTCATTATTTGCCGTGGAAGTTGAAGATTACTTGTATTCATTATTCCCTTGGTTGTTGCCGTGGAAGTGTTACATATTAATTATGGTTGTTACTTATGTGTTGCTGTGGAGTAAACTTATGGAAATTAATTTTGCTACACCATGTACTTGTGGCTTGTTGTGGAGGAGAGTAATACACGTGAGTTGCAATTATAAATTGTAACATTAAGTGGATTTGTTGTTTGTCTTTTGTAGTTACTATTGTGTGGAGTTTAAGGAAGTATTGTAGTGGAAGTGTATATCCTTGAATCATATCATTTTGAGGAACAATATACAAGGATCTACAAATATGTCTAATGATAGTGTGAATGGGGAATTGGGTGAAGAAGCCAATAGTTAGGTTGGTGGAGGACATGGTCGTAATGTGGCAGGCAGAAGAACTTTGGAGGAACAACTTCAGCAGCTTACTACTATAGTTGCTACACTAGCAACTAGAGTTGACAGGATGACTTTACCACAACCACCAGTGGTAAACCAACCAGCACCACCTCGAGTAGCTCCACAAAACCCTCATCGAAACAGAGTAGTGGAAGAAAGAGATGACAATTTTGGAGTCAACCTAAATCAGAATAGGGATTTCAGGCCACCTCGGGGTTTAGAATATGTGAAACTATAGATGCCATCCTATGATGGTAAGGGATCAGCAGATGAGTACCTGGACTGGGAGGATAAGGTCGAAGGTCTTTTCGAATGTTATGAGATTAACGACAGTACCAGGGTCCGATTGGCTGCAGTTGAATTTGCAGGGTATGCTGCACTTTGGTGGAAGAATCTGATCATCAATAGGCGTCGGGATGGAGAGGCTGAGGTTCAGACCTGGAGGGATATGAAGAGGTTGTTAAGGAAAAGGTTCATTCCTGAGCACTACAAACAAAAGCTGTTTATGCGACTGCAAACTTTGAGGCAGGGGGGCAAAACAGTGGATGATTATGTGCAGGAATTTGAGACCCTTATGATTAGGTGTGGGTCTGTTGAGCCTCCGGAACAAACTATAGCACGATTTGTCTCAGGTCTAAAATATGAGATAGCGTGTATTGTTGAGCTACAGCGTTACACCACACTTGATGAGGCTATTCAGTTGGCCTTAAAAGTAGAGAGACAGAGGAGGTCCAACTTCTTTAGGGCTCCTAGCAGTAGGCCCAATACTACTAATAGACCCATCTCAGCCGACAGTCGATCAGGGGGAGCAAAGGCGGTTGGTGAGGGAGTCAAGACAGTGGACACTACTACCCCAACCATTATCAGGGAAAACTTACCCACTGGAAAGGGTAAAGAGGTCATGGCACCAGGAACGAGGCAGACTATTCCCGGATCTACTAGTGGGAAAGCACGGCAGATTAAATGTTTTAAATGCATGGGATTTGGGCATATGGCTGCACAGTGTCAAAATAAGAGGGTGATGACTATTATGGAAGACATTGGAGAGGATACTTAGGACGACCATGAACAGATTGAGCCTACAGATCTACCAACAGCATTGCAGGAATATTATGATGATCAGAATGCAAATGCGCCTGAGGAGCATACTAAAGGAAAATATCTATCCCTCAATGTATTACGCAGGATTTTGTCGACATCTCCTAATATCAGTGATATTCAGAGGGAGAACATATTTCATACCTCTTGCAGAATCAGAGGTAACCTTTGTGTACTCATCATCGATAGTGGTAGTTGCACGAATGTTATATCTGCTGCACTAGTAGACAAATTACAACTGTCTACTATACCTCATCCTAGTCCTTATCATTTGCATTGGCTGGATAATAGAGGTAGTATGCATGTTATCCTTAGGGCAAAGGTTCCAGTGAGTGTCGGGCAGAACTATCATGATGAGATCCTTTGTGATATAGTTCCTATGCATGCATTCCATTTTCTGTTCGGTCGGCCCTGGTTGTATGATCGACGGGTGATACATGATGGGTTTGAAAATATCTACATGTTCAGCATGGGCGAGACACGCATAATCCTATTACCAATGACTCCATCTGAGGTCCAGAGTTTTCAGAAAGAGGTCAGGCAGTCGTCCACTACCATGGTTAGTCGGGGAAGCAGAACAACAAAGATCCTAGGGTTCAATTCCACAACTGATCCTCTAGATTTGAGGGCAAATCTTTCAGAAGCCCGAGGAGATGATGGGAAAAATTCTGGCACTGTCAACCTTTTCTGAACCCAATCTGGATGATTGACCAAATTGCTCATCTTTTATCTTACGTCTTTATTTCTAATAAAGTTTGAGAATAATCTTACAGGTACAATTATATATCTCCATGGGATGCCAAAATGTCCTATAACTTCAGTTGGACACAGGACATTTTTCTGGGTAACAATCAAAGGCCCGCTGCGATTGTTCTCTATTCTGAGGCATTGGATCATGAAGATTTATGTTATTTTGTATCTTGTAAATGTTTATTGAACTATTTTGGTTGTATTTTGGTTTTGGGACACTTTTATTTCCATGTAACTTTCATTTAGGGTTAGCCACCTTAAAAGTGGCAAATTGTAATTTTGAGCACTTTTTTAACCCTAAAAGTAGCAAGTATAAATACTTGCTTAAGAGAGGGTTTAGGGAGATTATTTTTGCAGAATATACACCTCTTTTCACATGTGAATTAGGGTTCATACCTTGGTTCCAACTCTTATCAATTTCAATTCCAAGACTTGAAATTGTGGCGAGTGCAACATCTTGAAATTGTGAGTTATATCAATTTCATTTTGTTGTGATTTCTTTTCTTCTCTAGTGTATTGTATCTAGGGTTGATTTGAGATAGTTCTTGGTCAGATTTACATGTTATTATTCACGAATTCTTGTGATTATTTGAAGGAAATTATCAAATTGATTTCATCCATCTTTAAGGTTTTCCTTGAAAACGTGATTTTCACCATTGGGAAAGGGATCTTACTTTACGGTTTTCTTTGTCAAATTGAGGCTTCATTTGCGTGGATTATATGAAATTAGAGTGTTGTTAGAAGGCATTTTCTTTGGGGTATTCTGATTATATTATTGGTTGATTGAATTTCATCATTTCAACATTAAGGTTCATTTGAAAAGTGCCATTTTTGGATCCGATTTTGCCTAGACTTGAGATAGTTGATCTTAAGTCTTTTGGATGTGCTTTAAAGTGTGATTAGGCACATCAGAATAGAAAAGAGATACTCATCTGGAAAATCATCTTGTATTGGTGTTGACCCTTCACTGATAGGTATTCTACTGAGGTGGCCGGCAACTAAGTTTTCAGAGCCTTTCCTATTGCGTATTTCCAGATCAAACTCTTGTAATAAGAGTATCATCGAATAAGTCTTGGTTTCGCCTCCTTCTTCGCGAGCAGGTATTTAAGAGCTACATGATCAGAGTAAACAATTACCTTAGTACCAAGTATATATGATCTGAATTTTTCTAATGCAAAAACAACAGCCAAGAGTTCTTTTTCCGTTGTGGAATAGTTGCATTGAGCATTATCCAATGTTCTGGAAGCGTAATAAATGACATGGGAAGCTCTTCCAACTCTTTGGCCAAGAACGGCTCCAACTGCATAATTTCTCGCATCACACATAATTTCAAAGGGAAGGTTCCAGTCAGGTGGTTGGATGATTGGAGCAAAAGTTAACTTATCCCTCAATGTGTCAAAAGCGTGCTTGCAGGCCTCATCGAACTCAAATGTCACTTCTTTTTGCAGCAATCTACATAGGGGTTGAGTAATCCTGGAAAAATCCTTGATGAAGCGTCGATAGAATCCTGCACTCCCAAGAAAAGAGCGAATTTCCCGTTCACTTACAGGGTAGGGTAAAGATTTAATCAATTGTACCTTAGCTTTATCGACTTCAAGCCCTTTAGAAGATACAATATGACCTAAAATGAGACTCTGTTCAACCATAAAGTGACATTTTTCATAATTCAACACTAGATTCTTATCTATACATCTTTGAAGCACTTTTGTAAGGTTAGTCAAATATGAATCAAAAGAGTTACCATAGATAGTGAAGTCATCCATGAAAACCTCTATGATATTTTCCACATAATATGAAAATATACTAACCATACACCTTTGGAATGTGGCTGGGGCATTGCAGAGCCCAAAAGGCATCCTTCGATACGCAAAAGTACCGAATGGACATGTGAAGGTAGTCTTCTCTTGATCTTTCGGCACCACTGGAATTTGATGAAAACCTGAATAACCATCAAGACAACAATAGTGAGAATGGCCAGCCAAACGTTCATGCGTCTGATCAAGAAAAGGAAGAGGGAAGTGATCTTTTCTAATTGACGCATTTAACTTCCTGTAATCAACACAAACTCTCCATCCATTCTGAACCCGAGTAGGAATTAACTCACCATCAGAGTTTTCAATCACAGTTAAGCTTGTTTTCTTTGGAACAACTTGAATTAGACTTACCCATTTGCTGTCGGAAATTTGATAGATCATACCTGCATCAAGAAGTTTTAAGATCTCTTTCTTAACTACTTCCATCATAGGCAGATTCAAACGACGCTGAACTTCCCTTGAAGGTTTGCAATTATCTTCCATTAAAATCTTGTGCATGCTTGTGGAGGGGCTTAGTCCTTTGATATCGGCTAAGGACCATCCAATGGCTTCTTTATACTCTCTTAACACCCGAATCAACTTTTCTTCTTCTAAAGTACTTAGTTTATTGGAGACTATCACAACAAGAGTCTCATTTTCTCCTAAGAAAATGTACTTTAGATGTTCGGGTAGGGGTTTTAATTCCAGCTTTAGTGCTTGCACAATAGAGGGAAGAAGTATTGTGTTAGAAGGGGGTAAATTAATGTAGGACACATCATACCTGGCAGGTTTTAATGATTCCAACTCCTAAATCATGTCCTGCAAATCAGAGGATATTACAAGCTTCTCCTTAAGAGTTTTCAATGCATTAATAGTAAAACTCATATTAAATACAATTTTCAACTCATCATCGTCTATCAAATCAAATGTAGCCTGTGTTAATGGGTTAATAACATCCACAACGAAAATAGGGGAGATATCACTAGGATATTTCATGGCATCATAAATGTTAAATTTAATCACTTCACCATCAAATTCCATAGTGAGGTTACCGTCATGTACATCAATTTTCGTTCTGGATATCTTAAGAAATGGTCTCCCTAATAATATCATTGAGGAATTACGAGAATCATCATTCTCCATGTCAAGCACATAAAAATCTGCAGGAAAACCAACCCATTAACTTGTACTAAAACATCTTCTAGGACTCCCTCAGGATAAACATTGGACCTATCAGCAAGTTGAACAATAACACCTGTTTCCTTTAAGGGACCAACATTCAAACTTTGATAAACAAACAAAGGCATAACATTGATTGAAGCTCCTAAATCACACATAGCTTTAACGATTCCAAGATTACCTATTTTGCAAGGAATAGTAAACATACCTGGATCCTTACATTTAGGAGGAAGCTTCTTCTGAAGAATAGCTAAAACATTCTCACCCATACTAATCTTTTCATTACCTTTCAGCTTTCTTTTGTTAGTGCACAATTCTTTGAGAAATTTAGCATAACGAGGTACTTGCTTAACATCCAGCAAAGGAATATTTACCTCAACTTTGCGAAAAGTTTCAAGAATCTCCTTTTCTTCAGCTTCATTCTTGGTTTTCGCTAATCTAGAAGGGAAAGGAGGTACTGTTGTCATGACTTTTGGTGGTTCAACGAGGGATCCTTTGGTTTGGTTGTTCTGCCGGTCCGGAGTTGTAGTCTCTTTCTCAGTCTCTTCCTCAAGATTAGTTCGGTGTCCTTTCTCATTTGATCCCTGCAATTTCGTTCTACTTCTCAAGGTAATTGCATTAGCGCTTTGCTTTGGATTTGTGATAGTCTGAGAGGGTAACTTACCTTGAGTTTCTAACCTGTTTATAGAAGAAGCAAGTTGGCTTACCTGATTTCCCAAGTTGTGAATGCTCTCCTTTGTCTCATCCTGAAATTGTTTTGTATTAACGGCAAGTGATTTAACAATTTCCTCAAGAGACATACCTGAAGTGGAAGGAGCTTATGGTACATGGTTTGATGGCTTAGGTTGGAATTGTTGGAAGTTTTGTGGTTTATTGCCATATCTGAAGTTAGGATGATCCCTCAATCCAGGATTATAAGTATTCGAGTAGGGATCATATTTCCTTTGTGGCTGTCTTGGGAATCCTCCTACAGCATTGGCGTGCTTATGATTGTCATCTTTCAATGAGGGACACATGTCGGTAGGATGATTAGGAGCAGCACAAATTCCACAAGCTTTCACCTGCTATGTATTTCCAAGAGCTATCTGCTGTACAAGGGAGGTTAGGTTAGAAATTTGATGTTCAAGGTTAGAAACAATTACCTCATTTACCTTCCTTGAAGATGTATCATGCCTGTACCCAAATTGTTGCGAATTAGCAGCCATAATGGAGATCAATTCCCTAGCTTGACCAGGGGTTTTATTCACTATGGCGCCTCCACTAGCAGCATCCATCATCTTCCTCTCCATCGGAAGCAGGCCTTCATAGAAGTATTGGATGAGAAGTTGTTCAGATATCCCATGTTGTGGACAGCTTGCACAAAGTTGCTTGAACCTCTCCCAATACTCATGAAAAGTCTCGGTATCCCTTTGTTTGATGCCACAAATCTCTCTTCTTATACCAGCGGCTCTAGACGCAGGGAAAAATTTGTCTAAGAAGAGCCTCACCATATATGTCCAAGTGGTTATAGAACCTGGAGGCAAATAAAACAACCAATCTTTAGCTCTAGTACTTAAAGAAAATGGAAAAACACGTAACTTGATTTGATCGTTGGATATTCCTTGCGGCCTCATGCTAGAACACACTATATGAAACTCTTTCAAATGTTTGTGAGGATCTTCATTCTCAAGACCATGAAAGGTGGGTAGCAGATGTATCAACCCAGATTTCAACTCAAACCCAACAGCCAATTCAGGATATTGAATACAAAGTGGTTGTTGATTCACATCTGGTGCAACCAATTCTCTTAATGTTCTTTCAGGATTTGCCATATCGTCTTCTTTTTCAGAATCAATGGATGAATCAGACAAATCCGATGCCAAGTTCAGTCTAGGGGATGAAGATGATACGGTTTCTTTTTACGCAGCCTAGCTTCTCTCCGCTGTCTCTTAAAAGTCTTCTCAATCTCCGGGTTATAAGTGAGTTCACCTGTATGAGAAGAACAAGTCATACAAGAATAGAAATAAATTCGACACCAATCCCCGGCAGCGGCGCCAAAATTTGATGGATGTCGAATCCAACAAAAATAAAAACCTACTCCTAGACAATTATATGATTTGCGTATAGTATTGAGTAGGGTCGTATCCACAGGGATTGGTTAAATATATTTCAATTCAAGGAGAATAAAGAGGAAAAGAAAAATGGGGGGTTTTGTTTGTGAATCAAAATAATATTGAAACAAGATAATAAAATCGAATATTGATAAAAGCCTAGCCAAATGAATCAAGATAGTTTAATTCTAGGAATTGATCATCGATGCAAATGTTTTCTATTCTTATTTCTAGATAAACTGGTTATGGTTATTAACAAGCTCTAATAACCTATCTCTCCTTACTTCCTCGATAATCAAAACAAGCTCTTTGATTATTTCTCTTATCGATTAAACAACCCTAAACAAGCTCTTAGGATTTAATCTATCAATAGCATTAAAAACAAGAGAGACCACCAATTCATGCCAGTAGATTATAAGATAACCTATTTAAACAAGATCATACATCTCCATAACATGAATTCGATCATCTATTTTATAATCAAACATGTTATTGTGTCACCAAGACTAGAACTATCAAACAATTACGGATTTGACGTGCTAGTTGACAATATATTAACTTGCTAATTGAGTAGAAGAGCTCTAATTCATACCAATCAACAAAGATAATATTGACAAAACTTCCAGAAGATATATAAATATCTAAAAACAAAGAATAGATTAAAGACAACTCAGTTAGATCTCACAATTCGTGAAGAATTAAACTTCAATGACCCTTTGGCTAGAAAATCTGCTTAGCTACACATGTTCATCATCAAAACGAAAATTAAAAGTAAAAACATAATAAGCCTCTGTTCCCGGTTTCCTTGCTCTGCCTCCTTCCTTCCTTCTTGTCTCCAAGATGATCAAAACTCCTCTAGGGCTAGTTCTATTTATATTGTTAAGGGAATGGAAAAGGATCTTTAGCTAGCAAGATATGAAAATATCTTTCCTTTTTTATGTAAATCTCGAGAAGTGAATAATCGTCCGCCTGGCACGCCCAACAACACGGCAAGATTTCAAGTCGTGTCTTCCTCTGTGGATAATCTACAATTCTTCATCCGTGTCCAATGTGTGCCACGTCTTCCACCACAGCCAGATCTCAACCCGTGCCTGCCTCTAGTCGATGTTCCACAATTTCTCATCCTTGTTTAATATATGGCACGGCTTCCATCACAGCTTCCACCATGGCCTCCACCACAGCTTCCACCACGGCAAGATCACAAGCCATGTCTCTCTCTATTGATAGTCCACATTTCCTCCTTCTTGTGCAGTGTATAGCACGGCTTGCCCCACGGCCGGATCACGAACCGTGCCTCCTTCTGTTGATCCTTCTAGACAGATATACGGCCGTGTACTTCAACCGTGTATTTTCCTGTTGATTCAAAACCAAGTACACGGCCGTTTACTTCAGCTACACGCCCATATACTTTCCTTCGGCGGTGTAAATCCTTACCTTTGATCCAAATTGTAGATGACTTCTCTAATTTACTTGAATTAGCACTCTTGACTCCATTTAACCTGGTTTATCACCATAATAAAATTAAGTACCATTTCCTTATGATTTCTATAAAATCAATAATAAATTAACACAATTCATATTATAAAGAGTGAGTATAAAATGGCTCTATCAACTCTCCCAAATTCTAAATTCAAACAATGTAAGAATCACAATTCTCTTCCTACACAATTGTATTTCCGAAATTGTATTCACAGGAGCACTATCTTTCCCCTATCTTCTTCAACAAATCACCCACGGCAAAGATGAAGGTAACAAAATTCAATTTTTCTGAAATTCCACTTCGCTCAACTAATCACAATGATCATTTCCCTTTAATCAATCACAGTTACTCAAGAGGGAAAGAGCAATTACAAACACTTCACGTCTACATCAATAAGCAACAATCATAACACCTTAACAAATCAATTACTTCAATTTCCGCTCCTACAATTCATTTCAAAATGGTAAGACAACAACCTTTAATTTCCAAATTTCAATTGACAAATCCCTTCTCACAAACCTTAAGCTCTGATACCAAAAGATGATGTGCTCAAAACCAAGCCCAAACACATGCAAATGAATCAAAGAAACAATCTCAACTCAAGCATATGAACCGGTTCAATTGAATTAGGAAATTGCGTGAACCCTAAAAGAAATTTGTTGAAATCCAAAGGTTCAAAGATGCAATCAACAATCCAATGAGGATAAACTTCACCAATTAATAATAAAAACAAGTGAAACCCACGTGAATTACACCAAGATGGCAAGTTTCAATTTCGTGATTCTCCTCTTTCCATAATGAAAATTCACGTCAACAATGATTCAATAAAATTGATGATGATAACTAATGTTAAAAACCTTTCAATCTTATAACGTGATAATTGATCACAATTGCAATAAAAAATCTAACCAAGAACATCCAAATCAACCCTAGATATGACTCACTAGTGATGAAAAGGAAACACAACAAAGAAGGAATTGATATTACTCACAATTGCCCTTTGTTACACTCGCCACAATTTTAACTCTTGGAAATTGAAATTGATAAGAGAAATTGGATCTAGGGAAACCCTAAGCCCTCTCATGAAAATGTGAAGATAATTCTGAAAATTTTTTGCCTCCTCAAACCCTACTTTAAGGAAGTATTTATACTTGCTCCCTTTAGGGTTAGAAAATGCACAAAATTACAACTATGCCACTTTTAGGGTGGCCGGTCGTAAATGAAAATTACAGTCAAAATGAAAGTGTCCCAAAAGTAAATACAACATAAAATAGTCCAAATAACAATTACAAAATAAAAGAAAATAGTCTTCATCATGCGAGCTCTTCCATAGGATTTGTCAGCCCAACTCATCGTCAGTTCAAGTTGGTCTATGGATAACCCACAAGCTAAGTCTAATTGAGTTTATCCATCGCCCTATAAATATGATAAGTGTGCATGTTGGAATATATAATACATGAATAAGATAAAAGAGGTTAGTAAACGAATAATTTCATGGTCGATTTGCTCAAAATGGGCCCTCATCGTCATGATTCGAAATCCTTTAGTTCTTGCCTTAATGATAGGTCTTGTTGGATTTTGATTCCTATCACTTAGTTGGCACCTAACCTGGTGGCTTAGATTGCATGTTCAACTAGCCTTTATTTATTTTAAGTCGGCTCACTTAGGCCAGCGACTTACAACACCAGCCTATCTCTATTCCTACTTTGGTTCACTTAAGGTTGGTGGCCTTCTTTAGAGCCGGCCACTTAGGCTAGTGGTCTTCAATAATCTTAAAGTTGTCAGCTTTTGATTTTGTCCCCGACTTTCGTTTTCGTGATCCACACTTCGAATAAGCCTATGCTCTTTACTTCCAACTCTTTATCTTGTCTTTGATCATCCTTATACCAATCCTCCTAATGTGATTGATGTGCTCCAATGCCAAAAAGGATGATGTGCCTTACAATTCCAATTCCATACACATCAAAACAAAATGTGTGATCAACAACACTCCTTTGATCCCTATTTCACGTAGAACTAAATGGCAATGATACTAAATGGTGTTGATGAACAATGCAATTGTATAAGAAGCAATGGCTAACAACATAAATGAATTAGAATTCCACTCAAATTGACTTAAATCAAATCTAAAAATTATGAACCCTAATTTACATGAAGAATAACAAGCAACTAACTAAATTGCACCTAGATGTGATGCACTAGAATACAATTTGAAACAACTAGAGAAAGATTAATATTACTCACAATCTCCTTAAGCTAATCTCACCACAATTTCACAAGTGAAATTGATAAGAGAAGTTTGCATACAAGGACCCTTTCCTCATAGCAAAAGTTTATATTTTTCAAGTGTTCAAAAAGCTCCCTTAAAACCCTATTTAGCAAGTATTTATACTTTCTCCAATTAGGGTAAAAATAACACAACAAATTACAAATAAGCCACTTATGTGGCTGGTCTTAAAATCAATAAATTACAAGTACAAATAGTCTTCAAATAGCCGATTCTTCACTTCAATTGAACACATTGTGAACCAGTACCTCTTTGATTTATGTAGGTCCATGAGTAACCCACAAACTGAGCTTTAGTGAATTTATCCAACATCTTGCAAAACCCGATAAATGTACCTACTGGAATACACAACAAATATATAATAGAAAAGATGATACTAAACAAATATTCTTGGGGTCTGATTGTTCAAAGAGGACCCTCATCGCTAAATTTTGTATCCCTTTGGCTCTTGCTCTTGATGGGTGTCGAATCTAACAAAAATAAAACCTACTCCTAGACAATGATATGATTTGCGTATAGTAGTGAGTAGGGTCGTATCCACAGGGATTGGTTAAATATATTTCTATTCAAAGAGAATAAAGAGGAAAAGAAAAATGGGGGGTTTTGTTTGTGAATCAAAATAATATGGAAACAAGATAATAAAATCGAATATTGATAAAAGCCTAGCCAAAGGAATCAAGATAGTTTAATTCTAGGAATTGATCATTGATGCAAATGTTTTCTATTCTTATTTCTAGATAAACTGGTTATGGTTATTAACAAGCTCTAATAACCTATCTCTCCTTACTTCTTCGATAATCAAAACAAGCTCTTTGATTATTTCTCTTATCGATTAGACAACCCTAAAACAAGCTCTTAGGATTTAATCTACCAATAGCATTAAAAACTAGAGAGACCACCAATTCATGCCAGTAGATTATAAGATAACCTATTTAAACAAGATCATACATCTCTATAACATGAATTCGATCATCTATTTTATAACCAAACATGTTATTGTGTCACCGAGACTAGAACTATCAAACAATTACGGATTTGACGTGCTAGTTGACAATATATTAACTTGCTAATTGAGTAGAAGAGCACTAATCCATACCAATCAACAAAGATAATAATGACAAAACGTTCAGAAGATATATGAATATCCAAAAACAAAGAATAGATTAAAGACAAATCAATTAGATCTCACAATTCGTGGAGAATCAAACTTCTATGACCCTTTGGCTAGAAAATCTGCTTAGCTACACATGTTCATCATCAAAACGAAAATTAAAAGTAAAAACATAACAAACCTCAGTTCCCAGTTTCCTTGCTCTGCCTCCTTCCTTCCTTCTTATCTCCAAGATGATCCAAGATTCTTTCTAACCCTCTAGGGTTAGTTCTATTTATATTGTTAAAGGAATGGCAGAGGATCTTTAGCTAGCAAGATACGAAAATATCTTTCCTTTTTGATGTAAATCTCAAGAAGTGAATAATCGTCCGCTTGGCGTGCCCAACACCACGGCCGTGGGTCAAGCCGTGCCTTCCTCTGTGGGTAATCTACAATTCTTCATCCGTGATCAGTGTATGCCACAGCTTATACCACGGCAAGATCTCCAGCCGTGTCATCCTCTAGTTGATGTTCCACAATTTCTCATCCTTGGCAAGTCTTCCATTTCAACTTCCACCACGTCTTCAACACAAGCTTCCACCACGGCCAAATCACGAACCGTGTCTCTCTCTGTTGATAGTCCACATTTCCACCTTCTTGTGCAATGTATAGCATGGTTTTCGCCATGGCCGTATCTCCAACCGTGCCTTCTTCTAGACAGATACACGGTCGTGTACTTCAACTGTGTATTTTCCCGTGGATTCTTCAAGACAGATACACAGTCGTGTACTTCAACCATGTATTTTCCTGTGGCTTCAAAAATAAGTACACAGCCGTGTACTTCAACTACACGCCCATGTACTTTCCTCCGGCGGTGTAAATCCTTGTCTTTAATCCAAGTTGTAGATGACTTCTCTAATTACTTGAATTAGCACCCTTGACTCCATTTAACCTGATTTATCACCATAATGGAATTAAGTACCATTTCCTTATGATTCTATAAAATCTATAATAAATTAACACACTTCATACTATAAAGATTGAGTATAAAATGGCTCTATCAAATTCCCCCACACTTAAACTCTTGCTTGTCCTCTAGCAATTGAATCAAATCAATTGAGAAATCCGTCATAGATTATACGAACTTTCTTTTCATCATTCCAAGCATCTATTCATTTGTAATTCATGACTTGTAATTTTAATGTCTACTACTTCAACCAAACTGGTTTCATGTGATCAAATTACCATGGACAAAATTTAATAGCTAATCTAAACAAAACAAACTTTAATCCTCATGTTTAGTAAAAGAATTTTTATTCCAAAAGTAAATACTTAATCCACCAAGGAAAAACACCCAATTAAACTTCATTGGATATTATCAAGTATATAATCCTTGCAACATAAAGTAAAAGCATATAGTATCAACTCTTTCCATAGATTTTCTCCCTTTTTATTATAAGTCTGGTTTAATTCAATGAATGTTTACATTCATTGTTCTTTTAATTTAATCAAGCATCTATTTTGACGGGTTTTTGCCCGCTTCTTTTCATGAACTTTTGCCTTTTTCGCCCTTATCGTTATAGTGTGTTCATTGAGTCGGCACATCCCGAGCTCGTCACTCAAGTGACCGGGTTTTGAGATACCCCTACGGACTCTTCCTCACTCTAACATTCAAGTTTGAATACTCTTAACTCAATTATTTGAATTATTGGAGTAATGGCTATGCTTGATTTTTTTTTTTAACAACTTCAAAGAGTATACAGTTGCTAATATAACCTAGAAGTAAACTTGTTTATTTTTCACTTAGGGACTCGACTTACTCATAGACTTCCAATTCTAAAGCTAAATACAAGTTAAATTTGTTTCTTAAAGATTTCACTACTTAATTTTAACCAAGTATTCTAATCACAACAGTAGGTGAGTAAAGCATTTGAGCAAGTCAATTTCACATTTTGTAGATGCTTATTACAGCATTTAGTACAATCTCCAGATTTCATGATAATTTTGAAAAAAAAAAATTGGCTTAAAATTGCTTAAGATTGCTTAAGGACAAACGTTCAGAGTATAAGTCAGTTCTCTATTCTCTATATTTTATTATCCTCTCCGCCACACTTAGCTTGAACAGTGTCCTCACTGTTCCTAATTCAGCACAATTAAAGAGGAATCAATACAAGGAACATTAGAGAATAGGAGAAAAGGAATACCGGTACTTCCCTGGTATGAAGTGTAGAGTAATTGGAATTCTCCCCTTAGGAACTAGAGAGTGTCATCTGATGATATGTATCCTTGCTGTAGCTAATCAGAAAAAAAATCAAAACAACACTAGAATCAAAACAAAACTAAAATTGAATTTTTTTTTTTTGACATGGGTTGGCTCCCATGAAGTGCCTTTCTTTAACGTCTTTGGCTAGATGTTCGAGTAAGGGTTTTGATTCTAGCTTTGGTGCCTGTGGTGATGGGTCAATAACATTCACAACAAAAACAGGAGAGATATTGCCAGGATGTTTCATGGCATCATAAATGTTAAATTTAATCATTTCACCATCAAATTCCATAGTGAGGGTACCATCATTTACATCAATTTTCATCTTAGATGTCTTAAGGAATGGTCGCCCTAATAATATCAGTGATGAATTATGGGAATCATTATCTTCCATGTCAAGCACATAAAAATCAGCAGGAAAAACCAACCCATTAACTTGAACTAAAACATCCTCTAGAACTCCTTCAGGATAAACATTGGACCTATCAGCAAGTTGAACAATAACGCATGTTTCCTTTAAGGGGCCAACATTCAAACGTTGATAAACAGACAAAGGCATGACATTGATCGAAGCTCCTAGATCACACATGGCTTTAGCGATTCCAAGATTACCTATTTTGCAAGGAATAGTAAACATACCTGGATCCTTGCATTTAGGAGGAAGCTTCTTCTGAATAATAGCTGAAATGTTCTCACTCACACTAATCTTTTCATTACCTTTCAGCTTCCTTTTGTTAGTGCACAATTCTTTGAGAAATTTAGCATAGTGAGGTATTTTCTTAATGGCATCAAGCAAAGGAATAATTACCTCAACTTTTCGAAAAGTTTCCAGAATCTCTTTTTCTTCCACTTCATGCTTGGATTTCGCTAATCTGGAAGGGAAAGGAGGTGGTGTCAACATAACCTTTGATGGCTCTACTAGAGACCCTCTACTCTGGTTGTCTTGCTGGCTCGGAGTTGAAATTTCTTTCTTAGTCTCTTCCTCAAGATTAGATGGGTGTCCTTTCTTATTTGATCCCTATAATTCTGTTCCACTTCTCAAGGTAATTGCATTAACGCTTTGCTTCGGATTTGTAATAGTTTGAGAAGGTAACTTACCTTGAGTTTCTAACCTGTTTACAACAGAAGTAAGTTGGCTTACCTGATTCTCCAAGTTTTGAATGCTCTGTTTTGTCTCATCCTGAAATTGTTTTGTATTAACAGCAAGAGATTTAACAATTTCCTCAAGAGACATACCTGAAGTGGAAGGAGCTTGAGGTATTTGGTTTGATGGCTTAGGCTGGAATTGTTGGAAATGTTGTGGGTTATTACCATACCGGAAGTTAAGATGATCCCTCCATCCAGGATTGTAAGTATTCGAGTAGGGATCATATTTCCTCTGTGGCTGTCCTGGGAATCCTCTTACAACATTGGCGTGTTCATGATTGTCATCTTGCAATGTGGGGCACATGTCGGTAGGATGATGAGGAGCAGCACAAATTCCACAAGCCTTCCCCTGCTGTGTATTTCTGAGGGCTATCTGTTGCATAAGGGAGGTTAGGTTAGAAATTTGATGTTCAAGGTTAGAAACACATACCTCATTTACCTTCCTTGAAGATGTATCATGCATATACCCAAATTGTTGCGAATTAGCAGCCATAATGGAGATCAATTCCCTAGCTTGACTAGGGGTTTTGTTTACTATGGCGCCTCCGCTTGCAGCGTCCATCATCTTCCTCTCCATTGGAAGCAGGCCTTTATAGAAGTATTGGATGAGAAGTTGTTCAGATATCCCATGTTGTGGACAGCTTGCACAAAGTTGCTTGAACCTCTCCCAATACTCATGAAGAGTCTCGGTGTCCCTCTGTTTGATACCACAAATTTCTCTTCTTATACCAGCAACTCTAGGCGCGGAGAAAAATTTATCCAAGAAGAGTCTCACCATATTTGTCCAAGTGGTTATAGAACCTGGAGGCAAATAAAACAACCAATCTTTAGCTTTAGTACTTAAAGAGAATGGAAAAGCACGTAACTTGATTTGATCGTCGGTTATTCCTTACGGCCTCGTACTAAAACACACTATATGAAACTCTTTCAAATGTTTGTGAAGATCTTCATTCTGAAGACCATGAAAGGTGGGTAGCAGATGTATCAACCCAGATTTCAACTCGAATTCAACAGCTAGTTCGGGATAGTGAATACAAAGTGGTTGTTGATTCACATCCGGTGCAGCCAATTCTCGCAATGTTCTTTCGGGATTTGCCAAATCGTCTTCTTTTTCAGAATCGATGGATGAATTAGATAAATCCGATGCTAAGTTCAGTCCAGGGGATGATTTAGCTTCTCTTCACAGCCTCTAAAGAGTCTTCTCAATCTCCGGATTATAAGTGAGTGCACCTGTATGAGAAGAGCGAGTCATACAAGAATAGAAATAAATTTAACACCAATCCCTAGCAACGGCGCCAAAATTTGATGGGTGTCGAATCCAACAAAAATAAAACCTACTCCTAGACAAAGATATGATTTGCGTATAGTAGTGAGTAGGGTCGTATCCACAGGGATTAGTTAAATATATTTTTATTCAAAGAGAATAAAGAGGAAAAGAAAAATGGGGGGTTTTGTTTGTGAATCAAAATAATATTGAAACAAGATAATAAAATCGAATATTGATAAAAGCCTAGCCAAAGGAATCAAGATAGTTTAATTCTAGGAATTGATCATTGATGCAAATGTTTTCTATTCTTATTTCTAGATAAATTGGTTATGGTTATCAACAAGCTCTAATAACCTATCTCTCCTTACTTCTTCGATAATCAAAACAAGCTCTTTGATTATTTCTCTTATCGATTAGACAACCCTAAAACAAGCTCTTAGGATTTAATCTACCAATAGTATTAAAAACTAGAGAGACCACCAATTCATGCCAGTAGATTATAAGATAACCTATTTAAACAAGATCATACATCTCCATAACATGAATTCGATCATCTATTTTATAACCAAACATGTTATTATGTCACCGAGACTAGAACTATCAAACAATTACAGATTTGACGTACTAATTGACAATATATTAACTTGCTAATTGAGTAGAAGAGCTCTAATTCATACCAATCAACAAAGATAATAATGACAAAACGTTCATAAGATATATGAATATCCAAAAACAAAGAATAGATTAAAGACAAATCAATTAGATCTCACAATTCGTGGAGAATCAAACTTCTATGACCCTTTGGCTAGAAAATCTGCTTAGCTACACATGTTCATCATCAAAATGAAAATTAAAAGTAAAAACATAACAAGCCTTAGTTCCCGGTTTCCTTGCTCTGCCTCCTTCCTTCCTTCTTGTCTCCAAGATGATCCAAGATTCTTTCTAACCCTCTAGGGTTAGTTCTATTTATATTGTTAAAGGAATGGCAGAGGATCTTTAGCTAGCAAGATACGAAAATATCTTTCCTTTTTGATGTAAATCTCAAGAAGTGAATAATCATCCGCCTGGTACGCCCAACACCACGGCCGTAGGTCAAGCCGTGCCTTCCTCTGTGGGTAATCTACATTTCTTCATCCGTGATCAGTGTGTGCCACGGCTTATACCACGGCAAGATCTCCAGCCGTGTCATCCTCTAGTTGATGTTCCACAATTTCTCATCCTTGGCAAGTCTTCCATTTCAACTTCCACCACGTCTTCAACCATAGCTTCCACCACGGCTTCCACCATGGCCAAATCACGAACCGTGTCTCTCTCTGTTGATAGTCCACATTTCCACCTTCTTGTGCAGTGTATAGCACGGTTTTTGCCATGGCCGTATCTCCAACTGTGCCTTCTTCTTGACAGATACACGGTTGTGTACTTCAACCGTGTATTTTCCCGTGGATTCTTCAAGACAGATACACGGTCGTGTACTTCAACTGTGTATTTTCCTGTGGCTTCAAAACTAAGTACACGGTCGTGTACTTCAACTACACGCCCATGTACTTTCCTCCGGCGGTGTAAATCCTTGTCTTTAATCCAAGTTGTAGATGACTTCTCTAAGTTACTTGAATTAGCACCCTTGACTCCATTTAACCTAATTTATCACCATAATAGAATTAAGTACCATTTCCTTATGATTTCTATAAAATCTATAATAAATTAACACACTTTGTACTATAAAGATTGAGTATAAAATGGCTCTATCACTCTATTGATAGGTCATGTAGAAATTTGATTCCTGTTAGTGATCTTCATCATTCCCCGCCTCTTGAAAAGGATTTGTCCTTAAATTATCACTTGCATTAAAATGACTCAAATCAATAATAATAAAAATAGCACTAGTTGGATACATATCTAACAATTCCAATCTATAAATGTGATCATTGATGCACTCGAGGACTCGAAATGGACCTTCGCCTCTTGGAAGCCACTTTAATCGCTTTTGTACTGGGAATCATTTTGGGCATAGGCACACCCAAACCCAATTTTTGGGTCCCAAACATATTTGACGACATCCTTTATTGATTTGTTTTTAGCACCTTGCTTCTTCTATCACTCAATTTTGTGCTTGGCCATTTCATGCACCTCAGCAGATCTCTTTATTCTTGCGCATAGAACATTCTTAACCTCACTAAGTCTCTCATCGGAATTTTCTTTCCACTCTATTTTTTTCTCATCACTCAATGTTCTTCCTTTCTTTTCGCTTTCCTTTAACTCAGACTCTCTATCCTCTTTTTCTACAATAGAGCTCGATTTATTTTTTTACTAACTCCCTTTTGTTCACACTCTCTCTATAACCTCATTTGATCTTCATAAAAAATTTCTTTTCTCTCAGCTTTTCTCTCTACTTTTATCTTTATTTTCTCATAAGACTCATCTTCCTCCTCTTTTCCTTTTGTACTCTCACTCACTGTCTTCTTTTCACTCTCTTTCTTTTGACCACTCTCTTTTTGCAATTTCATATGGACCTCATAAACTTGCTTAGGGGTTAAAGGCACAAGGGTAACTAGCCTTTGATTGTGCTCAAAGGAATACTCATTGGTAAAGTCGTCATGCTTAACCTTCCTATCAAACTGCCATGGTTGTCCAAGCAACAAGTGAGTAGCCTACATCGGAACTATGTCACATAAAACATAATCTTCATATCTTCCAATGCTAAAAGTAACTAGCACTTGCTTATCTACCCTCACATCACCACTATCATTTAACCACTACAATTTGTATGGTTGAGGCTGCTCACTAGTTGGAAGTCCTAATTTCTCAACTATAGTTACATTTGCCACATTAGTGCAACTCCTACTATCTATAATTGCACTACATACCTTGTTTTGAACTAGGCATCTAGTATGAAAAATATTCTCCTTCTGCACCTCTTCCTCTTCTCTAACTTGTACATTCAAAGTTCTCTTGGCTACCAATAACTCCCCCTAGATAACATACTCCTCCCCATCAACATTTTTAGAAGCATTTCTATGAGACATAATGATGCATAAGACAATTGTTAAGAGTAATAAAATGTAATCTCTTAAATTCACTCGGTCACATGTTTTACTCAAATCGCTCTACTGTTCTCACCAATCCTTACCCACTAAAAAATTTCTCTTTCGGTTCTTTTGGAACTAACAATCCAATCAGATTTGTTCCTATAGAAATCTACCCAACTCTCCTAACAGCAATTTTGTAACACGACTTGACAAGATTCATATAACACAAAGAATTGCATTAAGGATCACCACAAACTATCAATCACGATTGTTTTCTTTTTATACAAATTTCCTCTCTTTTCTTTTTGAATATGAAGAAAGGAAGTGTGTACGATTCCTTTCAATACTAACAATAATCAAATTCAATCTACTTGCAACAATTTGGAATTCATAGAATAACTTTTTTTTCTAAACCCTAGATCTAAGAATAGGTAATTGAAATAACAAGCTAAACAATCCTGACAAACCTGATTACTCTGATACCAAATGATGTAAACCCCGCCAACCCATGACGAAACCTAACACTCGATTTGTTAATCTCACAACCTATGGATCTATCATTAGAATTTTCTTTCCACTCTATTTTTCTATTAGCGTTCAATCTTTTTCCCCTCTTTTCTTTTTCCTCTATAATATCACTCAACTTATTTTTACCACTCACTCTCATTTGTTCTCCCTCTTTTTCTTCTGTGATAGTACTCATTTTATTTTTGTCATGGGTTGGAGTGGTCAAAAGAGAGAGAGTGAAAAAAGAGATAGTGAGTGAAAGTCCAAAAGAAAAAGAGAAGGAAGATAAGGTTTATGAGAACATAAAAATAAAAGCCAAGAGAAAAGAAAATTTTTATAAAGATCAAGTGAGGCTACAAAGAGAGAGTGAACAAAAGAGAGTTAGTAAAAAAATTAAACTGAGCTCTATTGTAGAAGAAAAGGAGAGAGAGTTTGAGTCAAAAAAAAGTGAAAAGGGAGGAAGAACATTAAGCGATGAGAGAAAAGCAGAGTGGAAAGAAAATTATTATACAAGTACAAGTGAGATTAAGAATGCTCTATTCTTATAAATAAAGAGATTTGTTAAGGTTATACTAATATATGATCTAAATTCCTTTACTCCATTACATTTAACTTTCTTACCTATGTCTAAACATGTTAATAGTAGAAGGAAAGTTGGGTTTGTGAGGTAGGTTCACGGAGATTGGGTTTGGACGCATATGAGTAAAAAATGATTCCTAACACAAGGACGATTAAGGTGGCTTCTAAGAGGCGAGGGTCCATTCTAAGTCCTTGAGTGCATCAATGATCAAATTTACAAATTGGAATTGCCAGGTACGTATCTAACTAGTGCTATTTTTAATATTATTGATTTGAGTTGTCTTAATGCAGGTGACAATTTGAGGACAGATCCTTTTCAAGAGGAGGGGAATGATGAAGATCACATTAAGAGGATTGGTCTGAGGATGATCAAGGACAAGATAAGGAGTTGGGAACAAACAGCACGAGCCTATTCGAAGTGCATATCACAAAGACGGAAGTCAAGGATGGAATCAAAGGCTGATAGCTTCAAGATTATTGAAGACTACTAGCTTTAGAGACTTAGGCCATCAACCTAAAGTGGTAGGCATGAAAACAGAGTTAGGTCGGCTTTCTTAGCCGCCAGCTTACTCCAATTTAGGCCAGTTGGAAGTTCAAAACTAAGTCGTCGGCTTAGGTAGAAATATAGGCCTACTTTAGTCAAATTTAGGCTACCTATGTATAAAGTTTTCCTTAGTCACAATTAGGGTTTTTTAATAATGTTTTGTGTACTTTTGTTGTGAGACTATAAATAGTTATCACACATTTATTTGTAAAGACCTTTTAGCAAAGTTTATTCATAATTTGAGAAAAATTTCTCTTTGTTTCTTTGAATAATTAATTGAACTTATCGAATTGTGAATCCATGGCGTTCATCCAAAAACTTATCAATCGATCATTCCATAATCGATTGTGGCATTATCGCACATACCAAGGTTCTTGTCTCGTTTATAGACAAAGGGTCGTGGTGTCCATTGTTCTTGAGAGATTTGTAGGTTATGAGATTAACAAATTGAGTGTCGGGTTTCGTCATGGGTTGGCGGGGTTTCCATCATTTGGTATCAAAGCAATAAGGTTTGTCAAGATCGCCTATCCTTTCGTTATTTCTACTACTTGTTCTTAGATCTAAAGTTTGGATAAAAAAAATCGTTCTTTGAATTCCAAATTGTTGCAAGTAGATTAAATCTGATTGTTGTGAGCAATGAAAGGAATTGTACACACTTCCTTTCTTCACATTCAAAAAAAAAAAAAAGGAATTCGTATAAAAAGAAAAAAAAAATTGTGATTGATAGTTTGTGGTGATCCTTATTGCAATTCTTTGCGTTATGTGAATCTTGTCAAGTCATGTTACAAAATTGCTATTGGGAAAGTGATGAGGATCATCTAGCACTTAAGAAGACTGAACCAAGGACTCAAGATCCATTGCAAGGAATTGGAGGACCAATGACTTGAGCTAGAGCAAAGAGGATGAATGATGCCCTACAAAGACTGGTCATGGACCTATAAACCAAGAAATCAAATTACATGAAAGTAGAACCAACACCTATTAATATAATTCACGTTTCCATGGAAGAATATAAGGAATTGAAGTCCTAGCACAAATGTTGAATGTTGAACTGAAACTAGGAAAAAGAGTTGCGGGTTTTGTTGTTATTTGATTTTGGCTTGTAATTTGGAATATTTAGTTACTTACTTAGTGCACGTAAGGATAAGGAAGTAAATTAGAATAGGAAAGTTAGGTTTTCATATTGATACATGTATACACTATATAAATGTGTAAGGAGGCCGGCATAAGATCATCTTATCATTGAATAGAATTTTACATACAATTTTTGTGAAACACAAAAAGCCCTCTTTTATTCTTTGCAAAAGAACTCTCCTTTAGGAATTCTTTAACCGAATTGCTATAGGAAACCCTTAATTGATAACTTAGGTTTCAATCAACAGGTGTGATTAGAGTCTAGTTATGTGCTATTTATTCGAGATGATCCTCGGCGTATTGATTCAAATAGCGTACATTGGGTTCTAGATTTAACATACTTAAGGTTCACAAATCATTTGGTATCAAAGCTTTGGCTTCTTGAATCAAGTAATTTCTATCCTTTTTGTTATTTGTCTGTTATTCAATTTCCGTACTCTTATTCATATAAGAAAATTTGTATATATATAAAAAAAAAATCATGTTTTAGTCACAAAATCCCTTAGAGATCGACAACATATAAGTTTAGTTAGCCATTGAAATTCAATTTTTTTTTCAATTCCTAGTTCATCTTGAAAGCATATGTACAAAAAAAAAAATCTATTTGGTTGTAAAAGAAAAATCAGGAACCGAAATCTCCCAAAAAGAAAAATCTAGTTTTGGCAAGTCACAATTCAATTGCCAAATACACTTTCCAGTTCCAACCGCAATAGATACTTTGTGCTTTCTAATTGTGCATCCAAAAATTACATTCCATAATCATTAATTGTATTTCAGTGTAAATTGTATCCTCTTGAGATTGCATGCAAAGGAATTAATTGTCTTGTTTCTTAGTTCATATTGTGTCATAGCGATTGAAGATTGCTTCTAATTTCCAAGTGTCAACATGATTAGAAAACTAAGGGAGCCAATTAGGTGTGACTTAGTAAATTGTGTTGAGAAATTTCCAATTTGAGTTCCTAGCAAAGGATTGTAAAAGCGGGGTTATGAGGACATAATTTTGAGGGATATACATGAGTGAAATTGTGAGCATATCATTAATTGAGAGCAATACACGAGTGAGTGTGAGGAACATATTTTACTTGTGATCTTACTTTATTGAAAAACTTTAAAAAGATATCAGGACAAAACACGAATGGAGGTGAGAATAGGGTACTGTTTGAAGAGTTGATGGGGGAGATGAAAAGGATTTTGATGGGTGAGCTTGAACAGATCCATAAAAGAATGGATAAGATGGAGAGGAGTAGGGAACCGTCTAGTAATACCACTGTCAAGCAAAGAGTAGGTAGACCAATCAGAGGAGGAGTTAAGATAGAAGAAGGAGAGGATTCTAACTCTAGTGAATATCATAACGTAAGGGAAAGAGGGAACACCCAGAGCCGTGATAGTAACCTGGGTTGCATTAAGATGAAAATCCTAACGTTTCAGGGAAAGAATGATCCAGAGTTGTACTTAGAGTGGGAGAGGAAAATGGATCATGTGTTTAAATGCCATAACTATGCTAAGGAGAAGAAGATAAAATTGGTTGCAGTAGAATTCATAGATTATACCAATGTATGGTGGGATCGGCTAGTGCATAATAGGCGTAGGTATGGAGAGCGACCTATTAGTACTTGGGAGGAGATGAAGACTGATAGGAATAAAAATCCGACAAGACCTATCATTAGGGCAAGAACCAAAGGAATTCAAATCTCGGTGTTGAGGGCCCATTTTGAGCAGATCGACCCCAAAATTATTTATATATTAACCTCTTTTCTATTATTCTTGTATCATGTTTTCCAACAGGCACACTTATCATATTCTATAGGGCAATGGACAAACTCCCTCAGACTCAGCTTGTGGGTGATCCATGGACCGACTTGAACCGGCGATGAGCTAAGCCGATGGATCCTATAGAAGACCGGCATCTTGAAGACCATTTTTTTTATATATTTATTCTTTTATGAACTATTTTGGTTGTATTTTGGTTTTGGGACATTTTTATTTCCTTGTAATTTTCATTTAGGGCTAGCCACCTTAAAAGTGGCAAACTTGTAATTTTGAGCACTTTTTAACCCTAGGAGTAGCAAGTATAAATACTTGCTTAAGAGAGGGTTTGAGGAGGCTTATTTTTGTAGATTATACACCTCTTTTCACGTGAGAATTAGGTTTCATACCTTGGTTCCAAACTCTTATCAATTTCAATCCCAAGAGTTGAAATTGTGGCGAGTGCAACATCTTGAAATTGTGAGTTATATCAATTTCATTTGTTGTGATTTCATTTCTTCTCTAGTGTGTCATATCTAGGGTTGAATTGAGATAGTTCTTGGTCAGAATTACTTGTTTTTATTCACGAATTCTTGTACTTATTTGAAGGAATTATCAAATTGATCCGATTCATCTTTGAGGATTTCCCTTGATAACGTGTTCTTCACTATTGGAAAAGGGATTATTTTGTTACGGTTTCTCTTTGTCAAATTGAGGTTTTATTTGTGTTGATTACATGAAATTAAAGTGTTTTTAGAAGGAATTTTCATTGTGGTATTCTAATTATATCATTGGAGGTTTGAATTTCATCATTTCATCATTAGTGTTCATTTGAAAAGTGCCCTTTGCGGATCCGATTTTGCCTTGACTTGAGATAGCCTTTCTTAAGTCTTTTGAATGTGCTTTCAAGTGTGCTTAGGCACATCAAAGACCATAATGCAAAAACGATTTACTCCTAGTCACTACCATAGGGATTTGCTTAGGAAAGTCTAAGGATTGACACAAGGAACCAAAAGTGCAGAGGACTATAATAAGGAGTTGGAGGTAGCTATGATTAGGGCTAGAGTAGTGATAGGAATCAAAATCCGACAAGACCTATCATTAGGGCAAGAACTAAAGGAATTCTAATTTTGGCGATGAGGGCCCATTTTGAGCATATCGACCTCGGGATTATTTATAAATTAACCTCTTTTCTATTATTCTTGTATTATGTTTTCCAACAGGTACACTTATCATATTTTATAGGGCAATGGACAAACTCCCTCAGACTCAGCTTGTGGGTTATCTATGGAGCGACCTGAACCGGCGATGAGCTGGGCTAATGAATCCTATAGAAGACCGACATCTTGAAGACCAATTTCTTTTATATTTTTTTTCATTTGCATGGACTATTTATGTTGTAATCATTTTGGAATACTTTTATTTTGATTGTAATTTTCATTTAGGACTAGCCACCTTAAAAGTGGCAAACTTGTAATTTTGACCATTTTCTAACCCTAGGAGTAGCAAGTATAAATACTTGCTTAGAATAGGGTTTGAGGAGGCCATTTTTGCAGATTAAACATAGCACTTCAAGTGTGGAATTATGGTTCTTCCTTAGTTCAAAACCTCTTATCAATTTCAACCTAAGAATTGGAATTGTGGCGAGTGCAACAAGGAGAAATTATGAGTCATATCGATTTCCTTCTTTGTTGTTCTTCATTTCTTCTCTAGTAAGTCATATCTAGGGTGGATTTGAAGTTTCTTGGACTTATTTGTGAGTGTAATTCATGAACAATTGTCTTGTTAAGATTGATTGTTCTTTTAGTTCTTGAATTCAATATCATTTTAGTGTTGGCGTGAATTGGAATATGAGGAAGATTGGAAATCACGGTTTTGATGCTTCAATTTTGATCTGATTTCACGTGAATCTAATCTCTTTTTGTTGTCACTTGGTGAATATTACAAATAGGGATTGCAATTAAATCATTTGATCTTTGGATTCCAACCAATTTCAAAGGGATTTTCACGTGATTTGTCATCGACATTGGACCGGTTTTGTGATTGAATTGTGAGTTGTTTTCTTGAGTCATTTGATTGTGCTTGAACTTGATTTTAAGCACATCAAGTAGAGAAGGATGACGAAGTCACTATGGCTAGATTCATTAATGGTCTGAATTGGGAAATCGCTGGTGTGGTAGATTTACACCATTACTTGGATATGGAAGAACTGTTACATAGAGCAATAAAGGTGGAGCGATAATTAAAATATAGGAGTGACCAAAGGTCTAGGTCGACTTCTAAATCTCTGTGGAAGTCTAATTGGAAAAGGAACTCCATGGATTCTAAGCCTAAGGAAGACGTGAAGGCTAAGAATCCAATTGCTACATCTAAGGGTAAAATTGACACTAAACCTCCTTCCAAAACTAGAGATATCAAGTGTTTTAGGTGTCAGGGATTTAGGCATATTGCATCTTGTCGAGTCTAATTTTTTTTGCATTCCCATTCCTAATCCGATCTAGACTAGACCCTATGCTCATCTAATGTAGATCCTCGACTTGAGTTAGAATTTCGTTTGATTTTTGGAGTCGCCACCCAACTGTTGTTGGGAAATATTGAATTAAGACTAAAGGAGCGGATTAGTCTTAATTTGGACCACTAGTCGTCGTTATTTCCTCTTCTCGTTTTTGAGAAAGAGGAAAAGGGAAAACTAGAGTTTCTAAGTCTGGAGGCTAACCTATTAAAACCTTTACGGTTACCACTTAATCTGCTAAAATTGTTCCTATTTAAAAATGTGTTTCATTGTGTTTCTGTTACTTTTTATTATGTTTTTTAATTATTTCAAGAAAATGATTTTTCATTCATTTTTATAAGTTAACCCGGATGGGTGCCTACGTACCTGCTACTAAGGATCAAACAAGCCGTAGTTCGCTTTTTTGAAAACTTTATGTTTTTATCATTTTTGGGATTTTTTTCTAAAAAATCTAAGCCTGAGCTTTAATTTGATTTTTGAAAATGGTTTTTAGGGAAAACATCAATTTTGATTTATTTTAAGAAAATGATTTTTCTAAGTGCTAAAACTCATTTCTATAATTTTTATTAATTTTTAGGATTCTTTTATGCTTTTTCTGATTTTTATGATTTTATGATTTATTATTTTTTGTTATTTTAATTGATTTTTTTTATAATTTTTGAATTTTGTTAAAAAAATTTATCCTAAGTTATTGTCTACCCTATTTTGAGATCTAAAATTTTATTAATTATTTTCCTAATATTTTTCTTATTTTTCTATATTTTATTATTATTATTTCTTTTCTTTTCTTTTATTATTTTTATTATTATTTCTTTTCTTTTCTACATTATTAAATCCTAAAAAAATCTATTTTCTATCATTTTCCTATTTATTGAAAATAAAACATAACAAAATAAATAAATAAATAACCAACAAATTAATAAACAATTTACCAAAATAATAAATCAAATAAATACAAATAAATAAATAAAAATTCAAAAAAAATAGAAAATCCGAAAAATCCGACTTACCTGGATCCGGGTCGGTGCGTAGGTCGGGTCGGTCGGGTCGAATCGGGTCAAAGCGGATCGGTCGGACACGGCGGCGGAGGATGCTCGTTCATGGCGTTTCGACGGTCTTTTGTCGCGGGTAAGGTGTTGAATCCTACCTTCTCAAGGGTGCTGAATCCAATGGTGGCGTTGGTTCACTCCCAGATCGCCTCCTGGTGGTGGTTCAACTCCGGTCGGTGCTCGCGGTTTTGGGTTCTTCTCCGATGCCCTCCGATTTGCACTCTTTCCTCACTTTCTCTCAATTGTGATTCGTGTTTTGGCTTCCTCTACTCCTCCTCTATTTATAGGCATCCGGAAACCCTCTTGGATAAGCTCAAATCGGCAGATTTGGATAAATCCGAATTTCTTCCACTTTTAGATTTGATTTTATCCCGGCGATTTGATGTTGATCTCTTGTTTTTCTTTGATTTATCTTATGGATTCGGCTTTATCTTGACAGTAATCTAGAAGATTTGAAAAAAAAATGATCGATTCCACCTTCATCGAACTTGCTCTGACTTCCCCTCGCGTCTATCTGGGTGAAGAAGACGATCACGAGCGACACGCGTGACTTCCTTCGGCCAATCAAACGCTGCCACATGGCAACTCCAGGCGAAAGGCAAAATAATTGCATCGAATGCTTGGGGGAAGATTCGAACTCGCGACCTCCAGCCTCCCACACGTTCCCAGCGCACGCACAAACTAGCTGAGCTGGCCCAATTTCCCTATTTTCTTTATATCGCAAATTGCATATATACAATGTGATTTTTTTTTTTATTTTTTGAAATTTCAAAAATTTATAAAAATTATTCATCCCTTATTATTACTATTTCTAAAATCATTTTTCAAAATTGATGTGTTTTCCTATTTATTTTTATTTTTTTGGATATTTCTATTATTAGAAAAAATTGGAAAAAAAAAATTGAAAATTGATTATTATTGATTATTACTCATTCTTAGGGCAAAAATGGGGTGTTTACAGCTGCCCCTCTTTGTAGTAAAGTTTGAAAAACTTAACTACAAAGATAAGAAAGATGCCATTTTTGGCCTCTCAAATAGGTTTTTGGTAGGAAAATACTCCATGAGCTAATAATCCCACGATTTAAGATGGACCTAACAATTTAGAATGATGTTCATTCCCAAAAAGTGCTTTATGGGCTGACTAATTGGCGACAGGACACATCTCAAGCATTGTGTAGGAATGTATGAGAAATAATGATAGGAAGTGTCTTATCAGACTTGCAACCATGGAAAGAAAATTTACTCAGGAAGCGCCCTTATGAGCTGGCTACCTGTCAACAGAAGTGTCTTATTAGACTAGCAACTGTTTGGAAGAATATTTCCGAAAAGTTCCCCAAGAGCTGACTAATCGGGAGAGTTTAGGAAAGTGCCCCTCATGGGCTAACTAACCTTGAATTGAATGCCTCAAAAAGTGCCCCCTATGGGCTAACCATGAGGTAGATTTTTTAGGAAAGTGCCCCCTATGGGCTGACTAACCTATGATAGAAATGTCTCAAAAAGTCCCCCCTATGGGCTAACCATGAGAACAAATTTTTAGGAAAGTGCCCCCTATGGGCTGACTAACCTGGAGCTGAATTGTCTCAAAAAGTGCCCCCTATGGGCTGACCATGAGAACAAAGTTTTAGGAAAGTGCCCCCTATAGGCTGACTAACCTGGAATTGAATTGTCTCAAAAAGTGCCCCCTATGGGTTGACCATGAGAACAAGGTTTTAGGAAAGTGCTCCCTATGGGCTGACTAACTTGGAGTTGAATTGTCTCAAAAAGTGCCCCCTATGGGCTGACCATGAGAACAAGGTTTTAGGAAAGTGCTCCCTATGAGCTGACTAACCTGGAATTGAATTTGTCTCAAAAAGTGCCCCCTATAGGCTAACCATGAGAACAAAGTTTTAGGAAAGTGCCCCTTATGGGCTAACTATCCTAAGATAAAAATGATATCTCAAAAAGGTGCCCCCTATGGGCTAACCTTAAGAGAGGATGTTTAGGAAAGCGCCCCTCTTGGGCTGACTAACCTAATGTAAAAATGATATCTAGAAAGGTGCCTTTATAGACTGACCTTGGAAGAGATCTAGGGAAGTGCCCCTATTTGGGTTGACTACCCTATTATGGGGAATGTTTAGACAAATGCCCCACTATGGGCTGACTCATTTTGTGCTTTTGAATATGCTTTCTACAGCCTGATCTAAATGATGTGATGATATGATGATAGTTATTTATTTTAATATGCTTGCCAGTTTATCGTGGATAGCAAACAAACAACCGAACCTTCGTGTTGGTTTGCTTCTGCTTCATTTCTTCTTATCTTGATACGAGGTTGAAAATTTTGATGTGCTCCCTTTCTTTATGCGCAAGGCTCTTTTGACGGTAATGTTATCCTAATGATGCGCTCAGTTCTAATGTTCAAAAATAGATAGGATTATATCACAAACTATATTAAGATTCATTATCATTTCAGCATTTATCTTTCATTGGTGATATGGTGGGTAATGTGTTTAGGAATATTTGTTGTGATGAGAATTGATTGTTGATAATTCAGGGATATTAACTTTACTTGTAAAAAGTAAAAGCTTGACTCAACGAAATTTATATCAAACATTGGCAAAATTTCAATTTCCTTGCCTAAAGATAGTACATCTTTACGGCATTTATGTTAATGGGGTCTCTCAATTCTAGACCATCCATTTGAGTTAATATTAGAGCCCCTCCTGATAAAACCTTTTTCACCACATAAGGGCTTTCATAGTTTGGGGTGAATTTTCCTCTGGAGTCTTGGGCATTTGGGAGAACCTTCCTTAGCACCAGATCCCCCTCTTTGAAGTACCGATGTCTCATCTTCTTGTTAAATGCTCGAGCCATTCTTTGTTGGTAACACTGGCCATGACATAATGCGGTAAGTCTTCTTTCATCAATCAAATTCAGCTGATCAAGCCTCTTCTTTACCCAGTCCGATTCGGTTAACTAATTTTCCGACAAGATTCTCAATGATGGTATCTCAACTTCAACTGGTAGCACTGCTTCAGTACCATATACCAATGAATAAGTAGCTCCCGTCGATGTTCTTATTGAAGTCCTATAAGCCATGAGAGCAAACAGTAACATTTCATGCCAATCTTTGTAAGTTGTTGTCATTTTCTCGATGATCTTTTTGATATTTTTGTTAGCTGCTTCTACTGCCCTGTTCATTTGGGGTCGGTAGGGAGTTGAATTTCTGTGGTTTATGTGGAATTGTTGACATAAACCTGTCATTGATTTGTTGTTGAGATTGGTACCGTTGTCGGTGATGATAGACTTAGGAACTCCATATCGGGCTATTATGTCCCTTTTTAAGAAACGGACTATTGCCCCTTTTGTGACATTGGCATATGATGAAGCTTCTACCCATTTGGTGAAGTAATCGATCGCTACCAGTATGAATCTGTGGCCGTTAGATGCTGTCGGAGTGATCGGGCCTATTATATCGATTCTCCACATGGAGAAAGGCCATGGTGCTGATAACAAGTGTAGCTCGTTGGGCGGAGCATTTATCCGGTTTGCGTATACTTGACACAAATGATAGTGCTTGACATATTTTATGCAATCTGATTCCATGGTTAACCAATAATATCCTAACCTCATGATTTTTCGGGCCAACATGTAGCCATTCATATGAGGTCCACATACTCCCTCATGCACTTCTTTCATTAGTTCGCATGATTCATCTTTGTCCACACATCTCAATAGGGTGGTATCAGATGATCTCTTGTAAAGTTTGGACCCACTTAATAGGAAATGGCTTGCTAACCTTCTGAGTGTTCTTTGGTCATTCTTGCTAGCCATTTCGGGGTATTTACCTTCTTGGAGAAAGGTCTTGATATCATGATACCAGGGTTTGTTATCTTGTGCTTTTTCAATGGTTAAACAGTAGGCGGGCCGACTTTTGATGTCTATTTTCATCGGTTGAACTTCGGCTCCCCCTGTTATCTGGATCATAGATGCTAGCGTGGCTAGTGCATCTGCGAACTGATTCTGAGTTCTCGGGATGTATGTGAAAGTGATTGCCTTGAATTCTTCAATTAGCTTTGTCAAGTGTTGATGATATGGTACCAATTTGGGGTCTTTAGTCTTATATTCCCCTCTTGTTTGT
This sequence comes from Laguncularia racemosa, assembly GCA_037954665.1. Classification (NCBI taxonomy): domain Eukaryota; kingdom Viridiplantae; phylum Streptophyta; class Magnoliopsida; order Myrtales; family Combretaceae; genus Laguncularia; species Laguncularia racemosa. Next base: position 517,600 of record JBBMOL010000267.1, read on the forward strand.
AGTATGATGAGCGACGAATCCCCGTATACCTCTAATTCGCGGATTCCCATTTGGCAGGCCATTTTGAGTTCAAGAATACATGCTTCATATTCTACGATATTATTGGTATAGGGAAATGTAAGTCTCATCGCTGCAGGGAATTGAATGTCATCCGGGGATATCAATATTGCCCCAACCCCACAATCGAATACATTGGCAGCTCCATCGAAAAACAATCTCCATTTAGCATTCTGCCCTATCCCAAAGTCTTCTACCAGCCTATTTTCCACTGTCAATATATTCTCATCTGGAAATTGGGCCTGTAGTTCTTGGGAATCTGTCTCGACAGGGTGTTCCGCCAATTGGTCGGCTAAAGCTTGCCCTTTCATTGAGTTCTGATTTACGTATGTGATGTCGAACTCAGATAGGAGCATTTGCCACTTAGAAATTCTCCCTATCAAAGCTGGTTTCCCTACCAAGTATTTCAAGGGATCGTGTCTTGTCAGCAGCTCGATATGGTAGTAAAGAGTGTATTGCCTTAGCCGATGCATGACCCAAATTAGAGCACAACACATCTTCTCCACCTCTGAGTACCTCTATTCCCCATCTGTGAATTTCTTACTCAGATAATATAGGGAACGCTCTCTTCCCTCGTCATCTTTCTGCCCCAGCACACATCCCATGGATTTAGGGAGTATAGTGAGGTATAGGAATAAGGGTTTTCCTTATTTCGGGACTATCAAGACTGGAGGTTTTATAAGGTAGTCTTTGATTGTCTTGAATGCCTCTTCACATTCGTCGTCCCATTCTATTGTGGCGTTCTTCTTCAACAGACGGAATAATGGCCGGCATTTATCGGTGAGCTGTGAGATAAAACGAGCTATATAATTTAATCTTCCTAGCAAGCTTCTCACTTCTTTAGCGGAGCGTGGGGAAGGTAACTCTAATATGGACTTTACCTTGTCATGGTCGATTTTAGTGCCCTCCTGGCTTATGACAAACCCTAACAATTTCCCCGTCGTGACCCCGAAAGTACATTTTTCTAGGTTTAACTTGAGCTGGAATTTTCTCAGTCGTTTAAATAATTTCCTTAGGATATCTATATGGCTTTCTCCTTCTTTAGATTTGGCTATCATGTCATCGACATATACTTCAATCTCTCGATGCATCATATCGTGAAGTATAGCGACCATGGTTCTTTGATACGTTGCCTCGGCGTTTTTTAAATTGAAGGGCATGACTTTGTAACAGAAAGTCCCCCACGTTGTGATGAAGGTCGTTTTGGTTTTATCTTCCTCAGCCATTTTTATTTGATTATATCCTGAGAAACCGTCCATGAATGAGAAGAGATGGTTTCCCGCGGTGTTATCTACTAGAACATCAATATGAGGTAGGGGGAAGTTATCCTTTGGCGTGGCTTGGTTTAAGTCCCGAAAGTCTACGCATACGCGTACTTTTCCGTTCTTTTTCATGACGGGGACTATATTTGCTACCCACTCTGGGTAGTCGGATACTTCAATGAACCCTACTTCTAGCAGTTTCATGACTTCTTCTTTGATTTTCAATAAGATGTCAGGCCTAAATCTTCTCAGTTTTTGTTTTTTAGGTTTGACATCTTTCCTTATGGGAAGCCTGTGAACTACTATTGACTGGTCTAGCCCTGGCATGTCACCATATGACCAGGCAAACACATCTGCATATTCCATTAATAGCTCGGTTATCTCACGTTTTTTCTCGGTACTCAAACTAGTCCCGATTTTGAGGTTCTTAGGGTTTTCCATGCTTCCTAGATTTACTGTCTCCACAGGCTCGTCGATCGAGATTTCACTTTGTTCATGTTTTAGCTAATTTTCTTGTATTATTTCATGGTCTAAGATATCGCCTTAAACAACTGACCCAGCAGCATTGGAAACGATATCAGCGTTTTTACTTTCTACTTGCGCGAAATATCCCTGATGTTCGATGGTAGGAGATCTGAGTAAAATGAAAGCATATATATATAAGAAGGAAAAAAACAAACTGTAATTGAACTTGATAAAGAGTCTCAATAAAATTTGTTTAATAATTTTTCTCTACTTTTGAGCTAACCTAGCGCTACCGATAGGATAACAAAACCAATTGTTCAGAGCCAGATGCTGGTTGGACGTGCGGGGGGTTGATTTCCCTTTGCTATCGTCCTCTTCATTTATCCACAGCTCTTGAATGATGTTTGCCTTTCGGAAAGATTGTTGGAGAGGTGGGATGCACATCTGGGTGTCGATCAGCTTCCCCTTCATTCTGCCTTTGACACCTTTCGTTTGCGCTTCTTCTGCGGCCGTAGGAATGTACCCTAGTCCAAACGTCCCATGCTACCCCTCTTTAAACTGATGGCCCTCCTTGCTGGTTACCATGTTCACTTCATTGAAGATCTATAGCCCTAGGTCTTCTGAACCCTCTTCCCCAATGTAAGGTATGGCAGTCTCCTTATATATGGCGTAATCCTGCTCGCACAGTATAGTGACTATTTGCCCGTTTGCGATGAATTTGACCTTTTGGTGGAGACTAGAGGGGATGGCTCCAGCAGCATGTATCCAGGGTTGTCCTAAAAGCAGGTTGAAAGACCTTGGGATGTTGAGGACCTTGAAAGCGACGTGGAATACTTGTGAACCAATTTCCACTAGCAGGTTTACCTCCCCCACTATGTCTCTTTTTGACCCGTCGAAGGCTCTGACCACTATGGAGATAGGTTTTATGTTGCTTAGATCGACCCCCAATAAGTCGAGTGTCGCCAATGGGCAAACGTTGAGAGATGATCCATTATCAAAAAGTACCCGGGAGACACTGGTGTCGTTGCACCTGACCACTATAAACAGTGGTTTGGTATGTTGGTCTCCCTCTTCTCCTAGCTCTTCCGGAGAGAAGGATATTTGGTCCATTGCGAAGATGGAGTCCGCCACATGACCTAATTTGTCTGTAGCGATGCCCTCTGGGACCTGAAACTATTTTAGTACTTTAAAGAGTGCTTCCCTATGAGGCTCGGATGTTATGAGAAGGCCCATGAGTGATATCTGTGCTGGAACCTTATTTAATTGTTCCATGATCTTGTATTCACTGGCCTTAACCATCTTCGTAAATGCAGCAAGACCCTCTTCCTCTTCTTCCCCTTTTTCCACATTGGGCTCTTCAGTCGGGCCTTTACACTTTGGATCATATAATCTCCCAGAGTGAGTGATGCCTCCCACCATAGGAGGCCGCTCTTGTTCGAGGGCTCGATAGTCGAACGGTGCAGCCTTGTAATTCTCTACCGGTATCGGGACATTGAATACATATCTTTTTCTTGGGATTTGTACCTCAGTTGATTGTCCCTCATAGCACTGTATAACCCTGGGCTTTTGATGAGAGTTGATCACGTTGACAGTCTTCCCTTCTTCCTTTACCGAGTTGTCTTCCTTCTCAAATTCCGGTCCCCATCCACTGGGTGACCCTTGCTCAGTCGGGGTATAAGAATAGTTTACCAAATATTGAAATCTCCCATGTAATTCTCCCAAAGTGCCAACCGTTGGGTCTCTGGCTAACCATCTTCTCTTAATGTATGCTTTTGGAGTTTCGTCTGGAGCTAGGTGGGATTGCTTCTTCTGTTGCTCAGTTGAATTCTTTTTAGGGGCTTCTTTGGGAGCCGACTCCTCTGATGTGATCATGTTGATGGTGGGCTTGTGACTGGGCAGTGGGTTGGTGTTGACATTGGGTGTTGGGGCATTCACGAAATCCAATTGTATGATTCCTGCATCAATTAAGTCTTGGATTTTGTGTTGAGCCTCCAGCACCTATCTATGGAATGCCCCTCCTAACCCATGTGGTAGTCACACTTGAGGTTTGAGTCGAAGTTCTTGGGCTTGTATCGGTCGTTGGGGATCTCGAAACTAATCAAGTTGTCTGCCCTCAGCCGAGCGAAGACCTGACTGAGCTGTATAGGGATTGGAGTGAACTGCCTTGGGATCCTGGCAGCCTGATTATGACCCGTCGTGGGTTGTTGGGCTGGGGTACTCGGGGTCTGGAATGTCACACGAGTCCTAGATTTTTCTGCCTTACCGGAGTGGACTGTGCTGACAGTGAACTCTTTAGCTCTGTTTCCTCCTACAGGCCTTTGTGTCGGTGTGACCCTAGGAGGCTCCATTGTTTAGAGTCTACCGGTAGTGATGGCATTCTCAATCCTGAACCCCGTAGCCACTACCTCTGCAAAACTGGATGAGGTCTAGCCTACCAGGTGTGAAAAGTAGGTCTTGTCCAGGGTATTGACAAATATGGATGTCAATTCCTTTTCAGATATCGGGGTTGCTACCCTGGCGGCCTAGGCTCTGCAGCGCTGAGCATACTCCTTGAACGGCTAAGCATGTCTCTTCCGGAGACTCCCCAGGTCGATTACGGATGGGGCGACTTCAATATTGAACTTATATTGGTCGTAAAATGACCGAGCTAACTTCTCCCAGGTGTTAACAATGTTGAAGTCCAGGTGGGCATACTAGACTAGTGCAGGGCCTATGAGGCTATCTTGGAATGTCTGGAGCATGAGTTGGTCGTATTGAGCATACTTGCTCATTTTCCAGGCATATAGCCTGGTATGCATTTTGGGACAGCCGGTCCCATCATACTTTTCAAACTCTGGGGTGTTGAACTTTTCAGGGTATATCTCTTCCCTGTATGTTGGTAGATTGGTGATTCTGGCCTGTTCAAAACCATCAGGGCCTTCAATGCTTTTCATCTTGTCATGGAGCTGCTGGAATAGTCGCTTCTCCATCTCCTTCTGCCTCTCTTCCATCTCCTTTTTCAGGTCATCAGAGGTTGGCCTCTGGTTAACCTTTAGCTCATATTCAAAGGCCGGGTTAAGGTGGGAATTAATCTCTTCATATTCCGGAGGCTGTCCCTCTACTGCTTTCCTCTTTCTGCCCCCTGAATACTCTTCCTGGGTTGGTTGAGTGTTGTGCAGGAGGCCGATGCTTTCAGTTAAGAGGTGAACCTGGGCAGCTAGTTGTTGGACTGTTTGTTCTAGGGACATGATCCTAGAGTCCGAGGCAGCTTCAGCATTGGCGTTGTTGCGGTTGTCGCCACTGTTAGCCATTCTTGTTCTTGAGCGCGTGAGAATTAGACTTCTAGGAGGGTTCGATTGCTTGGAAGCTATTTTGATACCTGGACGTGCATTTTGTTTTTATTTTAGTGCAATGAATGCAAGAATGATATGCATGTGTCACGCGGATGCTAAAAGTAAAAAGGGTTGACAACTGATTGACAATGTGCTATTGAAACTTCACTTTTAATATTAAAAATTCTGGAGTTCAAAATGAAATATTACAAATAAAGATCTACTTCCTAGTTCTTTTAGTCTTCTGTTGTGGAGGCTCAGACTTCCCACTGATGACGGCTTCCAATTCCTTGACTTTGGCTTGGCATTTCTCCAATTGTGCTTCTAGGGCCTTGTTCCTTTGGTCGGATTCCTTGAAACATCCCTTCCAGATGTCTTTCTTATGATCTGCAGCTTCAAAGTATACCTCCATTCGGGCCTTGACCTGTTCTAGGTATACTTCTGTCTCTGGATTGATCTTGTCTGGTCTTGGTTGGGTGACGTTTGGAACTCGATATGCTCTTTCCCCTGTCTGGTATAGCTGGCGGATTACAAACTCTCTGGTGACTCGGTGTTTTCCCACTTCGCCATCTAACTCCCCGAGGTCCACATTCGGGCTTTCAATTCTGGCTTCCCAAAGTGCTTTGACCTCTGCCAGCTTTGCAAACTTCTCAGCTACTAATAGGTTCAGATCTTGATACTCAAAGGTAACTGCTTGTACCGAGGGCCGATAAACTATGTCTTGGATGGTACCAAATTGGTGGACCACTGAGTTGGGGTGATACCCAACACATCCGCTGATTCCGATTAAAGGCACTGCTTGGAAGTTTTTGCAGGTCAAGATGATTTTGTTATAGCAACTCCACCTGGCTGTCCATAGAATATCTTCGGCACTGAAACTCCTAAGCAGCTCTACCCAACTGTGGCTGGTAAGGTCGTCGGGTAGCTTCACCTTTTCTATACATGAATCTACAAGATCCACCTGCTGGGCTAAGGTTTTTCGGACCATGTTCAGCCCGAAACACTTAAGGTGGCTTACAAACCAGATCAGCAGAAGGTTGAGGCTTGAGCGGAGAATCCCATGGCCTTTCTTCTTGAGGAAATTTAAGTTCCGGATCTGTTCAGCTAGTAGAGCTGGGATGTAAGATCTTCCCTCCAGAAATTGGGTCACCAACTCTGCGACCCGGTAGTGAATATAGAAGGTCCCGGTGGGGAACAATATGGTGGCGAAGGCTATCAAGATGAAAGCGTTCACCCTTCTCTGTCTGTAAGTTTTGGGGTCCCCACATAGTATGTCCTTCCTATCCCTGTTGTCCTCTCGGGCGATGAACCAGGCTTCCAAATCATCCATTCGTATGCAATATCCATTGCAGTCTGCTAGGGTTTTGTTGATTGTTGTCTTACAGATGCCTAATAATCTGCTGAAGGTACCGGCTGGCCCAGCCTTGAGGTCTGGCATATAGATTTGATCGGTTAGTGTTAGAGCCTGTAGCAACTGGGTGTACTCTTCCAGGGTAAGGGTGATCTTATGCGGCCTAATAAAGAAAGCAGCGGGCTCGATTTCCCATAATTGGAGCATGGCCCGGACTAAAGGCAAATTCACCTCTATCCTTGTTAGTGAGGGGACGGGGCCGATCTTTTGCTGGTTGAAGGCCTGCTCCTCTGGGTTGTACAAGGTAAACCAATGGTCCAGTACCAATTTTGGGTCCAAAGGTTTGTATACCCGAATTTCTTTGCGGAGGAGACGATCGATTGCGGTGCTAGCCATCTATTTTACAATAAGAAATCGCCTAATTACAAACAAGACTATGAAAGCAATACAGGGAAATAAATTCGAACTCCATGAACAAAACAACAAACCATTACATCGTCATTCAATTGTCAACCCCTAATGATGTCATGTATGCAAGTAGGTTGGTTTTAACTGGTTCCCGAGCTTTATGGCCTCTCACATTCTTGAAGAAATGGATCTCAGGCCATATCGAAGCATAGGGTGGGGTAGCCTAATCGATCCCGAACGGTGAATCAACTCACTTCGCCTGAAACCTACACAATGGCTCCCCGTCTTAGGTTTCTAGGACGGTCCGGGTTCGACCGCATCTATTCACACAAACTTATGCATGCAAACCCTACAGTGAAGAAAACTGAAATCTAACTACTCCCTGAAAAGTTAGTAATGGAATAATAATTGAAACTCAAAAAGGAACAACTTGAGGAGATTCAGGTGGCTAGCCTATTGGAATGGTTCCCCAGTGGAGTCGCCATCCTGTTAAGTCTAATTTTTTTTGCATTCCCATTCCTAATCCGATCTAGACTAGACCCTATGCTCATCTAATGTAGATCCTCGACTTGAGTTAGAATTTCGTTTGATTTTTGGAGTCGCCGCCCAACTGTTGTTGGGAAATATTGAATTGAGACTAAAGGAGCAGATTAGTCTTAATTTGGACCACTAGTCGTCGTTATTTCCTCTTCTCGTTTTTGAGAAAGAGGAAAAGGGAAAACCAGAGTTTCTAAGTCCGGAGGCTAACCTATTAAAACCTTTACGGTTACCACCTAATCTCCTAAAATTGTTCCTATTTAGAAATGTGTTTCATTGTGTTTCTGTTACTTTTTATTATGTTTTTTAATTATTTCAAGAAAATGATTTTTCATTCATTTTTATGGGTTGACCCGAATGGGTGCCTACGTACCTGCTACTCAGGATCAAACAAGTCGTAGTTCGCTTTTCTGAAAACTTTAAGTTTGTTTGTGAATTTTTGTTTTTGAAATCTCTTTCGATTTATGTTTTTATCATTTTTGGGATTTTTTTCTAAAAAATCTAAGCCTGAGCTTTAATCTGATTTTTGAAAATGGTTTTTAGGGAAAACATCAATTTTGATTTATTTTAAGAAAATGATTTTTCTAAGTGCTAAAACTCATTTCTATAATTTTTATTAATTTTTAAGATTCTTTTATGCTTTTTCTGATTTTTCTGATTTTTATTATTTATTAATTTTTTTTATTTTTATTGATTTTTTTTTTATAATTTTTGAATTTTTGTTAAAAAAAATTTATCCTAAGTTATTGTCTACCCTATTTTGAGATCTAAAATTTTATTAATTATTTTCCTAATATTTTTCTTATTTTTCTATATTTTATTATTATTATTTCTTTTCTTTTCTTTTCTTTTTTTTATTATTATTATTTTTTATTTTTTTATTTATTTTCTACATTATTAAATCCTAGAAAAATCTATTTTCTACCATTTTCCTATTTATTGAAAATAAAACATAACTAAATAAATAAATAAATAACCAACAAATTAATAAACAATTTACCAAAATAATAAATCAAATAAATTCGAAAAAAATAGAAAATCCGACTTACCTGGATCCGAGTCGGTGCGCAGGTCGGGTCGGTCGGGTCGAAGCGGATTGGGTCGGATCGGTCGGACACGGCGGCGGAGGATGCTCGTTCACGGCGTTCCGGCGGTCTTTTGTCGCGGGTGAGGTGTCGAATCCTAGCTTCTCAAGGGTGCTGAATCCAATGGTGGCGGTGGTTTACTCCCAGATCGCCTCTTGGTGGTGGTTCAACTCCGGTCGGTCCTCGCGGTTTTGGGTTCTTCTCCGATGCCCTCCGATTTGCACTCTTTCCTCACTTTCTCTCAATTGTGATTCGTGTTTTGGCTTCCTCTACTCCTCCTCTATTTATAGGCGTTCAGAAACCCTCTTGGATAAGCTCAAATCGGCCGATTTGGATAAATCCGAATTTCTTCCATTTTTAGATTTGATTTTATCCCGGCGATTTGATGTTGATCTCTTGTTTTTCTTTGATTTATCTTATGGATTCGGCTTTATCTTGACAGTAATCTAGAAGATTTGAAAAAAAAAATGATCGATTCCACCATCGTCGGACTTGCTCCAGCTTCTCCTCGCGTCTGTCCGGGTGAAGAAGACGATCACGCGCAACACGCGTGACTTCCTTCGGCCAATCAGACGCTGCCACGTGGCAACTCCAAGCGAAAGGCAAAAACATTGCATCGAATGCTCAAGGGAAGATTCGAACTCGCGACCTCCAGCCTCCCACATGTTCCCAATGCACGCACGAACCAGCTGAGCTGGCCCAATTTCCCGAGTTTCTTTATATCGCAAATTGCATATATGCAATGCGATTTTTTTTTTTGTATTTTTTGAAATTTCAAAAATTTAGAAAAATTATTCATCCCTTATTATTACTATTTCTGAAATCATTTTTCAAAATTGATGTGTTTTCCTATTTATTTTTATTTTTTTGGATATTTCTATTATTAGAAAAAGTTGGAAAAAAAATTGAAAATTGATTATTATTGATTATTACTCATTCCTAGGGCAAAAATGGGGTGTTTACACATCTCAATGCCTAAATTAAAGGGCTATGATCATATGTGACAATGGGGATGTAGAGAGCGTAAGCTTTGAGGAGTCCCCATCATAGGAATATGATGACGTTGATTTAGAGGGACCCGTGAGTGGTGAGTTGTATGTCACGAGGAGAGTACTTAGTGTACAACCCTAGGAGCATGGTGAGGGGATCCAGCGTGAGCACATATTTCATACACGGTGTCATGTGCAGAGTAAAGTGTGTAGCTTGATAATCAATAGTAGTAGCTACACTAATGTTGTTAGCACCTTACTGGTAAATAAAATGCAGTTGAAAGCTGTGAAACATCCGAGACCATATCGATTGTAGAGGTTGAACAAATGTGGGGAGGTAAAGGTGACAAAGCAAGTTCTTATAGCCTTTTCCATAGGGAATTACAAAGATGAAGTCATGTGTGATGTGGTACCTATGTAGGCTAGTCACCTATTGTTAGGGTGACCCTAGCAATTTGATAGGATAATTACATATGATGGGTATAAGAACAAATATTCATTTGTACTGAACAAAAGAAAAGTGGTTCTCATGCCACAAAAACCATGGGAGGCTTATGAGGACCAAGTGCGGATTACAAAAGAATTTAAAGAGAAACACTTGAGTGCTCGAGAGAAGAGTGATGAGAAAAAGAAGAAGAGTGAGAATAAAACACTGGTGAGCTATGAGGGAAAAGATTTTAAAACACTAAAAGGAGAGGAAATTGCAAGAAAAAGTGAGGTTAAGAGTGGAATGTTGCGAGGAAACAACTACTTGTACTTATGTACAAGGATGTTTATTTTACTTATATTAACACTAACTCTTCATTGCGAAGTATGGATTTTTTTCTTGGTTTTGTTATAGGTACAGATGGGATAGCCGTAGACGAGGAGAAAATGGAGGTGATCTAGGATTAGCCAATACCAAAAGGACGTGTCAAGATCGAGTTTCATCTAGGAGAAGGGGTTTGGGTACACTTGAGGAAGGAATGATTTGCTAAAAAATGGAAGTCCAAATTGCATCCAAGGGGTGACGGACCTTTCTAAGTGGTGGAGTGCATAAACGATAATGCCTATAAGATAGATTTACTAAGCCACTATGGTAATGTAAGTGCTACATTTAATGTTTCTGACCTTACTCATGATGTAGGTGATTCGAGGATGAATCTTTTCAAGGAAGGAGGGAATGATGAGGATCATCTAGTACTTAAGAAGACCGAACCAAGGACTCAAGATCCATTGCAAGGAATTGGAGGATCAATGATTCGAGTTAGAGTAAAGAGGATGAATGATGCCCTACAAGGACTGGTCATGGACTTACAAACCAAGGAATCAAGTTACATGAAAGGAGAACCGATACTTATTAATGTAATTCACGCTTCCATAGAAGAATACAAGGAATTAAAGTCCTAACGTAAATGTTGAATGTTGAATCGAAACAAGGAAAGAGACTTGCAGGCTTTGTTGCTATTTGTTTTTAGATTGTAATTTAGAATATTTAGTTACTTACTTGATGGGAATTTTTCCGGCAACCTAGATGGTTACAGAACTCGATTTGGATGATGATCCAAATCACTCATTTTTTACTCTTATTTCTTTTATTTAATAAATATTTGAGTAATAATCTTACAGGTATAATAATATTTCTTTACGGGATGCCAAATGACTTTCATTTGTTGATCGTAAAGGGATATCATCAAATTCTCATCTAATGACCTGCTGTGATTGACATCGCCTCGATGCATTGGTTCTTTAAGGATTCTTATTATTTTTGTATTTGTAATTGTTTCTTTAGACTATTTATGTTGTAATCTTTCTTTTGGGACACTTTCATTTGCTTGTAATTGTCTTTTTGGACCGGCCACCTTAAAAGTGGCATAGTTGTAATTTTGTGGACTTTTTAACCCTAAAGGGAGCAAGTATAAATACTTGCTTAAGTAGGGTTTTGAGGGGGAGTCAAATTTTTTAGAAAAGAACATCACTTTTACGTATGAGGGTTAGGTTTTTCCTAATTCAAATTGCTCTTATCAATTTCAAATCCCAATTTGAGATTGTAGCGAGTAGCTCTAAGGTTAATTTGTGAGTAATATCAAATTTACCTTGTTGCAATTTCCTTTCTTCTCTACTGAGTAGTAACTAGGGTTGATTTGGAAGTGTATTGATTGAATTTTGATTGCATTTGTAATAAAATTCTTATTATTTCAATTGATTGGTTTTAGCCTTTGAGTTTTAACCTTCAATTTAGCATCATTTTGAACCGTGGATCACTTTGTTGGGAAAGTAGATCACAGAATTGGTTCTTACTATTTTGTGTGTAATTCAAGTGGATTTATTTGTGATCATTATTATTTTGGAGGAATTTATCATTGTGGAATTGTTATTTGCAATTTAGAGCATTCGAATTTCGTTGCATTTCCACGAGGGTTCATGCTAAACCTAGTAGAGTTGAACCGAAATTGAACAAGTGACTTGGGGATTATAAATTGCTCCAATTGCATGTGCTTAATCTTGGTTTTAGGCACATCATTACTCGTTCCACGTGAGGATAAGGGAGTAAATTAAAATAGGAAAGTTAAGTTTTCATATTGATACATCTATATTGATCGTTGCCAATCGTAGTTTTAATAAATTGAATTCTTGTTCTTAATCCTACTACGAAGCAATAGGCAAGTGCACCTATCGTAGCGTAATATAGCGAGTAAGCACAAGGTCGTCCCTCAGAGATACACCAACTACTAGTACTAACTCCGTTCCTATTATCTAACCGCCACTTAATAATGTTGGTGGAAACTTAATTACTCTAATCTTAAAACTAATAACTCACTAACAATAATGGTTTTGAAGATTTATCAATTAACAAAAGCAACCTAGATCTTATTCTACTGCTTCTCTATCATGTAATTCATTAGATTTATGAAGATTGTCGTAATTGACTTCTTATACTGTCGAATTCTCTAGTCAAGTTAACTACTTTCTCAAGTATATTAACCTATCTAATCCTAGGTTTATCAAATAGGATCTCTCCTTACTTAATAGCAACCTAGAATTGCATAAAGCACATGAATTCACATCAAAATAATTGATGTAAATAGAAGACTCTTGTTTCCTATCTCTAGAAGAACAATCAAATCTCATTAATTGCATTAGATCTAATCATATGAGCAATTTCTCAATTAACTAATATGATATCATGCATAAATTCATATTCCGGATCTATGAATCTAAGAAACAATTGAAGGGCATGCAATTAATCATAAGAAAGTCAACAACTTCGCATTAATGACCAAATCTTCATCACATGATAGAGAAGTTTCAAATAAAATCTAGATCTAGGGTCTACTCCTCTATAAATTGGACAAAAGAAATGCAATTACTAGAAGAATAGATAAAATTCATAGTCACAACCCTTAAAGATAGAATCTTCTTCTTCGTGGGTCTTCAATCTCCCTTGGAATCGATAGAATCTTCTTTCCCTTGCTGTTATGAGAGTCAGAGAAAATAAAAAATTCATAAACTCCCGTTCTAGGGCAAACTAACGGTCTATTTATACATGTACCCCGGTTGGATATATACATGAGCGGATACACAAGTAGCGTATCTCGTTCATGTATCTCATGCTTGCTTCTAAGTGTCCTTATGTGAATATACACGAGCAAGTACATGGGAGTGTACATTGGTCGTGTATTTGAAACATCATCGAACAGAAGCAAAACTTAGATACACAAGCAAAGTACATGGGCATGTACTTTGCTCGTGTACTTTCCAGACATCCGCTTCAGTATACACAAGCGAAGTATATGGGCGTGTATCTCGCTCGTGTACTTTCCAGAATTCTTTCTCTTCACATGTAATGTATCCAATTCCTTCCAAACTTGATCTGACTCTTCAAAATTCCTTCCCTTAGCTCCAAAATACTCTAGAAGATCCTGAAATTAACATTCATTCCATTAAGCATCCTTTTCTTCAACAAATCATCTAAAAATTCAACAATAAAGCACAATTTCTTTACTCTAGATAAGGGTATTTTGTGACTTATCATATACACTATATAAACATGTAAGGAGGCCAGCATAAGATCATCTTATCATTGAATAGAATTTTACATACAATTTTTATGAAACATGAAAAGCCCTCTTTTGTTCTTTGTAAAAGAACTCTCCTTTAGGAATTCCTTAACCGAATTGCTATAGAAAACCCTTAATTAATAACTTAGGTTTCCGTCAATAGGTGTGATTGGGGTATAGTTATATGTTACTTATTCATGACGATCCTCGGGGTATTGATTCAAATAGCGTACATCGGGTTCTATGTTTAACATACCTAGGGTTCACGCATTAGAAAGTTAGGTAGATTTCTACAGGAACAAATCCGATTGGATTGTTAGTTCTCAAAGAACTGAAAAGAGAAATTTTAAGTGGGTAAGGATTGGTAAGAACAGTAGCGTGATTTGAGTGAAACACATGAGCGAGTGAATTTGAGAGATTTCATTTTATTACTCCTAACATTGTCTTATGTAGTAATATGTCTCATAGAAAGTCTTTTGAAAATATTGATGGGGATGAGTTTATTGTTTAGGAGAAGTTGTTAGTAGCTAAGAGAGTTTGGAATGTATAGGTTAAAGAAGAGAAAGAGGTGTAAAGGGAAAATATTTTTCATACTAGATGCCTTGTTCAGAACAAGGTGTGTAGTGTGATTATGGATGATAGGAGTTGTACTAATGTGGTAAGTGCAACTATGGTTGAGAAATTAAGGCTTTCAACTAATGAGCATCCTCGACTTTACAAATTACAGTGGTTAAATGATAGTGGTGAAATGAGGGTGGACAAGCAGGTGCTAGTTACCTTTAGCATTAAAAGATATGAAGATGACATTTTATGTGATGTAGTTTCGATGCAGGCTACTCACTTATTGCTTGGACGACCATGGTAGTTTGATATGAGGGTTAAGCATGATGGCTTTACCAATAAGTATTCCTTTGAGTACAATCAAAGGCCAGTTACTCTTGTGCCTTTGACCTTTAAGCAAGTTTATGAGGACTAGAAGAAATTGTAAAAGGAAAGTAATCAAAAGAAAGGGAGTGAAAAAAAGATAATGAGTGAGAGTTACAAAATAGGTGTTGATTTCATTTAGCATTGGGAAGTGTGGGGATGAAATACTATGTGATGTAGTTCCAATGTAAGCTACACACTTGTTATTAAGGATGCCTTGGCAATTTAACAGATAGGTGAAGCATGGTGGATTTGCCAACAAGTATTCATTTGTACATGATAAGAAGTTTGTTCCTCTCTATCCTTCGAAACCTAGTGAGGTTTATGAAGATCAGATGAGAATACAAAAAGCAATAGTATAAATGAAGATGAGTGGTACAAATAAATCTTATTTTTTCAAATAATGCGAACCCTACTAACCCATGATGAAACCCAACACTCGATTTGTTAATCTCACAACCTACGGATCTCTAAAAAACAATGGACACCATAACCCTTTATCTATAAACAAGATAAGAACCTTGGTATATGCAATAGTGTCACAATCGATTATGGAAAGATCAATTGATAAGTTAAGGGATGAGCGCCACAGATTCAAAATCCAATAAGTTCAACTAGTTCTTCAAAGAACCAAAGAGAAATCACTCTTAATTGATGAAGAACTAATTAAACTTATCGGATTTTGAATCCATGGTGTTTATCCCTTAACTTATGAATTGATAGTTCCATAATCGATTGTGGCGTTATCTCAAATACATAGGTTCTTGTCTCATTTATAGACAAAGGGTCATAGTGTTCATCATTCTTGAGAGATTTGTATATTATGAGATTAACAAATCAAGTGTCGAGTTTCTTTTAGTAATGGAAAGTGTGGGGATGAAGTTCGTTGTGATGTAGTTCCAAAGCAAGCTGCACACTTGTTATTAGCTAGGCCATGGAAGTTTAACAAATAAGTAAGATATGATGGATTTACCAACAAGTACTCTTTCATACACATTCAAAGGCCTATTACTCTTTGTCCTTTAACTCCCAGTGAAGTATATGAGGATCAAGTGAGGTTATAAAGAGAGAGTGAACAAAAAAGAGCATGTGAAAATGAAAGAGTGAGTGCCACTGCAAAAGATAAAGAGAGAGAATTTAAGAAAAGAGAAAGAGAAAAGAAAGGGAGAGCATTGAATAATGAGAGAAAAATAGAGAGAATTGAAAATTTTTATACGAGGGCTAGTGATGTTAACAAGGCTTTGTTCTTAAGAGCAAAGAGACCTATGACAGTACTATGATACAAAGAGGTACTTTTTAACTTTGACCAACTTGACACTTCTTTACTAAGTTCTGTTGTTTCTTTGTTATAGGAATTTGAAGATGTCTTTCTAGATGAAATTCCAAAAGGATTGCCTCCCATTCGAGGAATTGAGCATCAGATTGACTTTGTACTTGGTGCAACCATTCTAGACCAACCAACTTATAGGAGTAATCTTAAGGAAATAAAGGAACTCTAAAAATAGGTTAGGGAGTTGATGAATAAGGGGTATGTGAGAGAAATCATGAGCCTATGTGTAGTTCCCATGATTTTAGTTCCTAAGAAAGATGGGTCATGGAGGATGTGTGTCAACTGTCAAGTGATCAACAACATAACAGTAAAGTATCATCATCTTATTCCTCGATTAGACGACATGTTAGATGAATTACATGGTGCCTGTATTTTTTCTAAAATTGATCTGAAAAGTGGGTACCATCAAATTAGAATGAAAGAAGGAGATGAGTGGAAGACTGCATTTAAAACAAAGTATGGTTTATATGAATGGTTGGTTATACCCTTCTAGTTAAGTAATGCACCAAGCACTTTCATGGGATTAATTAACCATATTTTGCAAGCTTTTATTGGAAAATTCGTAGTTGCCTATTTTGATGATATCTTTATCTATAGTAAGAATTTATATGATCATTTATTTCATTTAAAGTCTGTTCTAGAAGTGTTGTGATAGGAAAAGCTATTTGCTAATCTTAAGAAGTGCACTTTTTGTACAGATGGACTTGTTTTACTCGGTTTTGTTGTTAGTTCATAAGGAATCCAAGTTGATGAGTAGAAAAGTTGAGCTATACAAGAATGGACAAGCCCAACTAAATTGAGCCAAGTTCGCAGTTTCCATGGGCTTACGAGCTTTTATAGATGATTTGTGAGGGACTTTAGTAGCATAGTTGCACCAATCACTAAAGTCATTAAGAAGAATGTCAGGTTTAATTGGGGAGTAGAACAAGAAAAGGCTTTTCAATTAATTAAAGATAAACTAACCTATGCACCTTTACTTGCTTTACCTAATTTTGCTAAACATTTGAAATTGAATCAGATGCTTCAAGTTTAGGCATTGGAGCGGTTCTTATGCAAGAGGGAAGACCAATTGCATATTTTAGCGAAAAGCTACAAGCAGCTGCATTGAAGTACTTGACATATAATAAGGAGTTATATGCATTGGTTAAGGCTTTGGAAATGTGGCAACACTACCTCTAGCCTAAGGAGTTTGTGATTCGCACTGACTATGAATCCTTGAAACAACTAAAGTGTCAACACAAGCTAAATAGGAGACATGCAAGGTGGGTAGAGTTTATTTAGACCTTTTCATACGTCATTCGATACAAGAAAGGTAAGGAAAACATTGTTGTGGATGCACTCTCCAGAAGGTACTTACTAATCTCCACACTTGATGCTAAATTGCTTGGTTTTGAACATATTAAAGGGTTGTACCCTTTGGACAAAGATTTTAGTGGTGAATTTTCCTATTGTGAAAAGGGAGCTACTGGAAAATTCTTTAAGCATGAAGGGTTTTTGTTTAAAGAAAACAAACTTTGTATTCTAAAATGTTCCCTTAAGGAGTTGTTAGTAAAATAGTCTCATGGTGGTGGTTTGATGGGGCAGTTTGGTATGGCTAAAACTTTAGGGGTTTTGCAAGAACATTTTTATCGGCTACACATGAAGCGAGATGTTGTGTGAATTTGTGAGAGAAGTATCATTTGTAGACAAGCTAAATCCCAAGTGCAACCCCATGGCTCGTACCGACTACTTACTATTCTTAGTGAGCCTTAGGTTGATATTTCCATGGATTTTGTGTTAGGCTTACCTAAAACTAGAAATGGTAGAGATTATATTTTTGTTATTGTGGATAGATTTTCAAAGATGGCACATTTTATTCATGTCACAAAATTGATAATGCTACACATGCTGCAAATTTGTTCTTTAAAGAAATTATTTGATTACATGGTATGCCTAGAACAATGGTATCTTATCATGATGCTAAGTTCTTGAGTTACTTTTGGAAAACCATGTGGTGTAACTTAGGAACTAAATTATTGTTTTCAAATTCATGTCATCCATAGACTGATGGACAAACAAAAGTATTTAATAGAACATCATCTACTTTACTAAGGGTTATCATTCAAAAGAACATTAAAACATAAGAAGATTGTTTGCCACATGTTGAATTTCTTTCGATTAAAAAAAAGTGGAAATTCATATAAAAAAAAGAGAAGAAGCAAAAGCAAGAAAAAGGAATTCATATAAAAAAAATTATGATTAATAGTTTGTGGTGTTCCTTATTGCAATTCTTTGCTTTCTATGAATCTTGTCAAGCCATGTTACAAAATCGCTATTGAGAAAGTTGGGTGGATTTCTATAGGAACAAATCCGATTGGATTGTTAGTTACAAAAGAACCGAAAAGAGAAATTTTGAGTAGGTAAGGATTTATGAGAATAGTAGAGCGATTTGAGTGAAACACGTGAGTAAGTGAATTTAAGAGATTACATTTTATTACTCCTAACATTGTCTTGTGGAACAATATGTCTCATAGAAAGTATTTTGAAAATGTTGGTGGGGAGGAGTTTATTGTTCATGAGAAGTTGTTGGTAGCTAGGAGGGCTTTGAGCGTGCAAACAAAAGAAGAGAAGAATGTGTAATAGGAGAACATATTTCATACTAGGTGTCTTGTTAAAGACAAGATATGTGGTGTGATAATTGATGGTGGGAGTTGTATAAACGTTGTTAGCACGACTGATAGGAATCAAAATCCGACAAAACCTATCATTAGGGTAAGAATCAAAGGATTTCAAATCTTAGCAATGAGGGCCCATTTTGAGAAAATCGACCTAGGAATTATTTGTTTACTAAACTCTTTTCTCTTATTCATGTATTGTATATTCCAACAGACACACTTATCATGCTTTATAGGGTGATGGACAAACTTACTACGACTCAGCTTATAGGTTATCCATGGACCGACCTAAACCAATGATGAGCTGTGTTAACGAATCCTATGGAAAAGCTAGCATGATGAAAACTACTTTTATTTGTAATTATTTCTTTGGACTATTTATGTGTATGTTTTTGGGACACTTTTTATTTGGTTGTAATTGAGTTTTAGGACCACCTAACCTAAAAGTGGCATAGTTGTAATTTTATAGACTTTTTAACCCTAAAGGGAGCAAGTATAAACACTTGCTTAAGTAGGGTTTTAGGGAACTTTTGCAAAATTTTCATAATAGACACACTTTACGTGTTGAGGGTTAGGGTTGCCTAATTCCACAAATTTTTCTTATCAATTTTAAATCCTAATTTGAGGTTGTAGCGAGTGGCTTCAAGGCTAATTTGTGAGTAATATCAAATTTTCTTTGTTACAATTTCCTTTTCATCACTAGTGAGTTGTATTTAGGGTTGAATTGGATTTGTTATTGATCAAATTAGATTACATTTGTAATCAATTTCATGTTATTACAATTGATTTGTTTTAGCCCTTAAGTTTTAACCTTCAATTTAGCTTCATTAGAACCGAGGATCACTTTATTGGGAAAGTGGATCTTTGAATTAGTTCTTGCTGTTTTGTGTGTAATTCACGTGTCACTCATTTGTATTTAGTGTTGTTTGAAGGATTTTATCCTTGTGGAATTGTTACTTTGCAAATTAGAGCATTCAAATTTCATTGCTCTCCATTAAGGTTCACGTAAATTATTAGAGTTTTGAGACGAGATTGAACAAGTGCATTGAGGTTTATAATTTTTTTCTAATTATATGTGCTTAACCCCTATTTTAGGCACATCAACGACAATGGTGGAGAAATTGGGTATCCCACAAGTAAGCATCCTCGCCTTTATAAACTATAGTGGTTGAATGATAGTGATGAAGATCACATTAGGAGGATTTGTGTAAGGATGATCAAGGATAAGATCAGGTGTTGAGAACAAAGAGCACAAGCCTATTCAAAGTGCGAATCACAATGATAGAAGTCGAGGATGGAATCAAAGGCTGATAGCTTCAAGATTATTAAAGACCGCTGGCCTAAATGGTTAGCTTTGAAGAAGGCTGCCGACCCAAGTGAACCGGCTTAGGAATGGAGATAGGCCGACATTGTAAGCTACTGGCTTAAGTGAGCTGGCTTTCAATCAAGAAAAGCCACTTGAACATGCAATCTTAAGTGCCGGCTTAAGTAGAATTTTAGGCCGGCTTTAAACAAATCTAAGTCGTTGACATATAATGTTTTTCTGAGTCACAAATAGGGTTTTTATACATTTTTGTGTGCTTTCATTATGAGACTATAAATAGTCGTCACACATTCATTTGTAAAGATCTTTTGGCAAAGTTTATTCATAATTTGAGAGAGATTTCTCTTTGGTTCTTTAAAGAACTAATTGAACTTATCAGATTGTAAATCTGTAGCATTCATCCCTCTACTTATCAAACATTTGTTTTATAGTCGATTGTGGCATTATCGTATATACCAAGGTTCTTGTCTCGCTTATAAACAAAGGGTTGCAGTGTCCAATGTTCTTAAGAGATCCATAGGTTGTGAGGTTATTCAATTCGAGTGTTAGGTTTCACCACGGGTTGACAGGGTTTGCATCATTTGGTATCAGAGTAATCAAGTTTGTTAGGATCGCCTATCCTATCTTGTTACTTCAATCCTTGTTCTTAGATCTAGAGTTTAGATAAAAAAAAAATTTCTTTGAATTTTGAATCGTTATAAGTAGATTGAATTTGATTGTTATTAGTATTGAAAGGAATCGTACACACTTCCTTCTTCAAATTAAAAAAAAATGGAAATTTACATTAAAAAAAAGAAGAAGAAGAAGCAAAAGCAAGAAAAAGGAATTCGTATAAAAAATATTATGATTGATAGTTTATAGTGATCCTTATTACAGTTCTAAGCGTTCTATGAATCTAATCAAGTCATGTTATGAAACCGCTATTAGGAAAGTTAGGTAGAGTTCTACAAGAACAAAGCCGATTGGATTATTAGTTCCAAAAGAATCAAAAAGGGAAATTTTGAGTGGGTAAGGATTGGTAAGAACAGTAGAGTAATTTGAGTGAAACACACGAGCGAGTGAATTTGAGAGATTCCATTTTATTACTCCTAACATTATCTTATGCAGCTATATGTCTCATAGAAAGTCTTTTGAAAATGTTGATGGGGAGAAGTTTGTTGTTCAAGAGAAGTTGTTAGTAATCAGGAGAGTTTACGTATAGGTTAGAGAAGAGGAAGAGGTGCAAAGGGAGAATATTTTTCATACTAGATGCTTAGTTCAGAACAAGGTATGTAGTGTGATTATAGATGGTGGGAGTTGTACTAATATGGCAGGTGCAACTATGGTTAAGAAATTGGGACTTTCCACTAGTGAGCATCCTTAACCTTACAAATTGTAGTGGTTGAATGATAGTGGTGAAGTGAGGGTAGATAAGCATGTGCTAGTTACTTTAGCATTGGAAGATATGAAGATGATGTTTTATGTGACGTAGTTTTGATGCAGGTTACTCACTTGTTGCTTGGATAACCATGGCAGTTTGATAAGAGGGTTAAGCATGACGGCTTTACCAATAAGTATTCCTTTGAGCATAATCAAATGCCAATTACCCTTGTGCCTTTAACCCCTAAGCATGTTTATAAGGAGCAGATGAAATTGAAAAAAGTGAGTGGTCAAAACAAAGAGAGTGAAAAAAGAACAGTGAATGAGCTTACAAAAGGAAAAGAGGAGGAAGATGAGGCTTGTGAGAAAATAATGATGAAAGTTGAGAGAAAAGAAAATTTTTATGTAGATCAAGTGAGGCTACCAAGAGAGAGTGAACAAAAGCGAGTTAGTAAAAAAATTAAATTTAGCTCCATTGCAGAAGAAATGGAGAGAGATTCTGAGTCAAAGGATAGTGAAAAGAGAGGAAGAACATTTAGTGATGAGAGAAAAATAGAGTGGAATGAAAATTTTGATGAGAGACTCAGTGAGTCTAAGAATGTTCTATTTCCAGGAACAAAGAAATCTGTTGAGGTGCATGAAAAGGCTAAGCTCAATATTGATGATGGGAATTTTTTCTAGCAACCTAAATGGATACAGAACTTGATTTGGATGATGATCCAAATCACTCATATTTACTCTTATTTCTCTTTATCTAATAAATATTTGAATGATGATCTTAAAAGTATAATGATAGTTCTTCACGGGATGCCAAATGACTCTCATTTTTTATCAACTAAGGACATCATTAGATTCTCATCTAATGGCCTGCTGTGATTAACATCACCTCGATGCATTGGCTCTTTGAGGATTCATATTATTTTGTATTTATAATTATTTCTTTAGACTATTTATGTGTAACTTTTGGGACACTTTTATTTGATTGTAATTGTGTTTTTAGGACCGGCTACCCTAAAGTGGCATAGCTGTAATTTTGTGGACATTTTAACCTTAAAGGGAGCAAGTATAAATACTTGCTTAAGTAGGGTTTTGAGGAAGCTTAGAAAATTTTCAAAACATACACTTCATGTTTGAGGGTTAGGGTTTTCCTAAATCTAAATTGCTTTTATCAATTTCGATCCCAAAATTGAAATTGTGGCGAGTGGCTTCAAAGTGAATTGTGAGTAATATCAATTCTCTTTGTTGTAATTTTCCTTTTCATCACTAGTGAGTTATATCTAGGGTTGATGAGGATTGTTCTTGTTCGGATTTTGATTTCATTTGTAATCACTTTATCTTGTTATAAGATTGATTGGTTTTGACATTAGTTCTAACCAACAATTTTGCAACCGTTTGAATCGTAAATTGGCCTTATTGGGAAGGAGGATCACGACTTGGTTCTTGTTGTTTGTGTTTAGTAATCTCGTGGGATTTTTAGTATGTTAGTGATTTCAATTGAGGAATTCATCATTGTGATTTTATTATCTTCAAATAAAGCATTCAGATCATCTTGCAATAATTAGGGTTCACGTAAAATTTGTTCCAATTTTGAATTGGTTTTGATCTTGTGATTTGAAGTTGTTCAATTGGTTCATTTGCAAGTGCTTAATCTTGATTTTAGGTACATCATCTTTTGGTATCAGATTTGAACATACTTGGTTCATTTTAATATTGATCACGTAGTGTTATGGAATTGGATATAGACATTAAGATTTGACGCCATTATTCATGTGATTGGAAGGTAGTTTGATTGACATTGTTTGATTGTCTTTGAAATTGGTTTTGCATGTGCTTAATCTTGGTTTTAGGCACATCATCTTTTGGTATCAGAGCTTGAGGTTTTAGGAATGGGTTGGATGCAATTTGAATTCGGAAATTAGGGGTTTGTTGAGTAGCATCTTGATCCAAAAATTGTTGGCGTGAACTTGAATTTTTTTTTTTTTTTTGTGTTGTTAAATTGTTATCTTGTTGATTAGTGGTTGAACACTTGGAGATTTGAACACTCTTGGATTCCATGATTGTTGGTTGTAAATGTGTAGTGTATGGGAAGTAAACCATGAAGGGGTAAGAGTGGTCTTCAATTGGTAAAGTGGATTTGTGTTGTGTGTATTTTTATGAAAATTGGAGTAGCACTTGTGTTTTTAGATTTGAAATTTCAGAATTGAAGTCTGAATTAAGAAGCTAATTTAAAATTTCAAATCACACATCAAGTCATTACTTAATTGTATGTCATTTGATTTTGAAATAGATTCTTACCATCTGTGGAATCTTGCAGTTATTAAACTCCTTTTTGAATTTGAAAGTGAGTTGCCTTATTTTGCATTGAAGTTACAGTTTTGGTTGTAGTTTGTGGAAGTGGGAAGTGTACCGTTGCTTAAGGAGGATTGTATGTACTGTTGTATTTTTTTATTTTTTTTTTGTAAACTTAGTGAAGGGTGTGTACATTTGGTGTTGGTTGTTGTATGTGTTGTCAATCTACTTGTTGTTGGTGGCGTGAAACATGACCATAAAGGGAATTTATGTGGCGGTGAATGGTGTGTTGTGTATGTGTTTCCTTGCTGCCAATTATGTATTTAAGTGGAGAGAAGCCAAGGTATGAAAAAGGAAAGTGAGTAGTAGAAGTTGAAATTCAAACAAGTCATTAAAGTGTGAAAGTAATTGAACTAATTACTTAAAGACTTATAGCTGAATTTAATTCTATCTACTTAAAAGTAGTTGTGTGTACTTCATTTATTGAGCTTTACTTAGAGTACTAAATTATTTCCTTGTACCTTAAAACTTTTGCAACATGGGTTATTGTATTATTGTGGTTATTAAATGTGTAGGTTGGTGTTGTTGAAGGAGTGTACTATGATTTGTGGGATTACTTCATCAAATCACAAACATGTCCAACGACAGTGTGAATGGGGGAATTGGCAATGAGGCTAATAGCCAGGTTAGTGGAGTTCAGGGTCATAACACTACAAGTAAGAGGACTTTGGAAGAACAGCTCCAGGATCTTACTACCATTGTTGCTACTTTGGCAACCAAGATTGACAGGATGACATTACTACAACCACTAGTGGTAAACCCTTAGGCACCACCTCGGGTAGCTCCAAAGAACCTCTAGAGAGAAGGAATAGTGGGAGGAGGAAATCTGGGTAGAAGGATGGAGGGAGATCATCACCCCTACAGGGAAGAGAGGGACAATAACTTTGGGGCTAATCCTTATCTAAATGGGGATTTCAAGCCACCTTGGGGATTAGAATATGTAAAGTTGTAGATGCCTTCTTTTGATGGCAAGGGTTCAGCTAATGATTATCTGGACTGGGAGGATAAAGTTGAGGGTCTCTTTATACATGTACCCCGATTGGATATATACATAACCGGATACACAAGTAGTGTATCTCGTTCATGTATCTCATGCTTGCTTCCAGGTGTCCTTATGTGAATATACACGAGCAAATACATGGGAGTGTACATTGGTCGTGTATTTGAAACGTCATCGAATAGAAGCAAAACTTAGATACACAAGCAAAGTACATGGGCGTGTACTTTGCTCGTGTACTTTCCAGAAATCAGCTTCAATATACACAAGCAAAACAGAAAAGTGCATGAGCGTGTATCTTGCTTGTGTACTTTCCATAATTTTTCTCTTCACATGTAATGTATCCAATTCCTTCCAAACTTGCTCTGACTCTTCAAAACTCCTTCCCTTAGCTCCAAAATACTCTAGAATATTCTGAAATTAATATTCATTCCATTAATCACCCTTTTCTTCAACAAATCATCTAAAAATTCAACAATAAAGCACAATTCATTACTCTAGATAATGGTATTTTGCGACTTATCAAACTTCCCTACACTTAAGTCTTTGCTTATCCTCAAGCAAAATAAAAAATTAATCAAACTTCTCATTAATCATGATTATCATTACCAAATAATACTACTCACACATTAGCATTTATGAATTTTAATCTTTAAAGCTCAATGCAATCCCTCAATCTAATGAGTGTGCTTCTCACCTTGTCATGAAAGTATTGTAACAAAGATACTTTAGTCAAATTTCTAGGATTAATCAGAGTAAACCAAGCTTTACCCTCATCATTTAGCAATGGCTTTCATGATCAAAATTAGACACAAGATCTATCAGAGCAAAAGGAAACGTGGTATATTTCAACCACCACTAAAGAGTCTATAATCTTCTCAATTATCTCTTTAAGCAAAGCAATCAATAATGAAAGTACATTGCATCTATGTTTCCCCTGGATTCTTCCTCCTTTTTAGTTGATCTCTTTAAAGATTTTATTCTTTGTAATAGTTCACTATTTTCATCCTTTTTTTTAGTTCAGCTATTTAGGATCTTGTAACCCATGTAACGAGATTTCAGCCAATAATCCTAGGCTCGTCACCCAAGTTAACAAACATTATCCCCTCAATTGAGGGTGTTCCTATGGGCTTAATTACTCAAGTTAAAGGACCCTCTCAACTTTTGCCTTTATGGTATTTCATCTTGTTACGGTAATTTCCTCGGTCGGCCGATCCCAAGCCAGACGACCTTAGGTGACCAGGTTTTAAAGGGACCCCATCGAACCTCTATTACCTTAACTTATTATTTTGACTAGTTAGTAGCGGTGTCAAACTTCGCTTTTCTGAAGGACCAAAGCTTGCCCATACTAACTAATCCTTTATTTTCAAGTATAACATACTTTCATTAAATTATTACTTTAAAAAGATCTTCTAAGAAGGATCACCAAGTGAATCATTTCATTTGCCCTTTCATGAAAGATTAAATGGTTCTCAAGATCTTTGAAACGAGGATATACCTCTTAGTAAACTTCGAAATAGAACCAATTAACATTTTACAGAGGACCTTTGTCTGATCCTAACTCTAAATTCCATCGCTAAATAACGAGTAAACTTGTTTCACAACGATTTTATCCCATAACTTTGACTAAGTATCAATGTTCCAAAGAAGACAAAGGTGACATGCACAATACTCTTTTAGAGGAATTCGTTCACTAAATGCTAAAATACTACGTAATTTGCAATCATGATTTCAAAATTCGATTATCAAGCAAAAAGAAAAAAAATAGGGGAAATTTTTGAATGACTCATACAATTTAGCACAACCCTTATCAAATTTCTTTAGTATCCCCTTCCCTACACTTAGATTGAGACATTGTCCCTAATGTCTTTATCATTCAAGAACACAATGGGAAATAAAGAGATAAAAAGAAAAAAATAAAAAGAAAAGGAACTGAGACTTCCCGGGATTAAACAAGTGACGGACCAATTGCATAGTTAGCGGAATGTCGATCATCTATATCAATGAAGCTCGCCAAGGAAAGTTATGGGACCATTTACATTCGCAGGATAGCACCTAGATCAGCAAAGTTCAACACAACAAAAACGAAAGGTAAAAGAGTAAATAGAGATAAGTCATTATTACAGTCATCCAGCAAGGAAGAGTTTAGCTCAAGAGAAAGAGCTCCTCGAATATGCAAAATAAAACAGTTAACTTAAAGTCATTCATCATTCCGAACTAGTCTCCTCATCTTCATCAGTCTCATCGTCATCATCATCTTCATTCTCGTCTGCTTCATCCTCTTCATCTTACACTCCCTTGAAAAGGTCTTCCATCCTGAATTTTCCCACACCTAAAGCTTAAAAGAAGCTCTAGTAAGGTGACTTTCATAGAATCCAAACTTGGTTAGCCCCTCTATAGCTTGCTGTCCTGCAAAAGTTACTCCAAAACAATGGGTGATAATAAAGAAAGTAAAGAGTAAGGGAGAAAACTTACCTAAGTAACATGGGTTGCCTCCCAAGAAGTGCTATTGTTTAACGTCGTTGGCTCGACGTAATGAACCGATGGAGCTCAAATGGAGAAGAGAATGAGGTTTAGCTCCTCCTTTTCTTCCAAAACATAAGAAATAAATTGGTTAAATTAATAAGTAAAAAGTGTTTCTAATATTGGCGTATCCCCGGCAACGGTGCCAAAAACTTGATCGTTGCCAATCGTAGTTTTAATAAATTGAATTCTTATTCTTAATCCTACTATAGAGCAATAGGCAAGTGCACCTATCGTAGCGTAATATAACGTAATAAATTCAATTCTTGTTCTTAATAATGTTGTTTGAAACTTGATTACTCTAATCTCAAAACTAACAACTCACTAACAACAATGGTTCTGAAGATTTACCAATTAACAAAAGCAACCTAGATCTTATTCTACTCCTTCTCTATCATGTAATTCATTAGATTTTTAAAGATTGTCATAATTGACTTCTTATACTATCGAATTCTCTAGTCAAGTTAACTACTTTCTCAAGTATATTAACCTATCTAATCCTAGGTTTATCAAATAGGATCTCTCTTTAGTTAATAGCAATCTAGAATTGCATAAAGCACATGAATTTGCATCAAAATAATTGATGTAAACAGAAGACTCTTGTTTCCTATCTCTAGAAGAACAATTAAATCTCATTAATTGCATTAGATCTAATCATATGATCAATTTCTCAATTAACTAATATGATATCACACATAAATTCATATTCCGGATCTATGAATCTAAGAAACAATTGAAGAGCATGCAATTAATCATAAGAAAGTCAACAACTTTGCATTAAAGATCAAATCTTTATCACATGACAGAAAAGTTTCAAATAAAATCTAGATCTAGGGTTTACTCCTCCATAAATTTGACAAAAGAAACACAATTATTAGAAGAATAGATAAAGTTCATGGTCACAACACTTAAAGATAAAATCTTTTTCTTCGTAGGTCTTAAATCTCCCTTGGAATCGACAAAATCTTCTTTCCCTTACTGTTATGAGAGTGAGAGAAAATGAAAAATTCATAACTTCTTTCTCTAGGGCAAACTAAAGGTCTATTTATACATGTACCCCGATTAGATATATACACAATCGGATACACAAGTAGTGTATCTCATTCGTGTATCTCATGCTTGCTTCCAAGTGTCCTTATGTGAATATACACAAGCAAATACATGGGAGTGTACATTGGTCGTGTATTTGAAACATCATCGAACAGAAGCAAAACTTAGATACACAAGCAAAGTACATGAGCGTGTACTTTTCTCGTGTACTTTGCAGAAACCAGCTTCAATATACACAAGCAAAACAGAAAAGTGCATAGGCGTGTATCTTGCTTGTGTACTTTCCAGAATTTTTCTCTTCACATGTAATGTATCCAATTCCTTCCAAACTTACTCTAACTCTTCAAAACTCCTTCCCTTACCTCCATAATACACTAGAAGATCCTGAAATTAACATTCATTCCATTAAGCACCCTTTTCTTCAACAAATCATCTAAAAATTCAACAATAAAACACAATTTCATTACTTTAGATAAGGGTATTTTGTGACTTATCAACTAGAAATAAAACACTACTGCATGATCATTTTCATCTCCTCCCAAGAGCTACCAAGTTGCTATCCATACCTGCGCCTATTACTCACCAACCGATCCTACCACACACTAGCATAATCTGAAAACTCTACTGCAACTAATTTTATCTTTTTCTCCTCAATGTAGTTGTGACATTTAAGGACAAGATCCATCTTCATCTCCCATTCTAAATACAATTCCGAATCATTCTTTCCTTGAAAAGTTGGGATTTTCAACTTAATACTCCCTAAATTACTATCATGCCCCTGGATACTTCCCCTATCTCCCGATTCAATCCATTGATGAATCTAGCCATAGTGGCCTCATCATCCTCCTCAGTTCTCGCCCTAATCATGACCATCTCCAACCCTTTGTAACAATCCTTTACACTATTATTCCCTTGACTCAACCCTTGGACTTTCCTAAGTAAGTCCTATGATAGTGACTAGGAATAAAACACTTCTGCTTGATCGTTTTCATCTCCTCTGAAGTGCTAACAGGTTGCTCTCCATACCTACGCCTATTACGCACCAATTGATCCCACCATACACTGGTGTAATTTGAAAACTCTACTACAGCTAATTTTATCTTTTTCTCCTCAATGTAGTTATGACATTCAAAGACATGATCTATCTTCCTCTCCCATTCTAAATACAATTCCGGATCATTCTTTCCTTGAAAAGTTGGGATTTTCAAATTGATTCTCCCTAAATTACTATCATACCTCTGGATACTTCCCCTATCTCCCGAATCAATCCATTGATGAATCTAGCCATATTGGGCTCATCATCCTTCTCAATTCTCGCCTTAATCATGACCATCACCAACTCTTTGTAATAATCCTTTACACTATTATTCCCCTAAGTCAACCCTTGGACTTTCCTAAGTAAGTGCTATGATAGTGACTAGGAATAAAACACTTCTGCATGATCGTTTTCTTCTCCGCCCAAGTGCTAACAAGTCGCTCTCCATATCTACGCCTATTACGCACCAACTGATCCCACTATACACTAGCGTAATCTGAAAACTCTACCGCAGCTAATTGTATCTTTTTCTCCTCAGTGTAGTTGTGACATTCAAAGACATGATCTATCTTCATATCCCATTCTAAATACAATTCTGGATCATTCATTCCCTGAAAAGTTGGGATTTTCAAATTGATACTCCCTAAATTACTATCACGCCTCTGGATACTTCCCTTATCTCCCGATTCAATCCATTTTGATGAATCTAGCCATAGTGGCCTCATCATCCTCTTCAATTCTCACCCTAATCATGGCCATCTCCAACTTTTTGTCATAATCCGTTACACTATTATTCCCCTGAGCTAACCCTTGGACTTTCCTAAGTAAGTCCCTATGATACAGACTAGGAATAAAACGCTTCTACATGATCATTTTCATCTCCTCCCAAGTGCTAATAGGTCGCTCTCCATAACTGTTGATACGAAATCGGTTTGCTCAGATTCCTAATTGATACGAACCATGCCAACGTGTGACGAAACCCAATACCAATACGTTCAAAATTCGCTACCTAAGATGCCAAACACACTCAAGTGAAAACCGCAACCCGTTGTCTATAAACGAGACAAGAACCTTGGTATAATATGAAGATGCCACAATCAGGATGAAAGACCGATTGATAAGTTGGGATGAACGCCCCGGAATAAAAATCTGATAAGTTCTAGATTAGTTCTTTAAAGAACCAAGAGAGGAATTCTCTCAAAAGTGTTTTCAAACTTGTATGTTGTATATTCTATATTCTAGCTATTCTAAACCCTAGGAGTTTTATAATAGGGTTTACAATTCGTAACAATAAAGCCCCAAAACGATATCACTTCAATAAGTTGCATAAAAATAATCAAAACAAGACATGAAGGCCGGCAGCGTGGGAATGAAGGCCGGTGGCCTTGGAGCCGGCATTGACATATACACGATCGGCGTTGGAGATGTACACGACCGTGTACTTCTAGTCGTGTATCTTTCTGTAGAAATCTTGACAATGTACACGACCGTGTACTTCTAGTCGTGTATCTTTAAGTGGAAATCTTGACAACATACACAACCGTGTACTTCTAGTTGTGTATCTTTTTGTGGAAATTCTTGACACCATATACGGCCGTGCCTTTGAACCATGTATACGACCGTGTATGATTCTGTGTAACCTTCAGACTCCTACACGGCCGTGCCTTGTAAAGACACGCCCTCTTCAACTCGTATCCATTATGGTTTGTACAAGAGCAAGGGCATTCCCATGGTTGTTCCAATCCTTTCCAACTTTATGATTGCTCCAATCCTTTCCGACTTCATGGACATCCTTTATCAACCCGTTGAGTGCTTCCTTGAATCGTTTTGCTTGATTTCTCGTGATCGGTCCAGGTGGCACTTCAAGAGGATCCACATTCCATCTTCTGGCTTGGCTCCCATCATGGGTCTCATCATTTCCCTCCTCTTGAAAAGGATTTGTCCTCAAATCATCGCCTGCATCAAATGGACTTAGATCAGTAACATTAAACATCGCACTTACTTGATACTCACCTGGTAAATCTATCTTGTATGCATTATCATTGATGCGCTCAAGAATTTGAAATGGTCCATCTCCTCTAGGAAGTAGTGTAGATTGACGCTTAGTAAGTGGTGCTACAATGGTGCTGAAATCCTTCGCAATTCTCCTGTAAAAGCTCACTAGTCCATGGAAACTCCGCACATTACTTACATTAGTTGGACTAGGCCATTCTTGGATCGCACGAATCTTTTCTTCATCAACCTGTATTCCTTGTGCACTAACAACAAAACCAAGAAACACAAGTTTGTTTGTGCAAAAAGTGCACTTTTTGAGGTTAGCATATAATTGCTCCTTTCGAAGCACTTCTAAAACATCCCTTAAGTGAGATATATGGTCCTCCAAACTCTTGCTGTAAATGAGGATATCATCAAAATAGACAACCACAAATTTGCCAATAAAAGTCCTCAAAACAAAGTTCATAAGTCTCATAAAAGTACTAGGTGCGTTAGTTAAACCGAAAGGCATTACTAACCACTCATACAATCCATATTTTGTCTTAAATGTGGTTTTCCATTCATCACCTTCTTTTATTCTAATTTGGTGATATCCGCTTTTCAGATCAATTTTGGAAAAGACACTAGACCCATGTAACTCATCTAACATGTCATCTAAGCGAGGAATGGGATGACGATACTTTACCATGATGTTATTGATGGCGCGACAGTCAACACACATTCTCCATGACCCATCTTTCTTAGGCACCAAAATCACAGGCACTGCACATGGACTCATGCTTTCTCTCACGTACCCCTTCTCCATTAATTCATCGACCTGCCTTTGGAGTTCCTTTGTCTCCTCTGAATTGCTCCTATAAGCCGGTTTGTTTTGAATCGATGCTCCGGGTACAAGGTCAATCTGGTGCTCAATACTACGAATAGGTGGTAATCCCTTTGGAATCTCCTCAAGGAAGACATCTTCAAAGTCCTGCACAATAGACACAACCACATTAGGCAAAGAGTTAAATAGTTTGTTAGTATTCAAACAAGTTTCCTTAAAAGCCATCAACAACATAGGTTGCTTCATCACTAACGCTCTCCTCACTACATTCGCTCTTGTCACACAACTCTCCTTTTGCAAGGTTGCACTCTCCTTTTCACTCACCACCAAAGTTGATCCCCCTTTAACTTGGTCTCTCACACTCTTTCCAGCTTTCCTCTCTTTTTCCTTTTGATATCGACTTTTGTGTTCCTTTTCTTTCTCGCTGTCTTTTGCTCTCTCACTCTCCCTCTGTTTTTCACTCACCTTATATTTTGCAAAAGACTGTTGTAGCTGCAATTGACCCTCATACACCTGTTTAGGTGTTAAAGGTTTAAGATTAAAGCTTTTCCCTTGGCGAACAAGCGTAGACTTGTTAGAAAAGCCATCATGAACAACCTTCCTATCAAATTACCATGGCATCCCCAACAACGCATGACATGCTTGCATTGGCACTACATAGCATAACACCTCATCTTCATACCTACCAATGCGAAAAACAATCAAGGCTTGCTTACTCACCTTAGTCTCGCCACTATCATTCAACCACTGCAATTTATATGGACTAGGGTGTTTAGTAGTCTTGAGTCCCAACCTCTCGACAATAAAATTACTCACCACATTAGTGCAACTTCCTCCATCAATGATCAAACTGCAAATATGATCACCTAGATAACATCTAATATGAAAGATATTCTCTCGTTGCACCTCCTCTTCTTCCTTCACCTACACATTCAAAGCTCTCTTCACTACTGCCACTAACCTCCCTACTGCAGGCTCCTCATCATCACTAACGTCCTCTAATGGAGGCATATCATCCTCTTCACTATCCCCCTCAGTCTCATACTCACCATCATCACGCAGAATCATTACACGCCTATTCGGACATTGACTAGCAATATGGCCTCTACCTTGGCATTTAAAACATCTAAAGTCACGATTTCTAGGAGTAGAAGAATCAAATTTACCTTGGTTACCAAGAGTAGAACCCGCTTGCCTCTGCTCTCCTTTTGGTTTGGTGAGTAAAGGCTTTTCTTCCTTCTTCCATTGGTTAGTCTTCCAAGCGGATGAACCAGTACCCTGTTGAAACCTTGCAGAACTACTACCTTTCCTCCTGTGTTGGTTCTCAACCTTTATAGCCATATGAACCATATCTTCCAATTCAACATAATGCTGCAATTCCATGACATTTTGAATTTCTCTATTCAATCTAGCAAGAAACCTAGCCATGGTAGCCTCTCTATCCTGCCTAAGAGTTTGCAATTTGTTGTGTAATTCACGATAGTAATATGCAGGCACAAACCGCTTCTTCATCACCCTCTTCATCTCTTCCCATGACTTAATAGGTGGTTTGCCATTCCTTCTTCGATTCAACATTAGTTGATCCCACCACACTATGGCATAATCCGAAAATTCAATGGCAACAAGTTTCACTTTCTTTCTCTCACTATAGTTATGACAATCAAACACCATCTCTACCTTCTTCTCCCACTCTAAGTACGCCTCGGGATCATTCTTCCCTTGGAAAGGAGGAATCTTCATCTTTATACTACTCAGTTGATTATCCTCTCTATTCCTATCTCCTCTATCTTCCCAATCCCTAGTTCCTCTATTCCTACCACTATATCCTCTATAACTCCTGACAGAAGGTTCATCAAATTCATCATTAGACATTTCATCTCCACCCCTTTGTACTCTCCTAGAACAACTCTCCCTCTTACGCCCTTGGAAGACGTTTTTAGATTGCTCTAGTCTTTGTTCCACCGTCTCATGAATTTGTTCCATGCCCTCCTGAAACATCCTCTTCATCTCATCCCTCAACGCCTCAATCACTAACCTAGCATCAAACCTTCCCCTCTCACCTTCAGGAGAATGTTATCTCGACATAGTTCCTGTAGAAAAGATTAGTACTAACACAAATATATATAATTAAGCCTCACGATACACTCCCTTACGTGTTTTGCTCAAAGGATGATATCACACAGTCACTTGTGTATTCTCACAAGCAATGATGATATCAACTCACCAATTCCTCTTCTCAATTCTCTTGGAACTAACCCAAACTACACCAATTCCCTTCTGTAGAATTCAAAACAACTCTAGGGCTCGAAATTTTTCCTCTTTTTTTTTTTTCTGTCAGATTTTTTTTGTCACCTTTGTTTGTTGCTCTTGATCACGTTCCCCCTTTTTTTTGGTCGTGATTCTTCCTTTTTTTTTGTAAAAAAATTGAATAGTAGGTACTGCACTTTCAATAGACAATTAACACTATGAAATTGAATATGAACAATTGATATGAACGATTGGAGTTAGGGTGTTGATGTTACCTTCCTCAAACCGAACTGATGTTTAACAAACCTAGGCTCTGATACCAAACTGATACGAAATTGGTTTGCTCGGATTCCTAACTGATACGAACCACGCTAACGTGTAACGAAACCCAATACCAATACGTTCGGAATTCGCTACCTGAGATGCCAAACACACTCAAGTGGAAACCGCGACCCGTTGTCTATAAACGAGACAAGAACCTTGGTATAATATGAAGACGCCACAATCGGGATGAAAGACCGATTGATAAGTCAGGATGAATGCCATGGAATAAAAATCCGATAAGTTCTAGATTAGTTCTTTAAAGAACCAAGAGAGGAATTCTCTCAAAAGTGTTTTCAAACTTGTATGTTGTATATTCTATATTCTAGCTATTCTAAACCCTAGGAGTTTTATAGTAGGGTTTACAATTCATAACAATAAAGCCCCAAAACGACATCACTTCAATAAGTTGCGTAAAAATAGTCAAAACAAGACATGAAGGCCGGCAGCGTAGGAATGAAGGCCGACGGCCTTGGAGCCGACGTTGACATATACACGATCGGCATTGGAGATGTACACGACCGTGTACTTCTAGTCGTGTATCTTTCTATGGAAATCTGGACAATGTACACGACCGTGTACTTCTAGTCGTGTATCTTTCTGTGGAAATCTTGACAACATATACGATCGGGTACTTCTAGTCGTGTATCTTTCCGTGGAAATTCTTGACACCATACACGGCCGTGCCTTTGAACCATGTATATGACCGTGTATGATTTTGTGTAACCTTCAGACTCCTACACGGCCGTGCCTTGTAAAGACACGCCCTCTTCAACCCGTATCTGTTATAACTTGTGCAAGAGCAAAGGCATTCCCATGGTTGTTCCAATCCTTTCCAACTTCATGATTGCTCCAATCCTTTCCGACTTCATGGACATCCTTTATCAACCCGTTGAGTGCTTCCTTGAATCGTTTCACTCAATTTCTTATGATCAATCCAGGTGGCACTTCAAGAGGATCCACATTCCATCTTCTGGCTTGGCTCCCATCATGGATCTCATCAACTGTGCCAATTACACACCAACTGATCCCACCACACTCTGGCGTAATCTGAAAGCTCTACTGCAACTAATTTTCTCTTTTTCTCCTCAGTGTAGTTGTGACATTTAAAGACATGATCCATCTTCATCTCCCATTCTAAATACAATCCCGGATCATTCTTTCCCTGAAAAGTTGGGATTTCGAATTGAATCTCCCAAAATTACTACCATGCCTCTGGATACTTCCCCTATCTCCTGATTCAATCTGTTGATGAATCTAGCCATAGTAGCCTCATCGTCCTCCTCAATTCTCACCCTAATCATGGCCATCTTTAACTCTTTGTAATAATTCTCTACACTATTATTCCCCTGAGTCAACCCTTATACTTTCTTAAGCAAGTCCCTATGATAGTGACTATGAATAAAATGCTTCTACATGATCGTTTTCATCTCCTTCCAAGTGCCAATAGGTCGCTCTCCATAACTGCACCTATTATGCACCAACTGATCCCACCATACACCAGCGTAATCCGAAAACTCTATTGCTGCTAATT
Source organism: Laguncularia racemosa (assembly GCA_037954665.1). Taxonomy (NCBI): domain Eukaryota; kingdom Viridiplantae; phylum Streptophyta; class Magnoliopsida; order Myrtales; family Combretaceae; genus Laguncularia; species Laguncularia racemosa. Next base: position 553,571 of record JBBMOL010000267.1, read on the forward strand.
TTATCTTTTTCTACTCAGTGTAGTTGTAACATTCAAAGACATGATCCATCTTCCTCTCCCATTCAAAATACAATTCCGGATCATTCTTTCCCTGAAAAGTTGGGATTTTCAACTTAATATTCCGTAAATTACTATCATGCCTCTGGATACTTCCCCTATCTCCCGATTCAATCCGTTGATGAATCTAACCATAGTAGCCTCATCGTCCTCCTCAATTCTCACCCTAATCACGACCATCTTTAACTCTTTGTAATAATTCTCTACACTATTATTCCCCAGAGTCAACCCTTGGACTTTCCTAAGTAAGTCCCTATGATAGTGACTAGAAATAAAACGCTTCTACATCATCGATTTCATCTCCTCCCAAGTACTAACAAGTCGCTATCCATACCTACACCTATTATGCACCAACTGATCCCACCACACACTAGCGTAATCTGAAAGCTCTACTCAAATAATTTTCTCTTTTTCTCCTCAGTGTAGTTGTGACATTTAAAGACATGGTCCATCTTCATCACCCATTCTAAATACAATTCCGGATCATTCTTTCCCTGAAAAGTTGAGATTTTCAACTTAATACTCCCTAAATTACTAACATGCCTCGGGATGCTTCCCCTATCTCCCAATTCAATCCGTTAATGAATCTAGCGATAGTGGCCTCACCCTCCTCCTCTGTTCTCGCCCTAATCATAACCATCTCCAACCCTTTGTAACAATCCTTTACACTATTATTCCCCGGAGTCAACCCTTGGACTTTCCTAAGTAAGTCCCTATGATAGTGACTAGGAATAAAACGCTTCTGCATCATCGTTTTCATCTCCTCTCAAGTACTAACAAGTCGCTATCCATACCTACACCTATTATGCACCAACTGATCCCACCACACACTAGCGTAATCTGAAAGCTCTACTGCAAATAATTTTCTCTTTTTCTCTTCAGTGTAGTTGTGACATTTAAAGACATGGTCCATCTTCGTCTCCCATTCTAAATACAATTCCGGATGATTCTTTCCCTGAAAAGTTAGGATTTTCAACTTAATACTCCCTAAATTACTATCATTCCTTTGGATACTTCCCCTAACTCCCAATTCAGTCCGTTGATGAATCTAGCCATAGTGGCCTCATCATCCTCCTCAGTTCTCGCTCTAATCATGTCCATCTCCAACCCTTTGTAACAATCCTTTACACTATTATTCCCCTGTGTGAAACCATGGACTTTCCTAAGTAAGTCCCTATGATAGTGACTAGGAATAAAACGCTTCTGCATCATCGTTTTCATCTTCACCCAAGTGCTAAGAAGTTGCTATCCATACTTGCGCCTATTACGCATCAACTGATCCCACCACACACCGGAGTAATCTGAAAACTCTACTGCAACTAATTTTATCTTTTTCTCCTCAGTGTAGTTGTGACATTTAAAGACATGATCCATCTTCGTCTCCCATTCGAAATACAATTCCGGATCATTCTTTCACTGAAAAGTTGGGATTTTCAAATTAATACTCCGTAAATTACTATCATGCCTCTAGATACTTCCCCTATCTCTCGATTCAATCTGTTGATGAATCTAGCCATAGTGGCCTCATCATCCTTCTCAATTCTCGCCCTAATCATGACCATCACCAACTCTTTGTAATAATCCTTTACACTATTACTTCCCTGAGTCAACCCTTGGACTTTCCTAAGTAAGTTCTATGATAGTCACTAGGAATAAAACACTTCCGCATGATCGTTTTCATCTCCGCCCAAGTGCTAACAAGTCGCTCTCCATATCTACGCCTACTACGCACCAACTGATCCTACCATACACTAGCGTGATCTAAAAACTCTACTGCAGCTAATTTTATCATTTTCTCCTCAGTGTAGTTGTGACATTCAAAGACATGATCTATCTTCCTATCACACTCTAAATACAATTCTGGATCATTCTTTCCCTGAAAAGTTGGGATTTTCAAATTCGTACTCCCTAAATTACTATCACGCCTCTGGATACTTCCCCCATCTCTCGATTCAAGCCATTGATGAATCTAGCCATAGTGGGCTCATCATCCTCCTCAATTCTCGCCCTAATCATGGCCATCTCTAACTCTTTGTAATAATCCTTTGCACCATTATTCCCCTAAGTTAACCCTTGGACTTTCCTAAGTAAGTCCCTATGGTACTAACTAGGAATAAAACGCTTCTGCATGATCATTTTCATCTCCTCCCTAGTGCTAATAGATCGCTCTCCATAACTGCGCCTATTACGCACCAACTGATCCCACTATACACTAGTGTAATCTGAAAACTCTATTGCAACTAATTTTATCTTTTTTCTCCTCAGTGTAGTTGTGACATTCAAAGACATGATCCATCTTCCTCTCCCATTCTAAATACAATTACTGATCATTGTTTCCCTAAAAAGTTGGGATTTTCAGCTTACTATTCCCTAAATTACGATCATGCCTCTAGATACTTCCCCTTCCTCCCAATTCAATCCGTTGATGAATCTAGCCATAGTAGCCTCATCGTCCTCCTCAATTCTCACCCTAATCTTAGCCATCTTTGACTCTTCGTAATAATTCTCTACCCTATTATTGCCCTATGTCAACCCTTAGACTTTCCTTGTAAGTCCCTATGATAGTGACTAGGAATAAAACGCTTCCGCATCATCGTTTTCATCTCCTCCCAAGTGCTAACAAGTCGTTATCCATACCTGCGCCTATTACGCACCAACTGATCCCACCATACACTGGCATAATCTGAAAACTCTACTGCAACTAATTTTATGATTTTCTCCTCGGTGTAGTTGTGACATTTAAAGACATAATCCATCTTCGTCTCCCATTCTAAATACAATTTCGGATCATTCCTTTCCTGAAAAGTTAGGATTTCCAACTTAATACTCCCTAAATTACTATCACGCCTCTGGATACTTCCCCTAACTCCCGATTCAATCCGTTGTTGAATCTAGCCATCGTGGCCTCATCAACCTCCTTAGTTCTCGCCCTAATCATGACCATCTCCAACCCTTTGTGACAATCCTTTACACTATTATTCCCCTAAGTCAACCCTTGGACTTTCTTAAGTAAGTCCTATGAAACTAACTAGGAATAAAATGCTTCTGCATGATCATTTTCATCTCCTCCCAAGTGCTAATAGGTCGCTCTCCATAACTGCGCCCATTACGCACTAACTGATCCCACTATACACCAGTGTAATCTGAAAACACTATTGCAACTAATTTTATCTTTTTCTCCTCAGTGTAGTTGTGACATTCAAAGACATGATCCATCTTCCTCTCCCATTCTAAATACAATTCCGGATCATTCTCTCCTTGAAAAGTTGGGATTTTCAACTTAATATTCCCTAAATTACTATCATGCCTCTGGATACTTCCCCTATCTCCCGATTTAATCCGTTGATGAATCTAGCCATAGTGGCCTCATCATCCTCCTCAATTCTCGCCCTAATCATGGCCATCTCCAACTCTTTGTAATAATCCATTACACTATTATTCCCCTGAGCCAACCCTTGGACTTTCCTAGGTAAGTCTCTATGATACTGACTAGGAATAAAATGCTTCTACATGATCATTTTTATCTCCTCCCAAGTGCTAATAGGTCGCTCTCCATAACTGCGCCTATTACGCATAAACTGATCCCACCATACACTAGCGTAATCTGAAAACTGTATAGGAAATAATTTTATCTTTTTCTCCTCAGTGTAGTTGTGAAATTCAAAGACATGATCCATCTTCCTCTCCCATTCTAAATACAATTCCGGATCATTCTTTCCTTGAAAAGTTGGGATTTTCAACTTAATATTCCCTAAATTACTATCACGCCTCTGGATACTTCCCCCATCTCCCGATTCAATCCTTTGATGACTCTAGCCATAGTGGCCTGCCTCATCATCCACCTCAGTTCTCGCCCCAATCATGGCCATCTCTAACTCTTTGTAACAATCTTTTACACCAATATTCCCCTAAGCTAACCCTAAGACTTTCCTAAGCAAGTCCCTATGATACCGACTAAGAATAAAACGCTTCCGCATGATCATTTTCATCTCCTCCTAAGTGCTAATACGTCGCTCTCCATAACTGCGCCTTTTATGCACCAACTGATCCCACTATACACCAGCATAATCTAAAAACTCTACTACAGCTAATTTTATCTTTTTCTCCTCAGTGTAGTTGTGACATTCAAAGACATGATCCATCTTCCTGTCTCATTCTAAATACAATTCCGGATCATTCTTTCCCTGAAAAGTTGGGATTTTCAGCTTAATATTCCCTAAATTACAATCATCCCTCTGGATACTTCCCCTATCTCCCGATTCAATCCGTTGATGAATCTAGCCATAGTAGCCTCACCGTCCTCCTCAATTCTCACCCTAATCATGGCCATCTTTAACTCTTTGTAATAATTCTCTACACTATTATTCCCCTGAGTCAACCCTTAGACTTTCCTAAGTAAGTCCCTATGATAGTGACTAGCAATAAAACACTTCTGCATCACCATTTTCATCTCCTCCCAAGTGCTAACAAGTCGCTATCCACACCAGTGCCTATTACGCACTAACTGATCACACCACACACTGGCGTAATCTGAAAACTCTATTGCAACTAATTTTAGCTTTTTCTCCTCAATGTAGTTGTGACATTTAAAGACATGAACCATCTTCGTCTCCCATTCTAAATACAATTTCGGATCATTCTTTCCCTGAAAAGTTGGGATTTTCAACTTAATACTCCCTAAATTACTATCATGCCTCTGGATACTTCCCCTATCTCCCGATTCAATACGTTGATGAATCTTAGCCATAGTGGCCTCATCATCCTCCTTAGTTCTCGCCCTAATCATGACCATCTCCATCACTTTGTAACAATGCTTTACACTATTATTCCCCAGAGTCAACCCGTGGGCGTTCCTAAGTAAGTCCTATAATAGTGACTAGGAATAAAACAATTCTGTTTGATCGTTTTCATCTCCTCCCTAGTGCAAACAGGACACTCTCCATACCTATGACAATTACGCACCAATTGATCCCGCCATACACTGGCGTAATTTGAAACTCTACTACAGCTAATTTTATCTTTTTCTCCTCAGTGTAGTTGTGACATTCAAAGACATGATCCTTCTTCGTCTCCCATTCTAAATACAATTCCGGATCATTCTTTCCTTGAAAAGTTATGATTTTCAACTTAATACTCCCTAAATTACTATCATGCCTCTGGATACTTCCCCTAACTCCCGATTCAATCCGTTGATGAATCTAGCCATAGTGGCCTCATCATCCTCCTCAGTTCCCGCCTTAATCATGACCATCTCCAACCCTTTGTAACAATCCTTTACACTATTATTCCCTTGTGCCAACCCTTAGACTTTCCTAAGTAAGTACCTATGATAGTGACTAGGAATAAAACGCTTCTGCATCATCGTTTTCATCTCCTCCCAAGTGCAAACAAGTCGCTATCCATACCTGCGCCTATTACGTACCAACTAATCCCACCACACACTGGCGTAATCTAAAAACTCTACTACAAGTAATTTTATCTTTTTCTCTTCAGTGTAGTTGTGACATTTACAGACATGATCCATCTTCGTCTCCCATTCTAAATACAATTCTGGATCATTCTTTCCTTGAAAAGTTGGGATTTTCAACTTAATACTACCTAAATTACTATCAGGCCTCTGGATACTTCGCCTATCTCCCGATTCAATCCGTTGATGAATCTAGCCATAATGGCCTCATCATCCTCCTTAGTTCTCGCCCTAATCATGACCATCTCCAACCTTTTGTAACAATCCTTTACAATATTATTCCCCCGCGTCAACCCTTGGACTTTCCCAAGTAAGTCCTATGATAGTGACTAGGAATAAAACACTTCTGCTTGATCGTTTTCATCTCCTCCCAAGTGCTAACAGGTCGCTCTCCATACCTACGCCTATTACGCCCCAATTGATCCCACCATACACTGGCGTAATTTGAAAACTCTACTACAGCTAATTTTATCTTTCTCTCCTTAGTGTAGTTGTAACATTCAAAGATGTGTTCTATCTTCCTCTCCCATTCTAAATGCAATTCCAGATCATTCTTTCCCTGAAAAGTTGGGATTTTCAAATTGATTCTCCCTAAATTACTATCATACCTCTGGATACTTCCCCTATCTCCCGAAACAATCTGTTGATGAATCTAGCCATACTGGCCTCATCATCCCTCTCAATTCTCGCCATAATCATGACCATCACCAACTCTTTCTAATAATCCTTTACACTATTACTCCCCTGAGTCAACCCTTGAACTTTTCTAAGTAAGTCCAATTATAGTGACTAGGAATAAAACACTTTTACATGATCGTTTTCATCTCCACCCAAGTGCTAACAAGTCGATCTCCATATCTACGCGTATTACGCAACAACTGATCCCAACATGCTCTGGCGTAATCTGAAAACTCTATTGCAGCTAATTTTATCTTTTCCTCTTCGGTATTGTTGTGACATTCAAAGACATGATCTATCTTCCTATCACATTCGAAATACAATTCTGGAACATTATTTCCCTGAAAAATTGGGATTTTCAAATTCATACTCCCTAAATTACTATCACGCCTCTGGATACTTCCCCCATCTCCCGATTCAATCCATTGATGAATCTAGCCATAGTGGCCTCATCATCCTCCTCAATTCTTGCCCAAATCATGGCCATCTCTAACTCTTTGTAATAATCCTTTACACCATTATTCCCCTAAGCTAACCCTTGGACATTCCTAAGTAAGTCCCTATGATACTGACTAGGAATAAAACGCTTCTGCATGATCATTTTCATCTCCTCCCAAGTGGTAATAGGTCGCTCTCCATAACTGCGCCTATTACGCACCAACTGATCCCACCATACACCAGTGTAATCTGAAAACTCTATTTTAACTAATTTTGTCTTTATCTCCTCAGTGTAGTTGTGACATTTAAAGACATGATCCATCTTCCTCTCCCATTCTAAATACAATTCCGGGTCATTCTTTCCCTGAAAAGTTGGGATTTTTAGCTTAATATTCCCTAAATTACAATCATGCCTCTGGATACTTCCCCTATCACCCGATTCAATCCGTTGATGAATCTAGCCATTGTGGCCTCATCATCCTCCTTAGTTCTCGCAGTAATCATTACCATCTCCAACCCTTTGATACAATCCTTTACACTATTATTCTCCTGAGTCAACCCTTGGACTTTCCTAAGTAAGTCCTATGATAGTGACTAGGAATGAAACACTTCTGCTTGATCATTTTCATCTCCTCCCAAGTGCTAACAGGTCGCTGTCCATACATACGCCAATTACGCACCAATTGAACCTACCAAACACTAGCGTAATTTGAAAACTCTACTACAGCTAATTTTTTCTTTTTCTCCTCAGTGGAGTTGTGACATTCAAAGACGTGATCTATCTTCCTCTCCCATTCTAAAAACAATTCCGGATCTTTCATTCCCAGACAACTTGGGATTTTGAACTTAATATTACCTAAATTATTATCTTGCATCTGGATACTTCCCCTATCTCCCGATTCAATCCGTTGATGAATCTAGCCATATTTGCCTCATCGTCTTCCTCAATTCTTATCCTAATCATGGCCATCTTTAACTCCTTGTAATAATTCTTTACACTATTATTCCCCTAAGTCAACCCATGGACTTTCCTAAGTAAGTGCTATGATAGTGACTTGGAATAAAACACTTCTGCATGATTGTTTTCATCTCCGCCCAAGTGCTTACAAGTCGCTCTCCATATCTACACCTATTATGCACCAACTGATCCCACCATACACTAGCGTAATCTGAAAACTCTACCGCAGCTAATTTTATCATTTTCTCCTCAGTGTAGTTGTGACATTTAAAGACATGATCTATCTTCCTATCCCATTCTAATTGCAATTCGGGATCATTCTTTCCCTGAAAAGTTGGGATTTTCAAATTGATACTCCCTAAATGACTACCACACCTCTGGATACTTCCCCTATCTCCCGATTCAATCCATTGATGAATCTAGCGATAGTGGCCTCATCATACTCCTCAATTCTCGCCCTAATCATGGCCATCTCCAACTCTTTGTAATAATTCTTTACACCATTATTCCGCTAAGCTAACCCTTGGACTTTCCTAAGTAAGTCCCTATGAAACTGACTAGCAATAAAATGCTTCTGCATGATCATTTTCATCTCCTCCCAAGTCCTAATAGGTCGCTCTCAATAACTGCGCCTATTACACACTAACTGATCCCACCATACACCAGCGTAATCTGAAAGCTCTACTGCAGCTAATTTTATCTTTTTCTCCTCAATGTAGTTGTGACATTCAAAGACATGATCCATCTTCCTCTCCCATTCTAAATACAATTCTGGATCATTCTTTCCCTGAAAAGTTGGGATTTTCAACTTAATATTCCCTAAATTACTAACATGCCTCTGAATACTTCTCCAATCTCCCGATTTAATTCGTTGTTGAATCTAGCCATAGTAGCCTCATCATCCTCCTAAATTCTCGCCCTAATCATGGCCATCTCCAACTCTTTGTAATAATCCTTTACACTATTATTCCCCTGAGCCAACCCTTGGAATTTCCTAGGTAAGTCTCTATGATACTGACTAGGAATAAAATGGTTCTGCATGATCATTTTCATCTCCTCCCTAGTGCTAACAGGTCGCTCTCCATAACTGCGCCTATTGCGCACCAACTGATCCCACCATACACCAGCGTAATCTGAAAACTCTATTGCAACAAATTTTATCTTTTTCTCCTCAGTGTAGTTGTGACATTCAAAGATAAGATCCATCTTCCTCTCCCATTCTAAATACAATTCTGGATCATTCTTTCCCTGAAAAGTTGGGATTTTCAGCTTACGATTCCCTAAATTACTATCATGCCTTTGGAAACTTCCCTTTCTCCCGATTCAATCCGTTGATGAATCTAGCCATAGTAGCCTCATCGTCCACCTCAATTCTCACCCAAATCATGGCCATCTTTAACTCTTTGTAATAATTCTCCACACTATTATTCCCCAGAGTTAACCCTTGGACTTTCCTAAGTAAGTCCCTATGATAGTGCCTAGTAATAAAACGCTTCTGCATCATCGTTTTCGTCTCCTCCCAAGTGCTAACAAGTCGCTATCCAAACCTATGCCTATCACGCACCAACAGATCCCACCACACACTGCGTAATCTGAAAAGTCTACTACAACTAATTTTATCTTTTTCTCGTCAGTGTAGTTGTGACATTTAAAGACATCATCCATCTTCGTCTCCCATTCTAAATACAATTCCGGAGCATTCTTTCCCTAAAAAGTTGAGATTTTCAGGTTAATATTCTCTAAATTACTATCATGCCTTCGGATATTTCCCCTTTCTCCCGATTCAATCCGTTGATGAATCTAGCCATAGTAGCCTCATCGTCCTCCTCAATTCTCACCCTAATCATGGCTATCTTTGACTCTTTGTAGTAATTCTCTACGCTATTATTCCCTAGAGTTAATCCTTGGACATTCCTAAGTAAGTACCTATGATAGTGACTAGGAATAAAACGCTTCTACATCATCGTTTTCGTCTCCTCCCAAGTGCTAACAAGTCGCACGAACTCATCCCACCACACACTGTGTAATCTGAAAAGTCTACTACAACTAATTTTATCTTTTTCTCCTCAGTGTAGTTGTGACATTTAAAGACATGATCCATCTTCATCTCCCATTCTAAATACAATTCTGGATCATTCCTTCCTTGAAAAGTTGGGATTTTCAACTTAATACTCCCTAAATTATGATCATGCCTTTGGATACTTCCCCTATCTCCCGGTTCAATCAGTTGATGAATCTTAGCCATAGTAGCCTTATCATCCTCCTCAGTTCTCGCCCTAATCATGACCATCTCTAACCATTTGTAACAATCCTTTACACTATTATTCCCCTGAGTCAACCCTTGGACGTTCCTAAGTAAGTCCCATGATAGTGACTAGGAATAAAACACTTCTACTTGATCGTTTTCATCTCCTCCCTAGTGCTAACAGGTCGCTCTCCATACCTATGCCTATTACGCACCAATTGATCCCGCCATACACTGGCGTAATTTGAAAACTCTACCACAGCTAATTTTATCTTTTTCTCCTCAGCGTAGTTGTGACATTCAAAGACATGATCTATCTTCCTCTCCCATTCTAAATACAATTCCATATCATTCTTTCCCTGAAAAGTTGGGATTTTGAAATTGATTCTCCCCAAATTACTATCATACCACTGGATACTTCCCCTATCACTCGAATCAATCCGTTGATGAATCTAGCCATAGTAACCTCATCATCTTTCTCAATTCTCGCCTTAATCATGACCATCACCAACTCTTTGTAATAATCCTTTACACTATTATTCCCCTAAGTCAACCCTTGGACTTTCCTAAGTAAGCCCTATGATAGTGACTAGGAATAAAACACTTCTGCATGATTGTTTTCATCTCCGCCCAAGTGTTAACAAGTCACTCTCCATATCTATGCCTATTACGCACCAACTGTTCGCACCATACACTGGCGTAATCTGAAAACTCTACTGCAGCTAATTTTATCTTTTTCTCCTCAGTGTAGTTGTGACATTCAAAGACATGATATATCTTCCTATCCCATTGTAAATACAATTCTGGGTCATTCTTTCCCTAAAAAGTTGGGATTTTCAAATTGATACTCCCTAAATTACTATCACGCCACATGATACTTCCCCTATCTCCCGATTTAATACATTGATGAATCTAGCCATAGTGTCCTCATCATCCTCTTCAATTCTTGCCCTAATCATGGCCATCTCCAACTCTTTGTAATAATCCGTTACACTATTATTCCCCTGAACCAACCTCTGGACTTTCCTAAGTAAGTCCCTATCATACTGACTAGGAATAAAATGCTTCTGCATGATCATTTTCATCTCCTCCCAAGTGGTAACAAGTTGCTCTCCATAACTGCGTTTATTACGCACCAACCGATCCCACCATACACCAGCGTAATCTGAAAACTCTATTGTAGCTAATTTTATCTTTTTCTCCTTAGTGTAGTTGTGACATTCAAGGACATGATCCATTCTCCTCTCCCATTCTGAATACAATCCCGGATCATTCTTTCCCTGAAAAGTTGGGATGTTGAACTTAATATTCCCTAAATTACTATCATGCCTCTGGATACTTCCCTTATCTCCTGATTCAATCTGTTGATGAATCTAGCCATAGTAGCCTCATCGTCCCCCTCAATTCTCTCCCTAATCATGGCCATCTTTAACTCTTTGTAATAATTCTCTACATTATTATTCCCTTGAGTCAACCCTTGGACATTCGTAAGCAAGTCCCTTTGATAGTGTTTAGGAATAAAACGCTTCTGCATGATCATTTTCATCTCCTCCCAAGTGCTAACTGGTTGCTCTCTATACCTTCGGCTGTTACGCACCAATTGATCCCACCATACTCTAGCGTAATTTGAAAACTCTACTGCCGCTAATTTTATCTTTTTCACCTCAGTGTAGTTGTGACATTCAAAGACATGATCTATCTTCCAATCCCATTCTAATTACAATTCCGGATCATTCCTTCCCTGAAAAGTTGGGATTTTCAAATTGATACTCCCTAAATTACTATCACGCCTCTAGATACTTCCCCTATCTCCCGATTCAATTCATTGATGAATATAGCCATAGTGGCCCCAACATCCTCTTCAATTCTCGCCCCAATCATGGCCATCTCCAACTCTTTGTAATAATCCTTTAGACTATTATTCCCTTGAGCCAACCCTTGGACATTCCTAAGCAAGTCCCTATGATACCGACTAGGAATAAAACGCTTTTGCATGATCATTGTCATCTCCACCCAAGTGCTAATAGGTCGCTCTCCAAAAGTGCGCCTATTACGCACCAACTGATCCCACCATACATAAGTGTAATCTGAAAACTCTATTGCAGCTAATTTTATCTTTTTCTCCTCAGTGTTGTTGTGACATTCAAAGACATGATCCATCTTCCTCTCCCATTCTAAATACAATTTCGGATCATTCTTTCCCTGAAAAGTTGGGATTTTGAACTTAATATTCCCGAAATTACTATCATGCCTCTAGATACTTCCCCTATCTCCCGATTCAGTCCGTTGATGAATCTAGCCATAGTAGCCTCATCGTCTTCCTCAATTCTCACCCTATTCATGGCCATCTTTAACTCTTTGTAATAATTCTCGACACTATTATTCCCCTGAGCCAACCCTTAGACTTTCCTAAGTAAGTCCCTACGATAGTGACTAGCAGTAAAACGCATCTGCATCATCATTTTCATCTCGTCCCAAGTGCTAACAAGTCACTATCCACACCAGCGCCTACTACGCACCAGCTGTTCCCACCTCACACGGGCGTAATCTGAAAACTCTACTGCAACTAATTTTATCTTTTTCTCCCCATTGTAGTTGTGACATTTAAAGACATGATCCATCTTCGTCTCCCATTCTAAATACAATTCCGGATCATTCTTTCCCTAAGAAGTTGAGATTTTAAACTTAATACTCCCTAAATTACTATCATGCCTCTGGATACTTCCCCTATCTCCCGATTCAATCCGTTGATGAATCTTAGCCATAGTGGCCTCATCATCCTCCTCAGTTCTCGCCCTAATCATAACCATCTCCAACCCTTTGTAACAATCCTTTACACTATTATTCCCCTAAGTCAGCCCTTGGACGTTCCTAAGTAAGTCCTATGACAGTGCCTAGGAATAAAACAATTCTACTTGATCGTTTTCATCTCCCCCCAAGTGCTAACAGGACGCTCTCCACACCTATGCCTATTACGCACCACTTGATCCCGCCAAACACTGGCGTAATTTGAAAACTCCACTACAGCTAATTTTATCTTTTTCTCCTCAGTGTAGTTGTGACAGTCAAAGACATGATCCATCATCGTCTCCCATTCTAAATAAAATTCCGGATCACTCTTTCCCTGAAAGGTTAGGATTTTCAACTTAATACTCCCTAAATTACTATCATGCCTCTGGATAGTTCCCCTAACTCCCGATTCAATCCGTTGATGAATCTAGCCATAGTGGTCTCATCATCCTCCTTAGTTCCCGCCCTAATCATGACCATCTCCAACCCTTTGTAACAATCCCTTACACTATTATTCCCCTAAGTCAACCCTTGGACTTTCCTAAGTAAGTCCCTATGATAGTGACTAGGAATAAAACGCTTTTGCATCATCGTTTTCATCTCCTCCCAAGTGCAAACAACTCGCTATCCATACCTGCGCCTATTACGCACCAACTGATCCCACCACACACTGGCGTAATCTAAAAACTCTACTACAACTAATTTTATCTTTTTCTCCTCAGTGCAGTTGTGATATTTAAAGACATGATCCATCTTCGTCTCCCATTCTAAATACAATTCTAGATCATTCTTTTACTGAAAAGTTGGGATTTTCAACTTAATACTCCCTAAATTACTATCATGCCTCTGGATACTTCCCCTATCTCCCGATTCAATCCGTTGATGAATCTAGCCATATTGGCCTCATCATCCTCCTCTATTATCGCCCTAATCATGACCCTCTCCAACCCTTTGTAACAATCCTTTACAATATTATTCCCCTGAGTCAACCCTTGGACTTTCCCAAGTAAGTCCTATGATAGTCACTAGGAATAAAACACTTCTGCTTGATCGTTTTCATCTCCTCCCAAGTGCTAACAGGTCGCTCTCCATACCTAAGCCAATTACACACCAATTGATCCCATCATACACTGGCGTAATTTGAAAACTCTACTACAGCTAATTTTATCTTTTTCTCCTCAGTGTAGTTGTAACATTCAATGACATGATCTATCTTCCTCTCCCATTCTAAATACAATTTCGGATCATTCTTTCCTTGAAAAGTTGGGATTTTCAAATTGATTCTCCCTAAATTACTATCATACCTCTGGATGCTTCCCCTATCTCCTGAAACAATCCGTTGATGAATCTAGCCATACTGGCCTCATCATCCTTCTCAATTCTCGCCATAATCATGACCATCACCAACTCTTTCTAATAATTCTTTACACTATTACTCCCCTGAGTCAACCCTTGGACTTTCCTAAGTAAGTCCTATTATAGTGACTAGGAATAAAACACTTCTGGATGATCATTTTCATCCCCGCCCAAGTGCTAACAAGTCGCTCTCCATATCTACGCCTATTACGCACCAACTGATGCCACCATGCATGATAGGAATAAAAATCCGACAAGACTTATCATTAGGGCAAGAACTGAAGGATTTCAAATCTTGGCGTTGAGGGCCCATTTTGAGCAGATCGACCCCAGAATTATTTATATATTAACCTCTTTTCTATTATTCTTGTATTATGTTTTCCAACAGGCACACTTATCATATTCTATATGGCAATGGACAAACTCCTTCAGACTCAAATTGTGGGTTATCCATAGACCGACCTGAACCGGCGATGAGTTGGGCCGATGGATCCTATAGAAGACCGACATCTTGAAGACCATTTCTTTTATATATTTACACTTTTATGAACTATTTTTTATTATATTTAGTTTTGGGACACTTTTATTTCCTTGTAATTTTCATTTAGGGGTAGCCACCTTAAAATTGGCAAACTTGTAATTTTGAGCACTTTTTAACCCTAGGAGTAGCAAGTATAAATACCTGCTTAAGAGAGGGTTTGAGGAGGCTTATTTTGCAGAACAAACACTTCACATTTCGTGAGAGGGCTTAGGGTTTTCCTAATTCCAAATTCTCTTATCAATTTCAATTCCAAGACTTGAAATTGTGGCGAGTGCAACATCTTGAAATTGTGAGTTATATCAATTTCATTTTGTTGTGATTTCTTTTCTTCTCTAGTGTGTTGTATCTAGGGTTGATTTGAGATAGTTCTTGGTCAGATTTACATGTTATTATTCACGAATTCTTGTGATTATTTGAAGGAAATTATCAAATTGATTCCATTCATCTTTAAGGTTTTCCTTGAAAACGTTATTTTGACCATTGGGATAGGGATCTTACTTTACGGTTTTCTTTTGTCAAATTGAGGCTTCATTTGCATGGATTATATGAAATTAGAGTGTTTTTAGAAGGCATTTTCTTTGGGGTATTCTGATTATATTATTGGTTGATTGAATTTCATCATTTCAACATTAGGGTTCATTTGAAAAGTGCCATTTTTCGATCCGATTTTGCCTAGACTTGAGGTAGTTGATCTTAAGTCTTTTGGATGTGCTTTAAAGTGTGATTAGGCACATCATCTTTTTGGTATCAGAGCTATATCATATTTGGATCTAAGATTTATTACATCCTAATTGAAGAATTGGTTACATTAATTGGAAATTGACACCTTTGTTCATAAGATTGAGACTAGTTTGATTGACATTATTTGTTTGTCTTTCAAATTGGTTTTTATATGTGCTTAATCTTGGATTTGAGCACATCATCTTTTTGGTATCAGAGCTTTTGTCGAGAGAAGGGAATTGGTTGTATTCAATTTCGTGGAAGTGATCATCAAATAAGGTTGATCAAGTGAAAACCGAAATTGTGTTGTTGTTGTTGTTTGATATTGCGAAATTGTTTTGGATTGGGAATTGATTTGCTAGTTTTTGGAGTTGATTTGGGAAGGTTATTATATCACTTTGTGGACACTAATTCACGTGGAAGAGCAGAAGTACAAAGTGAAGTTACTTTAGCAATTTTTTTTTTGAAATTGTGAAACTTACCAATTGTTGCGGTGAAGTAGCTTGTAGCGTGAGGAGTTGTGAAGTTTGTTGTTTGAATTCCATTGTGTAATTCTGAATTTGTGAAGTAAAATTTTCAAATTACATTAAGTTTGGTTAGTAAGGAATTATTTGAATTCAAATCATATGCAATTAAGTTGTGGGAGTTAATGATTGCTATTTGAATTTGAATTCATTGTTACCAATTGAGGAAGGCTTGCAATAAGTGAAGTTATTTGAATTTCAAATTGAAAGTTTCTGCCTATAGTGGGATTCGGAATTCATTTTGGGAAAGCTACTTATTAATATTTTTTCTTCATTATTTGCCATGGAAGTTGAAGACTACTTGTAATCAATATTCACCTTATTGTTGCCGTGGAAGTGATACATCTTAATTGTTGTTGTTGTTTATGTTGTTGCCGTGGAGTTATTGGTGGAGTGAGTGCACCGTGATTGAAGGTGTGCGTGGTGGTGTAAATTTGTGGATTTATGTGGATTAAAGGTGCTGCACATCAAGATCAATTGTAGGTGTGAAACCGTGGCAATAAAGGAAAATTGAAGTAGTAGAATTTGAATTCAAAAACAAACATTAAAGTGTGAAAGTAATTGAACTTATTACTTCAACACTTGTGAGTTGAATTTAATTTCTTAACTACTTAGAAGTATTTATTTGTGCTTCACTTATTGTAATATACTTGAAGTGATAAAAAGTATTTATTGCATTGGTGACTTGTTGCACCGTGGGTGTACAAGCGTGTGTGTTGTTATCCAAACTTGTTACTGTGACGTGGTAAAGTGAAGGGAGTGTGCTACAAATTATTTGAGATTACATTGTACTTTAGATAAATTGCATCCACAAACATGTCATATGATAGTGTAAATGGGTACATTGGCAATGAGGCCAATAGCAAAGTGGGTAGCAGACCAAGTCATCGAAATACAAATGGAAGAACTCTAAATGAACAACTTCGGGAACTTTCCACACTTGTTGCTACATTAGCAACAAGGATTGATAGGATGACATTGCCGCCATCACTTGTGGTAAACCTTATGGCACCACCTAGAGTAAAGGGAGATTATCATGCTCTTAGGGAAGATAGAGATGATAATTTTGGGCTTAATCCATATCCGGACAGGGAATTTAGACCACCTTGAGGACCAGAGTGTGCGAAGCTACAGATGCCTTCATTTGATGGTAGGGGTTCCGCAGATGATTACCTAGACTGGGAGGACCAAATTGTGCAGACGCAAGTATGCCAACCTTCAAAGGTTCTTGAGGGCTCTAGTGACACGAGCCAACCCTTAGAGCATAAAATTTGTCAGACACCGATGTGCCAACCTTCAAAGAATCCTGATGATCATAGTCAGACGAGTAGACCACTAGAGAGCCAGACTGTTCAGAGACAGTTATGTTCACCTTCAGAGGTTTTAGAGGGTAATAAGCAGTTGGGCCAACCATTAGAAGACCATGAGGATTAGCAGCATACAGATGAGTTAGAAAAAAAGGAAACAGTTTCAGTGGAACAGGTTGATACGGGGGTAACTTTAGTGGATAATGGGTCATTATTTGTGTTACAGAAGAGATACATCCTGGAAATGGAGGAGAGAAGACAATCACCACCTGTAGTATTTCAGATATTGGGATTCTGCAAAGATATTTCTTCAGGTGACTTTCTAGGAGGAAGCAAAGTCTCTACTGCATTTGATCTACTAGATTTGAGGACAAATCTTTTTGAGGCTCGAGGAGATCATAGGAATAAAAATCCGACAAGACCTATCATTAGGGCAAGAACTGAAGGATTTCAAATCTTGGCGTTGAGGGCCCATTTTGAGCAGATCGACCCTGTAATTATTTATATATTAACCTCTTTTCTATTATTCTTGTATTGTGTTTTCCAACAGGCACACTTATCATATTCTATAGGGCAATGGACAAACTCCCTCAAACTCAAATTGTGGGTTATCCATGGACCGACTTGAACCGGCGATGAGTTGGGCCGATGGATCCTATAGAAGACCGGCATCTTGAAGACCATTTCTTTTATATATTTACACTTTTATGAACTATTTTTGGTTGTATTTGGTTTTGGAACACTTTTATTTCCTTGTAATTTTCATTTAGGGGTAGCTACCTTAAAAGTGGCAAACTTGTAATTTTGAGCACTTTTTAACCCTAGGAGTAGCAAGTATAAATACCTGCTTAAGAGAGGGTTTGAGGAGGCTTATTTTGCAGAACAAACACTTCACATTTCGTGAGAGGGCTTAGGGTTTTCCTAATTCCAAATTCTCTTATCAATTTCAATTCCAAGACTTGAAATTGTGGCGAGTGCAACATCTTGAAATTGTGAGTTATATCAATTTCATTTTGTTATGATTTCTTTTCTTCTCTAGTGTGTTGTATCTAGGGTTGATTTGAGATAGTTCTTGGTCAGATTTACATGTTATTATTCACGAATTCTTGTGATTATTTGAAGGAAATTATCAAATTGATTCCATTTATCATTAAGGTTTTCCTTGAAAACATTATTTTCACCATTGGGAAAGGGATCTTACTTTACGGTTTTCTTTTGTCAATTTGAGGCTTCATTTACATGGATTATATGAAATTAGAGTGTTGTTAGAAGGCATTTTCTTTGGGGTATTCTGATTATATTATTGGTTGATTGAATTTCATCATTTCAACATTAGGGTTCATTTGAAAAGTGCCATTTTTGGATCCGATTTTGCCTAGACTTGAGATAGTTGATCTTAAGTCTTTTAGATGTTCTTTAAAGTGTGATTAGGCACATCATCTTTTTGGTATCAGAGCTATATCATATTTGGATCTAAGATTTATTACATCCTAATTGAAGAATTGCTTACATTAATTGGAAATTGACACATTTGTTCATAAGATTGAGACTAGTTTGATTGACTTTGTTTGTTTGTCTTTCAAATTGGTTTTTATATGTGCATAATCTTGGATTTGAGCACATCAATGCACTGGCGTAATCCGAAAACTTTACTGCAGCTAATTTTATCTTTTTCTCTTCAGTGTAGTTGTGACATTCAAAGACATGATCTATCTTCCTATCACATTCTCAATACAATTCTGGAACATTATTTTCCTGAAAAATTGGGATTTTCAAATTCATACTCCCTAAATTACTATCACGCCTCTGGATACTTCCCCCATCTCCCGATTCAATCCATTGATGCATCTAGCCATAGTGGCCTCATCATCCGCCTCAATTCTTGCTCAAATCATGGCCATCTCTAACTATTTGTAATAATCCTTTACACCATTATTCCCCTAAGCTAACACTTGGACTTTCCTAAGTAAGTTCCTATGATACTGACTAGGAATAAAACGCTTCTGCATGTTCATTTTCATCTCCTCCCAAGTGGTAATAGGTCGCTCTCCATAACTGCGCCTATTACGCACCAACTGATCCCACCATACGCCAGCATAATTTGAAAACTCTATTGAAACTAATTTTATCTTTATCTCCTCAGTGTAGTTGTGACATTTAAAGACATGATCCATCTTCCTCTCCCATTCTAAATACAATTCCGGGTCATTCTTTCCCTGAAAAGTTGGGATTTTGAACTTAATATTACCTAAATTACTATCTTGCATCTGGATACTTCCCCTATCTCCCAATTCAATCCGTTGATGAATCTAGCCATATTTGCCTCATCGTCCTCCTCAATTCTTACCCTAATCATGGCCATCTTTAACTCCTTGAGTCAACCCTTGGACTTTTCTCTACACCATTATTTCCCTGAGTCAACCCTTGGACTTTCCTAAGTAAGTCCCTATGATAGTGACTAGGAATAAAACGCTTTTGCATCATCGTTTTCATCTCCTCCCAAGTGCTAACAAGTCGCTATCCATACCTGCGCCTATTACGCAACAACTGATCCCACCATACACTGGCATAATCCGAAAACTCTACTGCAAGTAATTTTATCTTTTTCTCTTTAGTGCAGTTGTGACATATAAAGACATGATGCATCTTCATCTCCTATTCTAAATACAATTCCGTATCATTCTTTCCATGAAAAGTTGGGATTTCCAACTAAATACTCCCTAAATTACTATCATGCCTCTGGATACTTCCCCTAACTCCCGATTCAATCCGTTGATGAATCTAGCCATGGTGGACTCATCATCCTCCTCAGTTCTCGCCCTAATCATGACCATCTCCAACCCTTTGTAACAATCCTTTACACTATTATTCCCTTGAGTCAACCCTTGGAGTTTCCTAAGTAAGTCCCTATGATAGTGACTAGGAATAAAACGCTTCTGCATCATCGTTTTCATCTCCTACCAAGTGCATACAAGTCGCTATCTACACCTGCGCCTATTACGCACCAACTGATCCCACCACACACTGGCGTAATCTGAAAAATCTACTACAACTACTTTTATCTTTTTCTCCTCAGTGTAGTTGTGACATTTAAAGACATGATCCATCTTCGTCTCCCATTCTAAATACAATTTAGGATCATTCTTTCCCTGAAAAGATGGGATTTTCAACTTAATACTCCCTAAATTACTGTCATGCCTCTAGAAACTTCCCCTATCTCCCGATTCAATCCATTGATGAATCTAGCCATAATGGCCTCATCATCCTCCTCAGTTCTCGCCCTAATCATTACCATCTCCAACCCTTTGTTACAATCCTTTACAATATTATTCCCCTGAGTCAACCCTTGGACTTTCCCAAGTAAGTCCTATGATAGTGACTAGGAATAAAACACTTCTGCTTGATCATTTTCATCTCCTCCCAAGTGCTAGAAGGTCGCTCTCCATACCTATGCCAATTATGCACCAATTGATCCCATCATATACTGGCGTAATTTCAAAACTCTACTATAGCTAATTTTATCTTTTTCTCCTCAGTGTTGTTGTAACATTCAAAGACATGATCTATCTTCCTCTCCCATTCTAAATACAATTTCGGATCAGTCTTTCCCTGAAAAGTTGGGATTTTCAAATTGATTCTCCCTAAATTACTATCATAGCTCTGGATACTTCCCCTATCTCTCGAAACAATCCGTTGATGAATCTAGCCATACTGGCCTCATCATCCTTCTCAATTCTCGCCATAATCATGACCATCACCAACTCTTTCTAATAATCCTTTACACTATTACTCCCCTGAGTCAACCCTCGGACTTTCCTAAGTGAATCCTATTATAGTGACTAGGAATAAAACACTTCTGGATGATCGTTTTTATCCCCACCGAAGTGCTAACAAGTCGCTCTCCATATCTACGCCTATTACGCACCAACCGATCCTACCATGCACTGGCGTAATCCGAAAACTCTACTGCAGCTAATTTTATATTTTTCTCTTCAGTGTAGTTGTGACATTTAAAGACATGATCTCTCTTCCTATCACATTCTAAATACAATTCTAGAACATTATTTCCCTGAAAAATTGGGATTTTCAAATTCATACTCCCAAAATTACTATCACGCCTCTGGATACTTCCCCCATCTCCCGATTCAATCCACTGATGAATATAGCCATAGTGGCCTCATCGTCCTCCTCAATTCTTGCCCAAATCATGGCCATCTCTAACTCTTTGTAATAATCCTTTACACCATTATTCCCCTGAGCTAACCCTTGGACTTTCCTAAGTAAGTCCCTATGATACTGACTAGGAATAAAACGCTTCTGCATGTTCATCTTCATCTCCTCCCAAGTGGTAATAGGTCGCTCTCCATAACTGCGCCTATTACACACCAACTGAGCCCACCATACACCAGCGTAATCTGAAAACTCTATTGCAACTAATTTTATCTTTATCTCCTCAATGTAGTTGTGACATTCAAAGACATGATGCATCTTCCTCTCCCATTCTAAATACAATTCCGGGTAATTCTTTCCCTGAAAAGTTGGGATTTTCAGCTTAATATTCCCTAAATTACTATCATGCCTTTGGGTAGTTCCCCTATCACCCGATTCAATCCGTTGATAAATCTAGCCATTGTGGCCTCATCATCCTCCTCAGTTCTCGCCCTAATCATTACTAACTCCAACCCTTTGTTACAATCCTTTACACTATTATTCCCCTGAGTCAGCCCATGGACTTTCCTAAGTATGTCCTATGATAGTGACTAAGAATAAAACACTTCTACTTGATCATTTTCATCTCCTCCCAAGTGCTAACAGGTCGCTGTCCATACCTACACCAATTACGCACCAATTGATCCCACCATACGCTAGTGTAATTTGAAAACTCTACAACAGCTAATTTTATCTTTTTCTCCTCAGTGGAGTTGTGACATTCAAAGACATGATCTATCTTCCTCTCCCATTTTAAATACAATTCCGGATCATTCTTTCCTTCAAAAGTTGGGATTTTGAACTTAATATTACCTAAATTACTATCTTACATCTGGATACTTCCCCTGGCTCCCGATTCAATCCGTTGATGAATCTTGCCATATTTGCCTCATCGTCCTCCTCAATTCTTACCCTAATCATGGCCATCTTTAACACCTTGTAATAATTCTCTACACCATTATTTCCCGGTGTCAAACCTTGGACTTTCCTAAGTAAGTCCCTATGATAGTGACTAGGAATAAAACGCTTTTGCATCATCGTTTTCATCTCCTCCGAAGTGCTAACAAGTCGCTATCCATACCTGCGCCTATTACGTAACAACTGATCCCACCTTACACTGGCATAATCCAAAAACTCTACTGCAAGTAATTTTATCTTTTTCTCCTCAGTGCAGTTGTGACATTTAAAGACATGATGCATCTTTACCTCCCATTCTAAATACAATTCCGTATGATTCTTTCCCTGAAAAGTTGGGACTTCCAACTGAATACTCCCTAAATTACTATCATGCCTCTGGATACTTCCCCTAACTCCCGATTCAATTCGTTGATGAATCTAGCCATGGTGGACTCATCATCATCCTCAGTTCTCGCCCTCATCATGGCCATCTCCAACCCTTCGTAACAATCCTTTACACTATTATTCCCTTGAGTCAACCCTTGGAGTTTCCTAAGTAAGTCCCTATGATAGTGACTAGGAATAAAACGCTTCTGCATCATCGTTTTCATCTCCTACCAAGTGCATACAAGTCGCTATCTACACCTGCGCCTATTACGCACCAACTGATCCCACCACACACTGGCGTAATCTGAAAAATCTACTACAACTACTTTTATCTTTTTCTCCTCAGTGTAGTTGTGACATTTAAAGACATGATCCATCTTCGTCTCCCATTCTAAATACAATTCTGGATCATTCTTTCCCTGAAAAGATGGGATTTTCAACTTAATACTCCCTAAATTACTGTCATGCCTCTGGAAACATCCCCTATCTCCCGATTCAATCTGTTGATGAATCTAGCCATATTGGCCTCATCATCCTCCATAGTTCTCGCCCTAATCATGACCATCTCCAACCCTTTGTAACAACCCTTTACAATATTATTCCCCTGAGTCAACTATTGAACTTTCCCAAGTAAGTCCTATGATAGTGACTAGGAATAAAACACTTCTGCTTGATCGTTTTCATCTCCTCCCAAGTGCTAACAGGTCGCTCTCCATACCTATGCCAATTACACACCAATTGATCCCATCATACATTGGCGTAATTTGAAAACGCTACTATAGCTAATTTTATCTTTTTCTCCTTAGTGCAGTTGTAACATTCAAAGACATGATCTATCTTCCTCTCCCATTCTAAATACAATTTCGGATCATTCTTTCCCTGAAAAGTTGGGATTTTCAAATTGATTCTCCCTAAATTACTATCAAACCTCCTGATACTTCCCCTATCCCCCGAAACAATCCGTTCATGAATCTAGCCATACTAGCCTCATCATCCTTCTCAATTCTCGCCCTAATCAAGACCATCACCAACTCTTTGTAATAATCCTTTACACTATTATTCCCTTAAGTCAACCCTTGGACTTTCCTAAGTAAGTCCTATTATAGTGACTAGGAATAAAACACTTCTCGATGATCGTTTTCATCCCCGTCCAAGTGCTAACAAGTCGCTCTCCATATCTATGCCTATCACGCACCAACTGATCCCACCATGCACTGGCGTAATCCGAAAACTCTACTGCAGCTAATTTTATCTTTTTCACTTCAGTGTAGTTGTGACATTCAAAGACATGATCTATCTTCCTATCACATTCTAAATACAATTCTGGAACATTATTTCCCTGAAAAATTGGGATTTTCAAATTCAGACTCCCTAAATTACTGTCACGCCTCTGGATACTTCCCCCATCTCCCGATTCAATCCATTGATGAATCTAGCCATAGTGGCCTCATCATCCTCCTCAATTCTTGCCCAAATCATGGCGATCTCTAACTCTTTGTAATAATCCTTTACACCATTATTCCCCTAAGCTAACCCTTGGACTTTCCTAAGTAAGTCCCTATGATACTGACTAGGAATAAAACGCTTCTGCATGTTCATCTTCATCTCCTCCCAAGTGGTAATAGGTCGCTCTCCATAACTGCGCCTATTACGCATCAACTGATCCCACCATACACCAGCGTAATCTGAAAACTCTATTGCAACTAATTTTATCTTTATCTCCTCAGTGTAGTTGTGACATTCAAAGACATGATCCATCTTCCTCTCCCATTCTAAATACAATTCCGGGTCATTCTTTCCCTGAAAAGTTGGGATTTTCAGCTTAATATTCCCTAAATTACTATCATGCCTCTGGGTACTTCCCCTATTACCCGATTCAATCCGTTGATAAATCTAGCCATTGTAGCCTCATTATCCTCCTCAGTTCTCGCCCTAATCATTACCATCTCCAACCCTTTGTTACAATCCTTTACACTTTTATTCCCTTGAGTCAACCCTTGGACTTTCCTAAGTAAGTCCTTTGATAGTGACTAGGAATAAAAAACTTCTGCTTGATCGTTTTCATCTCCTCCCAAGTGCTAACAGGTCGCTGTCCATACCTACGCCAATTACGCACCAATTGATCCCACCATACACTAGTGTAATTTGAAAACTTTACTACAGCTAATTTACTCTTTTTCTCATCAGCGGAGTTGTGACATTCAATGACATGATCTATCTTCCTCTCCCATTCTAAATACAATTCTGGATCATTCTTTCCCTGAAAAGTTGGGATTTTGAACTTAATATTACCTAAATTTCTATCTTGCATCTGGATACTTCCCCTATCTCCGGATTCAATCCGTTGATGAATCTAGCCATATTCGCCTCATCGTCCTCCTCAATTCTTACCCTAATCATGGCCATCTTTAACTCCTTGTAATAATTCTCTACACCATTATTTCCCTGAGTCAACCCTTGGACTTTCCTAAGTAAGTCCCTATGATAGTGACTAGGAATAAAACGCTTTTGTATCATCGTTTTCATCTCCTCCCAAGTGCTAACAAGTTGCTATCCATACCTGCGCCTATTACGCAACAACTGATCCCACCATACATTGGCATAATCCGTAAACTCTACTGCAAGTAATTTTATCTTTTTCTCCTCAGTGTAGTTGTGACATTTAAAGGCATGATGCATCTTCATCTCCCATTCTAAATACAATTCCGTATCATTCTTTCCCTGAAAAGTTGGGATTTCCAACTGAATACTCCCTAAATTACTATCATGCCTCTGGATACTTCCCCTAACTCCCGATTCAATCCGTTAATGAATCTAGCCATGGTGGACTCATCATCCTCCTCAGTTCTCGCCCTAATCATGACCATCTCCAACCCTTTGTAACAATCCTTTACACTTTTATTCCCCTGAGTCAACCCTTGGACTTTCCTAAGTAAGTCCTATGATAGCGACTAGGAATAAAACACTTCTGCTTGATCGTTTTCATCTCCTCCGAAGTGCTAATAGGTCGCTGTCCAAACCTACGCCTATTACGCACCAATTGATCCCACCATACACTGGCGTAATTTGAAAACTCTACTACAACTAATTTTATCTTTTTCTCCTCAGTGTAGTTGTGACATTCAAAGACTTGATCTATCTTCCTCTCCCATTATAAATACAATTCCGGATCATTCCTTCCCTGAAAAGTGGGGATTTTCAACTTAATACTCCCTAAATTACTATCATGCCTTTGGATACTTCCCCTATCTCCTGATTCAATAGGTTGATGAATCTTAGCCATAGTGGCCTCATCATCCTCCTCAGTTCTCGCCCTAATCATGACCATCTCCAACACTTTGTAACAATCTTTTACTCTATTATTCCCCTAAGTCAACCCATGGACGTTCCTAAGTAAGTGCCATGATAGTGACTAGGAATAAAACACTTCTGCTAGATCGTTTTCATCTCCTCCCTAGTGCTAACAGGTCGCTCTCCATACTTATGCCTATTACACACCAATTGATCCCGCCATACACTTGCGTAATTTGAAAACTCTACTACAGCTAATTTTATCTTTTTCTGCTCAGTGTAGTTGTGACATTCAAAGACATGATCTATCTTCCTATCCCATTCTAAATGCAATTCTGGATCATTCTTTCCCTGAAAAGTTGGGATTTCCAAATTGATACACCCTAAATTACTATCATACCTCTGGATACTTCCCCTATCTCCCGATTCAATCCATTGATGAATCTAGCGATAGTGGCCTCATCATACTCCTCAATTCTCACCCTAATCACGGCCATCTCCAACTCTTTGTAATAATTCTTTACACCATTATTCCGCTAAGCTAACCCTTGGACTTTCCTAAGTATGTCCCTATGAAACTGACTAGGAATAAAATGCTTCTACATGATCATTTTTATCTCCTCCCAAGTACTAATAGGTCACTCTCCACACCTGCTCCAATTATGCACTAACTGATCCCATCATACACCAGCGTAATCTGAAAACTCTACTGCAGCTAATTTTATCTTTTTCTCCTCAGTGTAGTTGTGACATTCAAAAGACATGATCCATCTTCCTCTCCCATTCTAAATACAATTCCGGATCATTCTTTCCCTGAAAAGTTGGGATTTTCAACTTAATACTCCCTAAATTGCTAACATGCCTCTGGATACTTCCCCTATCTCCCGATTCAATCCGTTGTTGAATCTAGCCATAGTGGCCTCATCATCCTCCTCAATTCTCGCCCTAATCAAGGCCATCTCCAACTCTTTGTAATAATCCTTTACACTATTATTCCCCTGAGCCAACCCTTGGAATTTCCTAGGTAAGTCTCTACGATACTGACTAGGAATAAAATGCTTCTGCATGATCATTTTCATCTCCTCCCTAGTGCTAATAGGTCGCTCCCCGTAACTGCGCCTATTACGCACCAACTGATCCCACCATACACCAGCGTAATCTGAAAACTCTATTGCAAAAATTTTTATCTTTTTCCCCTCAGTGTAGTTATGACAATCAAAGACATGATCCATCTTCCTCTCCCATTCTAAATACAATTCCAGATCATTCTTTCCCTGAAAAGTTGGTATTTTAAGCTTAATATTCCCTAAATTACTATCATACCTCTGGATACTTGCCCTTTCTCCCGATTCAATCCGTTGATGAATCTAACCATAGTAGCCTCATCGTCCTCCTCAATTCTCACCCTAATCATGGCCATCTTTAACTCTTTGTAATAATTCTTTGCAGTATTATTCCCCTGAGTTAACCCTTGGAGTTTCCTAAGTAAGCCCCTATGATAGTGACTAGGAATAAAACGCTTCTGCACATCGTTTTCGTCTCCTCCCAAGTGCTAACAAGTCGCTATCCAAACCTGTGCCTATTACGCACCAACTGATCCTACCACACACTACATAATCTAAAAAGTCTAGTATAACTAATTTTAACTTTTTCTCCTCAGTGTAGTTGTGACATTTAAAGACATGATCCATCTTCGTCTCCCATTCTAAATACAATTCCGGATCATTCCTTCCTTGAAAAGTTGGGATTTTCAACTTAATACTCCCTAAAATACTATCATGCCTTTGGTTACTTCCCCTATCTCCCGATTCAAACGGTTGGGGAATCTTAGCCATAGTGGCCTCATCATCCTCCTCAATTCTCGCCCTAATCATGACCATCTCCAACCCTTTGTAACAATCCTTTACTCCATTATTCCCCTAAGTCAACCCTTGGACGTTACTATGTAAGTGCCATGATAGTGACTAGGAATAAAACACTTCTGCTAGATCGTTTTCATCTCCTCCCTAGTGCTAACAGGTCGCTCTCCATACCTATGCCTATTACGCACCAATTGATCCCGCCATACACTGGCGTAATTTGAAAACTCTACTACAGTTAATTTTATCTTTTTCTCCTCAATGTAGTTATGACATTCAAAGACATGATCTATCTTCCTCTCCCATTCTAAATACAATTCCAGATCCTTCTTTCCCTGAAATGTTGGGATTTTCAAATTGATTCTCCCTAAATTACTGTCATACCTCTAGAGACTTCCCCTATCTCCCGAATCAATCCGTTGATGAATCTAGCTATGGTGGCCTCATCATCCTTCTCAATTCTCGCCCTAATCAAGACCATCACCAACTCTTTGTAATAATCCTTTACACTATTATTCCCTTAAGTCAACCCTTGGACTTTCCTAAGTAAGCCCTATGATAGTGACTAGGAATAAAACACTTCTGCATGATCGTTTTCATCTCCGCCCAAGTGCTAACAAGTCGCTCTCCATATCTATGCCTATTACGCACCAGCTGATCCCACCATACAGTAGCGTAATCTGAAAACTCTACTGCAACTAATTTTATCTTTTTCTCCTCAGTGTAGTTGTGACATTCAAAGACATGATCTATCCTCCTATCCCATTCTAAATACAATTATGGATCATTCTTTTCCTAAAAAGTTAGGATTTTCAAATTGATACTCCCTAAATTACTATCACGCCTCTGGATACTTCCCCTATCTCCCGATTCAATCCATTGATGAATCTAGCCATAGTGTCCTCATCATCCTCTTCAATTCTCGCCCTAATCATGGCCATCTCCAACTCTTTGTAATAATCCATTACACTATTATTCCCCTGAACCAACCCTTGGACTTTCCTAAGTAAGTCCCTATCATACCGACTAGGAATAAAATGCTTCTGCATGATCATTTTCATCTCCCCCCAAGTGCTAACAAGTCGCTCTCCATATCTGCGCCTATTACGCAGCAACCGATCCCACGATACACCAGCGTAATATGAAAACTCTATTGCGGCTAATTTTATCTTTTTCTCCTTAGTGTAGTTGTGACATTCAAGGGCATGATCCATGTTCCTCTCCCATTCTGAATACAATCCCGGATCATTCTTTCCCTGAAAAGTTGGGATTTTGAACTTAATATTCCCTAAATTACTATCATGCCTCTAGATACTTCCCCTATCTCTAGATTCAATCTGATGATGAATCTAACCATAGTAGCCTCATCGTCCTCCTCAATTCTCTCCCTATTCATGGCCATCTTTAACTCTTTGTAATAATTCTCTACATTATTATTCCCCTAAGTCAACCCTTGTACTTTCCTAAGCAAGTCCCTATGATAGTGTCTAGGAATAAAACGCTTATGCATGATCGTTTTCATCTCCTCCTAAGTGCTAACAGGTCGCTCTCCATACCTACGGCTGTTACGCACCAATTGATCCCACCATATTCTAGCGTAATTTGAAAACTGATAGAGCTATTTTATACTCAATCTTTATAGTATAAATTGTCTTAATTTATTATTGATTTTATAGAAATCATAAGGAAATGGTACTTTAATTCTATCATTGTGATAAATCAGGTTAAAAGGAGTCAAGGACGCCAAATCAAGTAAATTAGAGAAGCCATCTACAACTTAGTTCGAAGATAAGGATTTACACCGTCGGAGGGAAGTACATGGGCGTGTAATTGAAAGTACACGGCCGTGTAATTGGTTTTGAATCAACAGGGAGATACACGGTTGAAGTACATGGCCGTGTACTTGGTTTTGAATCAATAGGAAGATACATGGTTGAAGTACACGGCCGTGTAGCTAACTAGGAACTAGCACGGTTTGAGGCACGACCAAGATGCAAACCGTGCCCCTCACTGGACAAGAAGGCAAAAATGTAGACTTTGAACAGAGAGAGACACGGCTTAGGGCACGGCCGTGGTGGAAGCCGTGGGAGAAACCGTGCTTGGAGCTGTGGTGGAAGCTAGACGTGCCAAGGAGAAGAAAGTGTGGAACATCAACCAGATGAAGGCACGGCTTGAAATCTGGCCGTGTGTGTAACCGTGGTACACACTGGGCGCGGATGAAGACTTGAAGA
Source organism: Laguncularia racemosa (assembly GCA_037954665.1). Classification (NCBI taxonomy): domain Eukaryota; kingdom Viridiplantae; phylum Streptophyta; class Magnoliopsida; order Myrtales; family Combretaceae; genus Laguncularia; species Laguncularia racemosa. Next base: position 583,526 of record JBBMOL010000267.1, read on the forward strand.
ATATGCACAGAGGATGGCACGGCTTGACCCACGGCCGTGTGGTGGGGCGTGCCAGGCAAACGAATCTTCACTTCTCGAAATCTACTTGGAAAAGGAAAGATATTTTCGTATCTTGCTAGCAAAAGATCACATGCTATCCCCCTAAAAATATAAATAGAACCAACCCTAGAGGGTTAGGACAACTTTTGAATCTTTGGATCTTGAAGAACCTTGGATCATCTTGGAGGCAGAGCAAGCAACCGGGTTCATTATGTTTTTACTTTTTATTTTCGTTTTATTGATGAACATGTGTAGCTAAGCTACTTTTCTAGCCAAAGGGTCATAGATGTTTAATTCTCCACGAATTGTGAGGTCTAATTGACTTGTATTTATTCTATTCTTTGCTTTCGGGTATTCATATATCTTCTGATCGTTTTGTCATTGTTATCTTTGTTGATTGGTATGAATAGAGCTCTTCTACTCAATTAGCAAGTTAATATATTGTCAACTAGCATGTCAAATCCGTAATTGTTTTGATTGTTCTAGTCTTAGTGACGCAATAACATGTTTGGTTATAAAAGAGATGATCGAATTCATGTTATGGAGGTGTGTGATCATGTTTAAATAGGTTATCTTATAATCTACTGGCATGAATTGGTGGTCTCTCTAGATCTTAATGCTATTGATAGATTAAATCCTAAGCGCTTGTCTAGGGTTGTTTAATCAATAAGAGAAATAATTCAAAGCGCTTGTCTGAGGTTATCGAGGAAGTAAGGAGAGATAGGTTGTTAGAGCTTGTTAATAACCATAACCAGTTTATCTAGGAACAAGAATAGAGAACATTTGCATCGATGATCAATTCCTTGAATTAAACTATCTTGATTCCTTTGGCTAGGCTTTTATCAATATTCGATTTTCTTATCTTGTTTTAACTTTATTTCGATTCACAAATCAAACCCCCCATTTTTCTTTTCCCTTTTATTCTCCTTGAATAGAAATAAGTTTAACCAATCTTTGTGGATTCGACCCTACTCACCACTATATGCAAATCATATAATTGTCTAGGAGTAGGTTTTATTTTTGTTGGATTCGACACCCATCAAATTTTGGCGCCGTTGCCGGGGTTTGGTGTCAAATTTATTTCTATTCTTGTATGACTCGTTCTTCTTAGACAGGTGAACTAACTTATAATCCGGAGATTGAAAAGACTCTAAAGAGGCTGCGACAAGAAACTAGATCATCCCCGGACCGAACTTAGTATCGGACTTGTTCGATTCATCCCTTGATTCTGAAAAAGAGGACGACATGGCAAATCTCGAGAGAACCTTAAGGGAGTTAGCTGCACCGGATGTGAATCAACAACCACTTTGCATTCACTATCCCGAACTAGCTGTGGAATTCGAGTTGAAATCTGGGTTAATACATCTGCTACCCACCTTTCATGGTCTTGAGAATGAAGATCCTCATAAGAATTTGAAAGAGTTCCATATAGTGTGTTCTAGTATGAGGCCGCAAGGAATAACCGACGATCAAATCAAGTTACGTGCTTTTCCATTTTCTTTAAGTACTAAAGCTAAAGATTGGTTGTTTTATTTGCCTCTAGGTTGTATCACCACTTCGACAGATATGGTAAGACTCTTCTTGGACAAATTCTTCCCCGCATCCAGAGCCGCTGGTATAAGAAGAGAAATTTGTGGTATAAAACAAAGGGACACTGAGACTCTTCATGAGTATTGGGAGAGGTTCAAGCAACTGTGTGCAAGCTGCCCACAACATGGGATATCTGAACAACTCCTCATCCAATATTTTTACGAAGGCCTACTTCCGATGGAGAGGAAGATGATGGATGCTGCAAGTGGAGGCGCCACAGTAAACAAAACCCCTGGTCAAGCTAGGGAATTGATCTCCATTATGGCTGCCAATTCGCAACAATTTGGGTATAGGCATGATGCATCTTCAAGGAAGGTAAATGAGGTAAGTGTGTTTAACCTTGAACATCAAATTTCTAATCTTACCTCCCTTGTGCAGCAGCTAGCTCTTGGGAAAACGCAGCAGGTGAAGGCTTGTGGAATTTGCGCTGCTCCTAATCATCCAACCGACATGTGCCCCACATTGCAAGATGACAATCATGAACATGCCAATGCTGTAGGAGGATTCCTAGGACAGCCACAAAGGAAGTATGACTCCTACTCGAATACTTACAATCCTGGATGGAGGGATCATCCTAACTTCCGATATGGCAATAACCCTCAACATGTCCAACAATTCCAGCCTAAGCCATCACACCATGTACCCCAAGCTCCTTACACTTCAGGTATGCCCCTTGAGGATATTGTTAAGTCTCTAACTGTGAATACCAAATAATTTCAGGAGGAAACAAAGAAAAGCATTCAAAACTTGGAGAATCAAGTAAGCCAACTTGCTTCAGCCGTAAACAGGTTAGAAACTCAAGGTAAGTTACCTTCTCAAACTATTACAAACCCAAAGCAAAGCGTTAATGCAATTACCTTGAGAAGTGGAACAGAATTGCAGGGATCAAATAAGAAAGGACATCCGTCTAATCTTGAGGAAGAGACCAAGAAAGAGATTTCTACTCCAAGCCAGTAGGGCGACCAGATTAGCAAGTCTCTAGTTGAGCCATCGAAGGTCACATTGATACCACCTCCTTTCCCCTCCAGATTAGCGAAATCCAAGAATGAAGCGGAAGAAAAAGAGATTCTGGAAACTTTTCGCAAAGTCGAGGTAAATATTCCTTTGCTTGATGCAATTAAGAAAATACCGCGCTATGCTAGATTTCTCAAAGACTTATGCACTAACAAAAGGAAGCTGAAAGGCAATGAAAAGATTAGTGTGAGTGAAAATGTTTCAGCTATTATTCAGAAGAAGCTTCCTCCTAAATGCAAGGATCCAGGTATGTTTACTATTCCTTGCAAAATAGGTAATCTTGGAATCGCTAAAGCCATGTGTGATCTAGGAGCTTCTATCAATGTCATGCCTTTGTCTGTTTATCAACGTTTAAATGTTGGTCCTTTAAAGGAAATGGGTATTATTGTTCAACTTGCTGATAGGTCCAATGTTTATCCTGAGGGAGTTCTAGAGGATGTTTTAGTTCAAGTCAATGGGTTGGTTTTTCTTGCTGATTTTTATGTGCTTGACATAGACGATAGTGATTCTCATACTTCATCACTGATATTATTAAGACGACCATTCCTTAAGACTTCTAAAACGAAAATTGATGTAAATCATGGCACCCTCACTATGGAATTTGATGGTGAAGTGATTAAATTTAACATTTATGATGCCATGAAACATCCTAACGATATCTCTCCTATTTTTGTTGCGGATGTTATTAACCCATCACCACAGGAACCCAAGCTGGAATCAAGATCCTTATCCGAACATCTAGCTAGGAACGTCTAGCCAAAGACGTTAAAGAAAGGCGCTTCATGGGAGGCAACCCATGTAAAAAAAAAAAAGTCTTTTAGTTTTGTTTTGCTTTAGTTTTGGTTTGTTTTAGTTTTGTTTTGATTTTAGTGTAGTTTTTGAACTCTTTGGATCCGCTGCAGCAAGGATACACATAATCAAATGACACTTTCCAGAAGCTTAAGGGGAGAACTCCAATACCAGGGAAGTACCAGTATTTCCTTTCTCTTATTCTCTAATGCTCCTTGAGTTGTTAATTCCTTTTCAATTGTGCTAAATTAGGAACGGTGAGGACACTGTTCAAGCTAAGTGTGGGAGAGAGGATAACAAAATATAGAGAATAGAGAACTAACTTATACTCTGAATGTTTGTCCTTAAGCAATTTTAAGCCAAATTTTTTCAAATTTATCATGAAATCTAGAGATTGTACTAAATGTTATAATAAGCATCTACAAAATGTGAAATTGACTTGTTCAAATGCTTTACTCACCCACTGCTGTGATTAGAATACATGGTTAAAATTAAGTAGTGAAATCTTTAAGAAACAAATTTACCTTGTATTTAGCTTTAGAATTGGAAGTCTAAGAGTAAGTCGAGTCCCTAAGTGAAAAATAAACAAGTTTACTTCTAGGTTATATTAGCTACTGTATACTCTTTGAAGTTGTTTGTAAAGCAATCATAACACTTAGTGAAAAAATAAAATAAAAATAAAAATAAAAATCAAGCATAGCCATTACTCCAATGATTCAACTAATTGAGTTAAGAGTATTCAAACTTGAATGTTAGAGTGAGGAAGAGTCCGTAGGGGTATCTCAAAACCCGGTCACTTGAGTGATGAGCTCGAGATGTTGCCGACTCAATGAACTCACTATAACGATAAGGGCGAAAAAGGCAAAAGTTCATGAAAAGAAGCGGGCAAAAACCCGTCAAAATAGATGCTTGAATAAATCAAAAGAACATGAATGTGAACATTCATTGAATAAAACAAAGATGTATAAAAGGGAGAATATCTAGCAAAGAGCTTATACCATATGCTTTTACTTTATACTGCAAGGATTATATGCTTGATAATATCCAATGAAGTTTAATTGGGTGTTTTTCCTTAGTGGATTAAGTATTTACTTTTGGAATAAAAATTCTTTTGCTAAACATGAGGATTAAAGTTTGTTTTGTTTAGATTAGCTATTGAATTTTGTCCATAGTAATTTGATCACAGGAAACTAGTTTGGTTGAAGTAGTAGACATTAAATTACAAGTCATGAATTACAAATGAATAGATGCTTGGAATGATGAAAAGAAAGTTTGTATAATCTATGACAGATTTCTCAATCGATTTGATGCAATTGCTTGAGGACAAGCAAGAGTTTAAGTGTGGGGGAATTTGATAGAGCCATTTTATACTCAATCTTTATAGTATAAATTGTGTTAAATTATTATTGATTTTATAGAAATCATAAGGAAATGGTACTTTAATTCTATCATCGTGATAAATCAGGTTAAATGGAGTCAAGGACGCCAATTCAAGTAAATTAGAGAAGCCATCTACAACTTGGTTCAAAGACAAGGATTTACACCGCCGGAGGGAAGTACATGGGCGTGTAATTGAAAGTACACGGCCGTGTACTTGGTTTTGAATCAATAGGAAGATACACGGTTGAAGTACACGGCCGTGTAGCTAACTAGGAACTAGCACGGTTTGAGGCACGGCCAAGATGCAAACCGTGCCCCTCACCGGACAAGAAGGCGGAAATGTAGACTTTGAACAGAGAGAGACACGGCTTAGGGCACGGCCGTGGTGGAAGCCGTGGGAGAAACCGTGCTTGGAGCCATGGTGGAAGCTAGACGTGCCAAGGAGAAGAAAGTGTGGAACATCAACCAGATGAAGGCACGACTTGAAATCTGGCCGTGTGTGTAACCGTGGTACATACTGGGCGCGGATGAAGACTTGAAGAATATGCACAGAGGATGGCACGGCTTAACCCACGGCCGTGTGGTGGGGCGTGCCAGGCAGACGAATCTTCACTTCTCGAAATCTACTTGGAAAAGGAAAGATATTTTCGTATCTTGCTAGCAAAAGATCACATGCTATCCCCCTAAAAATATAAATAGAACCAACCCTAGAGGGTTAGGACAGCTTTTGAATCTTTGGATCTTGAAGAACCTTGGATCATCTTGGAGGCAGAGCAAGCAACCGGGTTCATTATGTTTTTACTTTTTATTTTCGTTTTATTGATGAACATGTGTAGCTAAGCTACTTTTCTAGCCAAAGGGTCATAGATGTTTAATTCTCCACGAATTGTGAGGTCTAATTGACTTGTATTTATTCTATTCTTTGCTTTCGGGTATTCATATATCTTCTGATCGTTTTGTCATTATTATCTTTGTTGATTGGTATGAATAGAGCTCTTCTACTCAATTAGCAAGTTAATATATTGTCAACTAGCATGTCAAATCCATAATTGTTTGATTGTTCTAGTCTTAGTGACGCAATAACATGTTTGGTTATAAAAGAGATGATCGAATTCATGTTATGGAGGTGTGTGATCATGTTTAAATAGGTTATCTTATAATCTACTGGCATGAATTGGTGGTCTCTCTAGATCTTAATGCTATTGATAGATTAAATCCTAAGCGCTTGTCTAGGGTTGTTTAATCAATAAGAGAAATAATTCAAAGCGCTTGTCTGAGGTTATCAAGGAAGTAAGGAGAGATAGGTTGTTAGAGCTTGTTAATAACCATAACCAGTTTATCTAGGAACAAGAATAGAGAACATTTGCATCGATGATCAATTCCTTGAATTAAACTATCTTGATTCCTTTGGCTAGGCTATCAATATTCGATTTTCTTATCTTGTTTTAACTTTATTCGATTCACAATTCAAACCCCCCATTTTTCTTTTCCCTTTTATTCTCCTTGAATATAAATAAGTTTAACCTATCTCTGTGGATTCGACCCTACTCACCACTATATGCAAATCATATAATTGTCTAGGAGTAGGTTTTATTTTTGTTGGATTCGACACCCATTAAAAACTCTACTGCCGCTAATTTTATCTTTTTCTCCTCAGTGTAGTTGTGACATTCAAAGACATGACATATCTTCCTATCCCATTCTAAATACAATTCCGGATCATTCCTTCCCTGAAAAGTTGGGATTTTGAAATTGATACTCCCTAAATTACTATCATGCCCCTAGATACTTCCCCTATCTCCCGATTCAATCCATTGATGAATCTAGCCATAGTGGCCCCATCATCCTCTTCAATTCTCGCCCTAATCATGGCCATCTCCAACTCTTTGTAATAATCCTTTACACTATTATTCCCCTGAGCCAACCGTTGGACTTTCCTAAGTAAGTCCCTATGATACCGACTAGGAATAAAACGCTTCTGCATGATCATTGTCATCTCCTCCTAAGTGTTAATAGGTCGCTCTCCATAAGTGCGCCTATTGCGCACCAACTGATCCCACCATACACTAGTGTAATCTGAAAACTCTATTGAAGCTAATTTTATCTTTTTCTCTTCAGTGTTGTTGTGACATTCTATGACATGATCCATCTTCCTCTCCCATTCTAAATACAATTTCGGATCATTCTTTCCTTGAAAAGTTGGGATTTTCAACTTAATATTCCCTAAATTACTATCATGCCTCTAGATACTTCCCCTATCTCCCGATTCAATCCGTTGATGAATCTAGCCATAGTAGCCTCATCGTCCTCCTCATTTCTCACCCTAATCATGGCCATCTTTAACTCTTTGTAATAATTCTCTACACTATTATTCCCCTGAGTCAACCCTTAGACTTTCCTAAGCAAGTCCCTATGATAGTACCTAGGAATAAAACGCTTTTGCATGATCGTTTTCATCTCCTCCCAAGTGCTAACAGGTCGCTCTCCATACCTACGCCTATTACGCACCAATTGATCCCACCATACACTAGCGTAATTTGAAAACTCTACTACAGCTAATTTTATCTTTTTCTCCTCAGTTTAGTTATGATATTCAAAGACATGTTCTATCTTCCTATCCCATTCTAAATACAATTCCGGATCTTTCTTTCCCTAAAAAGTTGGGATTTTCAAATTGATACTCCCTAAATTGCTATCACGCCTCTGGATACTTCCCTTATCTCCCGATTCAATCTATTGATGAATCTAGCCATAGTGGCCTCATCATCCTCCTCAATTCTCGCCTTAATCATGGCCATGTCTAACTCTTTGTAATGATCCTTTACACTATTATTCCCCTGAGCCAACCCTTAGACTTTCCTAAGTAAGTCCCTATGATAGTGACTAGGAATAAAATGCTTTTATATGATCGTTTTCATCTCCTCTCAAGTACTAACAGTCGATCTCCATACCCGTCCCTATTACGTACCAACTGATCCTACCATACACTAGCGTAATCTAAAAACTCTACTGTAGCTAATTTTGTCTTTTTCTCCTCAGTGTAGTTGTGACATTTGAAGACATGATCCATCTTCCTCTCCGATTCTAAATACAATTCCGGATCATTCTTTCCTTGAAAAGTTGGGATTTTCAACTTAATACTCCCTAAATTACTATCACGCCTCTAGATACTTCCCCTATCCCTCACGTGTTGGTAATCGCCAAAATCAGATTCCTCCTCTTCATCTATCCTAACTCCTCCCCTATTATGTCTACCTACTCCTCGCCTTACAGTGGTACTGCTAGACAATTCCCTACTGTTTTCCATCCTATCCATCCTATCATGGATTTGCTCTTGCTCACCCGTTAGGATCCTCTTCATCTCCCCCATCAGTTCTTCAAACATCACCCGACTTCCTCCTCCATTCGTGTTCTATCCTGACATAATTCTAATAATTTGCTGCAAGTTACAATCATAATCACAAGAAATATATAAGTATGTTCCTCACACCCACTCGTGTATTGCTCACAAATGATATGCTCACAATTCCACTCGTGTATGTCTCTCCCTAAATATGATCTCACCACCTACTTTTTGTAATTCTTTTGCTAGGAACTCAATTTGGAACTCCTAAACTCAAATTACTAAGTCAAAACTAATGATTACTATCAGCCTAAGTTACGTAAATGGAGGAAGACTAACTACACAATCTAATTGATATGGAAAAGATTCACCATTGAATAGATATGCAATCAAACACAAAAGGATATAATTTGCACCGAAACACAATGAATGATTATAGAATGTAATTTTCGGATGCACAATTAGAAATCACAAAGCATCTATCATGGCTGGAATTGGAAACAATTTATATGGAAAGTGAATTGACTCAACCAATTATGTAATTGAAGATTCAAGAAGCTATCTTGTGATTTTGACAATTGTAACTCTTTCAAGGTCGAATTCCTTTTTTTTTTTTTTTGAATTTCGAATCTTGATTCTTTCTTTTGCCACCAAATTTGATTTTTTTTTTTTTTTTGTAGATAAGCTATGAATTGAACATAATTGATTGTTTAAGAAGACCTAAGTACCATCGGCCCTAATGGATTGTAATGACCGAACAAGTATGAAATTTGTTTATATATATATATATATATATATATATATATATATATATATATATGTGACTTCTATCTATGAATATGGAAAAGACAACAGACGAATATGGAAAAGACAACAGACGAATATGGAAAAGAACAAAATTACGAATTTTTTTTTCAGATATGAATATGGAAAAGAACAACAGACGAATATGGAAAAGAACAACATAATTTTTTTTTATACGATTTTTTTTTAGATATGGATATGGAAAAGAACAACAAATGAATATGGAAAAAACAATAGATGAGTATAGAAAAGAACAATAGACGAATATGAAAAAGAACAATAGACAAATTAAAGAAAAGGATAGAATTTACTTGATTCAAGAAGCCAAAGCTCTGGTACCAAATGATGTGTGTAACCCTAGGTATGTTAAACTTAGAACCCCAATGATGCTAGTTGGTTTCAACTACCCCGAGGATTGTCTTAAATAAGCGATGCGTAACTAGACCCCAATCAAACTCATTGACTGTAACCTAAGTTATCAAAAGTTATTCCTATTAATTTGGTTAAGAATCCTATAGAAAAGGTCTTTTGCAAAAGAACAAAAAGAGGTATTTCGTATCCCATGAAAAAGATGTGTTTTTATATATCAAAGTTGTCTCTTAGGCGGCCCCCTTACATAGTATATATAGCACACGAATACAATATGGAAAAACATAACACAATATGGAAATCCTAAGTTGCCTAATCTATTGTTACCTTATCTTCATGTAACCGAGTAGGCAACTAAATAATATAAATTACAAACCAAAACAAATACTAAAAATCCTAAGTTGCCTATTCTATCCTTGTGTCACCAAGTAGGCAACTAAATAACATAAATAACAAAACAACAAATAAAAATAAACATTAACAAAATTGAATGTATCCTCTAGTGTAGCAGTCCACGCAAATATTTAATGTTCCTAAATTATTTCATCCTTCCATGGTCACGTGAATCAAGTTGACATATGTATGTGCTCTTTCAGTGTAGCTTGATTCCCTGCCTTGCAAGTCCATGACTAGTCTTTGTAGAGCTTCATGCAATCTTTTAGCTCTAGCTGAGGTCATCGAGCCTCCAATGCTATGTAATGGATCATGGAATTTTGGCTCCTTCCTTTTTCATGCTAGCTGCTCCTCATCAGCCGGCTGAAATGGCTAGCTTTGAAGATGGGTGCCAACCTAAGTGAATTGGTGTAGGAATGTAGATAGGCTGGCATTGTAAGCCACTGGCCTAAGTGAGCTGGCTTTAAATCAATAGTGGTTGAACATGCAATCTATGCCGCCTTCTTAGGTGCTAGCTTAGGTAGAATTTTAGGCTAACTTTAGACAAATTTAGGCTATTGATATAAAATGTTTTTCTTAGTCGCAATTAGGGTTTCTATATGTTTTTATGTGCTTTTGTTGTGAGACTATAAATAGTCGTCACACATTCATTTGTAAAGATCTTCTAGCAAAGTTTATTCATAATTTAATAGAGATTTCTCTTTAGTTCTTTGCATAACTAATTGAACTTATCAGATTGTAAATCAGTGGTGTTCATCCCTTAACTTATCAATCGATCATTCCATAGTCGATTGTGGTGTTATCGCATATACCAAGGTTCTTGTCTAACTTATAGATAAAGGATCGTGGTGTCCATTGTTCTTAAGAGATCCATAGGTTGTGAGGTTATTCAATTTGAGTGACGGGTTTCGTTGCAGGTTGGCGGGGTTCACATCATTTGGTATTAGAGCAATCGGATTTATTAGGATCGTTTATCCTATCGTGTTATTTCAATTACTTGTTTTTAGATTTAGGGTTTAGATAAAAAAAAAAAATTCTTTGAATTCGGAATTGTTGCAAGTAGATTAAATTTGATTGTTGTTAGTATTGAAAGGAATTGTATGCACTTCCTTTATTTAGATTAAAAAAAAAGAGGAAATTCTTATTAAAAAAAAAGAAGAAGCAAAAGCAAGAAGAAGAAATTCGTATAAAAAAAATTGTGATTCATAGTTTGTGGTGATCCTTATTGCAATTCTCAACAATTTGTGAATCTAGTCAAGTCGTGTTACGAAACTATTGTTGGGAAAGTTAGGTAGATTTCTATAGGAACAAATCCGATTGAATTGTTATTTCTAAAAGAATCGAAAAGAGAAATTTTGAGTGGATAAGGATTAGTGAGAACAATAGAGCACTTTAAGTGAAGCACATGAGCGAGTGAATTTAAGTGATTTCATTTTATTACTCTTAAAATTGTCTTTTGCAACAATATGTCTTATAGAAAGTCTTTTGAAAATGTTAATGGGGAGGAGTTTGTTGTTTAAGAGAAGTTGTTGGTAGTCAGGAGAGTTTGGATTGTATAGGTTAGAGAAGAGTAACTGGTGTAAAGGGAGAATATTTTTCATGCTAGATGCCTAGTTTAAAACAAGGTGTGTAGTGTGATTATAGACGGTGGAAGTTGTACTAATGTAATAAGTGCAACTATGGTTGTGAAATTAAGGCTTTCCACTAGTGGGCATCCTCGACCTTACAAATTGCAGTGATTAAATAATAGTGGTGAAGTGAGGGTGGACAAGTAGATGTTTGTTACTTTTAGCACCGAAAGATATGATGATGATGTTTTATGTGATGTAGTTTCGATGCAGGCTACTCACTTATTGCTTGGATAACCATAATAATTTGACAAGAGGGTTAAGCATGACGACTTTACCAATAAGTATTCCTTTGAGCACAATCAAGGCCAGTTAACCTTGTGCCGTTGACCCCTAAGCAAGTTTATGAGGACCAGATGAAATTTCAAAAAGTGAGTGGTCAAAATAAAGAGAGTGAAAAAAAGACAGTGCATGAAAGTAAAAAAGGAAAAGAGGAGGAAGATAAGGCTTGTGAAAAAATAAAGATGAAAGTTGAGAGAAAAGCCAAGAACAAAGAAAATTTTTATGAAGATCAAGTGAGGCTACCAAGAGAGAGTCAATAAAAGGGAGTTAGTAAAAAAATTAAATTGAGCTCTATTATAGAAGAAAAGAAAAGAGAATCTTAGTCAAAGGAAAGTGAAAAGAGAGGAGGAACATTAGGTGATGAGAGAAAAATAGAGTGGAAAGAAAATTTTGATGAGAGACTTAGTGAGGTTAAGAATGTTCTATTTGCAGGAACAAAAAGATCTATTGAGGTGCATGAAAAGGCTAAGCTTAATATTGAGCGACAAAAGAAGCAATGTGCTAAATGAACCAATAAGAGGTGTCATCAAATACGTTTTGAACCTGGAGATTGGGTTTGGGCACGCATATGCCAAAAATGATTCCTAATACAAAAGCGATTAAAGAGGCTTCCAAGAGGCGAGGGTCCATTCTGAGTCCTCAAATGCATCAATGGTCACATTTATAGATTGGAATTGCCAGGTACGTATCATGCTAATGCTATTTTTAATATTACTGATTTGAGTCATTTTAATGTAGGTAACAATTTGAGGACAAATCCTTTTCTAGAGGAGGGGAATGATGAAGATCATACTAGGAGGATTGGTCCAAGGATGATCAAGGACAAGATAAAGAGTTGGGAACAAAGAGCACGAGCCTATTCAAAGTGTGGATCATAAAGATGGAATAAAAGTTCGACAACTTCAAGATTATTGAAGACTGCTGGCTTAAATGGCCGACTTTGAAGAAGGCGACCAATCTAAGTGAACCGGTGTAGGAACGGAGATAGGTCGGCATTATAAGCTATTAGCTTAAGTGAGCTAGCTTTCAATCAATAAAGTCCAGTTGAACATGCAATCTAACCTGCCAACTTAGGTGCCGACTTAAGTAGAATTTTAGGCTGGCTTTAGACAAATTTAGGCCACCAACGTATAATGTTTTCCTTAATCGCATTGTGTGCTTTTGTTATGAGACTATATGATGTGCTTAGTAGATCAAGCACATAATACAAGAAAAAATGGAACAATCTAATCACGAAATTACAAGAACGGCGTGAATCCTCTAAGCAAAAGGCTTCCACGCAAAATGGAAAATTCAAATAACGATTGAATAAACATAATAATAACACAATTTAGGATCTAATTCCACTAAAATTGCATGAAATCCAATAATAGAAAAGAAACCTAAAATGGCGTGATAAGAACAAAACAAGAACAACCAATCACAACTAGATATGACACACTAGTGTAAATTGGCATCAACTTAGGGAATTGATATTACTCACAAATCCATAAGTTGCCACTCATCACAATCCTTGAAGAATTGATAAGAGTCTTATGAAATTTAGAGCATGGAATCCTAGTTCTCACGTAAAAGAGGCAACAATTTTTTTATCACTCAACTAGCTCCTACAAACCCTATTTTAGCAAGTATTTATACTTCTTCCATTTAAGGTTAAAATAACAAAATAATTACATCTATGCCACTAGTGTGGCCAGTCCTAAATCCAACAAATACAACCAAATAAAATGTCCCAAAATGCTTACAAAATAACCGGTTCAAAGAAAAATAACAAATACAAAAATAGTCTTCAACGAGTCAGTTCTTTAATGGAATTTGTCGGTCCAGCTCATATTTAGTTTAGGTTGGTCCATGAATAACCCACAAGCTGAGTATTAATGAGTTCGTCCATCGCCCTGTAAAACCCAACAAGTATGCCTACTGGAATACACAACACATAAGTAATAGAAAAGAGGTTAGTATACAAATAATTCTAGGGTCGATTTGTTCAAAGAGGACCCTCATTGCCAAGATTTGAAATCTTTTGGCTCTTGCCCTAATGATAGGTTTTGTAGGATTTTGATTCCTATCAATTTATATAGTCGTCACACATTCATTTGTAAAGATCTTTTGGAAAATTATATTCATCAATTAAGTGTGATTTCTCTTTGGTTCTTTGAAGAACTATTTGAACTTATCGGATTGTGAATCCGTGGCATTCATCCCTTAACTTATCAATCAATCATTCCATAGTCGATTGTGGTGTTATGGCATATACCTAGGTTCTTATCTTGATTATAGACAATGGGTTACAGTGTCCATCATTCTTGAGGGATCCCTAGGTTGTGAGGTTAGCAAATCGAGTGGTGGGCTGGTGGGGTTCGCTTCATAAGGGTTACAAAACTGGTGTTAGTTTCTCTTAACATTGGAAAGTATAATGATGAAGTTCTTTATGATGTAGTTCCAATGCAAGCTCCACACTTGTTATCAGGTAAGCTATGGCAATTTGACAAATAGATGAAACATGATGGATTCACCAATAAGTACTCTTTTGTACACAATCCGAGGCTTGTTACTCTTTGTCCTTTGACTCCCAGTAAATTATATGAAGATCAAGTGAGGTTACAGAGAGAGAGTGAATAAAAAAGAGAGTGAAAATAAGAGAGTGAGTGCTGCTACAAAAGATAAAGAGAGAGAGTTTGAGAAAAGAGAAAGAGAAAAGAAAGGGAGAGAATTGAATAGTGAGAGAAAAATAGAGAGAAAAGAAAATTTTTATGTGAGGACTAGTGATGTTAAGAAGGCTTTGTTCTTAGGAACAAAGAGACCTATGATAGTACTATTATATAAGGAGGTACTTTTTAGCTTTGACCAACTTGACACTTCTTTGCTAAGTTTTATTGTTTCTCTATTGTAAGAATTTGAAGATGTCTTTCTAGATGAAATTCTAAAAGGATTGCCTCCCATTTGAGGAATTGAGCATTAGATCGACTTTGTACTTGGTGCAACTATTCCAAACCGACCGACTTATAGGAGTAATCCTGAGGAAACAAAGGAAGTCCAAAAACAGGTTAGTGAGTTAATGGATAAGGGGTATGTGAGAGAAAGCTTAAACCCATATGTAGTTCCCGTGATTTTAGTTTCTAAGAAAGATGTGTCATGGAGGATGTATGTCAACTGTCGAGTGATCAACAACATAATGGTAAAGTATCGTCATCCTATTCCTCGATTAGGTGACATGTTAGATGAATTACATGGTTCCTGTATTTTTTCTAAAATTGATCTGAAGAGTAGGTACCATCAAATTAGAATGAAAGAAGGAGATGAGTGGAAGACTGCATTTAAAAAAAAAATGATTTATATGAATGTTTGGTTATGCCCTTCAAGTTAACTAATGCACCAAGTATTTTCATGAGATTAATGAACCATATTTTGCTAGAATTGTTTTTTTAGTTATTGGTAGCTAGGAGAGGAGATTAACAAATCGAGTGTCAAGTTTTGTCACAGGTTAACACGATTCGCATCATTTGGTATAAGAGCAATCAAGTTAGTTAGGAATTGCCTATCTTGAATCCAATTTTTAGATCTAGGGTTTGAATTAAAAAAAAAAAGAAGAAGAGAAAAGTTCGGATCTTCATGTATCTATTGATCTTATTAGACTTGTTATAGCAGTTACCGTATGTGTTCATTGATCCACATTTGAACTCTTGTTTAAATAGTAAAAAAAATGAAAATTCGTATAAAACAAATTTAAGATTCTTGGTAATTGTTGTGTTGAAGACTCGAAAATCATAATTTTGTTGTTTGATTTGTTGGGGAAACTATCATAACCTGTTGAATTATTGATTCCAACGATAAAGAATCTGTTAAGTCAGTGGGATAAACCCTAATTTGTTTATTAGTTCTAAAAAGAACTGAGGAAGAGATTGTGAGTGGTAAAAGGCAAGAGTGATGAGACCATTAGAGTGCACAAAAGCCAATTGAATCTTTTGAGAAATAAACATGAATGATTAGAGAGATTCATTGATTGAGTAGAAAACACATGACGGAGTGATTCGGTGACGATCTATGCTTTTCTATTATCATCTTTGTATTTGTTGTAGAAAATATGTCTAATAGAAATTCTCTTGATAGTGTGGTGGAGGGTATTGACACGAAATTGATTAATATGCTTAAAAGTGAGTCTAAGCACACAAAACCCAATTGAAAGACTAATTACACAATCTCAATCAACTAATCTTCCAATCACGTGAATCCTTCTACTCTTATAAACCAAATCCACAACAAACACGTAATCAAAATTGAATCCAAGTATGATAAAGCTTTGATACCAAAAGATGATATGCTTAAAATGGGATCTAAGCATCTGCAAATAATCTAATTGAACAACTCCAAAACATAAGATCAAAATCGGTTCAAAATTGGAACAAATTGCATGAACCCTAAAAATTGTTTATGTTCCGATTTGTGGTTAAAATCAATCTTATACCAAATGATATAACGATCAATGGAATTAAGCTCTCCACATAAGATGAACAAGAATCCAAATCACCAACAACACAAATAAGGCCGTGAACTCCTCTTCAACAATTTGGAAATGCATGCAAATAATGGAAGATAAAATTGAAGGCAATACCACGATATAAATCCAATCAATTTGATAACAAAATATGAATGGATTTTGATCTACGATTGATGCCAAAATCAGAACAAGAACCACCTTAATCAACACTAGATATAACACACCAGTTATGAAAAGGAAATCAACTTAGGGAATTAATATTACTCACAATTCACTAGGTTGCAAACTCACCACAATTCCTATTAGATTTAAATTGATAAAAGTCCTATGAAATCTTAAGATAAACCCTAATATCTCACGAAATTTTTGCGGCAAATGTCAAGTGTATTCTCCTCCTAAAACCCTACTTAAGCAAGTATTTATACTTGCTCCCTTTAGGGTTAAAATGACTAGAAAATTACAACTATGCCAGTATAAGGTGGCTGGTCCTAAAAACACAAAATACAACCCAAATAAAATGTCCAAAAAACTTACAACATAAATGGTTTAAAGAAATAAATTACAAGTACAAAATAATCTTCAACAAGCTAGCTCTTCAGTAGGATTCGTCGATCCAACTCATCGCCGATTTAGATTGGTCCATAAATAACCCACAAGCTAAGTCTTAGTGAGTTTGTTCATCACCCTGTAAAGCTTAATAAGTGTGCCTGTTGGAATACACAATACAAGAGTAATAGAAAAGAGGTTAGCAAACAAAAAATTCTGGGGTCGAGTTATTCAAAAAGGACCTTCATTGCTAAGATTTGAAATCCTTTGGTTCTTGCCCTAATAATAGGTCTTATAGAATTTTGATTCGTATCATCTCCTTGAGCCTAAAAAAGAATTGTCCTCAAATCTGATAGATCCAATGCAGTAAAGACTCTATATCCTCCTAGCAAGTCATCTAAAGAAGTGTCACTACTAAATCCCAATATCTGAAATAGCACAGGGAGTGATTGTTTTCTCTCCTCCATTTCTAGGATATATCTCATCTGCAAGACATGTAATGGTCCATTATCCACTAAGGCCTCTCCTGTTTCAACCTGTTTCACTGATATTATGGCTTCCTTTCCTAATTTACCTGTATGTTTTTTACCCTTATGGCCCTCTAATGGTTTGCTCAACTACTCATAGCCCTCTGAAACCTCTAAAGGTGGACACAACTGTCTCTAAATAGTCTGGTCCTCTAGTGATGGGTTCATCTGACTCTAACCCTTAGGATCCTCTAATGGTTTGCTCAACTGCTCATGAGCCTCTCGAACCTCTAAAGATGAACACAACTGCCTCTGAACAGTTGGTCCTCTAGTGGTTGGCTCATTTGACTCTGCCCCGAAGGATTTGATAAGTCGCAAAATATCCTCATCTAGAGTAACGAATTTGTGCTTTATTGTTGAATTTTTAGATGATTTGTTGAAGAAAAGGATGCTTAATGGAATGAATGTTAATTTCAAGATCATCTAGAGTATTTTGGAGCTAAGGGAAGGAGTTTTGAAGAGTCAAAGCAAGTTTAGAAGGAATTGGATACATTACATGTGAAGAAAAAAATTCTGGAAAGTACACAAGCAAGATACACGCCTATGTACTTTGCTTGTGTATCTAAGTTTTGCTTCTGTTCGATGACGTTTCAAATACACGACCAATGTACACTCCCATGTACTTGCTCGTGTATATTCACATAAGGACACCTAGAAGCAAGCATGAGATAAACGAACGAGATACACTACTTGTGTATCCGGTCGTGTATATATCCAATCGGGGTACATGTATAAATAGACCTTCAGTTTGGCCTAGAAGGGAGGTTACGAATTTTTCATTTTCTCTCACTCTCATAACAGCAAAGGGGAAGAAGATTTTGTCGATTCCAAGGGAGATTGAAGACCTAAGAAGAAAAAGATTTTATCCTTAAGGATTGTGACCATGAACTTTATCTATTCTTCTCGTAATTGCGTTTCTTTTGTCAAATTTATGGAGGAGTAGACCCTAGATCTAGATTTTATTTGAAACTTCTCTATCATGTGATAAAGATTTGATCTTTAATGCAAAGTTGTTGACTTTCTTATGATTAATTGCATGATCTTCAATTGTTTCTTAGATTCATAGATCCGGAATATGAATTTATGCGTGATATCATATTAGTTAATTGAGAAACTGCTCATATGATTAGATCTAATGCAATTAATGAGATTTGATTGTTCTTCTAGAGATAGGAAACAAGAGTCTTCTGTTTACATCAATTATTTTGATGTGAATTCATGTGCTTTATGCAATTCTAGGTTGATATTAACTAAGGAGAGATCCTATTTGATAAACCTAGGATTAGATAGGTTAATATACTTGAGAAAGTAGTTAACTTGACTAGAGAATTCAATAGTATAAGAAGTCAATTATGACAATCTTCAGAAATCTAATGAATTACATGATAGAGAAGGAGTAGAATAAGATCTAGGTTGCTTTTGTGAATTGATAAATCTTTAGAACCATTGTTGTTAGTGAGTTGTTAGTTTTGAGATTAAAGTAATCAAGTTTCGAACAACATTATTAAGCGATGGTTAGATAATAGGAACGGAGTTAGTACTAGTAATTGGTGTATCTCTAAAGGACTACCTTGTGCTTACTTGCTATATTACGCTACGATAGGTGCACTTGCCTATTGCTTCGTAATAGGATTAAGAACAGGAATTCAATTTATTAAAACTACGATTGGCAACGATCAGGATCCTTTAAAGGTTAGCACATTTGTGTCTGACAAGTTTTGTCCTCTATAAGTTAGCTCGTGTAACTAGGAACCCCAGAAACCTTTGAAGGTTGGCATATCTTCATCTGAATAATTTAGTCCTCTAAAGGTTTGATCATGTGGCTATGATCCTCAAGAATCTTTTATGGTTATCTTATCTATCTTTGCATCTTCTGGACCTCTGATGGCGACATAGGGTTTAATACTATACATTTACCATCCTGTTGGAGCATATAAGTATTTCTATACCCATCATATAATTCCTTTCTATCATACAACCATGGCCTGCCAAGTAATATATGGGATGTATACATAGGTGGAATATCACATTCAATTTCAGCACAATACTTATCCCCTATATTGAAGGGTACCCTAGCTCGTTGGGTCACATAAAGACTCTCCTGATCAGTTAACTAATGTAATGTGTAAGGCTTAGGATGTGGAGTAGTGGCAAGTTTTAGTTTTGATACTAATGATGCTACTACCATATTTGCACAACTACTACCATCAACTATAAGGACACATAGGTTACCTTGTACTTGTACCCTAAAAGAAGTATGGAACAAATGTTCCCTTTGCTTATCATCTTTAGTAGTAAAAATAGTCAATGTCCGACGCAATACATTAGTAAAAAGAAAAATTTCACTTGACATGTTTGTGTTTAATTCCAACAACACAATAATATCCCTACACTCCACGGTTCAAGTAAGCAACCAAGTCACAAATGAAGTATACACAATCACTTTCAAGTAGTTAAGAATTAAATTCAACCATAAGTGTTTAAGTAATGAGTTCAATTACTTTCACACTTTAAATGTTTTTTTGAATTAAAATTCTACAACTCAAACTTTCCTTTTCTTGCCTTGGTTTCACACTACTTTAATTCACAATGTGCAGCACCTCAACACACACACAAATGCATAACTTCACACTGCCACTCCTTCCCTTGCTCACGATGCAATGATTCTCCACCACCACTTACACCACTTACAACACTCCTTTACACAACACATACAATACAACGCCACACACGCACATACCCTTCACTAAATACGCAAAACACAACACCACACACACACACTTCTACTCGCGATGCACTTCTCTACTTCTATACAATTTTCCAAACCACAACTTACAACAAAAGGCAGCTCAATTTCAAAATTCAAATGAGTTCACTAATTGCAATCTTTCCACAAATGGTAAGGAGCCACTTTCAAATTTAAATGAACACACAATTACTTCTATCACTTAATGTGTGTTTGTAAATTCAAATAGCTTCCTTAAACCCACACACTCAGTTATGAAAATGCACACTAAGCCCCCCTTATGTCCGGATCAATCCAAGCAAAACACACCTCCACTTCTTCATAATTTAGGCAACTTCAAATTATGAATTTTGAATCACAAGATATGCTACTACTCTTCTTCTTTTTACACAAAATTAACAACCAAATGGAGCTTCAACAAGACCTCAAAACTCACTTGAACAAGCAGCAAATTCAACTCCCAAGCAAGATAATTACGCCACTTCAAGTAATAACATTAAACAATTTAATTTTCACTTTCAATTTCAGAATCAAGATGCAAGCTCAAGAACCCTAAAATTTCCAAAATCAAAATCAAATAATCCCTTCTCACAACCTCAAGCTCTAATACCAAAAGATGATATGCTTAAAAGTGAGTCTAAGCACACAAAACCTAATTGAAAGACCAATTACATAATGTCAATCAACCAATCTTCCAATCATGTGAATCCTTCTACTCTTATAAACCAATTCCACAACAAGGACGTGATCAAAATTGAATCTAAGTATGATAAAGCTCTAATACCAAAAGATGATATGGTTAAAAGGGGATCTAAGCATATGCAAATAATCCAATTGAACAACTCCAAAATACAAGATCAAAACCGGTTCAAAATTAGAACAAATTGCATGAACCCTAAATTGTTTATGTTCTGATTTTTGGTTAAAATCAATCTTATACTAAATGATATAATGATCAATGGAATTAAGCTCTCCACATAAGATGAACAAGAATCCAAATCACCAACACAAATAAGGTCATGAACTCCTCTTCAACAATTCAGAAATGCACGCAAATAATGAAAGATAACATTAAAGGCAATATCAAGATATAAATCTAATCAATTTGATAATAATATATGAATGGATTTTGATCTATGATTGACACCAAAATCAACAATAGATATAACGCACTAGTTATGAAAAGGAAATCAACTTAGGGAATTGATATTACTCACAATTCACTAGGTTGTAAACTTGCCACAATTCCAATTGGATTGAAATTGATAACAGTCCTATGAAATCTTAGGACAAACCCTAATATCTCACGACATTTTTGCAGCAAATATCAAGTGTATTCTCCTCCCAAAACCCTACTTAAGTAAGTATTTATACTTGCTCCCTTTAGGGTTAAAATGACTAGAAAATTACAACTATGCCACTATAGGGTAGCCGATCCTAAAAACACAAAATACAACCTAAATAAAATGTCCCAAAAAATTACAACATAAATGGTTCAAAGAAATAAATTACAAGTACAAAATAATCTTCAACAAGCTAGCTCTTCAGTAGGATTCATCGATCTAGCTCATCACCGATTTAGGTTAGTCCATGAGTAACCCACAAACTGAGTCTTAGTGAGTTTATCCATCGTCCTGTAAAGCTTGATAAGTGTGCCTATTGGAATCACAATACAAGAGTAATAGAAAAGAGGTTAGTAAACAAATAATTCTAGGGTTGAGTTGTTCAAAAAGGACTCTCATCACCAAGATTTGAAATCCTTTGGTTCTTGCCCTAATGATAGGTCTTGTAGAATTTTGATTCCTATTATTGATCATGGAGACTTTAACTGCTGAGATGAGAAGGATGTTTAGAGTAGAGATGAATCAATTTCAAGAGCAGATGGAGAAAAATTTTAAGTAGTCCCAAATTGCTTCCACTAGACGTAGGAGGGATAAAATGCCAAGAAGGTTAGTGCGTATGAAGGAAGATGAGTTGGGTAGAGAAGGGTCTGCAGCTGAATTTGATTAACATTTTTTATAAGTGGTAGGAGGAATGTAGGGAGTAGTAGAGGAGCTAGGTATAAAGAAGATAGCAGCTTAGGGAACATAAAGACGAAAATCCCTTCCTTCTAAGGGAAGAATGACCCTAAGGTGTATCCGGAGTGGGAGAAGAAGGTAGAGATGATTTTTGAGTGCCACAACTATTCTAAAGCCAAAAAAATAAAACTTGCTGCCATTAAATTTTCAAATTATGCAATTGTTTAGTGGGATCAGCTTTTGTTGAATAAGATGAGGAATAGGGAACCACCAGTAGGCACAATGGGGGGAGATGAAGAGGATCATGAGGAAACGATTTGTACCTACATACTATTATATGAAATTATACAACAAATTACAAACCATTAAGTAAGGCAATAGTAGTGTAGAGGAGTATCATAAGACGATGGAGGTTATCATGATCAAGGCTAATATTAAGGAGGACCGCGAGGCAACTATGGCTAGATTTTTAGCGGGATTAAATAGAGAGATTCAGAATGTGGTGGAGTTGTAGCATTATGTGGAACTGGAGGATATGGTTCATATAACCATTAAAGTTGAGAAGCAACTCAGGAGGAAGAGCAGTAGCACCACACGTGCCATACCGAGTTATTTGAATTAAAGAGCTAACATAGGGGAGAAGGATGAGAAACAACTACATTCTAAACCACTACCAAAACAAACATTAGACTTGGTATCTCATGGGACTAGAGGTAAATCTGATCCTTCTACTTCTAAGAATCGAGATATTAAATGTTTTAAATGTCAGGGTAGAGGACATGTAGTTAATTAATGTCCCAATAGATGAGTTATGGTGATGAGGGATAATGGTGAGATTGAAACTGACAGTGACTTGGATTATGAGTCTATGCCACCACTAGAGGATGATGATGGAGAGGAGTACGCTATTTAGGGAGAGTTGTTAATAACTAGGAAAGGAGATTAACAAATCAAGTGTCGAGTTTCGTGAGAAAAGAAAGATGAGGCTTGTGAGAAAATAAAGATAAAAGTAGAGAGAAAAGAAAATTTTTATGAAGATTAAGTGAGGTTATACAGAGAAAGTGAATAAAAGGGAGTTAGTGAAAAAATTAAACTGAGCTCTATTGCAGAAGAAAAGGAAAGAGAGTCTAAGTCAAAGGAAAGCAAAAAGAGAGGAACCACATTGAGTGTTGAGAGAAAAATGGAGTGGAAAGAAAATTCTAATGAGAGACTCAATGAGGTTAAGAATGTTCTATATGTAGGAATAAAGAGATCTACTGAGGTGCATGAAAAGGCTAAGCTCAAAATTGAGCAACAAAAGAAGCAAGGTGTTAAACAAATTAGTAAAGGATGTCATCAAATACGTTTGAAACCCGACGATTGGGTTTAGGTGCGCCTATGCCCAAAATGATTGCTAGAACAAAAGCAATGAAAGTGGCTTCCAAGAGGTAAAGGTCCATTTCGAGTCCTTGAGTGTATCAATTATCACATTTACAAATTGGAATTACCAAGTACGTATCCATCTAGTGCTATTTTTAATATTACCGATTTGAGTCATTTTAATGCATGTGATGATTTGAGGACAAATCCTTTTCAAGAGGAAGGGAATGATGAAGATCTCATTAGGAGGATTGGTCTAAGGATGATCAAAGACAAGATATAGAGTTGGGAGCAAAGAGCATGGGCCTATTCGAAGTGCGGATCATGAAGATGGAAGTCAGAGACGGAATCAAAGGCCGACAACTTCAAGAATATTGAAGACTGCCAGCTTTGGAGGCTTAGGCCACCGACCTAACTTCCCGGCTTTAAAGAAGGCCACTAACCTTAAGTGAACTGGTGTAGGAATGGAGATAGGATAGCATTGTAAGCCGGCTTTCAATCAATAAAGGCCGGTTGAACATGTAATCTAAGCCACTAGCTTAGGTGCCGAATTTAGACAAACTTAGGCCGCCGACGTATAATGTTTTCCTTAGTCGCAATTAAGGTTTTTTTTTATACATTGTTGTGTGCTTTTGTTGTGAGACAATAAATAGTCGTCACACAATCATTTATATAAATCTTTTGGCAAATTATATTCATCAATTGATAGTGATTTCTCTTTGGTTCTTTGAAGAACTAATCGAACTTATCGGATTTTGAATCCGTACAGTTCATCTAAAAACTTATCAATCAATCGTTCCATTATTGATTATGGCGTTATCACATATACCAAGGTTTTTGTCTCATTCATAGACTAAAGGTTGAGGTGTCCATCGTTGTTGAGAGATCCGTAGGTTATGAGATTAACAAATCAAGTGTCGGGTTTCATCATGGGTTGGCGAGGTTCACATCATCTTTATCCTCACTCTCTACCTCCATGGCAATCATCACCCTTCGGTTTGGACACTGAGTAGCCATATGTCCAAAACCTAAACATTTAAAGCATTTAACCTAGCGATTCTTCATATTGCAAGGTTTTTTCTTTTTAGATATTTAGTGGTTCTCTATTTTTGTTTCACCCCTCATAATGTTCTAATTTACCATAGGCACTTAGATACTTTTTTGAGGTGTCGAGAAAGAAGATAGATGAGCAACAATAGAATATAAATTGTTGATAAGAGCATAAATAAATTAAGTAATTTATTTTACAATTGCAAGAAATAGAAATGCAGAAAATGATGATGTTGACGTGCGATCCTCAACCCCTATTTATCTAATCTAGCTCCCTTGTGGTTATTAGGCCTTAGGGGTAAATGAGCCTAAAAGGATGAACACAAGTGATCTATAAGGGGCCCACCAAAGGCAACACTAGTGTAGCCACTCATATGGTTAAGTTAGTGTAATACATGTTTTTTTTTTTGTAAATAAATAAATATGTATAAAAATATAATGAGTGGCAAGGTCGTAAGTGAACATGTGGGATAAGGGGTAAAAGTGTCTTTTCCTAGCTGGACTATATATGTGAAACTAACCTAAGGTTCTTCTCCTTTTTGCATATTTTTACAATAGCAACCTAGAGAATCCTAAAGAGAGAAAGGGAAAGAGAGTCTCTTCAAGAAAACGTAAAGCAATCCGAAAAGGTAGCGCGGCTTAGAAAAAGGTAATGCTTTCTATTTTATAACTAAGATCTATTCTAACAATGCGATTTAGAGATCATGGATCAAACAAGCACGAGAGTGGTTGAATTTGGAGTTTCAAGTGAAATTTAAATCAAGTAAGAGATTCTAATTTGTATTTTTGGAGTTACTTAAGCTTAGGATTAGAAAATGAGAAGAATGGATAAATTAGTGTAGAAAATTTAGGGCTCGAATGACATACCAAGGGATATATGACCATCCAACATGATTGTGTTGCTCCCATGTAGATTTACTAAAACAAACCAAGAGATACATTACCATCCAACACGGTTGTATTGCCCCCTTATTGAATTTAAATGTTATATCAAGAAATACATGACCATCCAACACGGTCGTGTTGCCCCCATGTCAAAATAAGAAGAACACGACCTTCAAACACAATCATATTTCGATCACGTTGAGTCCAAATGTTATGCCGAGAGATACACGGTCTCCTAACACAATCATGTTTCAACCATGTTGAATCAAGAGAAACACGACCTCCCAACACGGTCGTGTTCCAACCGTATTGAAGCTAAATCTCACCGAGAGATACACAACCTCTAACACGGTCATGTACTAGACTGTGTTAGGCAACACAACCTCCAATATAGCCATGTTAAGTAATGAACATTATGAATATATAACAAATTATCTTCTTAATTAACCAAGTTCCTCATGATCAAAACAATTAATAAAACCTTAGATGACTTAATAAAACAAGAGGAATTAGGAGAGTTATATTAAGTTGGATTAGTACTAAGATTAATGTGTTGATTATACAGATATCAACTTAGCTTAAGTTTGGGATAGGAAGTGCTTAAGGTTAAGATACCTAGTACATGTTTACTTTGTTTATTGTATATGATTACTAGATAGTTATTAAATGAGTTACATGTAAAATAATGAGATGTTAAGGTGATATATGAAATAAGTGGTATCATGAAGTAATATAGTGTTATGTATTGAATGAGATATGTTGCTTATGCTTAGCTTAGCCTAGGGGCCCGTAATGGTAGATCCCTAAGGGGTACCTTGATGATCGTTGTGTCGCATTGTCCCTAGTGGAGCCGTTTATTGAAATGATCTAAGGTAGGTTAAGGTTAGACGGGGCCCATAGTAGCAGTTCCCATTAGGGTTAGACGGGGTCTGTAGAAGCAGTTCCTATTAAGACAAATGTTGTGTGTAGTAGGGTCATGAGTACCCTTATATGTGATAATTCTTTTGGTGTTGATGTGTGAACTGAATTATGAACGAGTTGTGGATAAATGTTACATATATGCATGTTCTATTATTATAGTGTGTCATGCGCATGTAGGTATGGTACTCATGTACTGAGCTTAGGCTTACCCCCCTTCCTATATTTTTTTTAGCTAAAGGCAAAAATGATGAACAATTAGAGTATGATGAGAACAGGAACTTGGTAAGACGCTACTTGGATGAGATGGGGAGAGAACACTATTATTTTGTAGAGGAAGAGTGATAGGAATCCTAAGCATTTGTCATTTGATTTTTATTTGTTAAATTGGAGTTATGAAGATAAATTGTAGCTTGAGATTTTGTTGTTAAATAATGAAGTTTGGAATGACTCATTTGTGAGTCATTCATTTGATTATAGTTATAGCAGTATGATGGATAATGTATAGGAGCAGGTTTTGAAGTATGATGGAGTTTTAGAGCCCTAGCATGTTGATTGGTAGTAGTGGCACATGGCAAGTTGTGATGCTTTAGGTTTTGGGGCATTATAACTTCAGTGGTATTAAAGCTTAGGTTGATGATCCTTAGAAGCTTAGGTTTTGATTAAAAGAAAATAAGTAGTACTAGAGGACTAAGTTTTAATGAACTTTAGAATTTAAGATATGATCAAATAAAGATTAGGTTGATGACTCCTAGAATTAAGTAACGATAAAAAAGGTATAGGATACAATCGATAGAAGTTAAGTGAAATCTTTAGAAGACCAAGTAAATGATCTATAGATCTATAAAAATGAAATGAGTGGGTAAATTAGGGGATGACTATTATGTTATGGTAATCCCAATTTTCTATGAGATCGTATTTTGTTGAATATTCTTATTTAATTACATATATGTGTATGTATATGTTTAAGCTTGAGTATACATAGATGTATATTGTCACTAACTCCCCTTATAAATTCTAGCTCCGGAATCATTCTGCTATCTCAATTTACATAGAATGCCTCCAAGAAGAAATATCATGCAGGGTTCATCTAGTACTAGATAGGGTGGAGGTAGCCCAAAAGATAGGAATCTTCAAAGACCACCTCAGTAGGAAACCCCAAAGCAAGCTAATGTCACCATTGCTTTGCTACTAGAGACTGTAAATGCTTTAGTGGGAATGTTGGCACAATAATAACAGCAGGTTGTGAGACCTAGCAGGCTTATAGAGGAACCTTATAGGCTAAATAAATTTGTAAGACTAGCTAAGGAGTTCCCCCCAAAGGTTGATGATCTAATTGAGGCTGAATATTGGATCACTGAGACTGAAAGGACCATTGAAGCTTTCATGGTCCCAAAAGATAGAAAAGTGAGGTATGTTGCTTATATGCTGAAGGGAATAGTTGTAGATTGGTGGACTAATATGTCCAGATTAGTAGGAGCTCCTAACCATTGGCAAAGGTTTAAGGAGCTATTTTATGAGAAGTACTTCCCTAACAACATCAAAGGCAAAATGGAGGTAGATTATTATAAGTGCTAGCAGGGTAGTAGATCTATTGAGGTATATAAAGCAGAGTTAAACCACTTGAGCAAATTCTTACCAATGGTGATGAGAGGAGATGATGCCTCTTGAGCTAGAAGATTCTTGAGGGGACTAGAGCTTACCTTACAACATGAAGTGGGGGCTTTCTAGTTGACTACTTATGTAGAAGTAGTTAACAAAGAAAAGTTCTTAGGGTAGAGTAAAGAGAACAGAAGAGCAACTATCCTGCAGATTAGGATTAGTTTTGAGAAAAAGGTGTATTTCCAACATACCTTATGCAGATAAAGGGAAGAGGCTAGTTGTATATCCAACCAAACCTATCGCTTATGCGCCAAGACCTCTTCAAACTAAGCCTACACCTTTAGCACTGCCTCCCTTACCACAGGCAAGTCAAGGTGTGAGATGTCTTAGATGTGTAGGATTGCATGATCTGCAATAATGTAATTGGCTAGAAGGGGCATGCTTCTCTTATGGCAGAATAGGACATACCAACAGGAGCTGTACTGAAAGGACCCTCCCTTAGACTTTTTGCTACACCTATATGTAGAGAGGGCATATATCATTTGAGTGTGGTGTTTAACATACTCAGGTGATTGCAACTCTACTAGCCCAACATCCTATAAGAACTGCACCTAGAGGACCACTAGGAGAAAATCAGAACATGGGGCCAAGACAGAGGGCACATGGTAGGGTGTTTGCCTTACAACAACAGCAGTAGCAATAGGATGCCCATGATCAAGATACCATAGCAGGTACACTACTCATAAACTTAAATACTACCTACGTATTATTTAACATGGGTGAAACCCATTCATGTATATCACCTGTATTTATCAATGTATGTAGATTAAAATCAATGATTGTAAATACTCCATTGGGAGTAGGGGGAAATTAGATCAAATGTGTAAAGATGTAGAGATTGTAATACATGACAAGAAAATTCCGGCTGAATTATTTGTATTAGAGATGATAGAGTTTGATCTAATTTTAGAGGTAAATTGGTTGTGTAAGTACCATGCCACTATAGATTGTCACAATCTAGTGGTTAGGTTTGATTTTCCTGGTGAGGAGAAAATTGTATACAAGTTGGATCCATAGAGGCCTACAACTCTTCCAACATACAAGTTGTGAAATAAAGGAAGATTGTCAGCCTAATCAGTGGAGATAGGTGATAGAGCCATTTTATACTCAATCTTTATAGTATAAATTGTGTTAAATTATTATTGATTTTATAGAAATCATAAGGAAATGGTACTTTAATTCTATCATCGTGATAAATCAGGTTAAATGGAGTCAAGGATGCTAATTCAAGTATTTTAGAGAAGTCATCTACAACTTGGATCAAGACAAGGAATTACACCACCGGAGGAAGCACGGTTTGAGGCACGGCCAAGGTTCAAACCGTGTTACACACTGGACAAGAAGACGGAAATGTGGACTTTAAACAGAGAGAGGCACGGCTTAGGGTACGGCCGTGGTGGAAGCCGTGGGAGAAACCGTACTTGGAGCCATGGTGGAAGCTAGGTGTGCCAAGGAGAAGAAAGTGTGGAACATCAACCAGATGAAGGCACGGCTTGAAATCTAGCCGTGGGTGTAACCGTGGTACACACTGGACACGGATGAAGACTTGTAGATTATGCACAAATGAAGGAACGACTTGAAATCTGGCCGTGTGTGTAACCGTGGTACACACTGGGCGCGAATGAAGACTTGAAGAATATGCACAGAGGATGGCACGGCTTGACCCACGGCCGTGTGGTTGAGCGTGCCAGGCAGACGAATCTTCACTTCTCGAAATCTACTTGGAAAAGGAAAGATATTTTCGTATCTTGCTAGCAAAAGATCACATGCCATCTCCCTAACAATATAAATAGAACCAACCCTAGAGGGTTAGGACAACTTTTGAATCTTTGAATCTGGAATCACCTTGGAGACACGAAGGAAACGAGGAGGCAAAGCAGGCAACCAGGTTCATTATGTTTCTATTTTTTATTTTCGTTTTGTTGATGAACATGAGTAGTTAAGCTACTTTTCTAGCCAAAGGGTCATAAATGTTTAATTCTCCACGAATTGTGAGATCTAATTGACTTGTATTTATTCTATTCTTTGCTTTCGGGTATTCATATATCTCCTGATCGTTTTGTCATTATTATCTTTGTTGATTGGTATGAATAGAGCTCTTCTACTCAATTAGCAAGTTAATATATTGTCAACTAGCACGTCAAATCCGTAATTGTTTGATTGTTCTAGTCTTAGTGACGCAATAACATGTTTGGTTATAAAAGAGATGATCGAATTCATGTTATGGAGGTGTGTGATCATGTTTAAATAGGTTATCTTATAATCTACTGGCATGAATTGGTGGTCTCTCTAGATCTTCATGCTATTGATAGATTAAATCCTAAGCGCTTGTCTAGGGTTGTTTAATCAATAAGAGAAATAATTCAAAGCGTTTATCTAAGGTTATCGAGGAAGTAAGGAGAGATAGGTTGTTAGAGCTTGTTAATAACCATAACCAGTTTATCTAGGAACAAGAATAGAGAACATTTGCATCGATGATCAATTCCTTGATTTAAACTATCTTGATTCCTTTGGCTAGGCTTTTATTAATATCCGATTTTCTTACCTTGTTTTACTTTATTTTGATTCACAAACAACCCCCCCCCCCCCATTTTTCTTTTCCCTTTTATTCTCCTTGAATAGAGATAAGTTTAACCAATCTTTGTGGATTCGACCCTACTCACCACTATATGCAAATCATATAATTGTCTAGGAGTAGGTTTTATTTTTGTTGGATTCGACACCCATCAATAGGATAGGTTAAGGAATTGAGAATTGTGTAAGTAGTGAATGAGTATACAGATGCTTTCCTCGAGAATTTGCTGGGTTTACCATCATTCAAAGAGATAGAGTTCTATATTGACCTTATACCGGGAATGGCACTCATATCTAAGGCACCATATAGAAATGCACCTACCAAACTATCTGAACTAAAGACTCAACTTCAAGAGCTTTAAGATAGTGGATTTATTAGACCTAATGTCTCTCTATAGGCTGCTCCAGTGCTATTTGTTAAGAAGAAGGATAGGAGTATAAGGCTATGTATAGATTGTAGGGAGCTAAACCGAGTCACAATCAAGAACAAATACCATCTCCCTTGGATTGATGACCTATTTGACCAATTACAAGGAGCTCAAGTCTTCTCCAAAATTGACTTGAGATTGGGGTACCAGAGGTTAAGAATCAAGGAGGAGGACATACAGAAAAATGCTTTTAGGACTCGATATAGGCATTACGAGTTTTGGGTGATGCCTTTTGGATTGACAAATGCTCTAACAACCTTCATAGACCTCATGAATAGAGTTCTCAAAGATTAATTAGATCAATTTGTAGTGGGTTTTATAGATGATATCCTCATCTATTCTAAAACTAGAGAAGAACATGAAGCACATCTCAAAATCACACTAGAAAGACTCAGGGAAGAAAAACTTTATGCAAAATTCAATAAGTGCAAATTTTGGTTGTAACAGTTATCCTTCTTAGGACATGTGGTGAATAAGAATGGAATATCGGTAGACCTTCAGAAGGTGAAGGCAATAAGTGACTAGCCAAGACTAAGAACTATAATAGAAGTAAGGAGTTTCCTAAGATTAGCTGGGTATTACAAACGCTTCGTAGAAGGATTCTCCTATTTAACAACTCCTTTAACTTAATTGACAAAGAAAAAGGCCAAGTTTGTATGGAGTGATGAATGTGAGAGGGCAGCTTCACAACATTGAAAAATAAATTGATGATAGCTCCAATGTTAGCCTTACTGAAGACAGGAGAAGAATTTAAAGTATTTAGTGATGCATCAAATCAAGGTTTAGGGTGTGTGCTTATGCAAAATGGGAGAGTCATTGCATATGCCTTCCGCTAGTTGAAACAATATGAGAAGAATTACCCCACCCATGACCTAGAATTAGCTGTTATGATTATGATGGAAGCCCATTACTCAGGGTATACAGTATACCTAGAAAGCACAAAGATGTACAAAGATCTCAAGAACACTTACTTGTGGAAAAATATGAAATGGGGGATAGCAGAATATGTATCTAGGTGTCTCACCTGTCAGCAAATAAGGATTGAACACCAAAGACCAGTTGGTGAGTTACAACCTCTTCCTATGCCTGAATGGAAGTGGGAACATGTAACTATGGATTTCATCACTACACTGTCGAGAACAAGGGTGAAATATGATGCAATTTAGGTGATAGCAGATAGATTGACTAAGTCCGCACACTTCTTACTAATTAAGGTAGACTATAAACTAGAAAGGCTTACTCAATTGAATATTAAAGAGATTATCAGATTACATAGGGTACCAGCTACGATTATATCTACTAAGGATACTCATTTTGTGAGAAATTTCTAAAAATGTCCGCATCAAGCTTTGGAAACCAAACTCCAGTTTAGTATAGTATTTCATCTTCAAACAGATGGGTAATCTGAAAGAACTATTCAAATTCTGAAAGATTTATTATGAGCTTATACATTGGATCAAGGGGGTAACCGGAGTGATCATTTGCCTTTAGTAGAATTTATTTATAATAACAGTTACCAAGCTACTATATAGATGACTCTTTATGATGCATTATATGGTAGGAAATGTAGATCTCCCATACACTAGGATGAAGTGGGAGAAAGACAGGCATTAGGGCTTGAGATAGTATAGGAAATAGTAGACAAGGTTAAAGTAAAGCAATGGATCCTATTAGCCTAGAGTCCCTAAAAAAGTTATGCAAACAAATGGCGATGCCCTCTAGAGTTTCAAATGAGAGATAAAGTCTTACTAAAGATATCTCCAACAAAAGGGGTAATCAAGTTTATACTACGAGGAAAGCTAAATCCAAGACATGTGGTCTATTCAAAATTTTAGAAAGAATCAAAACAGTCGCATACTGGTTGGCCCTATCACCAAGTCTAGTTGGATGATGGGAATCAAACCTCTTGACTTAACATTATGAAGACTTCTTCAACAAAGGGAACCAAAACATTCACATAATGTCTTTATTTATTTTATGTAATTTTTTTACATTTCTTTTTATTGGGTACATTTATCGGTATTATAAGATGGTGAACCAACACACTAATGCTTGGTGTGTGAGCTATTCTTAGACCTAAAAAAGCAAGAGAAACAGGCTATACATTACTTACAATTCACGTGGATGAACCGATTGCCAAATACTCTAAGAGGACCTGTTTAGGCATCATTTTGTATTTTTGAATTTTCCTTATTTAGAATACGTATAAATACTTGTTATTGAGGGTTTCTAGATAACAATTTTTGATAAAAAAATTCACTTTGTTGCCGTGAGGAGTGCTCTCCATTTTCACACATGTACTCTTATCAGTTTCTACCTTAAGGATTGTGGCGAGTTTACTTAGGATTATTGTGTGTAATATCAATAATTCTCAAGTCATTTCCTAATTACTACTAGTGTGTAATATCTGGTAAGTAATTAGATCACCTTTTTCTCTTCCATTTTCACGTAATTTAGGGTTCATTTTACTAGCAAAGGTTCACGCAATTGAGTGGAATTGGTTATATTATTTGTTCCATCCTTGATTTATATTGTAATTGCCATTGGAGCACATCATAATTTAGTATCAAAGCTACGTTTGGAGAAGGGAATTCATGAATTACAATTTAAGGATTTAGGGTTCTTGTTGTTCCATTTTGAAATTATTATTATGTGAAGTGGAATAGAAGGTCTTGTGTTGAATTGTACCGTATTACAATTGTCATTGTGGTTGAATTTGAAGGAGGGATTGATTTAGGGTTCCTTGCCATGGATGAAATTGGGGAATCATCATAATAGATTCCATTAAAGTGTAATTGTTTTGATTATACCGTGTTATCCCTTGTTGGTTACAAAATTAGAAGTGTGAAATTCAGAATTACCATTTTGATTATTCATCTTGCTGTGAGGTCATCACTTGGAAGAATAGGGAAGTCATTTTAAATTTATTCCATAATTGCCTTATGTAGTAATTATGCATTAATTTCCTTTGAATGCACTTTAACTAAAGCTTGGAATCATTTTGTGATGTGATTATGGAAGTGTGCCGTAAGGTATGTTGAATCTTGGTGGAGTGTGTATTGTGTATTGAAGTGTGTTGAGCCTTAAAGGTATTTGTATATACCATGAGTGTGTGTATGCTTGAACCATGGACATGCTGGTGTAAGGTTGTGTATACCTTGTATGTGTGTGTGTGTGTGGAACCATGGAGGTGTTGTTGTGTTGTGGTTAGTGCCGTGAAGGTGTGTTATGTTGTGGTTGGTGTCGTAAAGGTGTGTTGTTGTTGGCGTGAAAGTGTGTTGTTGTGAAAGAGTGATTGTGAGTATAAAAATAAAATAAAATGTGTTGTTGTCATGTATCCCTTGGTTTGTTTTTCAAACCCTTATTTTTCTATCTTTAATTCGTCTAATCTCCTCATTTTCTACTTCCAAGCTTAAGTAGATCAAAAACTACACATTATAATCTCTTACCTTATCCAAATTTTGCTTGAAACTCTAAATCCAACAACTTCCGTGCTTGTTCAATCCGTACTCAAGCTCAATTCCTATAAATCCTTGTATACAACAAAACCGTTCCGTGATTAGGTCATCATTGTTAAAATAGGTCATGTAATAACTTCAAATCATTACCTTTTTGTTGCACCACAATGTCCTTGGATCACTTTAGGTTTTCTTAAAGAAAGTCTCTCTTCCTTTCTCTATAAGGAGTTGTTGTAATAGTCTGTAGAAAAAGGAGAACCTTAAGTCATTTTCACATATATATAGTTCTGCTAGAAACAGACAAAATTTCCCCTTATCCCACATGTCCATTTATGACTTTGCCACTCATTATATTTTTACACATTTATTTATTTATAAATAAAAATAATGTGTATTATAGAAGTAAAGTCCTGTTACTTTAGGAGTTGCACCAACTTCAAAAGCTCCAACCTTCACTCAAAAAAATCCAAAAGAGCCAACACCCAATTTGCAGCTTACTCTGTATCATCCTTTAGACTTCAAGAACAACCTGAAGATGCTCCTACTTCAAAGAAATCTAGAAGATTTAAAAGATGCACTAAGTCTATTAAGAAAACAAAGAAAAATTAGTTGCAATGTGTAATATTCAACTATTTTGTGTTACTGTGACATTTGCTTTAATGATGCATCTATTTTGTATTATATTGATGATTCATGTTATCATTTTTATTATTATTCTCTCCTTTTGCTAATAACAAAAAGGGGGAGAATTATATGTGACAAAATTGTATGAAAAAGGAATCATAAAATCATGATATCTATAAAAAAAAAGAGAAAAATGAAAACATAATATGTTTAGAAAAGGAATGTGCTGAAAAGGAATTGAAAAGTTAATTTAAAAAATAAAATAAAATAAAATAAAATAAAAAGGAAATTTTCTTATCATAAAAAAGGGGGAGAATGTTAAGTTCGCTTAATGATAATTTTGATGATAACAAAAAGCTAAGAGTTTACTAACTATGTTATTAAGTATGCAAATGAATATTAAACATGAATTCTTAAACTAACCTATCTTAAGCTTTCAAGTTAGAAGGTAACACAAAAAGTAATTCAAAGAATGACTCAAAAAGAAGACTTGTTCTTTAACACTCAAGCTTTCAATCTAAAGTCAGAACATAACTCAAAAAGTAACTTAGAGACAAACTTAGAAAGTAAACTTGCTGAATGATGTTGAATGACTCTCAAGCCTTCAGCCAAAAGGTAACTTAGAAAGTAACTCAGAAGGTAACACAAGTAACTTAGAAGGTAACTCAAAGAGTAACTCAAAAAGTAGACCTGTTGCATTATGAAACAAACAGAATGTTACAAGATAAGTTTGATATTAAATATTTGATCCACTTGAAGGCTCAACTCTAAAGTTTAATGTATTTGGGTAATGTATTCTAAATGTTCCACATAAGTTGCTTAATATATCTTGGGGATTTAGATTTAGATTTATAATTATAATAATTTTGAAGATTAAAATTATTGCTATTGATGATCTTGATTTGACAAAGTAGAGTATATGTGACAAGGAAGTATGATAGAAATCAAAATCCGACAAAACCTATCATTAGAGTAAGAACCAAATGATTTCAAATCTTGGTAGTGAAGGCCCATTTTGAGCAAATTAACCCAGGAATTATTTGTCTACTAACCTCTTTTCTCTTATTCATGTATTGTATATTCCAACAGGAACACTTATCATGCTTTACAGGGCGATGAACAAACTCACTCAGACTTAGCTTGTGGGTTATTCATGGACCGACCTAAACCGGCGATGAGTTAGGCCGACGAATCCTATTGAAGAATTAGCATGTTGAAGACTATTTTTACTTGTAATTTATTTTCTTTGGACTATTTTATGTTGTATGTCTTTGGGACACTTTTCATTTGCATGTAATTATGTTTTTAGAACCGGCCACCCTAAAAGTGGCATAGTCGTAATTTTGTGAACTTTTCAACCTTAAAGGGAGCAAGTATAAATACTTACTTAAGTAGGGCTTTTGGGGGATAATTTTTTTAGAATATACTTCACCTTTTACGTGAGAGAATTAAGGTTCATTCCTTAGTTCAATTGTTCTTATTAATTTCAATCCCAAGAATTGGAATTGTGGCAAGTGCAACAAGGAGAAATTGTGAGTAATATCGATTCCTTTTTATTGTGTTTCCTTTTCATCACTAATGAGTTATATCTAGGGTTAGATTGGATGTTTCTTAGTTAGATTTGATTGCAATTGTAATCAAATTATTATTTCTTAATTGATTGGTTTTTAGCCTTAGTTTTAACCTTCAATTTAACCTCATTTAAACTGTAGATCAATTTGTTTGGGAAGTGGATCATGAAATTGGATCTTATTGTTTTATGTGTTAATCACGTAGGATTTCAAGTGTATTTAGTGTTGCAATTTAGGATTTCATCTTTGTAATATTGTTCCCTTGAAAACTATAACATTTGGCTCATCTTACATCATAAGGGATCATGCAATTTGTTATCCATTGAACCAATTTTTGATCTTGTCATTTAGGGGTTGTAAATTAGTTCATTTGCATGTGCTTAAACTCCCTTTTAGGCACATCATAATTTGGTATCAGAGCTGCACATACTTGGTTGATTTCAATATTGATCACATGGTGTTGTGGAATTGGTTACAAATCTTGAGAATTGATGCCATTGTTCATGTAATTGGAAGCTAGTTTGATTAACATTGTCTAATTGTCTTTCAAATTGGTTTTGCATGTGCTTAATCTTGGTTTTAGGCACATCATAATTTGGTATCAGAGCTGAACATACTTAGATTTAAGATTGATAACACCATTGTTTGAAGGATTGGTCCATAAATATTGAGGAATTACACAATTGTTGAAACATTGTTTGATTGTCTTTCAAATTGGTTTTGTATGTGCTTAATCTTGATTTTAGGCACATCAAAGTATGTTTTTCAAATTTTAAACCTATGGTTAAGGAGAAAAAATCATCCTAAAAGGATAACAACCAAAATTCACTTCCATCTTTAAGGGATGTGATTTGTTTAAATTATCTAAAATCAATGGGAACGACTTGGAACCGACCTTTTTGAATTTAAAGGTAAGTTGTGATCTTCAATTGGATATGCAGAACAAATTCAATGTCTAGATTACCCTTTGTAACCATTGCATGCTCGAGAATTTTAGAAAGAAATATATCTTGAGCAACTGATACAACAAGAAAGAAAAAAGAGAACACAACATGAGAAGTAGAGAGCAAAACAGAATTCAAAAATCATTCTTTTACTTAATTTATTTTTTGTACTAAACTTGTGAGGACTATTTCTCTTTACACCACATCATCTTTGATAGTTGTTGTATAAGCTTGATTACAAATAGGCTATGAATTCAAAAATAGCTAAAAGTTAGCTAGGAGTATTATAGAGTGAATTCAGATAACTATTTGTAATTCTTATTTTGTGATTGGCTATAGTGGTACTTCTAACTATTCCATACCAAGACCCTAGCTTAGAGTTGGAAGAGAGGACGTACACTCGAGGTAGAACTTCTATAAATCATTGGGTTAACTATCCTTACTCTATACTTTTAATTTCATGCACTCACTCATTCATTCATTCTTTTATATAAATATCTACCGTGATTGCAAAATTACTCAAAGCCATACTTTACACACAACTAAGTGGAGAAGTGACTCATTTTTTATAATTTTCTTTTTTACGATCAATTCACATCACCTCTTCTCCACCCCTCTACCTTCGTATCCTTTTAGAACCAACAAGGGGGTTAAGGTTCGATGGTAAAACAAACCACCTAACTTCTGCAACTATGAACAACTATGTGGGTTTGTTGATACAGCAACATCAAACCTATAATCTCCCATAGAATAAAGCTGCAAATGAACTAATTAGCTTTGATAGGTTCATTAAGGTGGCAAAGGAATTTAGCCCTAAGGTAGATGACCTAAGTGAGGTAGAGGATTGGGTGCAGGAGATTGAAAAAACATTTGCTACCTTCCAGATACTTGAAGATAAGAAGATAAACTATGTTGTGTTTATGCTAAAGGGGACAGTAGCAAAATGCTAGGCATGAATTCCCAGAATGGCAGAAGTGTGTATGAATAGGATAATATTCAAGGAACTGTTCTATCAAAGATATTTCCCTAGCAGTTCTAGAGACATAATGGAGAACAAGTATTACAATTGTAAATAAGGGAATAAGATAGTAGAAGAGTATAAAGCAGAATTGAATCGCATGATTCAATTTCTACCTAAGATGGTCCGTGTTGATGAATGATCTAGGGCTAGAAGATTTCTAAGAGGATTGGAGCTAGATCTCTAACATGAGGTTGGAGTCTTCCAATTGACTACGTATGTTGAAGTGGTCAATAAAGCTAAATACTTGGCATAGAGTAGAAGAAGGATACAGGAGAAAAGGAACCGCAAAGTAAAGATAGCTTTGGGTAAGAGACCCATCTTAGACATGATGGTACAGAATAAGGGTAAAAGGCCCCAAATGATTTAAAACAAATCATAGGCTACTACAGCTCCTCCTCTATAGATTAGACTAATGCCTTTAGCACTTCCTATAGCAGCACCTACCATCAAATGCACTCGGTGTTATGGGCCTCATGAGTTAATAGAATGTAGATGGTCAGAGGGTATGTGTTTCTCCTATGGGAAGATAGGACACATCAGTAGATACTATAATGAGAGGTCAGTTCCACTTGTATTATATCATGTATGTAAGTAGAGGGGATACAAAGCAGTTCACTATCCTTAGAGGCAAACGGGAAATCAAATAGCCCTAGCTCTATAAGCAGCAAAACGTCACAAGTTAGTAGACCATAGGCAAGGGGCCCTAGAAAACAGGTTCCCATCAGAGTATTAATGGTTCAATAGCATTAGCACTAGGACGTTCTAGACATGGACACCATTACAAGTATGCTTCAAGTACACACTTGCAATGTTTATGTGTTATTTGATACTGGTGCTTTTATTTCCCATGTGTCTAAAACTTTTGTAAATGAATGTACACTAGATGTTGAAAATATGGATGATAGTTTAGTTGTTAATAATCCTTTGCGAGTTAGAGGGAAGATAGATAGAAATTGCAGAAGAGTAGAAATAGAGATACAAGGTAGGACAATGCTAGCAGATTTATTAATATTGGAGATGGTAGAGTTTGGCATTATTTTAGGAGTAAATTGGTTATCAAAGTACCATGCCACCATTGATTGCATAACATGATAGTACATTTTAGCATACCTGAGGAAGATTATTTTTAAGTATAAGTTGGAACCTCATAAACCAATAGGATTACCTACTTATGAGCTATGAGGAAGGTATATGTTAATAGCTGTAACTACTGAAGCTAGTGAAGAACAAAACTGGAAATGGTGCCAATAGTGAGAAAATTTCTAGACGTATTTCCACTAAACCTTCCTAATTTACCCCTAGCCAAGGAGATAGAGTTCAACAATAATTTAGTACAGGGTGTTGTACCTATATCAAAACCAGTATACATAATGGCACTAGTTGAATTAGAAGAGCTAAGGAAACAGTTCCAAGATCTTTAAGATAAAGTTCTCATAAGACCCAGTACATCTCCTTAAGGTGCACTAGTCTTGTTTGTAAAAAAGTAGGATAGAAGCATGAGACTCTACATTAACTATAAGGAGTTGAACCGAGTCACTATCAAGAACAAGTATCCTCTTCCTAAGATAGATGACTCGTTTAACCAGTGATGTGCCTAACCAATTGGATGGCAAACACATCAAATGAATAGGCGTGAGCAACCAAATCCCTCAATCAAAATGGCGTGTCAAATGAACACTAAATGGATGTAAGAACAAAGAAGTGTGTGATCTTCAATGGAACAACATACAAATGAACTAGAATTCAATCTCAAATTGAAATGAACAAATTCGAAAATATGAACCTTAATTCACATGATAAGAACAAATAGCCAACAAATTGTACTTAGATATTACTCATTAAATACAATTTACAAAACAACAAGAGTAAGATCGATGTGACTCGCAATCCACTCAAGTTGATTCTCGCCACAATTTCACAAAGAAATTGATAAGAGATCTTTGTATGCAAAGGATGAACCCTCAAGGCATAAAGTGTATAATTTTCTCAAAATGTCAAAAGCTCCCTAAAAACCTTAGTTAGCAAGAATTTATACTTGCTCCTATTAGGCTAAAAACACACCAAAAATTACAAAGATGCTACTAAAGTGGCTGGTTTTCCAAAGGATAAATTACAAATACAAAAATGGTCTTCAAGTGGTTGGTTCTTCAATTTAAGTGAACACATTGTGGACCGTTGGATGTGAGTCCAAGAATGTCCCGAATCTAATCCTTAGTGTGTTTTATTCATCATCCTGTAAAACCGACAAATGTACTTGTTGGAATGTACAATAATTATATAATACAAAAGTAGATACTAAATCAACATCCTTAAGGTTTAGTTGTTCATGGAAGATCATCATAGCTAGATTTTGTAAACCCTTGGCTCGTGCTCTGGTGATTGGTCTTATAGGAATTTGATTCCTATCATCTACTCAGGAAGATTTTCCCTCAAATTTGATAGGTCTTCATGAATGTCATCTAGCAAATATGGTGACAAATTTGCAACATTAAAGGTAACTGAGACGCCATATTCCTCTGGTAATTCTATTCTGTAGGTGTTGTTATTAATGCATTTGACAACTTTGAAAGGTCTATCTGATTTGGGTGATAGCTTCTGTGACTTTTTATGAGGAAACTTCTCTTTGCTAAAATTAATCCAGACTAAGTCACCTGGATTATAAATTCTAGTTTTCCTATTCCTATTTCCTTGAAGTTTCTGCTGCTCCTATGTTTTCTGAAGACGTTCAACTATCTTCTCATGAAGTTTCTAAATCTCCTTGCCTCGCTCAACTCCACTTAGGCTCTCTTCCTTTGTTGTCAATCCTGCTATAAGATCCAACAGAACAGTAGGATTATAGCCATACATAACTTCAAAGAGAGACTTACTGGTTGAACTATGAGTAGACCTATTGTAAGCGAACTCGACAATAGGAAGACACAAATCCCAATCAGTAAGATTCTTGCCAATCGTTACTCTTAGTAATGTGCCAAGAGTATGATTAGCAACTTCGGTCTAGCCATCAGTCCGGGGATGGCAAGAGGTACTATATATAAGTTTAGTGCTAAGTCTTCTCCATAGTTTCTTCTAAAAGAAGCTAAGAAACTTAGTGTCTCTATCAGATACTATACTGTGTGGAACGCTATGCAATTTAACAATCTCTTGCATAAAAAGTTTAGCTATAAAAAATGCATCATCTGTTTTGTGACAAGGCACAAAATGGGACATTTTGCTGAATCTATCAACAACCACCATGATAGAATCTTTTCCCCTTTGAGTCTTGGGTAGACCCAAAACAAAATCCATGCTGATATCAATCCAGGGTTTAGTAGGTATAGGTAAAGGCATATATTCACCCTAAACGCCTTTCCTCCCTTATACTCTTTTGCAAACTCTAC
The DNA here is from genome assembly GCA_037954665.1 of Laguncularia racemosa. NCBI lineage: Eukaryota > Viridiplantae > Streptophyta > Magnoliopsida > Myrtales > Combretaceae > Laguncularia > Laguncularia racemosa. The sequence continues at coordinate 625,363 of JBBMOL010000267.1, forward strand.
ACCTTTCCAACACCCTATGAACATCTCTTATCATACCTTTCCAATAAAAATTTTCTTTTAACATGGCTAGGGTTCTCTTCTCACCAAAATGATCAAACAACCCTCTTGCATGTGCTTCCTTCACCAGCAATTCCCTTACAGACCTACAATGTATACACAATTTTCTAGCTTTATACAAAAATCCATCAATCATGTAATACCCCTCAGAACATTTCTCAATAATTGCTTTTAGATAATCATTATGCATATATTGTTCCTTCAGCAATTCAAAACCAAGCAGTTTCGATTGAAGAGAAGTGATAAGTACATACTTATGTGACGAAGCGTTAGCTACCATATTCTGGTTACCCTTCTTGTACTTAATCACATATGCAAAACTCTCCAGAAACTCTACCCATTTAGCTTGGCATTTAGACAGATTTTACTAACCCCTGAAATGTTTTAGTAACTCATGATCTGTGTAGATAATGAATTCTCTTGAAAGGAGGTAATGCTACCATGTCATCAAAGCCCTCACTAAGGAATAGAATTCCTTATCATATATAGAATAGTTTAAAGTTGCACCACTTAACTTTTCACTAAAGTAGGCAATAGGCCTTTCATCCTACGTCAACACAGCACCAATTCCTATCCTAGAAGCATCACATTCTAACTCAAAAACTTTATCAAAATTAGGTAAAGCCAATACTGGAGCACTAGTAAGTTTTTTCCTTTACCTCTCCAAAACTCTTTTGGGCCTTCTCACCCTAAATGGAAGGAACATTTTTCTTGGTCAATTCAATTAATGGACTGACAATGTTACTAAAATTATAGACAAAGCATCTATAAAATGAAGTTAGTCTATGGAAACACCTTACCTCAGCAATTGATTTTGGTGTTGGCCATTCTTTAATAGCCATCACTTTCTCCTCATCAACTCTGACACTAAAACCAGATACAATAAATCCCAAAAATGTTACCTCAGTTTAGTAGAAGGAACACTTTTGGAGATTTGTAAATAACTACTACACCCTCATGACTGAAAATACTGCCTAAAGATGCTCTACATGATTATTTAGGCTTTTGCTGTATATTGGAATATCATCAAAATAAACAACAAATTTACCTAAAAACTCCTTCATTACATGATTCATTAACCTCATAAATGTGCTAGGAGCATTACTTAAACTAAACGGCATAACCATCCATTTGTATAGTCTATGGCATGTTTTAAAAGCGGTCTTCCACTCGTTTCCTTCTCTCATCCAAATTTGATGATATATGCTTTTAAGAACTATCTTGGAGAACACCCGTACACCATACAGTTTATCTAACATATCATCAAGTCTATAAATAGGATACTTGTATTTGATGGTAATTTTGTTGATGGCTTTACTATTAATGCACATTCTTCAAGTACCATTCTTCTTAAGGACAAGAAGGGTTGGAACAACATAAGGACTGAGACTTTTCTTGACAAAACCCCGTTTAACTAGCTCATATATGTAACGTTTTAATTATTTAGCCTCTTCAGGATTCATGTGATACGCAAGTCAATTTGGCAAAACTGACCCAAGCAAGAAGTCGATGGCATGCTTTATACCTCTCAAAGGTGATAAACCCTCTGGCAAGTCATTAGTAAAAAGATCACTATACCCATCCAATACCTAAGATACCAAAAGGGAATAAATGCTGACACCTCTCCATCCCTAGGGCATACCTCATCTGCAATAAGCATACCGGGCTCTCATCTGTTATAGCCTCCTCCAACTCACTCTGTCCCATCAATAAGACCTTTTTCCTCCCAGATTTCTTAGCCTGTATTGGAACCGTTTTGACCTCAGATGGTCTACTAATCTATTGCTAAACCTCTTGGACCTCTAAAGGTGACATTGGGTTCAAGATTATACGTTTGCCCTCTTTTTGGAATACTTAGGTATTTCTAAAGCCATCATGTAAAACCTTCCTATCATAGAACCAAGGCTCACCAAGCAATATATGGGATGCACACATAGGAAGAATGTCACATTCAATTTCATCATGATATTTATCCCCTATACTGAAGGTACCCTAATTCTCTAGGTCACATGGAGACTCCCTTGCTCACTTAGCCAATGTAATTTGTAGGGTTTTAGTTGCGAGGTAGTTATGAGTTTCAATTTCGATACTAATGAGGCAACCATAACATTAGTAGAACTACCACCATCAATAATAATAACACACAAATTACCTTGTACCCTACAAGAAGTGCGAAATAAATTTTCTCTTTGCTTATCATCACTGGTTTAAAAAGAAGTCAAGGCTCGGCACAGTACAATAGTAGACAAATACAAATCACTTAACATGGTTGCTTACTAACTTCAACAAAGCCAACAACACACTTCACCTACACTTTAATTACAACAATAGCAAGTAGAAGTAATAATTAAACACTTCTCCAACTAGTAGGTTAATGAATTCAGCTAAGCAAAGTGTTCAAGATCAATACATAATAACTCCCCTTTCAATCACAGCACATACACACACTTACACTCTACATACAGCACCCTTCTCCAGAACATAAACAACACAACACGTTGCAATACCCTTCATAACACAAACTCACTTCATTATACATACACACACCTGAACCACGATGCAAGCTTCAAACACAACCCACACTTACACTTCATGGTGCAGCACTTCTACAATCTACAAAACATTCACTTCACAACACAATCATGGCACAATAATTCAAATACTACTTCTTAATGAAGCCTCTCCACAAATGGTAAGAAGCAATTTAAAATTCAAATGGCATTCATTTAATACTACACAATAACTTCTTCACACTTAATGATTGTATTTGAATTCAAATAATTTCCTATTCTCCATGTAAGGAAAATCTAGAAATGTAAATGACAATCCTCAATTTCCAAAACCACAAGCAAGAATTCACTTCTCTTTTGCTTCAAGGAATGTACCTCCAATTCCAAAACAAGTACAAGGAAACACACCTCCTAATTCCCTTTCTCTTTACAGCAAGTTCAAGAACAAAAGGGCTATAACAAGATTTCCACTTCCACTTCAACAATCAACAAATATAACATAACAAAATCAAAATTAAGTACTTCAATTCCACTTCAGCAATTGATACGATTCCAATAGCTAAGATACGAGCACCAAAGAAATCCAAGTCGATCCGAGCTATAGGTGGCAATACGGGGTCCAAAAAAAGGAGGACATAAGCGTCGGGAGGACCCAAGGCGAAGTTCGGTCAGCCTTAAGCCGGCCTTAAATAAAGGTCGACTAAATTAGTTCTAAGGCTGTCAGCCTTGGTGCCGGCTTATGTATTTAGGCCTTTGCCCGGCCTTGAATGGCCTCGCACAATTTTTTTAAGACGATATAAATAGTCGTCTTTAGGGTTTTTCAAGAGAGAATGTGATATTTTGGTTGTAAGCAAACACTTTAAGTGTGTGCGTGAATCCTCTTTGGGATTCTTGAATATTGAGAATTTGATTTCACTTTATTTTAGTTGTTCTTATCAAATTCTTAGTTCCTATAGAATTTGTGGCGATAATTTTTATTGAGTTCTTGGAATTCTTTAACCTTAGTGATTGATTTATAGAACGTGGTCCCTATCGTTCTATGATTTGATTGCAAATTAGTTTAATTTTATCAATCTTGGCATCTATAGATTGGTAATTTTATCAATATCCTTTGATTTTACTTTGTTAGTACCAAAATCCAGAAAACCCTAAAATTGTTATTGACGATTTGATTTGTGTGGAAGGATTCGATTTCAATTCCTTATCATTTGGTATCAGAGCAGACCAAATTCTTATCATTTGGTATGAGAGCATACCAATTCCTTGTCAATTAGTATCAGAGTAATTCAATTTCGTATCATTTGGTATCAGAGCGAAGGATTCGATCAGAACGCGGGTTAAATCGGTAAGGCTGTTGAATCTCAACTCAATTGTAGTATTAATTCAATACTACCGTTGGTTCGAAAATTTAGGAATTTATTTTGATAAGTATTGTTGTGAATTCAATTGTTGGGTGTTGAATTGGTGTTTGGGCTGCTGTTGAGAATTGGGGTTTTGTGAATATCTTTGTTGAATTCAATTGTTGGGTGTTGAATTGCTGTGAATTGGTGTTTTGGATAAGAACAATTTTGATTGGTAAAGATGTCGTCGCATGGAAGTGTGAATAACAACAGCAATGGGAATAATGCTGATAATGGGGGTGAGGTTGTGACTAGGTGATAAGAGTAAATTAACCCTGGTAAATCATGGGCATTAATGATGAATTTGTATAATCTTTTGAATAAAATCAATGCGGATTCGGTATTTAACAGATAAATATATGTTCCAGGGTATAATACCAAAGAGAAGGAGAAAGATCACAAAAGGAGCATAATTGAAGCTTAAAAGATCAAGTTAAAGTTACTCATGGACAACACGTGGAAGGCCACGGCCGTGTCATAAACCGTGGGCGTACATGAAGATGAAAGCATCACTTGGAAAGGAAGCACGACTTGTGATATGGGTGTGTTTGAAGCCGTGGCATACGCTGTGAAGACGTGGAAAACTCCTGAACTTGGCACGGGTTATAGTCTAGCCGTGCTGCTAGCCGTGTTGCTACCAGTGCTGCTAGCCGTGTTCCTAGCCGTGTTCCTAGCCGTGCCAAACACTGAGCAAGATTGAGGAGTTACATATTTTCGACTAGAGGGAGACACAGTTTGAAATCTAGCCGTTCCGTTAGGCGTGCCAGGCGACTATTATTCACTTGACGAGATTCACTTGGAAAAGGAAAGATAGAATCGTATCTTTCCAGTTGAAGATGCTCGGCCATGCCTCAAGAAGTATAAATAGAACAACCCTAATGAGAAAAGGGAGGAGGCGGCACGAGAGAAACCCTAGAGAAGAGAAGCTGCTGCCAGGAGCTGTTGCCAGAATAGTTTCGGATTGGAAGCCAAGATATTTCGTGTTCGAATTTTCTTTATGGACTCAATTATTTTATGTTTTGCTCTTCTTATTAGATTCATGAGTGGCTAATTGTTTCATACCCGTTCCCTTGAGAAACCCCTGAGTATCATGTGACAGAATTGTTGATGTTATGTTCAATAATTTAATTCTATTCTTTGAGTTTGTTCATGTTGCAATTATAGTTTATTCATCTTGATATGTGCGCAATATTATGATGGAATTATATCTCTGTTATTAAGATTGAGAAATCGGTAATAGAGTAGATCTTGCATGAATAAAAAGACACCTTGTAATCCTAGAGATAGGTTATAGGAGGTCTTCTGTATTGAACGAGGTCATTGCGGTCTGGTTCAATTGAGAGTCCTAGGATCCTAACGCAATCTTGATTATGTTAATTGAAGAGAGATCTTAATTGGCTTAATTAGGATTAGGGATTATTGATCTTGAGAAAGACTCTAATCTAGTATAAGAAACTCCGCAGATCAAAGTTTGGATATTAATCATTGGATAGTGTGGAATTGAGTAAAAGCTACATGAGAATTAGGGGTGGATCTTGGGCAGGGTATGTTTAGATCATTGAATTAATTAAGGGAGTGTTTGATTACATTTACTTTGTTCATTTTATTTGTTTCTTTCAGGTTTAGGCAATAATTAGGATAGTTGAGATCATCAATAGTGAGAAGTTAGATAGTAGGAGAATCGTTAGTACTAGTACTTATAAGTCTTCGGGGGATCGATACCTATACTCCTATGCTATACTACTAGTCGATAGGTACACTTGCCTGAGAACTGATCGTAAGCTAGGATTGAGTAAAGGTTTAAACTTATTAGAACGGTCAGATCGTCCCATCAAGTTTTTGGCGCCGTTGTCGGGGACTTGTAATATTAGGAAAACTTGAGACCTACTACTTTAACTATATATATATATATTTTTTTATTTATTTATTTTTATTTTTCTTTTAGTTATTTACTTTAATTTCGTTCGTGCTTTCATTCAAATTTGTTGAGGAAATTAAGTTCATAGTTTGTCTGTCGCGGTTTATGACAAGGAGCTCTTCATGTAAGCTTCTTGACTTTGATCCTGAAATTGACCAAACCTTTAGAAGGCGATTAAGAGAAACTGGGCCAATGGCGGATGAACGAAGAACGATGGTTGAATACGCTCATCCTACTCTGAGCAGCACTGGGTCGTGTATTGTGCAACCAGCAATAGAAGCCAACAACTTCGAAATCAAGGCCTCTACAATGCATATGATTCACAACCAATGCCAGTTTGACGGTTTGTCTAACGAGGATCCTCATGCGCATATTCAGATGTTCTTGGATATTTGTGCAACTGTCAAGCAAAACGGAGTCTCCGAGGAAGCACTGAAATTGCGACTTTTCCCTTTTACTCTCCGAGGGAAAGCAAGGCAGTGGTTTAGTTCACTAAACCGGGATTCCATAACCACTTGGACCCAGATGGCGGAGACTTTCCTGGACTATTATTTCCCACCATCAAAAACTGCAAAGTTGAGAAATGATATCACATCATTCACCCAACTAGATCACGAGCCCCTACATGAAGCATGGATTAGATTTAAGGATCTTCTTAGGAGGTGTCCACATCACCAAATGCCTAATTGGCTGCAAGTTTCCACCTTTTATAACGGACTTGACTATGCAACTCGGCAGACAATCGATGCCGCGGCTGGGGGCACTTTAAATGTGAAAACGCCGGAGGAGTCGTTGAGTTTGTTTGAGAACATGGCAAAAAATAATCACCAATGGAGCCATGGTAGACAAAAGCACAGGGCAACGGGCATTTATGAAGTCGATTTGATGACAGCAATTGCAGCAAAGGTAGATGCACTCGCTTCAAAAGTTGAAGGGATGGCTCTATCTCAACCATACCAATATTGCCCAATTGAACCTCATTCCAACAATGTAGTATCTGAAGTGACAGAACATGTTAAGTATGTAGGGAATCCCACAATACCACAGAACAATCCTTATAGCAACACATATAATCTAGGGTGGCGTAATCATCCCAACTTCTCCTGGAGTAATCAGCAATCTCAAAGGGGTAATGCACCTGCTCCAGGATTCCAAAGACCAGCTCCACCTCCCTTCCAAGAAAAGAAATCCAGCCTTGAAGATATGATTGCGAAATTCATTCAAGCGTCAGAGCAACGCCATCAATCCATTGAGGCCGCTCTAAGGAATCATGAAGCTTCAATTCACAACTTGGAGAACCAGATGGGGTAGATTTCTAAAGCGCTTGCTGAGCAACCGCAAGGGTCTCTTCCTGGAAATACAGAGACCAACCTAAGGGAACATGTGAAGGCAGTAACTCTTAGGAGTGGAAAGGAAGTGAAATCAGACAAGTGTGGGGAAACCTCTCTTAGTTGGAAGGGGAAGGAGACTGTTGATAAAGGCGAAACTACTGAGAAAGCAGAAAAGGGCAGAGTTATAGAGGAAAGAAAAAAAGACTTGGAAACTAAGAAGACACCTATCGTCCAGCCCTATAAACCCCCATTGCCATATCCTGCTAGGCTGCGGAATGACAAGGATCGGGAACATTTCAGTAAGTTTTTGGATGTGTTCAAATAGTTACATATCAACTTACCACTTGTGGAAGCCCTTTCTCAGATGCCCCGGTATGCCAAGTTCTTGAAAGATTTACTATCTAATAAGAGAAAGATGGAAGAGATCTCCACTGCAACAATTGGTGCAAATTGTTTTGCAATTTTACTAAACAAACTTCCAAAGAAATTGAAAGATCCAGGGAGTTTCACCATACCATGTTCCATTGGTAATTTACCCGTAGAAAAAGCATTAGCAGATCTAGGGTCTAGCATAAACTTGATGCCATATTCCCTTTTTCAAAAGCTGGGATTAGGTGAGCCAAAGCCTACACGGATGAGCCTTCAATTGGCAGATCGATCGGTGAAGTTTCCTAGAGGGGTTATTGAAGATGTGTTAGTAAAAGTAGAAACTTTTATCTTCCCAGTTGATTTTGTGATCTTGGACATGGATGTCGACACTGACGTTCCTTTGATCTTAGGACTCCCCTTTTTAGCCACAACCCGAGCAAACATTGATGTGGCTGAGGGCCGATTAGTGCTGCGCATTGGGGGAGACGAGTTAGTGATACAAACCCCAGCTGTGATGAAGAAATCGGTAGATTCTGATGATACTTGTTATGCAATCGCTGTAGCTGATATCGTTGTGGACGATATCTTATGCAAGGATCCATTAGAGTTGAGTTTGAGAGTATGCAATATTGAAGAGACAGAAGATGGTGTAATACAAGAAATGTTGACTCATCTTGATGGCAAAGATGAACTTGGAATAACAACAGAGAGGGAGAATATTGATGCAGGAAATTTTACCAGATTGAAGCCCTCTATTGAAGATCCTGGTTAAGTTCATCATGTATTCTTTTGGTCGAGCCAACGACGTTAAACAAAAGCGCTGGCTGGGAGGCAACCCATGCATCTATTAGGTTAGTTTCTCTTTTCTTTTTACTGTCATCATCATTGCATTTGTTAGTGGTAGTTCGGCAAGTAAGATTTTAACAAATAGGGTATGATATGGTCTAATTCACACCAAAGGGTACGGGCATTTGTGAAAAGTGTTTCAGTCCAGGGGATGACACGGTTACAGGCACGTCCATGCCACAAGCCGTGCCACGAGGTAAGAATTTTTTTTTCTTATATAGAGCAATGGATAGCACGGTTACAGGCACGGCTAAGTCACAAGCCGTGCCATAAGCCGTGCCAGAAGATAAGACTTTTTCTTGCTCTTTTAATTAGATCAGTGGATAGCACGGCTAGTGAAACGCCCAGATTTTAAGCCGTGTCGTCGATAACCTTTTAGGGCTCGCACGTTTCCAGACATAAAACCCCTTCCCTTCATTTCTCTCTTCATTCCCACATCACCTCTCTCTGCGTCTTTGTTCTTTCTCCTTCCCTCTCTGTTGAAGAACGTCATTCATCACTCTGTCCAGATTTCTCCAGCGTGGTGTAGTCAAAATGCCGAGGACTAAGACCGTGGCACGCAAAAACGCACAACCCCGTTCAACTGGTGGTTCCTCTAAGTCCACCCGATGCTACCCTCCTAACTTGAGGAGCGAGGACGAAGGTAAGTATGATATGGTGCGCGAAAAGAAGACATTTATGCCTAATGTAGTAGTTGATTGGGGAGTGCTAGCTAAGTATGGGTTAGTGGAACGATTTGATTATTTCTTGAACGATCCCGCTTGGAAGGAACTTCTAAGCATTGAGGAGGACGTATACTCTTCGCTAAGTTATGATTTTGTAGCTACATTCAAACTTAGTTTTGGCCGGCATACCCAACTTGATAATGTGGTCTCCTTCTACTGCCAAGGGAGTTACCACCGTGTTGAAATGAGAAACTTTATCAAGTGTTTGGGTATTTATGACGAGGAGTTTATCAACTCCGATGAATTTGCGCAGCTTCCTGATGCCTTTCCTAGGGGCTTACTGCAGCATGGTGTGTCGAATAGTATGGGAACCGGTAGATATGACCCTTCTAAATCAAAGGGGAGCCATTTAAGGGATCCTGCCGTACATGTACTCCATTATATTCTGGCCCGCTCAACAACTGGTAGAGGTGATTCTCAAGGGATTGTGAATGCTTCGGACCTGTACCAGCTGTGGAGTATGATTACAGGTACTCGGGTTAATGTCGGATTAGCAGCTGTTTGGTGTTTGAAAAAACAATGCGATCTGGGGCACCATAAGGTTTTTGTCAGCTCTTGGATTACTCGTATTCTAAAAAACTATGGTGTTTTTCCAACCCGAGCTCCCAGGGACAGTTGTGGAAGGAGCACCACTCTCCTTGAGAGTGTTTTGCGGAGGTGGAGGTTTCACATACCAGATGTGTCTGCCGACCAACAAGAGCCAGAGATAGAACCCGAGCAGGGTGAGGAGCAAGAGCAAGCTCAAGAGCAGGCCGGACCAAACCAGGAGCTTGCAAATTCGGTAAAGAGATTGACTGCAGATTTGGAAGAAATCAAAAGAGAACAAGCCAAGCAGTCAAAACGGGTGAAGGGCTTAAAGAGTTATTTAGTCACTTGTTTATCCCATATTGGTGAGAAATTAGGGGTAGATCTTCCCCCATGTGGTGGCTCTAGCGATGAGGACGTCGCATCACGAGCTACTCGGGTGGTTTCTAGAGGAGATCGTCACTCGAGTGGTGCCTATGATACCGGTTTTCATGTTGGAGAATCCTCGGGTGCAGCTTTCATGGCCCGACATGGAAGTCCCGTAGTTGCGACTGCTGAAGCGAGCAATCAGCAGAATATGGAGGTGATTGGATCTGATTCTCCTCGCCGATCGGGCACTGTACCATTGCCTTCAGATGATGACTTTAGCAACTGACCTCGCGAGTGGATCGATGGAAGTTGAACTCGGGAGATTTGAACCATTGTATAGAATAGCCGTCTTACTTTTGTTTTTACTGTCCTGATTTGTATGATTCTGGAAAACTGACCAACCACTAATGTTTGAAATAGAAAATGCTGATGATAGTTAGCTTTATGTTCAGTCGATTATGAGTTTCTTTCGTTTTTTTTTTTTTTTCTTTGTTGTTGTGTTGTTATTGTTATGAGATACAGGCTTTCAAAGTACACCGACCCGTTACGTTTAGCTGAGGTTCTCATGACTCCACTTGTTCGTCGCTTGACTTTCTGTTAATGATCTGCATTGTAAAAGAATTCAGGGAAGTTTTTCGTTTTCCTTTTGTTTTATTTTTTCTTTTATTCTTTGCTTCCCTTTATGCATTTCATGAGGACATTGGGGACAATGTCTATTATAAGTGTGGGGAAGGGGGTTAGGAAAACGAAACTTGTACCAAACTAGGATGCAAGGGTTATGCAATCAAAAATGTAATTTCCTCTTAATTAAGGTATAATCGATGATGACTTTTGACAATCAAGAACTGCTGAGATTTGTTTATACCTCTGTAGAATATCTTTAACGATTTTTATTCTCTTATTATGTATTAGAGATACGTTGCTAAAATTACAAGATGAAATCCAAGTGAAGTAAACTTACTTGTCATTTAACCTTTACTTTCGGGAAGTGAGATTGGATTAAGGTCACTAGTGAGTTTAGTATGCCCTTCTTTTTACCCAGTAGGTAAGCTATATAACTTGGAGTGAAGGCGTAAATGATACTTGTAACTTGGTGATTTCAAAAAAAAAAAAAAAAGTTCAGAAGTGGGCCTCATAGACTCGAGTAATTAAGCCTGAGGGATGCCTTTTTTAGGGAATAACATCTATTGACTCGGGTGACGAACTTGGGATCAATGGCTGAAAGCTCGCTACAAGGGTCATGAGAAAAGTATGAGAAAAATGAACTTAAAAGAGCTTATATAAATGATAGTTGATTGATTGAGATGGTAGAGGTTCGAAGGGGTATTTTTTAAAACCTAGTAGCCTAAGATCGCTTGGTCTGGGACTTACTGACCAAGGAAACCGTCTTAATTAATTAAGTAATTGAGTTAACTAGACTCGAACAAGTAAATCCGAGGGACGCCTTCTACGCTGAGGGAATAACGTCTGTTAACTCGAGTGATGAACTCGAGATTATCGATCGAAAGTTTGTTACATGGGTCAGTTAACTTAGCTAAGTGCTTCAATGGTAAACTCTTAAGATCAACTTAAGAATTGGATGAAACAGAAAAGGAAGAGCTAGGAGACAAGTGGATCCAACATGCCTTTAGTCCCTGTTGTGTTGCTTCTAACAGTGGTTAAAAGGATGGTATACTTTATTTTACTAGTATCGATCTTGTGACAATTCTGACTCTGGGAATTTTAGTTTAAATGATAAGGGTAAAAGTTTGATTCACTTGGATTAGCTTTAGGAATTTTAGTATTTGTATTTTGTATACAACTAATGGTAAGACTGAGTAAAGATTATCAATGATTAAGGTGTAGCATGAAATCGATGATGCTGAAATATCTTCTTAATTGCAGGAACATATGAGAATTGGTCCTTTGGGTTTTCTTAATCCGTGTTTGCTTGAGGACAAGCAAAACCTTAAGTGTGGGGAAATTTGATAAGAGTAAATTAACCCTAGTAAATCATGGGCATTAATGATGAATTTCTATAATCTTTTGAATAAAATCAATGCGGATTCGGTATTTAATAGATAAATATATGTTTCAGGGTATAATACCAAAGAGAAGGAGAAAGATCACAAAAGGAGCATAATTGAAGCTTAAAAGATCAAGTTAAAGTTAGTCATGGACAACACGTGGAAGGCCACGGCCGTGTCATAAACCGTGGGCGCACATGAAGATGAAAGCATCACTTGGAAAGGAAGCACGGCTTATGATATGGGTGTCTTTGAAGCCATGGCATACGCTGTGAAGACGTGGAAAACTCCTGAACTTGGCACGGGTTATAGTCTAGCCGTGCTGCTAGCCGTGTTGCTACCAGTGCTGCTAGCCGTGTTCCTAGCCGTGTTCCTAGCCGTGCCAAACACTGAGCAAGATTGAGGAGTTACATATTTTCGACCAGAGGGAGACACGGTTTGAAATCTGGCCGTGCCGTTAGGCGTGCCAGGTGACTATTATTCACTTGACGAGATTCACTTGGAAAAGGAAAGATAGAATTGTATCTTTCCAGTTGAAGATGCTCGGCCATGCCTCAAGAAGTATAAATAGAACAACCCTAATGAGAAAAGGGAGGAGGCGGCACAAGAGAAACCCTAGAGAAGAGAAGCTGCTGCCAGGAGCTGTTGCCAGAATAGTTTCGGATTGGAAGCCAAGATATTTCGTGTTCGAATTTTCTTTATGGACTCAATTATTTTATGTTTTGCTCTTCTTATTAGATTCATGAGTGGCTAATTGTTTCATACCCGTTCCCTTGAGAAACCCCTGAGTATCATGTGACAGAATTGTTGATGTTATGTTCAATAATTTAATTCTATTCTTTGAGTTTGTTCATGTTGCAATTATAGTTTATTCGTCTTGATATGTGCGCAATATTATGATGGAATTATATCTCTGTTATTAAGATTGAGAAATCGGTAATAGAGTAGATTTTGCATGAATAAAAAGACACCTTGTAATCCTAGAGATAGGTTATCGGAGGTCTTCTGTATTGAACGAGGTCATTGCGGTCTGGTTCAATTGAGAGTCCTAGGATCCTAACGCAATCTTGATTATGTTAATTGAAGAGAGATCTTAATTGGCTTAATTAGGATTAGGGATTATTGATCTTGAGAAAGACTCTAATCTAGTATAAGAAACTCCGCATATCAAAGTTTGGATATTAATCATTGGATAGTGTGGAATGGAGTAAAAGCTACATGAGAATTAGGGGTGGATCTTGGGCAAGGTATGTTTAGATCATTGAATTAATTAAGGGAGTGTTTGATTACATTTACTTTGTTCATTTTATTTGTTTCTTTCAGGTTTAGGCAATAATTAGGATAGTTGAGATCATCAATAGTGAGAAGTTAGATAGTAGGAGAATCGTTAGTACTAGTACTTATAAGTCTCCGTGGGATCGATACCTATACTCCTATGCTATACTGCTAGTCGATAGGTACACTTGCCTGAGAACTGATCGTAAGCTAGGATTGAGTAAAGGTTTAAACTTGTTAGAACGGTCAGATCGTCCCATCACTAGGGCTGAGTTTAATCAAATCCAAGAAAATATTAGATTGATTATGGAGAGATTGGAGGTTAGGGATAGAAGAAGCTATAGTGGTGCAGGGATTAGGAGGAGACATTCTAGTGATGATTCTGATGCTCGTAGTGAAAGGAGTAGGAGAGGAAACAATGATGATAGGCGTTAGGGGATTGAAAACATAAAGCTGAAAATTCCACCTTTCACTGGTAGTAGTAAACCAGAGGAATTCCTAGACTGGGTGCCATGGGTTGACAAGGTAATTGACTGTTATGAGTGGGATGAGCGCATGAAGGTGAAGATGGCATCTTTAGCATTCTCTGAATATGCTAGTCTGTAGTGGGATAAATTACAAACTGAGAGGCGTAGGGCGGATGAGGAGAAAGTGCATTCATGGGCTTTGATGAAAAGGTTGATGAGACGCAAATTTGTGCGAGATTACTATAAACAAGAGATGTTGATGGAGTTGCAATCCTTGAGATAGGGTAAGAAAAGCATAGAAGAGTATGTGAATGAGTTTGAGATAGTAATGGCAAGGTGTGATATTAGGGAATCATCAGATGAATCCATAGCTCGTTTCATCAATGGGTTGAAGATGGACATTGCCAATGTAGTGGAACTCCAGCATTATCAGACTCTTGAGGATGTGATTAAATTAGCCAGTCGGGTTGAGTGGCATCAGTGCAGGTGAGATCAGAAATGGCGGGATCAGAAATCATATCACTACCGTAAGTCAGATGATGGTGAGAGGGAAAAGGAAAGGAAGGAAAAGGGAAAGGCAGTCGCTAGTGAGGCTGTTGACCAAACACAACAAAAGAAGAGCAAGGATATCAAATGTTTTAAGTGTTTAGGACTTAGCCATATTGCTTCTCAATGTCCTAATAAAAGGGTTATGGTCATAAAGGGTGACAAAGTCGAGAGTGAGGAAGAAGAACAGAAGAGTACTGAGGCAGAAGAGGAAGATGAAGACATTATAGCGAATCCAATACAGGGAGACTTGCTAATGGTTAAGCAGGATGAAGCTGTTCCTAATCAGAGAGCCAATTTATTTCATATCCAAGGCATGGTGCAGGGGAAGACTTGTTTGATTGTGGTTGACACAGGCAGCTGCACTAATGTTGCTTTAGCAAGCTGGGTTACTAAGTTGGGTTTACAAGTGGAGCAACATCCAAGATCTTATGCACTTCATTGGTTGAGTCCATAGGAGCTGTTCATGTACACAAACAGGTTCGTGTTCCAATACTTATTGGTGATTATACTGACGAGATTATTTGTGATGTAGTTCCTATGGAAGCTACACATTTGATCCTTGGAAGACCTTGGCAGTATGACCTCAGAGCTAAGTATAATGGATACACCAATGAGTATACCATTCAGCAACAGGGCAAGGCATACAAGCTTCTTCCTATGAGTCCAATTGAGGTACAACAAACAAGGTTGATTTTCCTTAAGAAGCCTAAGGGAAAGAGGAGTCTGTTTATGTGGTCTAGTAGGATGGACGATACAGATTTGAGGTCGAATCTTTTTCAACATGGAGGGAATGATACGATTCCAAGAGCTAAGATACGAGCACTAAAGAAGTCCAAGTCGATCCGAGCTATAGGTGGCAGTACGGGGTCCAAAAAAAGGAGGACATAAGCTTCGAGAGGACCTAAGGCAAAGTTCGACCAGCCTTAAGCCGGCCTTGAATAAAGGC
Organism: Laguncularia racemosa; assembly: GCA_037954665.1. Taxonomy (NCBI): domain Eukaryota; kingdom Viridiplantae; phylum Streptophyta; class Magnoliopsida; order Myrtales; family Combretaceae; genus Laguncularia; species Laguncularia racemosa. The sequence goes on from JBBMOL010000267.1 coordinate 640,656, forward strand.
CGGCCAAATTAGTTCCAAGGCTGCCAGCCTTGGTGCTGGCGTATATAAGTAGGTCGTCGGCCTTTGGTGTCGGCTTATGTATTTAGGCCGCCAGCCTTTGGTCGGCCTTGAATGGCCTCGCACAATTTTTTTAGGATGATATAAATAGTCGTCTTTAGGGTTTTTTGAGAGAGAATGTGATATTTTGGTTGTAAGCAAACACTTTGAGTGTGTGTGTGATTCCTCTTTGGGATTCTTGAATATTGAGAATTTGATTTCACTTTATTCTAGTTGTTCTTATCAAATTCTTAGTTCCTATAGAATTTGTGGCGAGCATTGTTATTGAGTTCTTGGAATTCTTTAACCTTAGTGATTGATTTATAGAACGTGGTCCCTATCGTTCTATGATTTGATTGCGAATTAGTTTAATTTTATTAATCTTGGCATCTATAGATTGGTAATTTTATCTATATCCTTTGATTTTACTTTGTTAGTACCAAAATCCAGAAAACCCTAAAATTGTTATTGACGATTTGATTTGTGTGAAAGGATTCGATTTCAATTCCTTATCATTTGGTATCAGAGCAGACCAAATTCTTATCATTTGGTATCAGAGTAATTCAATTTCGTATCAACAACTCAAATCAAGAAGTAAAATTCAAGAACCCTAACTTTCAATTGAAGTTCATGCAAATCCTACTCCACAACCTATGTTATAATACCAAAAATTATGATGTGCTTAACCAATTGGATGGAAAACACATCAAATGAATAGGCATGAACAATCAAATCCCTCAATCAAAATGGCGTGTTAAATGAACACTAAATGGATGTAAGAACAAATAAGTGTGTGATCTTCAACGGAACAACACGCAAATAAACTAGAATTCATTCTCAAATTGAAATGAAAAAAAATCTGAAAATAAGAACCTTAATTCACGTGATAAGAATAAATAGCCAACAAATTGTACTTAGATATTACTCACTAAACACAATTTACAAAACAACAAGAGTAAGATTGATATGACTCATAATCCACTTAAGTTGATTCTCGCCACAATTTCATAAAGAAATTGATAAGAGATCTTTGTATGCAAAGGATGAACCCTCATGGCATAAAGTGTATAATTTTCTCAAAATTTCAAAAGCTCCCTAAAAACCCTAGTTAGCAAGTATTTATAGTTGCTCCTATTAGGTTAAAAACACACCAAAAATTATAAAGATGCCACTAAAGTGACTAGTTTTCTAAAGGACAAATTACAAATACAAAAATGGTCTTCAAGTGAACACATTATGGACTGTTGGATGTGAGTCCAAGAATGTCCCCAATCTGATCCTTAACGTGTTTTATTCGCCATCTTGTAAAATCGATAAATGTATCTACTGGAATGCATAACAATTATATAATACAAAAGTAGATACTAAATCAACATCCTCAGGGTTTAGTTGTTCGTGGAGGATCATCATAGCTAGATTTTGTAAACCCTTACCTCGTGCTCTAGTGATTAGTCTTGTAGGAATTTGATTCCTATCAACTAGCTACAAGGAGCTTAGGTGTTTTCTAAGAACAATATGAGATCAAGATATCATCAACTAAGTATTAAAGAAAGAGATATTCAGAAGACAACTTTTAGGACCCAATGATGAGGATCAGCTAGCATCACAAAGGAAGGAACCAAAATCTCATGATCCATTACATGGTATTGGAGGCCCGATGACTCAAGCTAGAGCTAAAAGGATAAATGAAGCTCTACAAGGACTAGTCATAGACTTGCAGGCCCGAGAATCAAGCTGCACAAAAGGAAAACATATATGTGTCAACTTGATTCACGTGACCATGGAAAGATGAAATATTTTAGAAATATTATATATTTGCGTAGACACTACATTAAAGGATACATTCGATTTTGTTATTATTTGTTAGTTTGTTTTCCATGTTATTTAGTTGCCTACTTGGTGACACAAGAATAAGGATGGAATAGGTAACTTAGGATTTCTATATTGTGTTGTGTGCTATATGTATGATCGTGCTAGGGGTCAGCTAAGAGACAACTTTGATATATGAAAACACATCTTTTTCGTGAGATACGAAATACCACTTTTTGTTCTTTTGCAAAAGAACTTTTCCATAGGATTCTTAACCGAAATACTAGGAATAAATTTTGATAACTTAGGTTATAGTCAACAGGTTTGATTGGGGTCTAGTTACACATCGCTTATTCAAGACGATCCTCGGTGATGTTCCTAAAACCACTTAGAAGCACAATCAAAAGACTTAAGAAAAACAATCTCAAGTCAAGGTAAAACCGGATCCACAAAGGGCAATTTCACGTGAACCCTAATGAAGATATAAGGAAATCCAAAAGTTCAAAGATATAATTGTAATACCACAATGATAATATCTTCTAACAACACTCTAATCTCATATAATCCACAAAGATAATCCACAAATGACAAAGAAAACCTCAATTCCAAGAACTCCTTTCCAATAGTGAAGTACACGTTTTCAAGGGAATTCTTCAATGAAGATTCAAATTCAATTGCAAAGTACTTCAAATAAACACAATAATTCGTGAACAATAAGATGTATTTCTGACCAAGAACTATCTCAATTCAACCCTAGATATGACACACTAGAGAAGAAAAGAAATCACAACAAAATGAAATTGATACAACTCGCAATTTCAAGATGTTGCACTCGCCACAATTTCAACTCTTGGGATTGAAATTGATAAGAGTTTAGATGAAAATTAGGAACCCAATTCTCACGTGAAAAGAAGTGTTTGTTCTGCAAAAATAAGCCTCCCCAAACCCTCTCTTAAGCAAGTATTTGTACTTGCTACTCATAGGGTTAAAAAGTGCTCAAAATTACAAGTTTGCCACTTTTAAGGTGGCTAACCCTAAATGAAAGTTACAAAGAAATAAAAGTGTCCCAAAACCAAATACAACCAAAATAATTCATAAAAGAGTAAATATATAAAAGAAATGGTCCTTCATGATGCCGGTCTTCAAGAAGCTTTTGAATCAGGTTCCGTTGACAACCCTAATTCACTCAATAGTAAGGGTGTTTTTGCATCCTGTAGGACTGACAAATGAACCTGCTGAAATGCATCAAAATTATAGTGCAAAGATGTAGAAAGTGGGTTAGGCTTCTCAAGGTTAGGTTTCTCTAGAAAAACCCTCATAACTAGATTCTGGAGACCCTTAGCTCGGGCCTTGGTGATTGGTCCTGAAAAAGTCTGATTCCTATCATCTCCTCGGGCTTCTGGAAGATTTGCCCTCAAATCTGATGGATCTTCATGAAAGTCATCTGTTAAATAAGGTGAAAGATCTGAAACGTTAAAAGTGGCTGATACTCCATAATCTCCTGGTAACTCGATGCGATAAGCATTGTTGTTGATGCACTTTAAGACCCTGAATGGTCCGTCTGATCTAGGAGATAGCTTTTGTGACTTTTTGTGTGGAAACCTGTCCCTACTAAGATTAATCCAGACTAAATCACGTGGATTATAGAGATGAATTTTCCTGTGCCTGTTTCCCTGGATCCTCTATTGTTCCTGGGTCTTCTGAAGGTGTTCAGTGGTCCGATCATGGATGTGTTGAATCTATTGTGCTCGGTTAACTCCACTAAGACTTTCTTCCTTTGTCGCTGGTCCAGCTATAAATTCCAATGGAATAGAAGGGTTATAGCCATAAACAACTTCAAAGGGAGACTTATTGGTTGAACTATGAGTAGACCTATTGTAAGCGAACTCAACAATATGAAGACACAAGTCCCAATCAGTAAGATTCTTGCCAACCGTTGCTCTGAGAAGATTCCCAAGCGTGTGGTTGACAACCTCTGTTTGTCCATCAGTCTGGGGATGGCACGAGGTACTGTACATCAGTTTAGTACCCAGTCTTCTCCATAGTGTTTTCCAAAAGAAACTAAGGAATTCAGTATCTCTGTCTAACACTATGTTGTGTGGAACTCCATGTAATTTGACAATTTCCTGCACAAAAAGGTTAGTAACAAAAAGAGCATTGTTTGTTTTGTGGCATGGTACAAAGCGCGACATTTTGCTGAATTGATCAACAACCACCGTAACAGAGTCTTTCCCTCTTTGTGTTCTGGGTAATTGATAAAGTCATTTTATACTCGATCTTTATAGTATGAAGTGTGTTAATTTATTATAGATTTTATAGAAATCATAAGGAAATGGTACTTAATTCTATTATGGTGATAAATCAGGTTAAATGGAGTCAAGGGTGCTAATTCAAGTAAATTAGAGAAGTCATCTACAACTTGGATCAAAGACAAAGATTTACACCGCTGGAGGAAAGTACATGGGCATGTAGTTGAAGTACACGGCCGTGTACTTAGTTTTGAAGCCACAGGAAACTACACGGTTGAAGTACACGACCGTGTATCTATCTAGAAGGAGGCACGTTTTGAAGCACGGCCATGGTTCAAACCATACTATACACTGCACAAGAAGGTGGAAATGTGGACTTCCAATAGAGAAAGACACGGCTCGTGATCTGGCCTTGGTGGAAACCGTGCTTGAAGCCGTGGTCGAAGTCGTGGTGGAAGTTGAAATGGAAGACGTGCCAAGGATGAGAAATTGTGGAACATCAACCAGAGGATGGCATGACTTGAGATCTGGCCGTGGTTGAAGCTATGGTACATACTGATCACGGATGAAGACTTGTAGATTACCCATAGAGGAAGGCACGGCTTGACCCACGGCCGTGTTGTAGGGTGTGCCAGGCGGACTAATATTTTCTTCTCGAGATTTATTTAAAAAAGGAAAGATATTTTCGTATCTTGCTAGCAAAAGACCACCTGCTATTCCTTTAACAATATAAATAGAACTAACCCTAGAGGGTTAGGGGGATCTTGAATGATCTTAGAGACAAGAAGGAAAGAAAGAGGCAGAGCAGGCAGCCGGGAACAGAGGCTTGTTATGTTTTCACTTTTAATTTTCGTTTTTATGATGAACATGTGTAGCTAAGTAGTTTTTCTAGCCAAAGGGTCATAGAAGTTTGATTCTCCACGAATTGTGAGATCTAATTGATTTGTATTTAATCTATTCTTTGTTTTTAGATATTCATATATCTTCTTAACGTCTTGTCATTATTATCTTTGTTGATTGGTATGAATTAGAGCTCTTCTACTCAATTAGCAAGTTAATATATTGTCAACTAGCACGTCAAATCCGTAATTGTTTGATTGTTCTAGTCTCAGTGACACAATAACATGTTTGGTTATAAAATAGATGATCGAATTCATGTTATGGAGATGTATGATCATGTTTAAATAGGTTATCTTATAATCTACTGGCATGAATTGGTAGTCTCTCTAGTTTTTAATGCTATTGATAGATTAAATCCTAAGAGCTTGTCTAGGGTTGTCTAATCGATAAGGGAAATAATTAAAGAGCTTGTTTTGGTTATCGAAGAAGTACGGAGAGATAGGTTGTTAGAGCTTGTTAATAACCATAACCAGTTTATCTAGAAATAAGGACAGAAGACATTTGCATCGATGATCAATTCCTAGAATTAAACTATCTTGATTCCTTTGGCTAGGATTTTATCAATATTCGATTTTATTATCTTGTTTCAATACTATTTTGATTCACAAACAAAACCCCCCAATTTTTCTTTTCCTCTTTATTCGCTTTGAATAGAAATATATTTAACCAATCCCTATGGATACGACCCTACTCACTACTATATGCAAATCATATCATTGTCTAGGAGTAGGTTTTTATTTTTGTTGGATTCGACATCCATCAAATTTTGGCGCCGTTGCCGGGGATTGGTGTCAAATTTATTTCTATTCTTGTATGACTCGTTCTTCTCATACAGGTGCACTCACTTATAATCCGGAGATTGAGAAGACTCTTAAGAGGCTGCGAAGAGAAGCTAGATCATCCCCTAGACTGAACTTGGCATCGGATTTGTTGGATTCATCCATTAATTCTGAAAAAGAAGATGATATGGCAAATCCCGAAAGAACATTGTGAGAATTAGCTGCACCAGATGTGAATCAACAACCCCTTTGTATTCACTATCCCGAACTAGCTATTGAATTCGAGTTGAAATCTGGGTTGATACATCTGCTACCCACCTTTCATGGTCTTGAGAATGAAGATCCTCACAAACATTTGAAAGAGTTTCATATAGTGTGTTCTAGTATGAGGCCGTAAGGAATAACCGACGATCAAATCAAGTTACGTGCTTTTCCATTCTCTTTAAGTACTAAAGCTAAAGATTGGTTGTTTTATTTGCCTCCAGGTTCTATAACCACTTGGACAGATATGGTGAGACTCTTCTTAGATAAATTTTTCCCCGCATCTAGAGCTGCTGGTATAAGAAGAGAAATTTGTGGTATCAAACAAAGAGATACCGAGACTCTTCACGAGTATTGGGAGAGGTTCAAGCAACTTTGCGCAAGCTGTCCACAACATGGGATATCTGAACAACTTCTCATCCAATACTTCTATGAAGGATTGCTTTCGATGGAGAGGAAGATGATGGATGCTGCAAGTGGAGGCGCCATAGTAAACAAAACCCCTGGTCAAGCTAGGGAATTGATCTCCATTATGGCTGCTAATTCGCAACAATTTGGGTATAGGCATGATACATCTTCAAGGAAGGTAAATGAGGTAAGTGTGTCTAACCTTGAACATCAAATTTCTAACCTAACCTCCCTTGTGCAGCAGCTAGCTCTTGGAAATACCCAGCAGGTGAAGGCTTGTGGAATTTGTGCTGCTCCTAATCACCCTACCGACATGTGCCCTACATTGCAAGATGATAATCATGAACACGCCAATGCTGTAGGAGGATTCCCGGGACAGCCACAAAGGAAATATGATCCCTACTCGAATACTTATAATCTTGGATGGAGGGATCATCCTAACTTCAAATATGGCAATAAACCACAAAACTTCCAACAATTCCAACCTAAGCCATTAAACCAAGTACCACAAGCTCCTTCCACTTCAGGTATGTCTCTTGAGGAAATTGTTAAATCACTTGCCATTAATATAAAACAATTTCAGGATGAGACAAAGCAGAGCATCCACAACTTGGAAAATCAGGTAAGCCAACTTGCTTCTTCTATAAACAGGTTAGAAACTCAAGGTAAGTTACCTTCTCAAACTATTACAAATCCACAGCAAAGCGCTAATGCAATTACCTTGAGAAGTGGGACGAAATTGCAGGGATCAAATGAGAAAGGACACCGAACCAATCTTGAGAAAGAGACTGAGAAAGAGACTGCAACTCCAAGTCAGCAGAACAACCAGATCAAAGGATCCCTTGTTGAACCACCAAAAGTCATGACAACAGCACCTCCTTTCCCCGCTAGATTAGCGAAAATCAAGAATGAAGCTGAGGAAAAGGAGATTCTTGAAACTTTTCGCAAAGTTGAGGTAAATATTCCTTTGCTGGATGCAATTAAGCAAGTACCTCGTTATGCTAAATTTCTCAAAGAATTGTGCACTAACAGAAGAAAGCTGAAAGGTAATGAAAAGATTAGTGTGGGTGAGAATGTTTCAGCTATTCTTTAGAAGAAGCTTCCTCCTAAATGTAAGGATCCAGGTATGTTTACTATTCCTTGCAAAATAGGTAATCTTGGAATCGCTAAAGCTATGTGCGATTTAGGAGCTTCAATCAATGTTATGCTTTTATCTGTTTATCAAAGCTTGAATGTTGGTTCCTTGAAGGAAACAGGTGTTATTGTTCAACTTGCTGATAGGTCCAATGTTTATCTTGAGGGAGTCCTAGAAGATGTTTTAGTACAAGTTAATGGGTTGGTTTTCCCTGTAGATTTTTATGTGCTTGACATGGAGAATGATGATTCTCGTAATTCCTTAATGATATTATTAGGGAGACCATTTCTTAAGACATCCAGAACGAAAATTGATGTACATGACGGTAACCTCACTATGGAATTTGATGGTGAAGTGATTAAATTTAACATTTATGATGCCATGAAATATCCTAGTGATATCTCCCCTGTTTTTGTTGTGGATATTATTGACCCATTAACACAGGCTACTTTTGATTTGATAGACGATGATGAGTTGAAAATTGTACTTAATAGGAGTCTTACTATTAATACATTAAAAACTCTTAAGGAGAAGCTTGTAATATCCTCTGATGTGCAAGACATGATTTGGGAGTTGGAATCATTAAAACCTACCAGGTATGATGTGTCCTACATTAATTTACCCCCTTCTAACACAATACTTCTTCCCTCTATTGTGCAGGCACCAAAGTTGGAATTAAAACCCTTACCCGAACATCTAAAGTACATCTTCTTAGGAGAAAATGAGACTCTTGCCGTGATAGTCTCTAACAAACTAAGTACTTTAGAAGAAGAAAAGTTGATTCAGGTGTTAAGAGAGTATAAAGAAGCCATTGGATGGTCCGTAGCAGATATCAAAGGACTAAGCCCCTCCACATGCATGCACAAGATTTTAATGGATGATAATTGCAAACCTTCAAGGGAAGTTCAGCGTCGTTTGAACCCGCCTATGATGGAGGTAGTTAAGAAAGAGATCTTGAAACTTCTTGATGCAGGTATGATCTATCCAATTTCCGATAGCAAATGGGTAAGTCCAATTCAAGTTGTTCCAAAGAAAACAGGCTTGACTGTGATTGAAAACTCTTATGGTGAGTTAATTCCTACTCGGGTTCAGAATGGTTGGAGAGTCTGTGTTGATTATAGAAAGTTAAATGCGTCAACTAGAAAAGATCACTTCCCTCTTCCTTTTCTTGATCAGATGCTTGAACGTTTGGCTGGCCATTCTCACTATTGTTGTCTTGATGGTTGTCGAGTCTAATTTTTGGATTCCCATTCCTAATCCGATCTAAACTAAACCCTATGCTCATCTAATCTAGATCCTCGACTTGAATTAGGAATTTCGTTTGATTTTTGGAGTCGCCACCCAACTGTTGTTAGGAAAAATTGAATTAAGACTAAAGGAGCGGATTAGTCTTAATTTGGACTACTAGTCGTCGTTATTTCCTCTTCTCGTTTTTGTGAGAAGAGAAAAAGGGAAAACCAGAGTTTCTAAGTCCGGAGGCTAACCTATTAAAACCTATGCGGTTACCACCTAATCACTTAAAATTGTTCATCTTTAGAAATGTGTTTCATTGTGTCTTTGTTACTTTTATGTTTTTGAATTTATTTCAAGAAAATGATTTTTTATTCATTTTAGGGGGTTGACCCGAATGGGTGCCTACGTACCTGCTACTCAGGATCAAACAAGCCGTAGTTCGCTTTTTTTCGAAAATCTTAAGTTTGTTGATGAATTTTAATTCTTGCAAACTCTTTTGGTTTACGTTCTTAACATCTTTGGGATTTTTCTAAAAATTTCTAAGCCTAAACTTTGAATTTGATTTTTGAAAATGATTTTGGGGGAAAACATCTATTTTGAGTTTATTCGAAGAAAAGGATTTTCTAAATGTTAAAACTTATTTTTACGATTCTTTTGAATTTTTTTATGATTTTTGTGATTTTCATGATTTTTGTGATTTTTATAAGTTTTATAAGTTTTTCATGATTTTTGTGATTTTTATAAGTTTTGTAAGTTTTTCATGATTTTTATAATTTTTATATTTTTTTGTTGAAAATTTTATCTTAAGTTTATTTTCTATCCTATTTTGAAATTTAAAATATTATTATTTTTTTTTCTAATATTTCTATTATTTTTCTTCATTTTTATTATTTTTATTTTATTTTTTCTTATTTCCTATTTTCTATTTTCTACATTATTAAATCCTAGAAAAAATACAATTCCTACATTTTTCTATTTATCGACAATATAAATAAATAAATGGCTAACAATATAATAAATAATAATAAATAAATTCAACATAAACAAATAAACAAAATAAATAAAATAAATAATAATAAAAAATCTGGAAAATCCGACTTACCTAGATCCGGATCGGTGCGCGGGTCGGGTCGGATCGGGTCGAATCGGTCGGACACGGCGTTCCGGCGGTCGTTTGCGGCGGGTGAAGTGTCGAATCCTAGCTTCTTGAGGGTGCTGAGTCCGATGGTGGTGGCAGTTTACTCCCAGAACGTCTCCTTGCGGTGGTTTGAACTCCGATCGGTGGTCACGGCTTGGACTTCCTCCAATTTGCACCCTTTTCTCTCTCTCTCGCAATTCTGATCTGTGTGTTGGCTTCTTCACCTTCTCCTCTATTTATAGGCACCTGAAATTGAGCTGGATAAGCTCGGATTTCCTCCGATTGAAGCTGATCGGATTTTCGGTTGAAAAACTAACTCCGATCCGTGCCTATCCAACGGTTTGTTGCGATTTGATTCCAATTAGATAGTGTTTATCTTATTTCCGTTGAAGATCTGTTGGATTCGTGCAAAAAATCGGATCAAAACGGCCGAAATACGAATTTTTCTTCTCGCCGGCGATCTCGGGCTCGAGGTAAGGGATGATCACGCGCTCGGCGCGTGCGTTTCTTCCAGCCAATCAGATGCTGCCACATGTCACTGGATAAGTCGAAAAATTACAAAACGCGGAAACTGTGTCCTCCGCGATTCGAACCCGAGACCTCGACCCCCTGTGCGCGCCTTAGCCCATGGTCCGGACCAGTTGAGCTAGCCCACTTTCCTGATTTTTTTATTTTCGCAAATTGCATATATGCAATGCGATTTTTCTATTTTTTGTATTTTTTGAAAATTCCAAAAATTTTTAAAAATTGTTTATTATTTATTATTGCCATTTCTGAAATCATTTTTCAAAATTGAAGTGTTTTTCTATTTATTTTTATTTTTTTGAACATTTTTATTATTTTATGCTAAATTAGGAAAAATTGGGAAAAATTAGGAAAAATTGAAAAATTGATTATTATTGAGAATTGTTGATTCCGAGGGCAAAAATTGGGTGTTTACAACTGCCCCTCTTTGTGGTAAAGTTTGAAAAACTTAACTATAAAGACAAACAAAAGACGCCATTTTTGACCTCTTGAATTAGGTTTTCTGTAGGAAAAATGCCCCAAGAGCTGATAATCCTACGGTTGAAGATGTTCCTAACGATTCAAGGTAATGTTCCCTTTCCAAAAAGCGCTTTATGGGCTAACTAATTGGTGACAGGACACATTTCAAGCATCGAGTTGGAATGTATGAGAAATAATGATAGGAAGCGTCTTATTAGACTTGTAACCTTGGAAAGAAAATTTATTTAGGAAGCGCCCTTATGAGCTGGCTACCTGTCAACAGAAGCATCTTGTTAGACTAGCAACTGTTTGGGAAGGATGTTTCCGAAAAGTGCCCCAAGAGCTGACTAATCGGGAGAATCTAGGAAAGTGCCCATATTGGGCTGACTAACCTTAAATAGATTTTAGGAAAGTGCCCATCTTGGGCTGACTAACCTGTGGTAGTGTCTCAAAAGGTGCCCTTATGAGCTAACCCTGAGAACGGATTTTTAGGAAAGTGCCCATATTGGGCTAACTAACCTTTGATAAAATTCCTAGGAAAGTGCCCATCTTGGGCTAACAACCTTAGATAGAACTATCTCAAAAGGTGCCCTTATGAGCTGACCTTGAGAACAGGCTTTTTCGGGAAAGTGCCCATATTGGGCTGACTAACCCTTGGATTGATTTTTAGGAAAGTGCCCCAAGAGCTGACTAACCTAAACTAGAACTGTCTCAAAAGGTGCCCTTATGAGCTGACCCTGAGGACAGGCTTTTTCGGGAAAGTGCCCATATTGGGTTGACTAACCCTTGGATTAATTTTTAGGAAAGTGCCCCAAGAGCTGACTAACCTAAACTAGAACTGTCTCAAAAGGTGCCCTTATGAGCTGACCCTGAGAACAGGCTTTTTCGGGAAAGTGCCCATATTGGGCTGACTAACCCTTGGATTGATTTTTAGGAAAGTGCCCCAAGAGCTGACTAACCTAAACTAGAACTGTCTCAAAAGGTGACCTTATGAGCTGACCTTGAGAACAGGCTTTTTCGGGAAAGTGCCCATATTGGGCTGACTAACCCTTGGATTAATTTTTAGGAAAGTGCCCCAAGAGCTGACTAACCTAAACTAGAACTGTCTCAAAAGGTGCCCTTATGAGCTGACCCTTGAGAACAGGCTTTTTCGGGAAAGTGCCCATATTGGGCTGACTAACCCTTGGATTAATTTTTAGGAAAGTGCCCCAAGAGCTGACTAACCTAAACTAGAACTGTCTCAAAAGGTGCTCTTATGAGCTGACCCTGAGAACAGGCTTTTTCGGGAAAGTGCCCATATTGGGCTGACAAACCCTTGGATTGATTTTTTGGAAAGTGCTCCAAGAGCTGACTAACCTAACATAGAACTGTCTCAAAAGGTGCCCTTATGAGCTGACCCTTGAGAACAGGCTTTTTCGGGAAAGTGCCCATATTGGGCTGACTAACCCTTGGATTAATTTTTAGGAAAGTGCCTCAAGAGCTGACTAACCTAAAATAGAACTGTCTCTAACGGTGCCCTTATGAGCTGACCCTGAGAACAGGTTTTTTCGGGAAAGTGCCCATATTGGGCTGACTGACCCTTGGATTGATTTTTACGAAAGTGCCCCAAGAGCTGACTAACCTAAAATAGAACTGTCTCAAAAGGTGCCCTTATGAGCTGACCCTGAGAACAGGTTTTTTTCGGGAAAGTGCCCATCTTGGGCTGACTAACCCTTGGATTGATTTTTAGGAAAGTGCTCCAAGAGCTGACTAACCTAACATAGAACTGTCTCAAAAGGTGCCCTTATGAGCTGACCCTGAGAACAGGTTTTTTCGGGAAAGTGCCTATATTGGGCTGACTAACCCTTGGTGAAAATGATTGCTCAAAAGGTGCCCCCTGTGGGCTAACTTTGAGAGATCTATGGAAGTGCCCCTTTTTGGGCTGACTACCCTATGATGGCTCAAAAGGTGCCCCCTATGGGCTAACCTTGAGAGATCTAGGAAAGTGCCCCTTTTTGGGCTGACTACCCTATTATGGCTCAAAAGGTGCCCCATATGGGCTAACCTTGAGAGATTTAGGGAAGTTCCCCTTTTTGGGCTGACTACCCTATTATGAAAATGATGGCTTAAAAGGTGCCCCCTATGGGCTAACCTCGAGAGATCTAGGGAAGTGCCCCATTTTAGGCTGACTACCCTATTATGAAAATGAATGGCTCAAAAGGTGCCCCCCTGTGGGCTAACCTTGAGAGATCTAGGGAAGTGCCCCTTTTTTGGGCTGACTACCCTATTAAAGGAAGAATATCCTAAGTGAGAATCTTATTATTTTTTTTTTCAATAACAATCAAATGCAAGATGACTTAAGACCTCTGAACTAGTGATAACTAAAATTTTTCTGCAAATTTTCAAGGAAAAATGGTCTTTTGAAACCTAAGGATAATGTGGCAAAATATTAAAGTGTTCCTTTTTAGTGAGCATTGCTAACGAGTAAAGAATCTGACAAGGCTCCTAAAAATACAAATAAAGGGTAAGCATTCCCTACTACTCCATAATCACTTACTCTTTTGCCTCATTTTTCTTAGAGGGTTTAGTTTAATCTTAGAAACAAAAGTGTTGTCTTAGCTTAATCAATCCTCTCTTGAGAGGTTTCTTGTAATTAAGACTCATATCTTCTTCTTGGGAAACATCAGTACTTAAGGCTAAACAATGCCAATGAGTAAATTCTCTCATTCCATTTATAACTGGATATCTCGTTTTTAATTGGTTTAATCTAAGAGGACTTCCTTACAATCTCTCGGTTTAGATGTCACTCTTGACTTCTATTCCAAAAATTATGGTCTTTCTTGTAAGTAATACGCTTTAATCAATCCGTTAGGACTTTTTGATACTTGTAATGCAATTTAGGCTCTTTGGTTGTTGGTTTCAGAAAAGTATGTTAAGGTTTATTTTGAAAGAATCATCATTTCAACGTAGGTTTGCAAGTCAAGAAACCTTGAGAAAAAAGAACTAGAATAGTACTTGCCCTAGAAGATTTTTTTTGCTTAAGATAAATTATTTTCAATGATTTGGAGAAGTCTTCAAAAAAAAAGGGTATTGTATCTTTGAACTATGATGTTTAAATTCTCGTATTTGGCCCTGGTGTTTTCAAGTGTTGTTGGGCTTTTTATAGGTTTGGCTACATTCGTAGGCTTTTCTCATTTCTCCTCTTTTTCTTTCTTTTCTTTCTATTCCTTTCAGTTTTTTCCTTCATTCATTCTCTTTTTCCATCGTTTTTCTTTTTCTTTTCTTTTGGGCCCAATGGTGATCATTTCATGTGGTTCATGTGTATTTTTTCAGAATGTGGACTTCTCTTCATCTCAAATAAATTATCTATGGCAAAAATTTTGAATTGTTGCAACTAAGGCAAGCACTATTGATGTCTCTATCTTCCCAAGTATTCCATCATGGGGTGGTTGATAGTAGGGTTAAATTTTGAAACTCTTGTTTGTCAAAGGATGATTGTGTTTAGGGTAACAAAAATGAATGCCTAACATTATTTGATTTAACGTATCAAATTCAAGATAGACCTCCTTTAAGGAATGAGTCCAAAACCTCACATTAATAACACTCAACTCTCAAGTGTTTAAGGGTTAGTGTTTGGGACGTGGTTTGCCTCTTGTCATCTTAAACCTTTTAAACAAAGATACCCTTCCATTTGCCTATGTCCTTCACTTCTCATGGCGTCCCCATATACTGTTGTCAATTTGAACAAGCGATTTGGTCTTAAGTGCCTAAGACTCAAGTATTTGGAAGAGTCTTCTTTATACCCTCAGTGATAATTGACCATAGCTATTTTGAACATGTGCCCAAAAAAAAAAAAAAAATCTGTGTTTGGTTTATATGACTTTTGATAGAAAGGAAACTTCAAGTGCAGCTTTTTAGGATTGGAGGGTGTTGGGACGTTTTACGTTTTGAGGCTAAATCAAGATATGAGGAGACCTTTTGAAGTGAATGGGGTCTTTTAAGTTGGTTATAGAGGTCTTTGGTTTCATGTTTAGAGCAAGTGACTATGAGCTTTAGGTTAAGCTGACCATTTAGAAGAAACTTTTAGGACCTTAAAAAGATCTTTAATTGTTAGTAACTCTTCAATTTTCTTTCTTTATTTATTTTTATTGTTCTTATTTTTTTAGTAAATATGCAAACCAGATGCTCACACGGATGCTAAAAATAAAGGGTTGACAACTGATTGACAATGTAATATTGGAACTTCACTTTTATTCATTTTGAAAATTCTGGAGTTCAATAAACGAATGAAAGATTACAATGATACTCTATTTCCTAGTTCTCTTAGTCTTCTGTTGTGGAGGCTCAGGTTTCCCACTGATGATAGCTTCTAGTTCTTTGACCTTAGCTTGGGATTTCTCCAATTGTGCTTCTAAGGCCTTGTTCCTTTGGTCAGCTTCTTTGAAGCGTCCTTTCCAGATGTCTTTCTTATAGTCTGCAGCTTCGAAATATACTTCCATCCGGGCCTTGACCTGTTCCAGGTAGATCTCTGTTTCTGGATTGATCTTATCCGGTCTTGGCTGGGTGACGTCTGGAACCCGATATGCTCTTTCCCCTGTCTGGTATAGCTGGCGAATTACAAACTCTCTGGTGGCTCGGTGTTTTCCCACTTCGCCATCTAGCTCGTCGAGGTCCACATTCGGGCTTTCGATTCTGGCTTCCCAAAGTGCTTCGACCTCTGCCAGCTTAGCAAACTTCTCGGCTACCAACATGTTTGGATCTTGATACTCAAAGGTGACTGCTTCAAGTGAAGGCCGATAAACTATGTCTTGGATGGTACCGAATTGGCGGACTACGGAGTTGGGGTGATATCCGATGCATCCGTTGATCCCAATTAATGGCACTGCTTGGAAATTACTGCAGGTTAAGATGATTTTATTGCAGCAACTCCACCTGGCTGTCCACAGAATATCTTCGGTGCTAAGGCTTCTAAGCAGATCTACCCAACTGTAGCTGGTAATGTCGTCAGGTAGCTTCACCTTTTCTATACAGGAATCCACCAGATCTACCTGTTGGGCTAGGGTTTTTCTGACCATGTTCAGCCCGAAGCACTTGAGGTGGCTTACGAACCATATTAGCAGAAGGTTGAGGCTTGAGCGCAGGATGCCATGACCCTTCTTCTTGAGGAAATTCAGGTTTCGGATTTGTTCAGCCAGTAGAGCCGGGATGTAAGATTTTCCCTCCAGGAATTGGGTTACCAGCTCTGCAACCCGGTAGTGAATATAGAAAGTTCCAGCGGGGAACAAAATGGTGGCGAAGGCCGTCAAAATGAAGACGTTTACCCTTCTCTGTCTGTAAGTCTTAGGGTCTCCACACAAGATGTCCTTTCTGTCCCCATTGTCTTCTCGGGCAATAAACCAGGCTTCTAGATCATCCATGCGTATGCAATACCCATTACAGTCTGTCAGGGCTTTATTGAGCGTTGTTTTGCGGATGCCTAGCAATCTGCTGAAGGTACCGACTGGCCCGGCCTCAAGGTCTGGCGTGTAAATCTGATCAGTCAGTGCTGGAGCCTGTAGCAACTGGGTATACTCCTCCAGGGTAAGGGTGATCTCATGCGGTCCGATGAAGAAAGCTGCAGGCTCGATCTCCCATAACTGGAGCATGGCCCGGACCATAGGCAAATTCGCCTCTGTCTTAGTCAGTGAGAGGACGGGGCCGATCTTCTGTTGGATGAAGGCCTGCTCCTCTGGGTTGTACAAGGTAATCCAGTGGTCCAGTACCAATTTTAGGTCCAAAGGTTTGTACACCCGAATCTCTTTACGGAGGAGGCGGTCGACTGCACTGCTAGCCATCTATTACAATAGGAAACGATCTAGTTACAACAAGAACTACAAAAATGTTACAGGGAAATAGTCCTGAACTCCGAGGACAAAAACAACAAACCAATACATTGTCATTCAATTGTCAACCCTTCGTATGATGTTATGTATGCAAGTAGGTTGGTTCTAACTGGTTCCCGAGCTCTATGGCCTCCCGCATTCTCGGAGAAATGGATCTCAGGCCATATCGAAGCATAGGGTGGGGTAGCCTAATCGGCCCCGAACGGTGAATCAACTCACTTCGCCCGAAACCTACACAATGGCTCCCCGTCTTAAGTTTCTAGGACGGTCCGGGTTCGACCGCATCTATTCACACAAACATATGCATGTAAAAACCCCCATAGTAAAGAACCGAAAAATCTAACTAAATCCTGCAAAGTTAGTAACAGAAAAGAAAGAAAACACATTTCTTAAAGGTAATAATCCGAAGAGAATCAGGTGGCTAGCCTACTGGTATGGGTCCCCAGTGGAGTCGCCATCCTGTCGAGTCTAATTTTTGGATTCCCATTCCTAATCCGATCTAAACTAAACCTTATGCTCATCTAATCTAGATCCTCGACTTGAATTAGGAATTTCGTTTGATTTTTGGAGTCGCCACCCAACTGTTGTTGGGAAAAATTGAATTAAGACTAAAGGAGCGGATTAGTCTTAATTTGGACTACTAGTCGTCGTTATTTCCTCTTCTCGTTTTTGTGAGAAGAGAAAAAGGGAAAACCAGAGTTTCTAAGTCCGGAGGCTAACCTATTAAAACCTATGCGGTTACCACCTAATTTCTTAAAATTGTTCATCTTTTGAAATGTGTTTCATTGTGTCTTTGTTACTTTTATGTTTTTGAATTTATTTCAAGAAAATGATTTTTTATTCATTTTAGGGGGTTGACCCGAATGGGTGCCTACGTACCTGCTACTCAGGATCAAACAAGTCGTAGTTCGCTTTTTTTCGAAAATCTTAAGTTTGTTGATGAATTTTAATTCTTGCAAATTCTTTTGGTTTACGTTCTTAACAACTTTGGGATTTTTCTAAAAATTTCTAAGCCTAAACATTGAATTTGATTTTTGAAAATGATTTTGGGGGAAAACATCTATTTTGAGTTTATTCGAAGAAAAGGATTTTCTAAGTGTCAAAACTTATTTTTACGATTCTTTTGAATTTTTTTATGATTTTTGTGATTTTTATGATTTTTGTGATTTTCATGATTTTTGTGATTTTTATAAGTTTTGTAAGTTTTTCATGATTTTTATAATTTTTATATTTTTTTGTTGAAAATTTTATCTTAAGTTTATTTTCTATCCTATTTTGAAATTTAAAATTTTTTTATTTTTTTTCTAATATTTCTATTATTTTTCTTCATTTTTATTATTTTTATTTTATTTTTTCTTATTTCCTATTTTCTATTTTCTATTTTCTACATTATTAAATCCTAGAAAAAATACAATTCCTACATTTTTCTATTTATCGACAATATAAATAAATAAATGGCTAACAATATAATAAATAATAAAAAATAAATTCAACATAAACAAATAAACAAAATAAATAAAATAAATAATAAAAAAAATCTGGAAAATCCGACTTACCTAGATCCGGATTGGTGCGCGGGTCGGGTCAGATCGGGTCGAATCGGTCGGACACGGCGGCGGTATTGGCTCATTCACGGCGTTCCGGCGGTCGTTTGCGGCGGGTGAAATGTCGAATCCTAGCTTCTTAAGGGTGCTGAGTCCGATGGTGGTGGCGGTTTACTCCCAGAACGTCTCCTTGCGGTGGTTTGATCTCCGGTCGGCGGTCACGGCTTGGACTTCCTCCGATTTGCACCCTTTTCTCTCTCTCTCGCAATTCTGATCTGTGTGTTGGCTTCTTCACCTCCTCCTCTATTTATAGGCACCTGAAATTGAGCTGGATAAGCTCGGATTTCCTCCGATTGAAGCTGATCGGATTTTCGGTTGAAAAACTAACTCCGATCCGTGCCTATCCAACGGTTTGTTGCGATTTGATTCCAATTAGATAGTGTTTATCTTATTTCCGTTGAAGATCTGTTGGATTCGTGCAAAAAATCGGATCAAAACGGTCGAAATACGAATTTTTCTTCTCGCCGGCGATCTCGGGCTCGAGGTAAGGGATGATCACGCGCCCGGCGCGTGCGTTTCTTCTAGCCAATCAGATGCTGCCACGTGTCACTGGATAAGTCGAAAAATTACAAAACGCGGAAACTGCGTCCTCCGCGATTCGAACCCAAGACCTCGACCCCCTGTGCGCGCCTTAGCCCATGGTCCGGACCAGTTGAGCTAGCCCACTTTCCTGATTTTTTTTATTTTCGCAAATTGCATCTATGCAATGCGATTTTTCTATTTTTTGTATTTTTTGAAAATTCCAAAAATTTTAAAAAATTGTTTATTATTTATTATTGCCATTTCTGAAATCATTTTTCAAAATTGAAGTGTTTTCCTATTTATTTTTATTTTTTTAAACATTTTTATTATTTTATGCTAAATTAGGAAAAATTAGGAAAAATTGAAAAATTGATTATTATTGAGAATTGTTGATTCCGAGGGCAAAAATGGGGTGTTTACAATGGTTATTCAGGTTTTCATCAAATTCCAGTGGCACCAGAAGATCAAGAGAAGACTACTTTCACTTGTCCATTCGGTACTTTTGCGTATCGAAGGATGCCTTTTGGGCTCTTCAATGCCCCGGCCACATTTCAAAGGTGTATGGTTAGTATATTTTCAGATTATGTGGAAAATATCATAGAGGTTTTCATAGATGACTTCACCGTCTATGGTAATTCTTTTGATTCATGTTTGACTAACCTTACAAAAGTGCTTCAAAGATGTATAGATAAGAACCTAGTGTTAAATTATGAAAAATGTCACTTTATGGTTGAACAGAGTCTCATTTTAGGTCATATTGTATCCTCTAAGGGGCTTGAAGTCGATAAAGCTAAGATAGAAGTGATTAAATCTTTACCTTACCTCGTAAGTGTATGGGAAATTCGCTCTTTCCTTAGGAGTGCAGGATTCTATCGACGCTTCATCAAGGATTTTTCCAAAATTACTCAACCCTTATGTCGATTGCTGCAAAAAGAAGTGACATTTGAGTTCGATGAGGCCTGTAAGCACGCTTTTGACACATTGAGGGATAAGTTGACTTCTGCTCCAATCATCCAACCACCTAACTGGAACCTTTCCTTTGAAATTATGTGTGATGCGAGCAATTATGCAGTTGGAGCCGTTCTTGGCCAAAGAGTTGGAAGAGCTTCTCATGTCATTTATTACGCTTCCAGAACATTAGATAATGCTCAATGCAACTATTCCACAACGGAAAAAGAACTCTTGGCTGTTGTTTTTGCATTAGAAAAATTCAGATCATATTTACTTGGTACTAAGGTAATTGTTTACTCTGATCATGCAACTCTCAAATACTTGCTTGTGAAGAAGGAGGTGAAACCAAGACTTATTCGATGGATACTCTTATTACAAGAGTTTAATCTGGAAATACACGATAGGAAAGGCTCTGAAAACTTAGTTGCCGACCACCTCAGTAGAATACCTATCAGTGAAGGGTCAACACCAATACAAGATGATTTCCCAGATGAGTATCTCTTTTCTATTCAAAAGACAATTCCGTGGTATGCCGATATTGTCAACTATTTGGTTACTAAGACACTACCAAGTGATTTGTCTAGAGCTCAAAAAGATAAAATTAAAAGTGATGTTAAGTACTATGTATGGGATGATCCATATTTGTGGAAACATTGTGCTGATCAGATCATTAGAAGGTGTATTTCTCAAGACGATATTCCTTCTATCTTGCAATTTTGTCACTCATATGCATGTGGTGGACATTTTAGCCCTAAGAGGATAGCTCTAAAGGTATTAGGATGCGGTTTGTTTTGGCCTACATTGTTTCGTGATTCTTTTATGTTTTGTAAGTCTTGTGAACGATGTCAAAAAATTGGCAACTTAGGATGTAGAGACCAAATGCCACTTACCCCTATTCTTGCATGTGAAATATTTGATATATGGGGTATTGAATTTATGGGTCCTTTTCCTCCTTCTTTTGGTAATGTTTACATCCTTCTTGCTATGGATTATGTTTCAAAATGGGTGGAAGCCAAAGCAACCCGAACTAATGATGCCAAAGTTGTTGTGGATTTTGTTAAATCTCATATTTTTGCTAGGTTCGGGACACCAAAGGCTCTTATCAATGATCGTGGTACACACTTTTGTAATAGAGTAGTGGAAACTCTACTAAAAAAATACAGGGTCACTCATCGCACCTCCACCGCATACCACCCTCAAACCAATGGATTGGCAGAAGTTTCAAATCGAGAAATCAAGTCTATTCTGGAAAAAACCGTCAATCCAAGCAGAAAGGATTGGAGCACAAGACTTGAAGATGCATTATGGGCCTACCGGACAGCTTACAAGACCCCTATAGGTATGTCTCCTTACCGTTTGATATTTGGCAAACCGTGTCACCTCCTTGTGGAGCTAGAACATAGGGCGTACTGGGCTGTAAAACAATGTAACATGCGAATGGATGAGGTTGGTGAGCATAGAAAACTTCAATTACAAGAACTTGAGGAAATTCGAAGAGAAGCTTATGAGAGTACTAAAATCTACAAGGAAAAAACAAAGAATTTTCATGATCAAATGATTTCCCGAAAGAATTTTTCTGTAGGTCAAAAAGTACTACTTTATCATTCTCGATTGAAGTTGTTCTCTGGAAAACTACAATCACGGTGGATTGGTCCTTTTGTTATCACTAACATATTTTCCCATGGTGCAGTTGAGATCGCAAGTCTTGAAACCGGTAAGAACTTCAAAGTCAATGGTCATCGCTTGAAGCCTTTCTATGAAGGATTTCAAGTATGTAATATTGAAGAAACCAGTTTAACTCACCCCGAGTATTGTGATTAATTACAGGAACGTCTAGCCAAAGACGTTAAAGAAAGGCGCTTCATGGGAGGCAACCCATATCAATTTATTTTGTTTTAGTTTTCTTTTGATTAGCTGCAACAAGGGTATATATCATCAGATGACACTCTCTAGTGCTTAAGGGGAGAATTCCAATTACTCTACACTTCATACCAGGGAAGTACCAGTATTCCTTTTCTCTTATTCTCTAATGTTCCTTGTGTTGTTAATTCCTCTTTAATTGTGCTGAATTAGGAATAGTGAGGACACTGTTCAAGCTAAGTGTGGGGGAGAGGATAATAAAATATAGAGAATAGAGAACTGACTTATACTCTGAATGTTTGTCCTTAAGCAATTTTAAGCCAAATTTTTTCAACATTATCATGAAATCTGGAGATTGTACTAAATATTATAATAAGCATCTACAAAATGTGAAATTGACTTATTTAAATGCTTTACTCACCTACTATTGTGATTAGAATACTTGGTTAAAATTAAGTAATGAAATCTTTAAGAAACAAATTTACCTTGTATTTAGCTTTAGAATTGGAAGTCTAAGAGTAAGTCGAGTCCCTAAGTGAAAAATAAACAAGTTTACTTCTAGGTTATATTAGCAACTATATACTCTTTGAAGTTGTTCTAAAAAAAAAAAAAATCAAGCATAGCCATTACTCCAATGATTCAACTAATTGAGTTAAGAGTATTCAAACTTGAATGTTAGAGTGAGGAAGAGTCCGTAGGGGTATCTCAAAACCCGGTCACTTGAGTGACGAGCTCGAGATGTGCCGACTCAATGAACTCACTATAACGATAAGGGCAAAAAAGGCAAAAGTTCATGAAAAGAAGCGGGCAAAAACCCGTCAAAATAGATGCTTGATTAAATCAAAAGAACAATGAATGGAAACATTCATTGAATTAAACAAGACTTATAATAGAAAGGGAGAAAATCTATGGAAAGAGTTGATACTATATGCTTTTACTTTATGTTGCAAGGATTATATACTTGATAATATCCAATGAAGTTTAATTAGGTGTTTTTCCTTAGTGGATTAAGTATTTACTTTTAGAATAAAAATTCTTTTGCTAAACATGAGGATTAAAGTTTGTTTTGTTTAGATTAGCTATTAAATTTTGTCCATGGTAATTTGATCACATGAAACAAGTTTGGTTGAAGTAGTAGACATTAAAATTACAAGTCATGAATTGCAAATGAACAGATGCTTGGAATGATGAAAAGAAATTTTTGTATAATCTATGATGAATTTCTCAATTGATTTGATTCATTTGCTTGAGGACAAGCAAGAGTTTAAGTGTGGGGGAATTTGATAGAGCCATTTTATACTCAATCTTTATAGTATGAAGTGTGTTAATTTATTATAGATTTTATAGAAATCATAAGGAAATGGTACTTAATTCTATTATGGTGATAAATCAGGTTAAATGGAGTCAAGGGTGCTAATTCAAATAAATTAGAGAAGTCATCTACAACTTGGATCAAAGACAAAGATTTACACCACCGGAGGAAAGTACATGGGCGTGTAGTTGAAGTACATGGCCGTGTACTTAGTTTTGAAGCCACAGGAAACTACACGGTTGAAGTACACGACCGTGTATCTGTTTTGAAGAATCCACGGGAAAATACACGGTTGAACTACACGACCGTATATCTATCTAGAAGGAGGCACGTTTTGAAGCACGGCCATGGTTCAAACCGTGCTATACACTGCACAAGAAGGTGGAAATGTGGACTTCCAACAGAGAGAGACACGACTCGTGATCTGGCCTTGGTGGAAACCGTGCTTGAAGCCGTGGTTGAAGCCGTGGTGGAAGTTGAAATGGAAGACGTGCCAAGGATGAGAAATTGTGGAACATCAACCAGAGGATGGCACGGCTTGAGATCTGGCCGTGGTTGAAGTCGTGGTACATACTGATCACGGATGAAGACTTGTAGATTACCCACAGAGGAAGGCACGACTTGACCTACGGCCGTGTTGTAGGGCGTGCCAGGCAGACGAATATTTTCTTCTCGAGATTTATTTGAAAAAGGAAAGATATTTTCGTATCTTGCTAGCAAAAGATCACCTGCTATTCCTTTAACAATATAAATAGAACTAACCCTAGAGGGTTAGGGGGATCTTGAATGATCTTAGAGACAAGAAGGAAAGAAGGAGGCAGAGCAAGCAGCCGGGAACATAGGCTTGTTATGTTTTCACTTTTAATTTTTGTTTTTATGATGAACATGTGTAGCTAAGTACTTTTTCTAGCCAAAGGGTCATTGAAGTTTGATTCTCCACGAATTGTGAGATCTAACTGATTTGTATTTAATCTATTATTTGTTTTTGGATATTCATATATCTTCTGAATGTTTTGTCATTATTATCTTTGTTGATTGGTATGAATTAGAGCTCTTCTACTCAATTAGCAAGTTAATATATTGTCAACTAGCACGTCAAATCCGTAATTGTTTGATTGTTCTAGTATCAGTGACACAATAACATGTTTGGTTATAAAATAGATGATCGAATTCATGTTATGGAGATGTATGATCATGTTTAAATAGGTTATCTTATAATCTACTGGCATGAATTGGTAGTCTCTCTAGTTTTTAATGCTATTGATAGATTAAATCCTAAGAGCTTGTCTAGGGTTATCTAATCGATAAGAGAAATAATCAAAGAGCTTGTTTTGGTTATCGAAGAAGTACGGAGAGATAGGTTGTTAGAGCTTGTTAATAACCATAACCAGTTTATCTAGAAATAAGGACAGAAGACATTTGTATCGATGATCAATTCCTAGAATTAAACTATCTTGATTCCTTTGGCTAGGCTTTTATCAATATTCGATTTTATTATCTTGTTTCAATATTATTTTGATTCACACCCCCCCCCCCCCATTTTTCTTTTCCTCTTTATTTGCTTTGAATAGAAATATATTTAACCAATCCTTGTGGATACGACCCTGCTCACTACTATACGCAAATCATATCATTGTCTAGGAGTAGGTTTTTATTTTTGTTGGATTCGACACCCATCAGTAATCTTAACACAAAATCCATGCTGATATCAGTCCAAGGTTTAGATGGTATAGGTAAAGGCATATATTCACCCTACGTGCCTTTCCTCCCCTTGGCTCTCTTGCAAACACCATACCTTTCTAGTACCCTATGGACATCCCTTATCATGCCTTTCCAGTAGAAATTCTCCCTCAATATGGCTAGAGTTCTCTTCTCACCAAAATGCCCTAACAAACCACCTGCATGTGCTTCCCCCACCAATAATTCCCTCACAGATCCAGATGGAATACAAGGTTTTCCTGATTTATATAGAAAACCATCTATCACACAATAACCATCATACATCTTGCCTCCAAGACACCTCTCCATGACAATTTTGAATTCCTCATCACATACATATTGTTCCTTCAACAACTCAAAACCTAGTAATTTTGACTGAAGAGAAGTGATTAGTACATACCGTCATGATAAAGCGTTAGCAACAATATTTTGATTGCCCTTTTTGTACTTAATCACATAAGCAAAGCCCTCTAAAAATTCCACCCACTTGGCCTGGCGCTTAAGCAAATTATGTTGACCCCTGAAATGTTTCAAAGATTCATGATCTGTATAAATAATAAACTCTTTCAGGAGAAGATAATGCTGCCACGTCATGAAAGCCCTCACTAAGGAATAAAATTCCTTATCATATATAGAATAGTTCAAAGTTGCTCCACTCAACTTTTCACTAAAATATGCTATAGGCCTCTTCTCTTGCATTATTACAGCACTAATTCCAATCCCTGAAGCATCACATTCCAATTCAAAAATTTTGTCAAAATCAGGTAAGACCAGTAATGGGGCACAAGTGAGTTTTTCTTTAATCTCTTCGAAACTCCTCTAGGCCTTTTCACTCCAGATAAAAGGAACACTCTTCTTAGTCAGTTCTGTGAGAGGACTGACAATGCTACTGAAATTTTGGACAAAGCGTCTATAAAAAGAAGCAAGCCCATGAAAACTTTTTACCTCAGTAACTGAAGTGGGTGTTGGCAATTCCTTAACTGCCCTCACTTTCTCCTCATCCATCTTAACTCCTGCACCTAACACAACAAAACCTAAAAATGTTACCTCAGTTTGACAAAAGGAACACTTTTGAAAATTTGCAAATAACTATTGTGCCTTCAATACTGAGAATACTGCCCGAAGATGCTCCATATGTTGTTCTAGGTCTTTGCTATAGATCAGAATATCATCAAAATAAACAACAACAAATTTTCCAAAGAACTCTTTTAATACATGGTTCATCAATCTCATAAAAGTACTAGGAGCATTACTCAAACCAAAGGGCATAACCAACCATTCGTACAGTCCATGATGTGTTTTAAAAGCGGTCTTCCATTCATCCCCTTCCCTCATCCGAATTTGGTGATATCCGCTTTTAAGATCAACTTTGGAGAAAATCTGTGAACCATACAGCTCATCTAACATATCATCAAGTCTAGGAATAGGATACCTGTATTTAATGGTGATTTTGTTGATGGCTTTACTATCAATACACATTCTCCAAGTTCCATCCTTCTTGGGAACAAGAAGGGAGGGAACAGCACATGGGTTGAGACTCTCTCTAACAAACCCCCGTTCCACTAATTCATCTACCTGATGTTTCAATTCCTTAGCCTCCTCAGGATTCATGTGATATGTGGGTCGGTTTGGTAACACTGAACTGGGAATAAGATCAATAGCATGCTCTATCCCTCTCAAGGGTGGTAATTCTGCAGGCAAATCATCAGGAAAAATGTCAGTATACTTATTTAATACCTGAGAAACTACTGGAGGTAGAGATTGTGATTCCCATAACCTTAAGACACATCTCAACTGAAACAAGTATGTTGGAGCCTCTTTTGTGATTAATCTCTCCATTTCACCCTGTCCCATCAACAATACCTTTTTCCCCTCAGAAACGTTATTTTGAATCAAAGCCTTCTTAGCCTCTGATGGTCGATTAATCTGTTGCTGGACATTATGGACCTCTGAAGGTGGCATAGGATTCAGAATAATTCGCTTACCCTCCTTTTGGAACAAATATGTATTTCTAAAGCCATCATGTAAGACCCTCCTATCATATAACCAAGGTCTACCAAGCAAAATATAAGATGCACACATGGGCAAGATATCACACTCAATTTCATCACAATACTTGTCCCCTATACTGAAGGGTACCCTAGCTCTACATTAGTACAACTACCACCATCTATTATAAGGACACACAAATTTCCTTGTATCCTACAAGAAGTGTGGAACAAATTTTCCCTTTGTTCTTCCTCCTTACTAGCAAATGTACTTAATGAGCGTTGTAATACATTAGCATATTGAAGCATTTCACTAGACATTGTGGAATTCAACTCAATCAACACGTGAACAATATTCCCCACCTCTTTTAAGATCACTGTGCAACAAACTTTAATCTCCACAAGTCACTCCACGACAACACACAAGCAACAACAACAATGATGATGTGTTACTTCCAAGGCAACAACAAGATGAATATTAATTACAAGTAGACTTCAACTTCCACGGCAAATAATGATAACAAAGGACTAATAAGTGACTTTCCACAAATGAATTCTGAATTCCACAATAGGCAGCAACTTTCAATTTGAAATTCAAACAACTTCACTTACTGTAAGCCTTCCTCAATTGGTAAATAATGAATTCAAATTCAAATAGCAATCATTAACTCCCACAACTTAATTGCATATGTTTGAATTCAAATAATTCCTTACTAATCAAAACTCAATGTAATCTGCAAATTGTACTCCACCAATTCAGAATTACACAATGGAAATCAAAACAACAAACTACACATCCTCCTCTACGTTACAACAAGCCACGGCAAGGATTTTGGTAAGTTTTGCAAGTTCCAAAAATTGTTGAATTAAACAACACTTTATACTTCTGCCCTTCCACGAAAATTAGTGATCACAAAATGATGCAACAACCTTCTCAAACGAACTCCAACAAATAGCAAAATAAACTCCAAGTCAAGGTAATTTCACAAGCTCAAAACCACAACAATCAACACAATTGCGGTTTTCACTTAATCAACTCTAATGGATGATTAACTCCACGAAATCAAATGAAACCAATTCCCTTCTCTCAACATGTGCTCTGATACCAAAAAGATGATGTGCCTAAAACCACTTAGAAGAACAATCAAAAGACTTAAGAAAAACAATCTCAAGTCAAGGCAAAACCAGATCCACAAAGGGCAATTTCACGTGAACCCTAATGAAGATATAAGGAAATCTAAAAGTTCAAAGATATAATTGTAATACCACAATGATAATATCTTCTAACAAAACTCTAATATCATATAATCCATGAAGATAATCCACAAATGACAAAGAAAACCTCAATTCCAAGAACTCCTTTCCAATAGTGAAGTACACGTTTTCAAGGGAATTCTTCAATGAAAATTCAAATTCAATTGCAAAGTACTTCAAATAAACACAATAATTCGTGAACAATAAGATATATTTCTGACCAAGAACTATCTCAATTCAACCCTAGATATGACACACTAGAGAAGAAAAGAAATCACAACAAAATGAAATTAATACAACTCACAATTTCAAGATGTTACACTCGCCACAATTTCAACTCTTGGGATTGAAATTGATAAGCGCTTAGATGACAATTAGGAACCCAATTCTCACGTGAAAAGAAGTGTTTGTTCTACAAAAATAAGCCTCCCCAAACCCTCTCTTAAGAAAGTATTTATACTTGCTATTCCTAGTGTTAAAAAGTGCTCAAAATTACAAGTTTGCCACTTTTAAGGTGACTAACCCTAAATGAAAGTTACAAAGAAATAAAAGTGTCCTAAAACCAAAATACAACCAAAATAGTTCATAAAAGAGTAAATATATAAAAGAAATGGTCCTTCATGATGCCGGTCTTCAAGAAGCTTTTGAATTAGGTTCCGTTGACAACCCCGATTCACTCAGTAGTAAGGGTGTTTCTGCATCCTGTAGGATTGACAAATGAACTTGCTGAAATGCATCAAAATTATAGTGCAAAGATGTAGAAAGTGGGTTATGCTTCTTAAGGTTAGTTTTCTCTAGAAAAACCCTCATAACTAGATTCTGGAGACCCTTAGCTCGGGCCCTGGTGATAGGTCCTGGAAAAGTCTGATTCCTATCACTCAGGGTAAATGAAACCAACTAGCATCGTTTAGGTTCTAAGTTTAATATACCTAGGATTACACGCATCATTTGGTATTACAGCTTCAGCTTCTTGAATCAAGTAAATTCTATCATTTTCTTGAATTTATCTATTATTCTTTTCCATAGTCGTCTGTTGTTTTTTTTTTCCATAGTCATCTATTGTTCTTTTCCATATTCATCTGTTATTCTTTTCCATATTAATATCTGAAAAAAAATTCGTATAAAAAAAGTATGTTGTTCTTTTCCATATTCGTCTGTTGTTCTTTTCCATATTCATATCTGAAAAAAAAATTCTATTCTTTTCCATATTCGTCTATTGTCTTTTTCATATTCATAGATAGAAGTCATATATAAAAAAAAAAGAAAACAAATTTCATGCTTGTTCGGTCATTACAATCCATTAAAACTAACGGTATTTAGGTTTTCTTGAACAATCAATTGTGTTCAATTCATAGCTTATGTATATATAAAAAAAAAATCAAATTCGGTTGCAAAAGAAAAAATCAAGAACCGAAATTCAAAAAAAAAAAAAAAAGGAATTCGACCTTGAAAGAATTACAATTGCCGAAATCACAAGATAGCTTCTTGAATTGTCAATTACATAATTGGTTAAGTCAATTCACTTTCCATATCAATTGTTTCCAATTCTAACCATGATAGTTGCTTTGTGATTTCTAAATTGTGCATCCGAAAATTACTTTCCATAATCATTCATTGTGTTTCGGTGCAAATTATATCCTTTTGTGTTTGATTGCATATCTATTTAGTGGTGAATCTTTTCCATATCAATTAGATTGCGTAGTTAGTCTTCCTTCATTCATGTGACTTCGGCCGATAGTAATCATTAGTGTTGACTTAGTAATTTGAGTTTAGGAGTTCCAACTTGAGTTCCTAGCAAAAGAATTACAAAAA
The DNA here is from genome assembly GCA_037954665.1 of Laguncularia racemosa. NCBI lineage: Eukaryota > Viridiplantae > Streptophyta > Magnoliopsida > Myrtales > Combretaceae > Laguncularia > Laguncularia racemosa. The sequence goes on from JBBMOL010000267.1 coordinate 670,471, forward strand.
GTAGGTGGTGAGATCATATCTTGTGAGAAATATACATGAGTGGAATTGTGAGCATATCATTTATGAGCAATACACGAGTGAGTGTGAGGAACATACTTATATATTTTTTGTAATTGTGATCGTAACCTGTTGCAAATTATTAGAATTATTTAGGGTGATGTTTGAGGAATTGATCGGGGAGATGAAGAGGATCTTAATGGGTGAACTAGATCAGATACATGATAGGATGGATAGGATGGAAAGGAGTAGGGAATTGTCTAGCAGTACCACTGTCAGGTGAGGAGTAGGTAGACATAATATGATGAGATCCATGATGGGAGTCAAGCCAGAAGATGGCATGTAGATCCTCTTGAAGTGCCACCTGGACCAATCACAAGAAATTGAGCGAAACGATTCAAGGAAGCACTTAACGGGTTGATAAAGGATGTCCACGAAGCCGGAAAGGATTGGAGCAATCATGAAGTTGGAAAGGATTGGAATAACCATGGGAATGCCCTTGCTACAAGTCATAAAGGATACGGGTTGACGAGGGAGTGTCTTTACAAGGCACGGCCGTGTAGGAGTCTGAAGGTTATACAGAATCATACACGGTCATATACACGGCTCAAAGGCACGACCATATATAGTGTCAAGAATATCCACAAAAAGATACACGTCTAGAAGTATACGACCGTGTATATATCCAATGCCGGCTCCAAGGCCGCCGGCCTTCACTCATACGCCGCCGGCCTTTACGTCTCTGTTTTGTTATTTTTACGCAACTTAATGATGTTATGTCATTTTGGGCCTTTATTGTTACGAATTGTAAACCCTACTATAAAGCTCCTAGGGTTTAGAACAAATAGAAGATAGAATATACAACATACAGGTTTGAAAACACTTTTGAGAGAATTCCTCTCTTGGTTCTTTAAAGAACTACTCTAGAACTTATCGGATTTTCTTCCGTGGCATTCATCCCGACTTATCAATCGGTCTTTCATCCCGATTGTGGCATCGACATAATATACCAAGGTTCTTGTCTCACTTATAGGCAACGGGTCGCGGTTTCCACTCGATTGTTTGGCATCTTGGGTAGCAATTCCGAACGTATTAGTATTGGGTTTTGTCACACGTTAGCGACACGTTGGCGTGGTTCGTATCAGTTTGGTATCAGAGCCTAGTTTTTTTAAAACATCAGTTCGGTTTGAGGAAGGTAACATCAAAACCCTAACTCCGATCGTTCATATCAATTGTTCGTATTCAATTTCATAGTGTTAATTTTCTATTGAAAGTGTATTACCTACTATTCAATTTTGTTACAAAAAAAAAAGGAAGAATCATGACAAAGAAAAAAGGAATGTGATCAAGAGCAACAAACAAAGGCAAAAAAAAAAAAAATCTAAAAGAAAAAGAGGAAAATTTCGAGCCCTAGAGTTGTATTCTCTAGTTGAATTCTACAGAAGGGAATTGGTGTAGTTTGGGTTAGTTCCAAGAGAATTGAGAAGACGAATTGGTGAGTTGATATCATCATTGCTTGTGAGAATACACAAGTGACTGTGTGATATCATCATTTGAGTGAAACACATAAGGGAGTGTATCGTGAGGCTTAATCATATATATATTTGTGTTAGTACTAATCTTTTTTGCAGGAACTATGTCGAGGCATCATTCTCCTGAAGGTGAGAGGGGAAGGTTTGATGTTAGGTTAGTGATTGAGGCGTTGAGGGGTGAGATGAAGAGGATGTTTCAGGAGGGCATGGAACAACTTCATGAGATGGTGGAACAAAGACTAGAGCAATCTAAAAACGTCTTCCAAGGACGTAAGAGGTAGAGTTATTCTAGGAGAGTGCAACGGGGTGGAGATGAAATGTCTGATAATGAATTTGATGAACCTTCTATCGGGAGTTATAGAGGTTATAGTGGTAGGAATAGAGGAACTAGGGATTGGGAAGATAGAGGAGATAAGAATAGAGAGGATAATCAACTTAGTAGTATAAAGATGAAGATTCCTCCTTTCCAAGGGAAGAATGATCCTAATGAGTACTTAGAGTGGGAGAAGAAGGTAGAGATGGTGTTTGATTGTCACAACTATAGTGGGAGAAAGAAAGTGAAACTTGCTGCCATTGAATTTTTGGATTGTGCCATAGTGTGGTGAGATCAACTAATGTTGAATCGAAGAAGGAATGGCGAACCACCTATTGAGTCGTAGGAAGAGATGAAGAGGGTGATGAAGAAGCGGTTTGTGCCTGCGTATTACTATCGTGAATTGCACAACAAATTACAAACTCTTAGGCAGGGAAGCCAAAGTATGGATGAGTATTTCAAGGAGATGGAAGTTACTATGTTTAGGGCGAATGTAGAGGAGGATAGAGAGGCTACCATGGCTAGGTTTCTTGCTGGATTGAATAAAGAAATTCAAAATGTCGTGGAATTGCAGCATTATGTAGAATTGGAAGATATGGTTCATATGGCTATAAAGGTTGAGAACCAACACAGGAGGAAAGGAAATAGTACTGCACGGTTTCAACAGGGTGCTGGTTCTTCCGCCTGGAAGACTAACCAATGGAAGAAGGAAGAAAAGCCTTTACCTACAAAACCAAAAGGAGAGCAGAGGCAAGCGGGTTCTACTCTTGGTAACCAAGGTAAACCTGATTCTTCTACTCCTAGAAATCGTGACATTAGATGTTTTAAATGCCAAGGTAGAGGCCATATTGCTAGTCAATGTCCGAATAGGCGTGTTATGATCCTGCGTGATGATGGGGAGTATGAGACTGAGGGGGATAGTGAAGAGGATGATATGCCTCCATTAGAGGACGCTAGTGATGATGAGGAGCCTGCAATAGGGAGGTTAGTGGCAGTAGTGAAGAGAGCTTCGAATGTGTAGGTGAAGGAAGAAGAGGAGGTGCAACGAGAGAATATCTTTCATACTAGATGTTATCTAGGTGATCATATTTGCAGTTTGATCATTGATGGAGGAAGTTGTACTAATGTGGTGAGTAATTTTATTGTCGAGAGGCTGGGACTTAAGACTACTAAACACCCTAGTCCATATAAATTGCAGTGGCTGAATGATAGTGGCGAGACTAAGGTGAGTAAGCAAGCCTTGATTGCTTTTCGCATCGGTAGGTATGAGGATGAGGTGTTATGCGATGTAGTGCCGATGCAAGCGTATCATGTGTTGTTGGGGAGGCCATGGCAATTTGATAGGAAGGTTGTTCATGATGGCTTTTCTAACAAGTATACACTTATTCACCAAGGGAAAAGCTTTAATCTTAAACCCTTAACACCTAAACAGGTGTATGAGGATCAGTTATAGCTAGAACAGTCTTTTGCAAAATATAAGGTGAGTGAAAAATAGAGGGAGAGTGAGAGAGCAAAAGACAGCAAGAAAGAAAAGGAACACAAAAGTCGATATCAAAAGGAAAAAGAGAGGAAGGCTGGAAAGAGTATTAGAGAACAAGTTGAAGGGGGATCAACTTTGGTAGTGAGTGAAAAGGAGAGTGCAGCCTTGCAAAAGGAGAGTTGTGTGGCAAGAGCGAGTGTAGTGAAGAGAGCGTTAGTGATGAAGCAACCTATGTTGTTGCTGGTTTTTAAGGAAACTTGTTTGAATACTAACGAACTATTTAACTCTTTTCCTAGTGTAGTTGTGTCTATTGTGCAGGACTTTGAAGATGTCTTCCCTGAGGAGATTCCAAAGGGATTACCACTGATAAGTCGCAAAATACCCTTATCTAGAGTAATGAAATTGTGCTTTATTGTTGAATTTTTAGATGATTTGCTAAAGAAAAGGATGCTTAATGGAATCAATGTTAATTTCAGGATCTTCTAGTGTATTTTGGAACTAAGGGAAGGAGTTTTGAAGAGTCGGATCAAGTTTGGAAGGAATTGGATACATTACATGTGAAGAGAAAGAATTCTAGAAAGTACACAAGCGAGATACACGCCTATGTACTTTGCTTGTGTATACTGAAGCGGATGTCTGGAAAGTACATGAGCAAAGTACACGCCCATGTACTTTGCTTGTGTATCTAGGTTTTGCTTCTGTTCAATGATGTTTCAAATACACGACCAATGTACACTCCCATGTACTTGCTCGTGTATATTCACATAAGGACACTTGGAAGCAAGCATGAGATACACGAACCAGATACACTACTTGTGTATCCACTCGTGTATATATCTAACCGGGGTACATGTATAAATAGACCGTTAGTTTGCCCTAGAACGAGGAGTTTTACGAATTTTTCATTTTCTCTTACTCGCATAACAGCAAGGGAAAGAAGATTTTGTTGATTCTAAGGGAGATTGAAGACCCACGAAGAAGAAGATTCTATCTTTAAGGGTTATGACTATGAATTTTATCTATTCTTCTAGTAATTGCATTTCTTTTGTCCAATTTATAGAGGAGTAGACCCTAGATCTAGATTTTATTTGAAACTTCTTTGTCATGTGATGAAGATTTGGTCATTAATGCGAAGTTGTTGACTTTCTTATGATTAATTGCATGCCCTTCAATTGTTTCTTAGATTCATAGATCCTGAATATGAATTTATGCATGATATCATATTAGTTAATTGAGAAATTGCTCTTATGATTAGATTTAATGCAATTAATGAGATTTGATTGTTCTTCTAGAGATTGGAAACAAGAGTCTTCTGTTTACATCGATTATTTTGATGCGAATTCATGTGCTTTATGCAATTCTAGGTTGCTATTAACTAAGGAGAGATCCTATTTGATAAACCTAGGATTAAATAGGTTAATATACTTGAGAAAGTAGTTAACTTGACTAGAGAATTCGATAGTATAAGAAGTCAATTACGACAATCTTCATAAATCTAATGAATTACATGATAGAGAAGGAGTAGAATAAGATCTAGGTTGCTTTTGTTAATTGATAAATCTTCAGAACCATTGTTGTTAGTGAGTTATTAGTTTTAAGATTAGAGTAATTAAGTTTCAACCAACATATTTAAGTGGCGGTTAGATAATAGGAACGGAGTTAGTACTAGTAGTTGGTGTATCTCTGAGGGACGACCTTGTGCTTACTCGCTATATTAGGCTACGATAGGTGCACTTGCCTATTTCTTCGTAGTAGGATTAAGAACAATAATTCAATTTATTAAAACTACGATTGCTAATGATCAACCACCTATTTGTGGTATTGAGCATCAGATTGACCTAGTACCCGGAGCATCAATTCCAAACAAACCGACTTATAGGAGCAATCCAGAGGATACAAAGGAACTCTAAAGGCAGGTCAATGAATTAATGGAGAAGGGGTACCCGAGAGAAAGCATGACTCCATGTGCAGTGCTGATAGAGCCATTTTATACTCAATCTTTATAGTATAAATTGTGTTAAATTATTATTGATTTTATAGAAATCATAAGGAAATGGTACTTAATTCTATTATGGCGATAAATCAGGTTAAATGGAGTCAAGGATGCTAATTCAAGTAAATTAGAGAAGTCATCTACAACTTGGTTCAAAGACAAGGATTTACACCGCCGGAGGGAAGTATATGGGCGTGTAATTGAAGTACACGGCCGTGTACTTGGTTTTGAATCAACAGGAAGATACACGGTTGAAGTACACGGCCATGTATCGGAAGCACGGTTTGAGGCACGGCCATGGCGCAAACCGTGTTACACACTGGACAAGAAGGCGGAAATGAGGACTTTCAACAGAGAGAGACACGGCTTAGGGCACGGCCGTGGTGTCAGCCGTGGGAGAAACCGTGCTTGGAGCCGTGGTGGAAGCTAGACGTGCCAAGGAGAAGACTTGTAGATCATGCACAGAGGAAGACACGGCCTAGGATCTAGCCGTGCTGTAAACTGTGGTACACACTGGACAAGGATGAAGACTTGTAGATCATGCACAGAGGAAGGCACAGTTGAAAATCTAGCCATGGGTGGAGTCGTGCTACACACTGAACACGGAAGATGATACGTGAATTATGCACAGAGGAAGGCATAGCTTGACCCACGGCCGTATGGTAGGGCGTGCCAGGCAGACGAAGATTCACTTCTCGAAATCTACTTGGAAAAGCAAAGATATTTTCGTATCTTGCTAGCAAAAGATCACATGCCATCCCTCTAACAATATAAATAGAACCAATCTTAGAGGGTGAGGACAACTTTTGAATCTTTTAATCTGGAATCTTTGGATCATCTTGGAGGCAGAGCAGGCAACCGAGTTCATCATGTCTCTACTTTTATTTTCGTTTTGTTGATGAACATGAGTAGCTAAGCTACTTTTCTAGCCAAAGGGTCATAGATGTTTAATTCTCCACGAATTGTGAGGTCTAATTGACTTGTATTTATTCTATTCTTTGCTTTCGGGTATTCATATATCTTCTGATCGTTTTGTCATTATTATCTTTGTTGATTGGTATAAATAGAGCTCTTCTACTCAATTAGCAAGTTAATATATTGTCAACTAGCACCTCAAATCCGTAATTATTTGATTGTTCTAGTCTTAGTGACGCAATAACATGTTTGGTTATAAAAGAGATGATCGAATTCATGTTATGGAGGTGTGTGATCATGTTTAAATAGGTTATCTTATAATCTACTGGCATGAATTGGTGGTCTCTCTAGATTTTAATGCTATTGGTAGATTAAATCCTAAGCGCTTGTCTAGGATTGTCTAATCAATAAGAGAAATAATCAAAGAGCTTCTCTTGATTATCGAAGAAGTACGGAGAGATAGGTTGTTAGAGCTTGTTAATAACCATAACCAGTTTATCTAGAAATAAGAATAGAAAACATTTGCATCGATGATCAATTCCTAGAATTAAACTATCTTGATTCCTTTAGCTAGGCTTTTATCAATATTCAACTTTCTTATCTTGTTTTAACTTTATTCGAATCACAAACCAAACCCCCATTTTCCTTTTCCTTTTTATTCTCCTTGGATAGAAATAAATTTAACCAATCCCTGTGGATTCGACCCTACTCACCACTATATGCAAATGATATAATTGTCTAGGAGTAGGTTTTATTTTTGTTGGATTCGACACCCATCAAATTTTGGCGCCGTTGCCGGGGATTGGCGTAAAATTTATTTCTATTCTTGTATGACTCGTTCTTCTCAGACAGATGAACTAACTTATAATCCGGAGATTGAGAAGACTCTAAAGAGGCTGCGACAAGAAGCTAGATCATCCACTAGACTGAACTCAGCATCGGATTTGTCTGATTCATCCCTTGATTCAGAAAAAGAAGACGATATGGCAAATCCCGAGAGAACCTTAAGGGAGTTGGCTGCGCCGGATGTGAATCAACAACCACTTTATATTCACTATCCCGAACTAGCTATTGAATTCGAGTTGAAATCTGGGTTGATACATCTGCTACCCACCGTTCATGGTCTTGAGAATGAAGATCCTCACAAGCATTTGAAAGAGTTTCATATAGTGTGTTCTAGTATGAGGCCGCAAGGAATAACCGATGATCAAATCAAGCTACACGCTTTTCCCTTTTCTTTAAGTACTAAAGCTAAAGATTGGTTGTTTTATTTGCCTCCAGGTTCTATAACCACTTGGACTGATATGGTGAGACTCTTCTTGGATAAATTCTTCCCCGCATCCAGAGCCGCTGGTATAAGAAGAGAAATTTGTGGTATAAAACAGAGGGACACCAAGACTCTTCATGAGTATTGGGAGAGGTTCAAGTAACTGTGTGCAAGCTGCCCACAACATGGGATATCTGAACAACTCCTCATCTAATATTTTTACGAAGGCCTACTTCCGATGGAGAGGAAGATGATGGATGCTGCAAGTGGAGGCGCCATAGTAAACAAAACGCCTGGTCAAGCTAGGGAATTGATCTCCATTATGGCTGCCGATTCGCAACAATTTGGGTATAGGCATGATACATCTTCAAGGAAGGTAAATGAGGTAAGTGTGTCTAACCTTGAACATCAAATTTCTAATCTAACCTCCCTTGTGCAGCAGCTAGCTCTTGGAAAAACACAGCATGTGAAGGCTTGTGGAATTTGTGCTGCTCCTAATCATCTAACCGACATGTGCCCCACATTGCAAGATGACAACCATGAACACGCCAATGCTGTAGGCGGATTTCCAGGACAACCGCAAAGGAAGTATGACCCCTACTCCAATACTTACAATCCTGGATGGAGGGATCATCCTAACTTCCGATATGGCAATAAACCACAACAATTCCAACAATTCCAGCCTAAGCCATCACACCAAGTACCCCAAGCTCCTTCCACTTCAGGTATGTCTCTTGAGGATATTGTTAAGTCTCTCGCTGTTAATACCAAACAATTTCAGGAGGAAACAAAGCAAAGCATTCAAAACTTGGAGAATCAGGTAAGCCAACTTGCTTCTGCTGTCAATAGGTTAGAAAGTCAAGGTAAGTTACCTTCTCAGACTATCACAAATCCGAAGCAAAGTGTTAATGCAATTACCTTGAGGAGTGGAACGACATTGCAGGGATCAATTAAGAAAGGACACTCATCTGCTATTGGGGAAGAGACCAAGAAAGAGATTTCGACTCCGAGCCAGCAGGGCAACCAGATTAGCAAGTCTCTAGTTGAGCCATCAAAGGTCACATTGATACCACCTCCTTTCCCCTCCAGATTGGTGAAATCCAAGAATGAAGCGGAAGAAAAAGAGATTCTGGAAACGTTTCGCAAAGTCAAGGTAAATATTCCTTTGCTTGGTGCAATTAAGCAAATACCGCGCTATGCTAGATCTCTCAAAGGCTTATGCACTAACAAAAGGAAGCTGAAAGGCAATGAAAAGATTAGTGTGAGTGAAAATGTTTCAGCTATTATTCAGAAGAAGCTTCCTCCTAAATGCAAGGATCTAGGTATGTTTACTATTCCTTGCAAAATAGGTAATCTTGGAATCACTAAAGCCATGTGTGATTTAGGAGCTTCTATCAATGTCATGCCTTTGTCTGTTTATCAACGTTTAAATGTTGGTCCCTTGAAGGAAACGGGTGTCATTGTTCAACTTGCTGACAGGTCCAATGTTTATCCTGAGGGAGTTTTAGAGGATGTTTTAGTTCAAGTCAATAGGTTGGTCTTTCCTGCTGATTTTTATGTGCTTGACATGGACGATAGTGCTTCTCATACTTCATCACTGATATTATTAGGGCGACCATTCCTTAAGACTTCTAAAACAAAAATCGATGTAAATGATGGCACCCTCACTATGGAATTTGATGGTGAAGTGATTAAATTTAACATTTATGATGCCATGAAACATCCTAACGATATTTCCACTGTTTTTGTTACGGATGTTATTAACCCATCACTACAGGCACCCAAGCTGGAATCAAAATCCTTATCCGAACATCCAACCAGGAACGTCTAGCCAAAGACGTTAAAGAAAGGCACTTCATGGGAGGCAACCCATGTCAAAAAAAAAAAAATTCTTTTAGTTTTGTTTTGCTTTAGTTTTGTTTTGTTTTAGTTTAGTTTGTTTTGATTTTAGTGTAGTTTTGAACTCTTTGGATCAGCTGCAGCAAGGATACACATCATTAGATGACACTTTCCAGAGCTTAAGGGGAAAACTCCAATACCAGGGAAGTACCAGTATTTCCTTTCTCTTATTCTCTAATGTTCCTTGAGTTGTTAATTCCTTTTTCAATTGTGCTAAATTAGGAACAGTGAGGACACTATTCAAGCTAAGTGTGGGGGAGAGGATAATAAAATATAGAGAATAGAGAACTAACTTATACTCTGAATTTTTGTCCGTAAGCAATTTTAAGCTAGAAATTTTTCAAAATTATCATGAAATCTAGAGATTGTACTAAATGTTGTAATAAGCATCTACAAAATGTGAAATTGACTTGTTCAAATGTTTTACTCACCCACTGCTGTGATTAGAATACATGGTTAAAATTAAGTAGTGAAATCTTTAAGAAACAAATTTACCTTGTATTTAGCTTTAGAATTGGAAGTCTAAGAGTAAGTCGAGTCCCTAAGTGAAAAATAAACAAGTTTACTTCTAGGTTATATTAGCTACTGTATAATCTTTGAAGTTGTTTGTAAAGCAATCATAACACTTAGTGAAAAAAAAAAAAATCAATCAAGCATAGCCATTACTCCAATGATTCAACTAATTGAGTTAAGAGTATTCAAACTTGAATGTTAGAGTGAGGAAGAGTCCGTAGGGGTATCTCAAAACCCGGTCACTTGAGTGATGAGCTCGGGATGTTGCCGACTCAATGAACTCACTATAACGATAAGGGCGAAAAAGGTAAAAGTTCATGAAAAGAAGCGGGCAAAAACCCGTCAAAATAGATGCTTGAATAAATCAAAAGAACATGAATGTAAACATTCATTGAATAAAACAAAGATGTATAAAAGGGAGAATATCTAGCAAAGAGCTTATACCATATGCTTTTACTTTATACTGCAAGGATTATATGCTTGATAGTATCCAATGAAGTTTAATTGGGTGTTTTTCCTTAGTGGATTAAGTATTTACTTTTGGAATAAAAATTCTTTTGCTAAACATGAGGATTAAAGTTTGTTTTGTTTAGATTAGCTATCAAATTTTGTCCATGGTAATTTGATCACAGGAAACTAGTTTGGTTGAAGTAGTAGGCATTAAAACTACAAGTCATGAATTACAAATGAATAGATGCTTGGAATGACGAAAAGAAAGTTCGTATAATCTATGATAGATTTCTCAATTGATTTGATGCAATTGCTTGACGACAAGCAAGAGTTTAAGCGTAGGGGAATTTGATAGAGCCATTTTATACTCAATCTTTATAGTATAAATTGTGTTAAATTATTATTGATTTTATAGAAATCATAAGGAAATGGCACTTAATTCTATTATGGCGATAAATCAGGTTAAATGGAGTCAAGGATGCTAATTCAAGTAAATTAGCGAAGTCATCTACAACTTGGTTCAAAGACAAGGATTTACACCGTCGGAGGGAAGTACATGGGCATGTAATTGAAGTACATGGCCGTGTACTTGGTTTTGAATCAACAGGAAGATACACGGTTGAAGTACACGGCCGTGTATTAGAAGCATGGTTTGAGGCACGGCCATGGCGCAAACCGTGTTACACACTGGACAAGAAGGCGGAAATGAGGACTTTCAACAGAGAGAGACACGGCTTAGGGCACGACCATGGGAGAAACCGTGCTTGGAGCCGTAGTGGAAGCTAGACGTGCCAAGGAGAAGACTTGTAGATCATGCACAGAGGAAGACACGGCCTAGGATCTAGCCGTGCTGTAAACCGTGGTACACACTGGACAAGGATGAAGACTTGTAGATCATGCACAGAGGAAGGCACGGTTGAAAATCTAGCCGTAGGTGGAGCCGTGCTACACACTGGACACGGAAGAAGATACGTGAATTATGCACAGAGGAAGGCACGGCTTGACCCACGGCCGTGTGGTAGGGCGTGCCAGGCAGACGAAGATTCACTTCTCGAAATCTACTTGGAAAAGGAAAGATATTTTCGTATCTTGCTAGCAAAAGATCACATGCCATCCTTCTAACAATATATATAGAACCAACCCTAGAGGGTGAGGACAACTTTTGAAGCTTTTAATCTGGAATCTTTGGATCATCATGGAGGCAGTGCAGGCAACCGGGTTCATCATGTCTCTACTTTTTATTTTCGTTTTGTTGATGAACATGAGTAGCTAAGTTACTTTTCTAGCCAAAGGGTCATAGATGTTTAATTCTCTACGAATTGTGAGGTCTAATTGACTTGTATTTATTCTATTCTTTGCTTTCGGGTATTCATATATCTTCTAATCGTTTTGTCATTATTGTCTTTGTTGATTGGTATAAATAGAGCTCTTCTACTCAATTAGCAAGTTAATATATTGTCAACTAGCACGTCAAATCCGTAATTGTTTGATTGTTCTAGTCTTAGTGACGCAATAACATGTTTGGTTATAAAAGAGATGATTGAATTCATGTTATGGAGGTGTGTGATCATGTTTAAATAGGTTATCTTATAATCTACTGGCATGAATTGGTGGTCTCTCTAGATTTTAATGCTATTGGTAGATTAAATCCTAAGCGCTTGTCTAGGATTGTCTAATCGATAAGAGAAATAATCAAAGAGCTTCTCTTGATTATCGAGGAAGTACGGAGAGATAGGTTGTTAGAGCTTGTTAATAACCATAACCAGTTTATCTAGAAATAAGAATAGAAAACATTTGCATTGATGATCAATTCCTAGAATTAAACTATCTTGATTGCTTTGGCTAGGCTTTTATCAATATTCAATTTTCTTATCTTGTTTTAACTTTATTCGATTCACAAACCAAACCCCCATTTTCCTTTTCCTTTTTATTCTCCTTGGATAGAAATAAATTTAACCAATCCCTGTGGATTCGACCCTACTCACCACTATATGCAAATCATATAATTGTCTAGGAGTAGGTTTTATTTTTGTTGGATTCGACACCCATCAAGTGCCTGTGATTTTGGTGCCTAAGAAGGATGGGTCATGGAGAATGTGTGTTGATTGCCGCACCATCAACAACATCATGGTAAAGTATCGTCATCCCATTCCTCACTTAGATGACATGTTAGATGAGTTACATGGGTCTAGTGTCTTTTCCAAAATTGATCTAAAAAATGGATATCACCAAATTAGAATGAAAGAAGGTGATGAATGGAAAACCTCATTTAAGACAAAATATGGATTGTATGAGTGGTTAGTAATGCCTTTCAGTTTAACTAACGCACCTAGTACTTTTATGAGACTTATGAACCATGTTTTGAGGGCTTTTATTTACAAATTTGTGGTTATCTATTTTGATGATATCCTCATTTACAGCAAGAGTTTGGAGGACCATATATCTCACTTGAGGGATGTTTTAGAAGTGCTTCGAAAGGAGCAATTATATGCGAACCTCAAGAAGTGCACTTTTTGCATAGATAAACTTGTGGTTCTTGGTTTTGTTGTTAGTGCATAGGGAATACAGGTTGATGAAGAAAAGATTCGTGCGATCCAAGAATGGCCTAGTCCAACTAATGTAAGTAATGTGCGGAGTTTCCATCGACTAGCGAGCTTTTACAAGAGATTTGTGAAGGATTTCAGCACCATCGCAACACCACTTACTGAGGTAATTAAGAAGAACGTGGGGTTCAGATGGGGAGAGCAACAAGAGAAGGCCTTTTAGACGCTTAAAAATAAGTTGACTTAGGCGCCATTACTTGCTTTACCTAATTTCTCTAAAACATTTGAAATTGAGTGTGATGCTTCAGGATTAGGTATTGGAGCAGTGCTCATGCAAGAGAGAAGACCAATTGCATTCTTTAGCGAGAAACTAAGTGGGGCAACCTTGAACTACCCTACTTATGACAAGGAATTATATGCCTTGGTTCGAGCACTGGAGACTTGGCAACACTATCTTTGACCAAAAGGGTTCGTGATCCACACTGACCATGAATCCTTGAAGTACTTGAAGGGATAACATAAGCTAAACAAAAGGCATGTTCTTTGGGTGGAGTTCATTGAAACATTTCCCTATGACATCCACTACAAGAAAGGTAAAGAGAATGTCGTTGCTGATGCACTTTCTAGAAGGTATGCTCTTATCGCTACTCTTAGTTCTAGACTGCTTGGTTTTGAGCACATTAAGGAATTGTATGCTACTGATCGAGATTTTTGTAAGGAGTATGTGCAGTGTGAGAAGAGTGGTCATGGTAAATTTTATAAACATGAAGGATTCTTGTTTAGGGAGAGTAAACTATGCATTCCAATTTGTTCTTTAAGTGAATTACTAGTGAAAGAGTCTCATGGAGGAGGTTTAATGGGACATTTTGGAGTAGCTAAAACCTTAGAGGTATTGCAGGAACACTTCTATTGGCCTCACATGAAACGAGATGTTGGGAGGATTTGTGAGCGATGTGTCACGTGTAAGCAAGAAAAATCTAGAGTCCAACCTCATGGGCTTTTACCCCACTTCCCATTCCTCATGAGCCTTGGATAGACATTTCCATGGATTTTGTGTTAGGATTACCCCGGTCTAGACATGGTCGAGATTCTATTTTTGTAGTCGTGGATAGATTCTCTAAAATGGCACATTTCATTCCTTGTCACAAAACAGATGATGCTTGCAATATTGCTAATTTGTTCTTTAAGGAAGTTGTGAGATTACATGGTATGCCTAGAACAATCGTATCGGATAGAGATGCTAAGTTCTTGAGCTACTTCTGAAAGACCTTGTGGGCTAAGTTAGGAATTAAGTTATTGTTTTCTACTACTTGTCATCCACAGACTGACGGTCAAACTGAGGTAGTAAATCGAACTTTATCTACTTTGTTGAGGGCTATCATTAAAAAGAACATTAAAAGTTGGGAGGATTGTTTGCCGCATGTTGAATTTGCCTATAATCGCTCAATGCATTCTGCTACTAAGTTTACTCCTTTTGAAATTGTGTATGCTTTTAATCCACTAACTCCTTTGCATTTATCACCTCAGCCTATTTCTGAGTATGTTAATCTAGATGGCAAGAAGAAAGCAGAATTTGTTAAACAGATCCATGAGAAGGCAAGGTTAAACATTGAGCGAAGAATAGAGCAGTATGTGAAACAAGCCAACAAGGGTCGTCGACAAGCTGTCTTTGAACCTGGAGAATGGGTTTAGGTTCACATGCGTAAAGAGCGGTTTCTTGTGCAGCGTCAATCTAAACTACTTCCTAGAGGCGATAGACCATTTCAAATTCTTGAGTGCATCAATGATAATGCATAGAAGATAGATTTACCAGGTGAGTATCAAGTAAGTGCTACATTTAATGTTACTGATTTGAGTCCTTTTGATGTAGGCGACGATTTGAGGACAAATACTTTTCAAGAGGAGGGGAATGATGAGATCCATGATGGGAGTCAAGCCAGAAGATGGCATGTGGATCCTCTTGAAGTGCCACCTGGACCAATCACAAGAAATCGAGCGAAACGATTCAAGGAAGCACTTAATGGGTTGATAAAGGATGTCCACGAAGCCGGAAAGGATTGGAGCAATCATGAAGTTGGAAAGGATTGTAACAACCATGGGAATGCCCTTGCTCTTGTACAAGTCATAAAGGATACGGGTTGAAGAGGGCGTGTCTTTACAAGGCACGATTGTGTAGGAGTCTGAAGGTTACACAGAATCATACACGGTCATATATACGGCTCAAAGGCACAGCCGTATATGGTGTCAAGAATATCCACAAAAAGATACACGTCTAGAAGTACACGGCCGTATATATATCCAATGCCGGCTCCAAGGCCGCCGGCCTTCACTCATACGCCGCCGGCCTTCACATCCCTGTTTTGTTATTTTTACACAACTTAATGATGTTATGTCATTTTAGGCCTTTATTGTTACGAATTGTAAACCCTACTATAAAGCTCCTATGGTTTAGAATATATGGAAGATAGAATATACAACATATAAGTTTGAAAACACTTTTGAGAGAATTCCTCTCTTGGTTCTTTAAAGAACTACTCTAGAACTTATCGGATTTTCTTCCATGGCGTTTATCCCGACTTATCAATCGGTCTTTCATCCCGATTGTGGCGTCTACATAATACACCAAGGTTCTTGTCTCACTTATGGCAACGAGTCGCGGTTTCCACTCGATTGTTTGGCATCTTGGGTAGCAATTTCGAATGTATTGGTATTGGGTTTCATCATACGTTGGCGTAGTTCGTATCATAGTAGGGGAGGAGTTAGGATAGATGAAGAAGAGGAATCTGATTTTGGAGATTACCAACACGTGAGGGATAGGGGAAGTATCCAGAGGCATGATAGTAATTTAAGGAGTATTAAATTAAAAATCCCAACTTTTTAGGGAAAAAATGATTCGGAATTGTATTTAGAATAGGAGAGGAAGATGGATCATGTCTTTGAATGTCACAACTACACTAAGGAGAAAAAGATAAAATTAGCTGTAGTAGTGTTTTCAGATTACGCCAGTATATAGTGGGACCAGTTGGTGCGTAATAGGTGTAGGTATGGAGAGCGACCTATTAGCACTTAGGAGGAGATGAAAACGATCATGCAGAAGCGTTTTATTCCTAGTCACTATCATAAGGACTTACTTAGGAAAGTCCAAGGGTTGACTCAAAGGAATAATAGTGTAGAGGATTACTACAAAGAGTTGGAGATGGCCATGATTAGAGCAAGAATTGAGGAGGAGGATGAGGCCACTATGGCTAGATTCATCAATGGATTGAATCGGGAGATAGCTGATGTAGTAGATCTTCACCATTACTTAAATATGGAAGAGTTACTGCATAAAGCTATTAAAGTAGAGCGGCAGCTAAAATACAAAAGAGAGTAGAGGACTGGCTCGACTTCCAAAACTCTATGGAAATCCACGTGAAAGAGAAACTCCACCAATTCAAAGCCTAAGGAGGACATGAAGGCTAAGAATTCAGTTGCTGCACCTAAGGGAAAGACTGACACTAAACCCCCTTCCAAGACGAGGGATATAAAGTGTTTTAGGTGTTAAGGATTTGGGCACATTGCATCCCAATGTCCAAATCAGAGGGCTATGATTATCAGTGATAGTGGGGATGTAGAGAGTGTGAGCTTTGAGGAAGAGGAGGAGTCACCATCACAAGAGTATGGGGATGTTGACTTAGAGGGACCCGTGAGTGGTGAGTTGTATGTTATGAGGAGAGTGCTTAGTGTACAACCTCAGGGGGATGGTGAAGAGATCCAGAATGAACATATTTTTCATATACGATGTCATGTGTAGGGTAGAGTATGTAGCTTGATAATCGATAGTGGCAGCTGCACTAATATTGCTAGCACCTTGCTAGTAGAAAAGATGCAGTTGAAAGTTGTGAGACATTCAAGACCTTATCGATTACAATGGTTGAGTGATTGTGGGGAGGTTAAGGTGACTAAGCAGGTACTTATAGCCTACTCTATAGGGAGCTACAAAGATGAGGTTATGTGTGATGTGGTACCTATGCAAGCTAGCTATATATTGTTAAGGCGACCATGGCAGTTTGATAGGAAGGTTACGTACGATGGGTATAAAAACCAATATTCTTTTGTTTTAAATGAAAGGAAGGTGGTTCTAACTCCAAAGAAACCATAGGAAGCTTTCAAGGACCAAGTGAAAATTGCTAAAGAAGTTAGAGCAAAACACGAGAGTGTACAGGAGCAGGGAGAGAAAAAAGAAAAGAGTGAGAGACAAACACTGGTGAGCTATGAGGGAAAAGGGTCTGAAAAATTGAGAGGAGAGAAAATTGTAAGAAAAAGTAAGTGTGAGAGTACAATGTTGGCGAGGAAACAACTACTTGTACTTATGTACAAGGATGTTTATTTTACTTATATTGACACTAACCTTTCGTTACCTAATATGGTGTTTTCTTCTGGCTTTGTTACAGGAACAAATGAGCTAGCCATAGATGAGAGGAAATTGGATGTGATCTGGACATGGCCAATAACAAAGGGACGTGTCAGGATTGTGTTTCATCTAGGAGAAAAGGTTTGGGTGCATTTGAGAAAAGAAAGATTTGCACCACAGCAAAAGCCTAAATTACATCCTAAAGGAGAGGGACTTTTCCAAGTCTTGGAGTGCATCAATTAAAACACCTACAAGATTGATTTGTTGAGCCACTATGGTAACGTTAGTGCTACCTTTAACGTTTCTGATCTTACTCTTTATGATGCAAGTGATTCGATGACGAATCTTTTCAAGGAAGGAGGGAATGATGAGGATCAGCTAGCATCATGAAGGAAGAAACCAAAATCTCATGATCCATTACATGGTATTGGAGGCCCGATGACTTAAGCTAGAGCTAAAAGGATGAACGAAGCTCTACAAGGACTAGTCATAGACTTGCAAGCCTAGGAATCAAGCTACACAGAAGGAAAACATACATGTGTCAACTTGATTCACGTGACCATGGAAAGATGAAATATTTTAGGAATATTATATATTTGCGTGGACACTACATTAAAGGATACATTCAATTTTGTTATTATTTGTTGGTTTGTTTTCCATGTTATTTAGTTGCCTACTTGGTGACACAAGAATAAGGATAGAATAGGTAACTTAGGATTTTCATATTGTGTTGTGTGCTATATATATGACCGTGCTAGGGACCAGTTAAGAGATAACTTTGATATATGAAAACACATCTTTTTTGTGAGATACCAAAAACCTCTTTTTATTCTTTTGCAAAAGAACTTTGCCATTAGATTCTTGACCGAATTACTAGGAATAATTTTTGATAACTTAGGTTACAGTCAATGGATTTAATTGGGGTCTAGTTACGCATCACTTATTCAAGACAATCCTTAAGGTAATTGAAACCAACTAACATTTTTGGGGTTCTAGGGTTAATATACTTAGGGTTATACGCATCACCCAATATGGGCACTTTGAATTTATGGTGATGCCTTTTAGGTTGACTAACGTACTTATAGCATTTATGGATTCGATGAACAAAGTATTTAAGAACTTCTTGGATATATTCGCAATTGTCTTCATAGATGACATCCTGATATGCTCTAAAAGTAATGAAGAACATGATGAACACTTGAAATTAGGGTTGAACAGATTAAAAGAAGAAAAATTATATGTTAAATTCAATAAATGTGAATTCTAGCTAGAGTAGGTGGTTTTCTTGGGTCATGTAGTTGACAAGGATGGAATATTTATAGACCTAGAAAAGGTGAGAGCTATGTTAAATTGGCCTAAATTGATGATAGTAATAGATATAAGAAGCTTCCTAGGTCTAGTAGGCTACTATAGAAGGTTTGTTGAAGGTTTCTCCAAAATAGCAACTCCCCTCACCAGGTTGACACAAAAGAGTGTGAAGTTTGGGTGGGATGATAGATGCAAAGCCAGTTTCTAGACACGTAAGGAGAAGCTTGTGTTAGCACCAATTTTGGCACTACCTAATAGTGGGAAAGAATTCACTATTTATAATGATGGCTTGGCCTAAGGGTTATGATGAGTTTTTATGCAAGGAGAACAAGTCATTATATATACATCCCACCAACTGAAGCCATATGAGAAGAATTACCTAACTCATGACTTGGAGTTGGTAATAGTGGTACTAGCCCTAAAACTTTGGAGACACTATTTGTATTGAGAGAAATGCAAAATTTTCACTAATTATAGAAGCTTAAAATACATCTTCATACAGAAGGAACTGAACATGACATAGAGGAGATGGTTGAAATTGATAAAAGATTATGACCTAGAAATCCAGTACCATTTAGGAAAAGCCAATGTGGTGGCAGATACTTGCAAAAAAAAAAAGAAATAAGGTAATGTTGCCACTCTCATCACTTCATAGCAAGAGTTATTGGATGACATGCATAAGCTGGAATTGGATTTTTACTCAAGAAGTGGGAGAAAAGATGGCCACTTTACACACACAACCAACTTTAATGGATAGAATCAAGACGGTTCAAGTAAAGGATAAGGACATTTACAAAATCAAGAGTAGAATGGAGCAAGGCAAGGCTTTTGAGTTTAATGTGGACATTGAGGGGGTATTAAGATATGGAACAAGATTATGCATGCTATGGGATGTAGAACTAAAGAAGGAAATAATGAAAGAGGCACATTACTTTGCCTATACAACCCATCCCGTGATGGGAATCAAACTAATTTAGTAATAGAACCCATTACCCGAGCTAGAGCCAAAGGACTATATAGTCTTACATTGAGAGTCCTATTTGACCAGATGGAACTCAAAGAAACTCACATAGTATCTTCATTCCTTTTACATAATTTTTTTACATTTAATCAGATCTAATTGTGGCACAGCATAACACATGTGAATTGTGTTGAGATTATCACAAACCATTGATTTTACGAATACCCGGAATATAACCTTCAAATACCTATTAATTCTACAAATTTATAGGAATTTAGCATCCAAATTCAAGAATTATATAAAATTCGCAAATTTGGGAAAAAGAAATAGAGCAAAACTACTCACAATAGTTTTTTTCCTTCAATAATAAACCCCCCCCCCCCCCCCCCCCCCCCCCCCCACCTTTACCTTAAGGCATACAAATAATAATAAGTGCAAACTACCAAAAATAAATATAAAAAATTTACTAAAAATAGAAATGCCTAATAATAGCCAAAAAATAGAAATTCCTAAAAGTTAAAGATACGACATACTTTAGATGACAAAGATAATGCCACAAACGGCATCTAAAATAGAAGTATCTATAAAAAGTTATAAGAAATCTAAAAATTACCAAAAATAATAAAATTATCTATTCGAAAGACTAAATGATGGAATTTGCCTAAAAAATGATGTAGCTCAGCACCAAAGGTGCTGACTTCTTTGAGTTAGCTCATTTCCTTCGAAATAAGGTTCAAAAATTAATAAATCGTGACTGGCCTATTTTTACCAAATTTAGCCATGTATTTGTTTGCTATTATTTCCACCTCATCATCCTCTCTAGGATGGACAAAATTCGCCCTCGAATTATCATCATCTGAACTATCACCGATGTAGGGAATAAAATGCTTCACGTTAAATACATTGGTAGTTCGAATGAGGCTTGGTAGCTTCAACTTATATGCGTTTGGGTTGATTTTCTCTATGGTCTCTACTAGCTTAATTTTCCTGGGCGATAATTTGTTGTACTCCCCAGCAGAAAATCTATCCTTAATAAAGATAACCCGAACATAATCTCCCACATCAAACTCCACATGCCATCTTTTTCAATAAGCAATTTCCTTATATTTACCTATAGCTTTTTGTAAATTATTCTGAATAGTCTTGTGGATTTCCTACAAGCTATGGACAACGTCTTCTGCCTTTCCATGAATCTCGGTCTTATCAAGTGG
The DNA here is from genome assembly GCA_037954665.1 of Laguncularia racemosa. Taxonomy (NCBI): domain Eukaryota; kingdom Viridiplantae; phylum Streptophyta; class Magnoliopsida; order Myrtales; family Combretaceae; genus Laguncularia; species Laguncularia racemosa. Next base: position 691,246 of record JBBMOL010000267.1, read on the forward strand.
ACTCCTAGGAACAATAAAGTAAACAACTTCAAATGGACTAAACCCCATACTACGATTGATTGCATGATTATGTGCGAACTTTGCTAGACACATCTTTTGATCCCAACTCTTCACATGTTCTATAGGGCTCATTCGATAATGTGGTCTGTTAGGAAGGGCTGCACCTGGCTCAAGATCAATCTGGTGCTGGATATCACGTAGTGGTGGTAACCCATTTGGCAACTCATTAGGAAATACATCTTGGAACTCAACTACCACTAAAACTGCCACCTTAAGTACTTCGACTTCCCTTTCAACCTCTTTACCCACCAAAGCAAAGACAACTTCAGAGTCCTGTAATTCTTCCTCAAACCTAGCTAAAGATAGGATGTTGGAACTATTACCTTACTTAACAATTTTAGACTCAATAGTGCTTCTATTAGGAACTAACACAATCTTCACACCCTTACATACAAAATTGTAAGTATTAACTCTACCATCATGAGTCACACCCCTATCAAATTGCCAAGGCCTCCTCAAACAACAAATGACAAGCATCCATTGTCACAACATCACACAAAACAAAATCTCTATATTTAGAACCAATAGAGAATGTAACTAACGCTTGTTTAGAGACACTTACCTCACCACCCTTCTTTAGCCAAGCTAACTTGTAAGGTATAAGATGTTGTTCTAGCTTAATGCCTAGCTTTTGCATAGCTTCTGTGGACACAATGTTTTCACAGCTCCCTAAGTCGATCATAAACCAACAAACTTTGCCCAGAATAGTATAAGTGAATTAGAAAATATTGTTTTTGAGCTACTCTTCCTCTACTGCTCTAGGGGTCATATAGGATCTCCTAGCCACTAAATTTTCCTTAACATCTCCTATCACAAGCTCCTCTTTAGTGTATTCAGTATCAAAGATAGGTTTACCGTCACCCACTGCTTTAAACATAAATTCAACATCTTCCTCTTCTTCGTTTTCAACAAAAAGTGCCTTCTTTTCCATTCTCCTACATTCAGATTGTCAGTGACTAGCCTCACCACATTTAAAGCATTTCACCCCACTAATGCTAGGGCAACTCGTGTTAGGCCTACTAAAACACCTAGTAGTGTTACTACTTGAGATTCCACCTCCAGTACGATTCACACCACTACTGTTAATACCACCTCCACTACCCATTACACCACTACTCCCAGATCGCTTATGTTGTTTTTCAACAATTAATGCTCTTTGGTGTGCTGCTGATACAATAACAAGGTCAAATAAATTGACTGTATCCTGAATCTGCATCCTCAAACCCCTATTGTATCTAGCAACCAATTGATCATCCATTTCTTGAATTTCATTCCTAACTATCAATTGGTAAAATTCAAAAGTGTAATCATCTATTGACCTACTACCTTGTTTAAGATTTTGTAGCCTCTGGTACATAATAAGCTGGAAATTATAAGGTAAAAACGTTGTTCACAGATGCTTCTTCATCTTTTCCTATGATGTGATTTTTTATTTTTCCAGCCTATTCTGAGTCAACTTTAACTGTTGCCACCATGTTGTGGCCCTACTACGCAATTTGGTTGCTACCAATTGCACCCATTTATCCTCAAGGACTCCTTTGAAATCTAAAATCTCTTTAACTATAGTAAACTAATCTAAGAATTCTTCTAGTTGGAGGCTACCATAAAACTCTAGTATCTCCATTCTCATACCTAGTTCCCAAGGCCTTTGGTCTTCCTCTATACAAGGCCTAACATGCCTATGCAGTACTACATTATACTATTCATCTTCCTCAAGAGAAGAGGAGTCATCTTCTGCCTCTTCTGCAACTAGCATCGGGTTAGGGTTTCTCACACGTCTAGGGTTGACAATTTGATTTTGATTACCCATCAATGCACCCATTCTCTCTGTTAATCAATCTACAACCACATCCAAATGGTGTTCCAACACCACATCTAACGTTTCATCAATCATCTACCAAATTCTTTGCTCTAAATCATCACGATCGTAGGTCTCATCCACTATAGCATAGCATTGGTTAGTTTGTCTACGGGGTGCCATTATTAGCAAGAATGAACTTGGTTCTAATACCAACTGACACAACATAACACGTGTGAATTATGTTAAGCTTATCACAAACCATTGATTGTACGAATATCTAGAATGTAACCTTTAAATACCTATTGATTCTATGAATTCCCAAGAATTTGGCATCCAAATTCAAGAATTATATAAAATTCGCAAATTTGGGAAAAAGAAATAGAGAAAAACCACTCACAATAGTTTTTTTCCTTCAATAATAATCTCCCACTTGCCCTAGGGCATACAAATAATAATGAGTGCAAATTGCTAAAAACAGATATAAAAAATTTACCAAAAATAGAAATGCCTAAAAATAACCGAAAAATAGAAATTCCTAAAACTTAAATATATGACATGCCTTAGATGACAAAGATAATGCCACAAACGACATCTAAAACAAAACTATCTATAAAAAGTTATAAGAAATCTAAAAATTACCAAAAATAGTAAAATTGTCTATTTGAAAGACTAAATGATGGAATTTGCCTAAAAAATGGCGAAGCTCAACACCAAAGGTGTTGACTTCTTTGAGTTAGCTTATTTCCTTCGAAATAAGGTTCAGAAATTAATAAATCATGACTAGCCCGTTTTTGCCAAATTTAGCCATGTATTTGTTTGCTATTATTTCCACCTCATCAAATTATCAGTGCTTCGGGGTGAAGAAAAGTAAACAAATTAAAGGATGGCTCACTTAAACTGACAATCATCAATTTAGGCTAGCAACTTGCTTTGTTTTTTTCTTTTATTTTTCTTTACATTTGTATCTATAGAAGGTTACTATAAATAATTGTTAAAGGAACACAAAAAGTCACTTTTATTTTTGGTGGAAAAGATAAAACATACATGAGAGTGAGGTCTCCTCATTTTCATAAAACTCTTATCAATCATTGCATAATTGTGGTGAGTTAAAAGGCTAGGGATTGTTATGTGATACATCAACAACACCAAGCTTGATCCTTCCTCTACTAGTGCATAATATCTGGTAAGGAAATTAGGTCTCCTTTTGTTTTGGCATGAAATTTAGGAATTTGGGATTGTTAAATTGTCTTGGAATTTTATATGTGATTGATCTTAAATGAATTCGGCATACCATAATTTGGTATCAAAGTAAGGTTAAGAGAAGGGTTTATACGAGGGTTACTTGATTTGGAAATGAAAAAAAATTAGGGTTTATGCCGTGAGCACCATGAATTGCTTGATTGTGAATTGAAAATAGGTTATTACATGATTTGTGCCATGATTTAATTGAGTATTGTGAATTGGAATTGAAACAAAGGCTAAATCAGGTTTTATACCGTAGATGGTGTTGTAAGTGTGTTATGATCACATGGTTAAGGAGTGAGATTAAGTAAGTGCCATGGGTTACTCATTTTGAATTAAAATTGATTAAGATTAAATTTAGAGTATGTAATGTGGTGGTGTAATTATGGATTAAAAATAGAGTAACGGGTGAGATTTGGGTTTGTATTGTGATTCACGTGATTGTAGATAGGGAAGTGAGCCATGGTTGAGATTTGGATTGTGTTATGAATTCATGAGATTGTGGAATAAGGATTGATATTAGGGTGTGTTGTGGTGTGCGTGATTATGATTGAGAATATTTGTGTTAAGGCTATAATTCAACAATTATGTCAAATGATAGTGTGAATGGAGGAATTGGGAATGAAGCTAATAGTTAGGTTGGAGGATAACGTCAAGGACACCATGCTGTAGGTGGTAAAAGAGACTTAGAAGAGCAATTACAAGAGCTAACCACCATTGTTGCTAATCTAGCCGTAAGGGTTGATGAGATACATGATGAGAGCCAAGCCAGAAGATGGAATGTGGATCTTCTTGAAGTGCCACCTAGACCGATCACAAGAACTCGAGCAAAACGATTCACGGAAGCACTTAACGGGTTGATAAAGGATGTCCACAAAGCCAGAAAGGATTGGAGCAATCATGAAGTTGGAAAGGATTGGAACAACCATGGGAATGCCCTTGCTCTTGTACAAGTCATAACGGATACGGGTTGAAGAGGGCGTGTCTTTACAAGGCACGACCGTGTAGCAGTCTAGAGGTTACACAGAATCATTGATAAGAATAAATTAACACTTATATTTTGTATGGGTTTGAGTTGTTTTTGAAGTAAGTTGATTATGTTTTAAAAGACTTTGGTACTTAAAGAAGAGCTATTTGATGTTTCAGGAAACTAAAGGACCTATCAAGGAAGAATGATCAACATGTGCAAGAGTCGAAGCGGATTACATGAAGAAAAGTGTCCAAAAGTGCAGTAAGAGAGATACATGGGCGTGTATGACAGGGGCACGGCCGTGTATTGTATTTAATACATTCACAGAAGGTTACACGACCATAATACACGACTGTGTGTTGAGTTAGGATTGTTCACAAAAAGATACACGGCCATGCTACACGGCCGTGTATGTCAACCGTGTGTTGAGTTAGAATTGCCCACTGAAAGATACACGGCCATAATATACGGGCGTGTATGACAGCCATGTAGTTGATGCAACTCCGTGTTTTACAAGCTTCTTCCAACATTTTGGTATCTTTGGACAGGAAGAAGGGGGAATGTCAAGGGGCGGAGTGCAGAAAAGGAAAAGGCACCTGAAACAGAAGGGGGACACGAATTAAAAGAAGGAGGAAGGGAGGAGACACGGGGGAGAAAAAGAGAAAAAGACCCACGAAAGAGAGAGAGAAGGGGACATAGAAAAAAAGAGATAAGGACCCGGAAAGAAGAGAGGAAGACGGGGAAAAAGCTTTCGGAAGGAAAAGCAACTTCAACGGATTCATCCTTACCTTGTGGAGTGTTTTACGCACATGGGTTCTTCATCATTATTTAATTGTATCTTGAAATCATGAGTGGCTAGTTTATTTCATACCCAAACCTTACGAACTCTAGTTGTCATGTAATGCGGGATTGATTGCATAGTTAGTGAATAGTGGAAATCTCTGAATTTATTCATGTTGTTTATATATTGTTGCTAATTTGATGTATGGCCAGCATTGAAATTGCATTGATTTCTTAGAAGTTGATTGGAAAATCTCTTGTTTGAATAGAACATGCATGAATAAAGGAATTCGTATGTAATCTAGGGATAGAGAACGTGAATTTTCCGTATTAGATTAATTTAGATAAATTGATCTAATTGAGGGTTCAAGAGTTTTAATGCAATTCTAATCGGTTTTTGATAAAAGAGGGATCTTATCAAAGCGATTGGGGTTAGGAGCTAATGAATCTGGAAAGAACATTAGTTTAGTGTTAGATACTCCGCAGTTTAGAGATAACTATTGCTCGTTAACTAGTTTATTGAAAGGGTGAAGTTACATGACAATTAGAGGAGTAGTAAGGGTAGGGTATGTTCTTAGTTATCGGATTTAGTAATCAAGTTTTTGTGTTATTTTAAATTGCTATAGGAATTGTTAAGTATTTTAAATTTAAAACTAAACATCTCAATTTTATGCGGTTAGATAGTAGGTTTAGAGTTATTACTGGTACTTGCTGATCCCTGAGGATACGATACCCGAACATAGTGCTATACTATTACAATCGATAGGTGCACTTGCCTATTGGATCGTAACAGAGTGTCATAGAAAGGGATTTTTAAACTTGAGTGACTATGATCATCAACAAGTTTTTGGTGCCGTTGTCGGGGATCGGCGATATTAAGAAAGCTCAACGCTTACTAATTTAACCATTTATTCTTTGTAGTATATGACAAGGAGTTCATCATTAAAACTTCTTGATTTTAACCCAGAAATAGATCGGATATTCAGAAGGAAACCTAGGAGTATTGAAGAGCAACAAGTGAGTGAGGGAGAATTATCATCGAGTGAAGGCGAAAGTTTAGTTGCTAAGGAAGAGCAACCTGTGAACAGCAGAAGAGTCAACATTGAAACAATGGCAGACCAACGTCGGACTATGGTTGATTATTCCAGGCCAACTTTAGATAGCACTGGTTCATGTATCGTAAGACCTGCAATAGAGGCTAATAACTTCGAAGTTAAAGCCTCTACAATGAATTTGATACATAATCAGTGTCAATTTGACGGCTTACCTGATGAAGATCCCTACGCTCACATTCAAATGTTTCTGGACATCTGCGACACAGTGAAACAGAACGGGGTGACTAAAGAGGCGTTGAAGTTGCAGTTGTTTCCCTTCACCTTAAGGGGAAAAGCAAGGCAGTGGATAAGTTCACTAAACCGGGAATCCATTACTACATGGGCTCAACTGGCAAAGTCTTTTCTAGACTTTTACTTTCCACCATCCAAGACTGCCAAATTGAGGAATGATATCACATCATTCATTCAATTAGATAACGAGCCCCTTCATGAAGCCTGGATAAGGTTTAAGGAATTGCTTAGGCGGTGCCCACACCACCAAATGCCTAACTAGCTGCAAGTTTCAACTTTTTACAACGGACTCGATTATCCGACGCGACAAACCATCGATGCCGCTGCTGGTGGTACACTTAATGTGAAGACTCCTGAAGAGTCTCTAGAGCTATTTGAAAATATGGCCAAAAACAATCATCAGTGGAGTAACGGCAGGTTGAAGCAAAGGGTAGCAGGGGTTTATGAGGTTGATATGATGACCACTATTGCTGCAAAAGTGGATGCCCTTACTATGAAGGTTGAAGGGATGGCGTTGTCTCAGCCATCCCAATACCAGTCAGTCGATTCAGCTGCCAATTCCATAATCCAAGAGACCAATGAGCAAGTTGACTATGTTGGAAATTCCACACGACCCCAGAACAATCCCTACAACAACACATATAATCCAGGCTGGCGCAATCACCTAAATTTTTCATAGAGTAATCCACAATTGCCTAGGGGTAATGTGCCCACGCCTGGATTCCAAAGACCTCCACCACCACCTGTTACAGAAAAGAAGTCCAATCTAGAGGATATGATTGCTAAATTCATTCACGTTTCAGAGCAGCATCAGCAATCAACAGATGCTACTCTAAGAAATCATGAGGCTTTTATACACAATTTGGAAAATCAAGTGGGTCAGATTGCTAAGATGCTCTCAGAAAGACCTCAAGGGTCTTTGTTTGGAAACACTGAACCTAATCCTAGGGAGCACGTAAAGGCAGTGACCCTAAGGAGTGGAAAAGAACTACAATCTGACATCGTTGGGGCACCAGTGGTTGCACAAAGAAAGGGAGTTGAAGAGCCACATGATGGGGGTAGTAAGAAGGAAGATGCTACTGAGGAGGTAAAGGAAAAGGAGTCAACAGAAGGGAAGACTAAGGCATCAACAGTTCAACCATACAAGCCTCCAATTCCATATCCGAGACGGCTGAAAAAGGATCAAGACAAAGAGCACTTCAGTAAATTTTTGGATTTGTTTAAGCAATTACATATTAACATATCGTTTGTAGAAGCTCTTTCACAAATGCCTAGATATGCTAAGTTCCTAAAGGATCTACTGTCAAACAAGAGGCGACTGGAAGAAATTTCTACCGCAGTTATAGGAGCGGAGTGTTCGGCTATTTTACAAAACAAGTTACCACAAAAACTTAAGGATCTGGGTAGTTTCACTATTCCATGCTTAATTGGTGAATTACCTGTGGAGAGAGCTTTAGCAGACCTTAGGGCAAGCATAAACTTGATGCCCTATTCCTTGTTTAAGCAATTAAACTTGGGAAAGCCGAAGCCCACCAGGATGAGTCTGCAGTTAGCAGATCGCTTAGTCAAATTCCCTAGAGGGATCATTGAGGATGTCCTGCTAAAGGTAGAAATTTTCATTTTTCCTGTTGATTTTATCATTCTAGATATGAATGCGGATGTAGAAGTCCCGCTGATTTTAGGAAGACCTTTCCTGGCTACTGCAAGAGCTGTGATTGACGTAGCAGATGGAAAGCTGGTTTTGAGAGTGGGAGCAGATGAGTTAGTGGTGAAAATTCCAGCAGCACTGAAACAATCATTGAACGCTGATGATACTTGCTATGCTGTTGATTGCATTGACATGTTAGTAATAAGCGTGATGCAAGAACTGTTATGTGGAGATTCGTTGGAATTCAGTTTAACTGTGAATGATGATGAAGTGAGTGAGAATGTAGAAATACAAACTCTGAAAGCTTAGCTGCAAGCTTGTAAGGAAGTAGTTTGTCACAGAAGATTTGAAAAAACAGGGCCTAATGAAGAAGGGAGGTTAAAACCGTCTGTTGAAGAGCCTCCTGAACTTGAGTTGAAGCAACATCCTGAGTACCTAGAGTATGCTTTTCTAGAAGCTAACTCTAAACTTCCCATCATCATTTCTGTTAGCTTGACGAGGGAGCAAAGGGATGATTTACTAGGGGTCTTGAGTGAGCATAAGCGAGCTCTTGCTTGGAAAATATCGGATATTCAAGGTATTAGCCCCTCATTTTGTACCCATAAAATCTTGTTGGAAGATGATTTTAAACCGGTGGTACAACCTCAGAAGAGGTTGAACCCTAACATGAAGGAGGTTGTAAAGAAGGAGGTGATTAAGCTTTTAGATGCGAGGTTGATCTATCCCTTTTCCGATAGTCCTTGGGTCATTCCTGTACAAGTTGTACCAAAGAAAGGGGGAATGACTGTGATCCCCAATGATAAAAACGAACTCATACCTATGAGGACGGTAGCTGGTTGGCGAGTGTGCATAGATTATAGAAGACTGAATGATGCAACTCGTAAAGATCACTTCCCTCTCCCTTTTGTGGATCAGATGCTAGAGCGATTGGCAGGACACCTATATTACTGTTTTTTAGATGGAATGTCAGGATATTTTCAAATCCCAATCGCTCCAGAGGATCAGGAAAAGACCACTTTCACATGTCCATATGGTATTTTCGCTTATAGGCGCATGCCCTTCGAATTATGCAATGCACCGGCTACGTTTCAGCGGTGTATGATGGCCATTTTTGAAGATTTAGTAGAAGGGATCATGGAGGTCTTTATGGACGATTTCTCCGTCTTTGGTGATTCTTTTAACGCTTGTCTAAACAATTTGAAGAGGGTTTTGATTCGATGTGAGGAGATGTTGATTGAATCGCAATCATACAAATTAAAATCCTTTTTACTCCGACTCTTCCTTGCGATCAATTAGGCAAGTGCACCTATCGATTACAGTAGTATAGAGTTTAAGCACGGATATTGTTCCCTCAAGGATCTACAAGTACTAATACTAACCTCAAACCGACTATCTAACCTCACAATTTCGAGGTGAATTGATTTAACTAAATTACCTAAATTAAACTAAATTATCTAATAGAAATAAAATCAATGGATATCAAACAATGAGTTAAATTATCAAATTCAATGTTCCAACGCATACCCCACTCTTACTACTCATCTAATCACTTTGCAACTTCAATCCTTAGAAAACTAATTAATGAGTACTGATTATCTCTGATCCGCGGGGCATCTAACACTAAGTTAATGTTTCTTCCAAAATCACTAACTCATAATTCTAACCGTATTAACAAAGATCCCTCTTTTATTAACAACAATCAGAATTGCATTATTATACCACAACCCTCAATTAGATTAAATCATTATATCCAATCTGATACAGAAAACTTATGCTTTCTATCCCTAGATTGCATACAAGCCTTTTCATCCGATGTATGATCTATTTAAATAAGAGATTTCCCAATCAACTTATCAGAAATCAATGTAATCTAATGCTGGCCAAACATCAAATCAACAATATATAATAAACAACATGGATGAAATCAGAGATGCTCAATCGTCATTAATTTTGCAATAAACCCAATGTTACATAGTAATCAGACTTTCGTAAGATTCGGGTACGAAATAATTAGCTACACATGGTTCTCAAGGAATAACAAAACGAAATAATCAAATCCATGTGTGAAACACTTCTAGAATTAAAGCTCGAAAATTCCTTTGACTGTTGTTGTTCTCCCAAAATTCCAGGATGTGTTTTCTATCTTCTTTTCTACTTTCTCTCTCTTCAAAGACGACTATTTATACCTAGGGTAGCTTCCTCTCTGGCGTGTAGAAGATATCCTTCAAATATGGACGAAAGATTTAAAGATATCTTTCCTTCGATAGACACACGGTCATACTACACGGGCGTGTAGATAAACCGTGTATCTCTCTGAGTCAGTGAACTCTGGGCGTGTATATTCCACACGGCCGTTTGCAATAGCCGTGTATATCTCTATCTTCTTTGTTCTTCGTACACGGTTGATTACACGGGTGTGTATTCCAACCATGTACTGGTCTGTCCTGAAAACTCTTCTTCCATGCTGATACACGGTCGGATACACGGGCGTATATCCGAACCGTGTAGTCTCCTGATTCCTTCACACGGCCGTTTGTAAAACCGTATGACTTCCTTTAACTTCAAAGCATTCCCTTTTTACTTGCTTTTATCTCCAATTCGTCTTGAATTTAAATACTTTTCATCAAATCATCCTTTTCCACACCTGAACATGAAATATAAATCAATTAAGCATCATAATCTATATTTTCATGCCCAATTATCTCAAAAATTGACTTAATCATCTCCAATTATAAGAGTTAAAATAGATTTATCAAATTTCCCCACACTTAAGCATTTGCATGTCCTCAAGCAAATTACACATATGGAAGTCTCAATTCTCAGAATTCTTAAAACTCGGGAAGAAATTCAATCATTAACCCCACTTTATACTAGGATAGCCACCATTTTCCACAATTCGCCTTTCTTATCACTCAATCTTATTAAGCACTTGTATTCAAAATACCAATAGTAGATTTACAGTATTAATCCAAGTAAGTGAAACTTTTACCCTTTATCATTTAACCAAAAATCTCAAAGTTAAGATCAGACTTAGAATCATAGAACTCAGGCATATACATCCACTTATTTCCTGGATCTTTTTCCCTTTTTAGATTAGGAGTTCAACCTTTTAGTACCTTTTCTTAGTCAATTAACCCATGTAACGAACTTTTAATCGATAATCCCGGGCTCGTCACCTAAGTTAACAGACGTTATCCCCTCAAGCATAGAGGGCGTCCCTCGGATTTACTTGTTCGGGTTGAATTAACTAATCAATCCCTTTTTTTTTTTTTAGTGAATAAAAGCGGTTTCCTTGGCCAGTAAGTCCCAGACCGGACGATCTTAGGCTACTAGGTTTTAAGATACCCTTCGAACCTCTACCACTCGAATCCAAATATTCTAATTTAAAGCCTCATTTAGTTCAGTTTTCTCGGATTTTACTCATAACCCTATATAGCGAGCTTTTAGCCAATGATCCCGAGTTCATCACCCAAGTCAATAGATGTTATTCCCCCGAAAGGGCACCCCTCGGACTTAATTACTCGAGTCAATGAGATCTACTTCTGAACTATTTGTTATTGTTCATCATTTTTTTTTTATCATCAAATTACTCCCAATTTGTGTTCTATTCCATTATTTTTGTAAGGGAAAGTCACCAAGCTATAAGTATCACTTGTTCCTTCATTCAAGATCGCAAAATCAAATCCTAAATCTGAAATGAAAGCCTAAATAACAAGTAAGTCTCCCTCACATGGGTACCATACTATAACTTTAAAAAGGTAAAGAGAATACAAAATAAGAGAATAATGCAAAATTCGAAAAATTTTCCATGAAATAGTTGCCTATACAAGTTGAATTTTATGTTTCCTGAGCAACTATTTCTCATCATCATTAAGCTTCCAAATGTTACTTAAACAAGGGAAATTGAGCATTTAAAAGTTCATAAGTTCATTGCTCTTGTGATATCTTTCTGTTCTTTCTATTCCCTTTCCCACACTTAAAATCAGACATTGTCCCCAATGTCTGCCCACAAAGTACACTAAGGAAAGAAAATAGAAACAAGGAAAATAAAAGGAGAAAGAAAACTGAAACTCCCCTAAAATCTATAAGTGGCAAGTCATTCACAGGGGAAACTCCATTAAAGTGCAAAATCCTCGAATCATCCTTCTGAGATCATCAGCTTTCAACATTCAATCAGCACCAGCGAAAGTCTAAATGGGTATAGATAAAATCCTAAAAACAAAACACACTAAAAGAGAAACTAAAAGAAATGATTATCACCAAAACAAATAAGCACAAGTCAATATCATCCAAGTTTATCACAGATAGTCAAAGTCACAGCGAATAGTCAACAAAAATAATTCAGGGTTAGACAGACAAGTTAGCAAATAGTTAGGAAAAATCAGTCATCATCCTTCTCAGACACATAGTCTTCATCTTCGGAGCTTTCCTCAGCAACCATTCGCTCCTTACCTGGTCTATGGGGGCTTTCCTCTGATGGAGCAGGTAGAGCAGAAGACGATCCTCCCTCAGTATGCCTCTGTTGGCTGATCGATTCGGGAGGGATCACGTCTTCTTCGCTTGAGCTGGCACAGGAAGAGAACTGAATGTCTAACTTCTCACCAAGCTTGGTGAAGCAATCGATTAAAAACTTCTTTAGTCCCTTCTGCCGTTTTTCCATCTTAGTGATCTTCTGCTTCATCATCTTATGGCTTTTCTTTATTTCTCCCACATCACGCGATAGCTGAGAAACCAGCTCTAGCATCTGCACATGGACGGACGGTTCAGCCTGCAGTTGTGGTTCCTCTTCTTCCTCTTCCCCTATCTCCTCTTCAGTGCCAGCGTCAATTGGTTGGAAATTCCAATCGCTTAATATCCTGGCCTTAAGCTTCAGAGATCGCCCAATGAAATCACTAGGCGCTCGAAGTGGGAATAGACCCAGATTTTTCAAAATTCTAATAATTAGAGCACCTAGGAAAACCCCTTTCGGTCCTTTCTCTACCTGGCGCTGAAGACAAAAAGCGGCAAAAACACCCACATTGACACGGGTTCCAGTATGCATGGCCCACAACTGAAATAAGTCTCTGGCGTTAACAACGCCCTCTAAATCAATCCTACCAGTGGTAGAGCGAGCCATAATGTAATGTTAGATATGATGTACTCTATTTCTCAGTTGAGAGGCCTTGGTGTGAGAGGCACTATAGGCACCAATACCATATCGAGTCCATAAAGAGATAGAGTTCGCTGGGCCCCACGAAACCGGAAGGGCGCGAAACTCAAGGGTTTGAAGAAAACCCCCATCATAGATGCCCATAGCCTCTATGAACTCAGTCATGGACATCTTATGGTACTCACCCTAGGCCAGAAACTCAACTTCGTTTCTTACACCAGCATTCATTGTTCCTGAGATCTTGAAGGTGGCTAAGAAAGTAAGAATTAACTCCTCGTATAAGTCTTCTTCGATCATGAACAGGTGAAACCAGGCTCGGTCAGCTAAAAGCCTCTCAAATTGTTGGACCAACCCAAATCTTCTCAAAACGTCCCAATCCAACACCACATTCGGTTTTGATGACCTTTTTCGACTTATATAGGGTAAAGAGTTCTTTATCCTTCTCTCGAATATTTACAGGGTATCGAAGAGCTTCAGATTGGCTTGAACTACCCATTTCGGATCGGCTTCTTTTCTTCTTTTGAGCAACAGTCTTGACACGTGGCATCTTGTCAAGGGAAATAAGCAGAACCTGATCATACCAAGAATAAAAGAGTCTAAAACAAACAAAGCCCATAGGTAATACATCAAATAACCACATCGCATACAAGGAACTCCACCATTAACATCACGGAAGCACGCAAAATCATCAAAATTAAGGTTCACAGTATCATACATGGTTTTTGGGCACGAGAGTGTATTGTAGCCGTGTATATCAGAAAATCCTCGCCAAAATTTGAAAAACAACTCATAAACGGCCGTGTATTGCAAGAAATTATGAGAGAATCATCAATCACATGCACTAATGGTGCTTAAAGCAAAAATCCCTTTAGCATGCAATCCAAAATACGTTCCAATCACAAAGGATCACGCATGAACGGTTCGAAACCCTAGATTTTCTAATCCAAACAGCGATCGAGCAATGGAGAATGGAAAAACTTCACAAATCGCATGAAAAACATCATCCATACTCAGATAAACAAAAGCCCTAAGGTTTCATTATCCTCCACATGTCATAACATGCCACATTCACATGGAAATCTGACATTGAGTGAGAAAATAGAGAGGGAAGCAAGAGAAAGGAAAAAGAATGAGAAAGATCTTACCTTGTCAAAGCAATGGGAGAGGGAAACCAACAGAGGAATGGAAAGGGAATGATGTATAGAGAGAAAAGATATGTAGATGAGAGTGTATTGAAAATGAGGGGTACGGTTATCAAAAAGGGTATAAATACCTGAACACACACGGTCCCCATACACGGGCGTGTAATGCGCCCGTGTATAGGCCTAAGCTGCGAAAGTACGGGTATAACACACGGTCGTGTTATACAACCGTGTACCCCTCTGACTTCTAGTTAGAAAACTTACCTCTCATACACGGTCGGACACACGCCCGTGTGTCCTGACCGTGTATTCCTCTGTGGCTCGCTCCCCATACACGGATTTGATAAACGGCCGTTTCCTTTAGCCATGTCTACCTTGTTCAAAATTTCCTTGTATACACGGTCAGGACACACAGGAGTGTGTTTTGACCGTGTATTACTCTGTGGGTCACCGTTCTCTCTACACGGGCGCGATATACGCCCGTGTATGTCATCCGTGTGTCTCCTGAAGGTTAAAATTTTCCTTCTCTTGATTATTTCTTGAAGTCCATCTCCTCAAAAAGCTTCTTCATAAATACTCCTCTGCAAAACATTGGAAAAAGAAAAACAAATATGGTGATAACTCAAAACAAAAATGAAACTTACCTAATTGCATGGGTTGCCTCCCATCAAGCGCTTTTGCTTAACGTCATTTGCTCGACGAAATGAAGCTCCTTCTGATTAAGTCACCAGAGGGTGGAGTCTAAACTCCTCTTGGCCCTCTTTCTCCCCTTGAATCCCAAAATAAAGCTTCAGGCACTGTCTATTTGCCTTAAAAGTGTGCCCATCCGGGTGTTCCAATTCCGCAGCTCCATGGGGAAAGACTTTGTGTACTTTTAATGGTCCAGACCATCGCGATCTCAACTTGCCCGAAAAAAGTTTCAGCCGCGAGTTGAACAAGAGAACGTGATCTCCCTCACGGAATTGTTTCGGATGATGAATCCGCTGGTCATGATACCTCTTCACCTTCTCTTTATAAATGCGCATGTTATCATAGGCCATCGCGCGCCATTCATCGAGTTCGTTCAACTGAAACTTCCTCTGTTTTCCAGCAGCTTCTAGATCCATGTTGAGAGTACGCATAGCCTAAAAAGCTCGATGTTCCAACTCCACTGGCAGGTGGCAAGCTTTCCCATACACTAGTCGGTATGGAGTGGTACCCAAAGGAGTTTTGAATGCAGTCCTGTAGGCCCACAATGCATCGTCTAGTTTTTCCGACCAGTCCCTTCAGTGGTGCTCCACTGTCTTTTCAAGAATTCTTTTGAGTTCACGGTTTGAAACTTCCACTTGACCACTCGTCTGAGGATGATAGGGGGTTGCTAATCTATGGGTGACTCCATACCGCTTCAGCACTTTCTCTAATTGCACATTACAGAAATGTGTTCCCCTATCGCTAATTAAAGCCCGTGGTGCTCCAAACCTAGAAAAAAGTTTCTTTAAGAATTTCACCACTACTCTGGCATCATTAGTGGACAAAGCTTGGGCTTCTACCCATTTGGACACATAATCCACTGCTACGAGTTTAAACTTATTCCCGAAAGAATTTGGGAAAGGGCCCACGAAATCGATCCCCCACACGTCGAAGATCTCACACTCCAAAATGAAGTTCTGGGGCATCTCATCATGTTGTGATATACTACCCACACGTTAGCACCTGTCACATGTCTTCACAAAACTGAAGGAGTCTTTGAATATACTTGGCCAATAAAATCCGGATTCCAAAACCTTGTAGGTTGTCCGATTCACACTATAATGACCACCAGTTGGCCCGGTGTGACAGTGCTTCAAAATCTCTTTTCCTTCTTGCTCGGTTACACACGTCTAATCACTTGATCTACACAAACATGAAACAAGAATGGTTCCTCCCAAAAATAGTGCTTTAACTCAGCAAAGAACCGCTTCTTTTGCTGAGGCGTTTTGTCACTAGGGAGTACTTTGCAAACAAGATAGTTAGCAAAATCAGCAAACCAAGGATCAGAAGTGTCACTTACCTCGTTAATCTGATAAAGTCCTTCCTTTGGAAAAGCATCATCAATCTCATCTTCATCCAATTTCTCCAAATGCGGGTTCTCCAATCGAGAAAGATGATCAGCAGCTAGATTCTCCGCTCCCTTTTTATCCCGAATCTCCAAATCGAATTCTTGGAGAAGCAATATCCATCGAATGAGTCGCGGTTTGGCATCTGTCTTAGATAATAAAAACCTGAGAGCTGAATGGTCAGTGTAAACAATTACCTTAGACAAAATTAAATAAGACCGAAACTTGTCAAAAGCAAAAATTACAGCAAGAAGTTCCTTTTCAGTCGTGGTGTAGTTCTCTTGAGCACCTGTGAGGGTCTTACTAGCATAATAAATAGGCTGAAAGTGCTTGTCCCTCCTTTGTCCCAAAACCGCTCCAACAGCAAAATCACTTGCATCACACATTAATTCGAAAGGGAGATCCCAATCAGGAGCCACCATGATAAGTGCTTTGGTCAACAATTCCTTAAGCTTATTGAACGTTTGAAGGCATTCATTGGTGAATTCATAAAGTATGTCCTTTTCTAATAATTGTGTCAACGGACGGGCTATTTTAGAGAAGTCCTTAATGAACCTTCTATAAAAGCCAGCATGCCCAAGGAAACTCCGAATGGCTCTTACTGAAGAAGGTGGTGGAAGTTTTGCAATTGTGTCCACCTTAGCACTATCCACTTCGATTCCTCTATGAGAAATTTATGGCCTAGAACAATACCCTCCTTCACCATGAAGTGACATTCTCCCAATTCAAAACCAGATTTGTCTCTTCACATCGAATCAACACTCTCTCCAAATTATTGAGACAAGAATCAAAGGAATCACCAAAGACGGAGAAATCGTCCATAAAGACTTCCATAATGTCCTCTACCAAATCCTCAAAGATGGCTAGCATACACCGCTGAAACGTAGCCGGTGCGTTGCATAACCCAAAAGGCATGCGCCTATATGCGAAAGTACCGTAGGGATAGGTAAAGGTAGTATTTTCTTAGTCCTCAGGAGCGATTTGGATCTGAAAATATCTCGACATACCATCTAAAAAACAGTAGTATAGATGTCCTGCTAACCGCTCTAGCATTTGATCCACAAAAGGGAGGGGGAAGTGATCCTTGTGAGTTACCTCATTCAGCCGTCTATAATCAATGCACACTCGCCATCCCGTAACAGTTCTCATGGGTATCAATTCGTTCCTTTCATTAGGGACCACAGTCATTCCCCCTTTCTTGGGTACCACTTGTATAGGGCTTACCCAAGAACTGTCGGAAATAGGGTAGATTAACCCTGCATCCAAGAGCTGAATCACCTCCTTCTTGACCACTTCTTTCATGTTAGGGTTTAACCTTCTTTGAGGTTGCACCACAGGTTTGAAATCCTCCTCCAACAGGATCTTATGGGTGCAAAACGAAGGACTAATACCCTTTATATCAGATATCTTCCAAGCAAGAGCACTCTTGTGCTCCTTCAAGACCCTTAGTAAGCTATCCCTTTGCTCCCTTGTCAGACCAGCTGAAATAATGACAGGGAGTTTAGAGTCGGCCTCCAAAAAGGCATATTCAAGGTACTCAGGGAGTTGCTTCAACTCAAGTTCTAGGGGTTCCTCAACCGACGGTTTCAATCTTCCGTCCTTACTGACCCCAATCTTCTCAAACCCCTTTCTACAAACTACTTCCTCACAAGCTCTCAGATGAGCTTTCACATTTTGAATCTCCACATTTTCACTCACTTCATCATCATCCGCTATCAAACTCAATTCAAGAGGATCTCTACACATCAACTCTTGCATAACACTCATTACCGACCTGTCAACACAATCTATAGCATAACATGTATCGTCGACGTTCAAAGTTTGTTTCAGTGCTACTGGGATTCTCACCACTAGTTCATCCTCCCCCACTCTCAAAACTAATCTTCCATCCACCACATCAATCACAGCTCTTGCAGTGGCTAAAAATGGTCGTCCTAAGATCAGCGGGACCTCCACATCTGCATTCATATCAAGGATTACAAAATCAACAGGGAAGATAAAGTTTTCTACCTTAACCAGGACGTCCTCAATGATTCCTCTAGGGAACTTGATCGAGCGATCTGCCAGTTGCAGGCTCATCCTCGTTTGCTTTGGCTCTCCCAAGTTTAGTTGCTTGAACAATGAGTATGGCATCAGGTTTATGCTCGCCCCGAGATCCGCCAAAGCTCTCTCCATCGGTAGTTCACCTATTAAGCATGGAATAGTGAAACTACCCGGATCCTTGAGCTTCTTGGGCAACTTGTTTTGCAAAATCGCCGAACACTCAGCTCCAACAACTGCAGTAGAGATATCTTCCAACCATTTCTTATTCGAGAGCAAATCCTTTAGGAATTTCGCGTACCTGGGCATCTACACAAGAGCTTCCACAAATGGTATGTTGATATGTAATTGTGTAAACAAGTTTAGAAACTTACCGAAGTGCTTTTGATCCTTATCCTTTTTCAAACGTCCCGGATACGGAATTGGAGGCTTGTATGGCTGAACAGTGGATTTTTTAACTTTCCCTTGAACACACTCTTTCTCTTTGATCTCCTCAACCCCATGTTCCTTCTCAGCACCCCCTTCTTCTTTCTTCTCAACCCCTTTTTCAAGCGCAACCCCTTACACTCCAATAGTGTCAAATTGCAATTCCTTACTGCTCCTTAGAGTCACTGCCTTTACCTGTTCCCGAGGATTGGGTTCGGTATTTCTAGGCAAGGATCCTTGCGGTCTTTCTGAAAGCAATTTTGTTATCTGACCCACCTGAGTTTCCAAGTTATGAATGGACGCCTCATGATTCCTTAGAGCTGCCTCTGTGGATTGTTGGCGTTGCTCGGATGTTTGGATGAACTTGGAGATCATGTCCTCTAGATTGGACTTCTTTTCTGGAAGAGGTGGTGGAGGAGGCCTTTGGAATCCGGTGCAGGTGCATTGCCCCGAGGGATTTGTGGATTACTCCATGAAAAATTGGGGTGATTGCGCCAACCCGGATTATAGGTGTTGCTGTAAGGGTTGTTCTAAGGCCTTGTAGGGTTACCTACATAATCAATCTGCTCTGTAGTCCCTTGTGCCATGAAATCGGTTGATGAATCGGTTAGATAATATAAGGGTGGTGCAGACATCGCCATCCCATCGACCTTTCTAGCTACAGCATCGACCTTTGCCACAATGGTGGTCATCATATCCACTTCATGAACACCTGCCACTCTCGGTCTTGCTCTGGCGTTTCTCCATTGATGGTTATTCTTGGCCATGTTCTCAAACAATTCTAAAGTCTCTTCAGGAGTCTTTACATCAAGTGTGCCACTAGCAGCAGCATCGATGGTTTGTCGCGTCGGATAGTCAAGCCCATTATAGAAAGTTGAGGCTTGTAACCAGTTAGGCATTTGGTGGTGTGGGCACCGCCTAAGCAAGTCCTTAAATCGCAACAAAGCTTCATGGAGTGGCTCATTTTCCAACTGAAGGAACGATGTGATATCATTCCTCAACCTGGCAGTTTTAGAAGGTGGAAAGTAATAGTCCAAAAATGTTTCCGCCAGCTGGGTCCAAGTCGTGATGGAGTCCCGGTCCAAAGAACTGAACCACTGCCTCGCTTTTCCTCTCAAAGTGAAAGGAAACAGACGCAACTTTAGTGCCTCATCGGACACCCCGTTCTATTTAACGGTAACACAGATGTCTAGGAACATCTGAATATGAGCATGGGGGTCCTCGTCAGGTAATCCATCAAATTGGCATTGATTGTGGATCATATTCATTGTAGAGGCCTTGACTTCAAAGTTGTTGGCCTCTATTGTAGGCATCACTATACACGATCCGGTACTACCCAAAGTAGGCCTAGCGTACTGAACCATGGTCCTACATTCGTCCGCCATTGCTTCAGTATGAGAATCGCTGTTGTTCACTGATTGACTGTTCTTATTTACTGAATTCTCACTCTCACTCAGCAGCAGTTCCTCTTCACTCACAACAGGTTCAGCACTCTTTAATTTCCTTCTGATTGTCCGATCAATCTCTAGGTCGAATTCAAGGAGTTTAGAAGAAGAACTCCTTGTCATAAACTGCAGAGAAAACCAACTTAATTAGTTCCCTTTATAAGAAAGTAAAACCAAGAATAACAAATGATAAGAAAAGAAATGGTCAGATTAGTCAGCGTTTAGTGTTCTTAATATCGCCGATCCCCGATAACGGTGCCAAAAACTTGTTGATTGAATCGCAATCATAAAATTAAAATCCTTTTTACTCCGACTCTTCCTTGCGATCAATTAGGCAAGTGCACCTATCGATTATAGTAGTATAGAGTTTAAGCACGGATATCGTTCCCTCAAGGATCTACAAGTACTAATACTAACCTCAAACCGACTATCTAACCTCACAATTTCGAGGTGAATTGATTTAACTAAATTACCTAAATTAAACTAAATTATCTAATAGAAATAAAATCAATGGATATCAAACAATGAGTTAAATTATCAAATTCAATGTTCCAACGCATACCCCACTCTTACTACTCATCTAATCACTATGCAACTTCAATCCTTAGAAAACTAATTAATGAGTACTGATTATCTCTGATCCGCGGGGCATCTAACACTAAGTTAATGTTTCTTCCAAAATCACTAACTCATAATTCTAACCATATTAACAAAGATCCCTCTTTTATTAACAACAATCAGAATTGCATGATTATACCACAACCCTCAATTAGATTAAATCATTATATCCAATATGATACAGAAAACTTATGCTTTCTATCCCTAGATTGCATACAAGCCTTTTCATCCGATGTATGATCTATTTAAATAAGAGATTTCCCAATCAACTTATCAGAAATCAATGTAATCTAATGCTGGCCAAACATCAAATCAACAATATATAATAAACAACATGGATGAAATCAGAGATGCTCAATCGTCATTAATTTTGCAATAAACCCAATGTTACATAGTAATCAGACTTTCGTAAGATTCGGGTACGAAATAATTAGCTACACATGGTTCTCAAGGAATAACAAAACGAAATAATCAAATCCATGTGTGAAACACTTCTAGAATTAAAGCTCGAAAATTCCTTTGACTGTTGTTGTTCTCCCAAAATTCCAGGATGTGTTTTCTATCTTCTTTTCTACTTTCTCTCTCTTCAAAGACGACTATTTATACCTAGGGTAGCTTCCTCTCTGGCGTGTAGAAGATATCCTTTAAATATGGACGAAAGATTTAAAGGTATCTTTCCTTCGATAGACACACGGTCATACTACACGGGCGTGTAGATAAACTGGTGTATCTCTCTGAGTCAGTGAACTCTAGGCGTGTATATTCCACATGGCCGTTTGCAATAGCCGTGTATATCTCTGTCTTCTTTGTTCTTCGTACACGGTTGATTACAGCGGTGTGTATTCCAACCGTTGTACTGGTCTGTCCTGAAAACTCACTTCCACGCTGATACACTGTCAGATACACGGGCGTGTATCCGAACCGTATAGTCTCCTGATTCCTTCACACGGCCGTTTGTAAAACCGTGTGACTTCCTTTAACTTCAAAGCATTCCCTTTTACTTGCTTTTATCTCCAATTCGTCTTGAATTTAAATACTTTTCATCAAGTCATCCTTTTCCACACCTGAACATGAAATATAAATCAATTAAGCATCATAATCTTATATTTTCATGCCCAATTATCTCAAAATTGACTTAATCATCTCGAATTTAAGAGTTTAAAATAGATTTATCAGGAGACGAATCTTGTGTTGAATTGGGAGAAATGCCATTTCATGGTATAGGAGGGCATAGTTCTGGGGCACAAGATTTCTCATAAAGGAATCGAAGTGGATAACGTAAAAGTGGACACAATTTAAAAAACTTCCCCCACCTTCTTCAGTAAGAGCCATCCAGAGCTTTCTTGGGCATGCCGGATTTTACTGGAGGTTCATTAAGGATTTCTCTAAAATAGCCCGTCCATTGACACGGCTATTAGAGAAAGACATGCCCTATGATTTTACAAGTGAATGTCTTGAGGCGTTCAACACGCTTAAGGAAAGGTTGACCTAAGCACCTATTATGGTGGCTCTTGATTGGGGTCTTCCTTTCGAATTGATGTGTGACGCAAATGATTTTGCTATAGGAGCAGTCTTAGGACAAAGGAGGGACAAGCACTTCCAACCGATCTATTATGCTAGTAAGACCCTCACAGGTGCTCAGGAGAACTACACCACGACCGAGAAGGAACTTTTAGCTGTGATTTTTGCGTTTGATAAGTTTCGATCATATTTGATTTTGTCCAAGGTAATTGTTTACACTGACCATTCAGCTCTCAGGTACCTTTTGTCCAAGATAGATGCGAAACCGCGCCCTCATCTGGTGGATATTGCTTCTACAAGAGTTCGATCTGGAGATTAGGGACAAGAGGGGAGCTGAAAACTTAGCTACTGATCATCTCTCTCGTTTGGAGAACCCATATTTGGAGGAATTGAAAGAAGAAGAGATTGATGATGCTTTTCGGAGGAAGGATTGTATCAGATTAACAAGGTAAGTATTAATTCTGAGCCTTGGTTTGCTGATTTTGCAAATTACCTTATTTGCATAATACTCCCGAGTGACAAAACTTATCAGCAAAAGAAGCGGTTCTTTGCTGAGTTGAAGCACTATTACTGGGAGGAACCCTTCTTGTTTCGTTTGTGTGCTGATCAGGTAATTAGGAGATGTGTATTTGAGCAAGAGGGGCAAGAAATTCTGAGACACTATCACACTGAACCAACAGGGGGTCACTACAGTGTGAATCGAACAGCTCACAAAGTGTTGGAAACGGGATTTTATTGGCCAACCTTATTCAAGGATTCTTTTAACTTTGTAAAAACATGTGACAGGTGCCAACGAGTTGGAAATATGTCAAAGCGCGATGAGATGCCCCAAAATTTCATCCTGGAGTGTGAGGTGTTCGACGTATGGGGGATTGATTTTATGGGATCATTTCCCAATTCCTTCGGGAATAAGTACATATTGGTGGCGGTAGATTATGTGTCTAAATGGGTAGAAGCCCAATCTTTGCCCACCAATGACGCTAGAGTAGTGGTAAAATTTTTGAGGAAACTTTTCTCTAGGTTTGGAAACACCACAGGCTTTAATTAGTGATAGGGGAATACATTTCTATAATGTGCAATTGGAGAAGGTGCTGAAACTATATGGGGTCACCATAAATTAGCAACCCCTTATCACCCACAGACAAGTGGTCAAGTAGAA
This sequence comes from Laguncularia racemosa, assembly GCA_037954665.1. Classification (NCBI taxonomy): domain Eukaryota; kingdom Viridiplantae; phylum Streptophyta; class Magnoliopsida; order Myrtales; family Combretaceae; genus Laguncularia; species Laguncularia racemosa. Next base: position 714,668 of record JBBMOL010000267.1, read on the forward strand.
GTTTCTAACCGTGAGCTAAAAAGGATTCTAGAGAAAACGTGGAGCATCACCGAAGGGATTGGTCGGAAAAATTGGACGATGCGCTGTGGGCCTATAGGATAGCTTTTTAAAACTCCTTCAGTACCGCCCCATACCGACTAGTGTTTGGGGATGCTTGCCATTTTCCAGTAGAGTTAGAACATAGAGCTTTCTGGACTTTGCGTACTCTTAACATGGATTTAGAGGCTGCTGGTAAGAAGAGGAAGTTTCAGCTGAATGAACTCGATGAATGACATGCAATGGCCTATGATAACATGTGAGTTTATAAGGAGAGGATGAAGAGGTATCATGACATTCGGATTCATCATCCGAAACAATTCCATGAGGGAGATCATGTTCTCTTATTCAATTCTCGATTGAAGCTTTTCCCAGGTAAGTTGAGATCAAAGTGGTCCGGGCCGTTTAAGGTGATAAAAGTCTTTCCTCATGGAGTGGTGGAATTGGAGCATCGAGTGGACACACTTTCAAAGTAAATGGGCAACGTTTGATGTTATATTTTGGGACTCATGGGGAAAAAGAGGCCAAGAGGAGTTTAGACTACATCCTCTTGTGATTTAATCAGATGCAATCTCATTTCGTCGAGCAAACGACATTAACCAAAAGCGCTTGATGGGAGGCAACTGATAGAGCCATTTTATACTTAATCTTTTAGTATAAATTGTGCTAATTCATTATTGATTTTTATAGAAATCATAAGGAAATGGTACTTAATTCTATTAGGTGATAAATCATGTTAAATGGAGTCAAGGATGCTAATTCAAGTAAATTAGAGAAGTCATCTACAACTTGGTTCAAAGACAAGGATTTACACCGCTGGAGGGAAGTACATGGGCGTGTAATTGAAGTACACGACTGTGTACTTGGTTTTGAATCAATAGGAAGATACACGATTGAAGTAACACGGCCGTGTATCGGAAGCACGGTTTGAGGAACGGCCATGGTGCAAACCGTGCCCTCATTGGACAAGAAGGCGGAAATGTGGACTTTGAACAGAGAGAGACACGGCTTAGGGCATGGCCGTGGTGGAAGCCGTGGGAGAAACCGTGCTTGGAGCCGTGGTGGAAGCTAGACGTGCCAAGGAGAAGAAAGTGTGGAACATCAACCAGATGAAGGCACGGCTTGAAATCTAGCCGTGGGTGTAACCGTGGTACACATGGACACGGATGAAGACTTGTAGATTATGCACAGATGAAGGCACGGCTTGAAATCTAGTCGTGTGTGTAAACCGTGGTACACACTGGGCGCGGATGAAGACTTGATGAATATGCACAAGGATGGCACGGCTTGACCTACGGCCATGTGTTAGGGCGTGCCAGGCGGACGAACATTTACTTCTCGAAATCTACTTGGAAAAGGAAAGATATTTTCGTATCTTGCTAGCAAAAGATCACATGCCATCTCCCTAACAATATAAATAGAACCAACCTTAGAGGGTTAGGAAAACTTTTGAACTTTTGAACTTTTTATCTTTGAATCTAGAATCACCTTAGAGACAAGAAGGAAACGAGGAGGCAGAGTAGGCAACCGGTTCATTATGTTTCTATCTTTTATTTTCGTTTGTTGATGAAACATGAGTAGCTAAGCTACTTTTCTAGCCAAAGGTCATAGATGTTTAATTCTCCACGAATTGTGTGGTCTAATTGACTTGTATTTATTCTATTCTTTGCTTTCGGGTATTCATATATCTTTGATCGTTTTGTCATTATTATCTTTGTTGATTGGTATGAATAGAGCTCTTCTACTCAATTAGCAAGTTAATATATTGTCAACTAGCACGTCAAATCCGTAATTGTTTGATTGTTCTAGTCTTAGTGACGCAAATAACATGTTTGGTTATAAAAGAGATGATCGAATTCATGTTATGGAGGTGTGTGATCATGTTTAAATAGGTTATCTTATAATCTACTGGCATGAATTGGTGGTCTCTCTAGATCTTAATGCTATTGATAGCTTAAATCCTAAGCGCTTGTCTAGGGTTGTTTAAACAAATAAGAGAAATAATTCAAAGTGCTTGTCTGAGGTTATCGAGGAAGTAAGGAGAGATAGGTTGTTAGATTCTTGTTAATAACCATAACCAATTTATCTAGGAACAAGAATAGAGAACATTTGCATCGATGATCAATTCCTTGAATTAAACTATCTTGATTCCTTTGGCTAGGCTTTTATTAATATCCGATTTTCTTACTTGTTTTACTTTATTTTGATTCACAAACAAACCCCCCCCCCCCCCCCCCCCCCTTTTTCTTTTCCCTTTTATTCTCCTTGAATAGAAATAACTTTAACCAATCTCTGTGGATTCGACCCTACTCACCCACTATATGCAAATCATATAATTGTCTAGGAGTAGGTTTTATTTTTTGTTGGATTCGACACCCATCAAATTTTGGCAACCCATGTAGTTTTTAGATAAATTTTTGTTTTTTTTATTGATTGAATGTCTGGAAAGGGCTAGAACACTCAATGGAGGTGAGTATTGTGTTTTAATGGAGATACACGGCCATATATTCTTATTTTACATAGGGCGTGTAATTGCAGGTTTCATGCACAGAAAGTTACACAGCCTACATACACGGCCGTGTACCATAGGGTGTGTAATTGCAGATTTCATGCATAGAAGGTTACACGGCCGTGTACCATAGGGTGTGTATACTGGAAATTTTTACATGTTCGTGTATGTGACCGTGTATGGAGTTAAAAAAATCACAGAGGGATACACGCCTGGTGGGCACGGCTTAAGGCACGGCATGTAACGTGGCCGTGTATGCGGCCGTGTAGTTCATAAAACACATGGCAGTTTAGGGTGAAATTGATTTTAGCAAGCATATCCTTTCATCTCTCTTCATATTTTTTTCTTTTTCTCTCTCACTCCTTATTGATCATAATCATCTCTCTTCACTTCCACTAATTCTTCTAGTGATTTTTGCACTCATTCCTCCGGATTTTATAAAGGTATGGATCTCTACTTTCTCTTCTCAACTCTCTTTTATTTTTCCTGCAATGTTGAACTAAAGAACACTCTCTATGTGTTCTAATCAAGGGGCTTTCGTGTGATTTATTCATTGTTGATGATTTATCTTCCTTACTTCGAATCTGTCATACTTTTGTGTGGAATTCATGATGATTTTTTTTTTTGTTTTTTGGACACAAACCTAGGGTTTCTACTTTTGAGTAAATTATGTCGATTTTTAAGTGTCATTCACATGAAAAATTGTGTAAGGAAGGGATTTCTGTGCGGAGATTGTTACATGATTGATTTTACACAGCCGTAGTTGTAAGGTTTGTATTTTTGAATTGAGGTGAGACTGTGTGATCCGAATACACGGCCGTGTATGCTGGGCGTGTATGGGCATGTATGCTGGGCGTGTATTTCCAATTAAGTCTAATTTTTTTATTTTTTTTTCTTTCTTTTTCTTTCCCTTGTATTGTAACTCTAACTTTCATATTATCTGTCATACAAGGGAGAGTGTTGTATGTATAAATTGTTAGCTATGATCTTACTTATCACCTCAAGAAGGTATAATCTGGTTTTGTTTTTTTTTATATATATCTCCAGATGCCTCGGACAAAGACTGTTTCTCAGAAGAGGCGCCATGATGACGAGGCCAGTAGTAATAGGGGGGCAAACCGCTATCCTGTTAACATAAGGGCGAGCATCGGTCGATCTATCATAAACCACAAGAGCACAAAAATCATTAGGCCAAATGTAGCTCTTGATTGGGATGTTATGGAGCGGTTTGGCATTCGCCAAGAGGTTGAGGGTCTTCTGCATGACCCTACTTGGGTGAGATTGTTTTCAATCGAGGAAAAAATCTATTCGGATCTGACACTCACCTTTACTGCTACCTTCACCATCAAGGAACCCATGAGTGCTGGGATAGATAATGAGGTTGAGTTCCTTGCAATGGGTCAATATAGGAGATATTCAATGATAGACTTTATTGAAGCTATGGATATCTATGAATCGACATATCTCTGCTCTTCCGCCTTCCATCAACTACCCTTGGGATTTCCCCATAGATTTCGTGCAGGAAATTATTGGCCCCAATTGGGAATGGGCATTTACACTTCTTCTTCCACAAAAGGTTCCACCTTTAGTCGGCTATCTTTTCGGGTGCTTCATTACATCTTTGCTCGTTCCACTATAGGCCGTATTGAATCAAAGGAGTGGTCAATGCTCGGGATGTGCTTAAGCTATGGAGTATGAAAACGGGGACTCCTATCAATGTCGGGGTGTTTGCTGCATTTTGTTTACTCCGACAAGTAGAAGCAGGGAATAGGGGAATCTTTGTGGGTGCCTGGATTACCCGAATTCTGAAAATTTTAGAGCTATTCCTTGTACGTGAACCCGGCAATTGTATTGTAATGACTATTCGGCTAACAGCTGCACCCATTATTGGGTGGGGTCACAAACCTCAACAAAATGAGGAAGACTTCGATGATGATATGGATGAAATTGATAGATATGACCCTAACCAAGAGTCTGAAGTCGGGGAAGGTGAAGAAGAAAGAGCTGTCCCAAGGGAAAGGACTCAAGAAGATGAAGTCCAGAAAAATATAGGGGAGTTAAAAACCCAAATTCAAGGATTGAAGGAGCAACAAGAAAAAATTAAAAAAAAAAACAAAGCAGATTGAAAAGTTTTATAAAAAATTGTTTTACTAAGATGGGTGAAAAGTTAGACATAGACTTTACATCTTGCAATTGTTCGAGCGATGAAGATGTCCAGGTCGATGCACATCAATTCCAGGTTCTTCCTCTCGACATGAAGAAGGCGGTTATCGAGATGACTCGGACAATGAGGATGAAGATTGAAGACGATTGTTGGATGTTAACTTTTGAATTCCCTCTGTAGGATTTTATGTTTTCTTTTTGTTAAGACTTTGCATTAAAATAGGGTTGGATGCTATTATTGTTCTTTCCTTATGCCTTTATTTTATTTTATTATTTTCTTTTTGTTTGTTTTGTTTCTTTTCTTTTCTTTGGTTTTTCATTTCAGAGATTCTGTTCAATTGATGAAGTGCAGAACCTTAATGGAATGCCAAGATTGGGAGAATAAATATTTGGAGTTCTTTCAAGAACTCATGGTCCTGTGCGCGTGAACGATATTGATTTGAGTTCTTCTACAAAGGGGGATGTCGAATGCACGATTTTAATACCGATCCAAGGGAGTCTTGTTTCTTTTTCTCTTTTATTTCTATCTTTTTGTGTAGATCAATATAAAACATTGGGACAATGTCCTATTCTAGGTGTGGGGATGGGATGGAGGAGGATGAATTCATGAAGTATAAGTGTTATGAACTTAATGATATAAAATTTCCCTACTTGAGATAGATTTGATAAGTTATACTTGATGAGTTATGTAGGAAAGCTGAGATCCCAACTTTTATTCTCTTATCTTGTGTTATGAATACGTTGCTGGAATTAGAAGATAAAATCTAAGTGAAGTAGGCTTATTTTAGAGTTAGGATTGATTCAAGGTTGTTAGTAGAATTGAGTAAACTTTTCTTTCTTTTACTGGTTAAGCTATTCAATTTTGAGTAAAGGAGTACATATAGCTTGGTAATCTCTTGAAAAAAAAAAAAAAAAAGAGAGAGAGAGGGTTCAGAAGTGGGCCTCATTGACTCGAGTAATTAAGCTTGAGGGGTGCCCATCCGAGGGAATAACACCTATTGACTTAGGTGAAGAACTTGAGATCAATGGCCAAAAGCTCGTTACATGGGTCGTGAGAAAAGTCCGAGAAAACTGAACTTGATAATTAATAATATTTTGATTGAGATGGTAAAGGTTCGAAGGGGTATTTAAAACCTAGTAGCCTAAGATCGTCTGGCCTGGGACTTACTGACCGAGGAAACCGTTTCAATTAAAGGGACAATCTGAAAAAAAAAAAAAAGTTGATTTGACTCGAATAAGTAAATCCAAGGGACGCCTTCTATGTTAAGGGAATAACGTCTGTTAACTTGAGTGATGAGCTCGGGATTATCGATCGAAAGTTCATTACATGGGTCGGTCGACTAAATTAAAGTAAAAGAATGATAAAAGAGAAGGGAAATCTAGGAGATCAGTGGTTATGATATGCTTTTACTCTCTATTGTGTTGTTTGTTTCGGTTGTGAAAAGAATTGTTTACTCTATTTTTGCTGATATGATTTTGTGATTTATCCTAACTTGAGGAATTGTTGTTTAAACAGTGAAGGTAATAGTTTGATTTACTCAGATTAATTTTGAAATTCCAGTATTAGTATTTTGTATACAGTTAATGATGAGATTGAATGAAAAGTTAATAAGCTTAAGTATACAAAGGATCAATGATGCAGAAATCTTCCTAAAATAACTATGCATGAAAGAGAGGTTGTTTTTGTAATTCTATTTGAATCAATTTGCTTGAGGACAAGCAAAAACTCAAGTGTGGGGAAGTTTGATAAGAATAAATTAACAATTATATTTTGTATGGGTTTGAGTTGTTTTTTAAGTAAGTTGATTATGTTTTAAAAGACTTTGGTACTTAAAGAAGAGCTATTTGATGTTTCAGGAAACAAAAGGACCTATCAAGGAAGAATGATCAACATGTGCAAGAGTCGGAGTGGATTACATGAAGAAAAGTGTCCAAAAGTGCAGTAGGAGAGATACATGGGTGTGTATGACAGGGGCACGGCCGTTATTGTATTTAATACATTCACAGAAGGTTACACGACCATAATACACGGCCGTGTGTTGAGTTGGGATTGTTCACAGAAAGATACATGGCCATGCTACACAGCCGTGTATGTCAACCGTGTGTTGAGTTAGAATTGTCCATAAAAAGATACACGACCATGATACACCGGCGTGTATGACAACCGTGTAGTTGATGCAACCCCGAGTTTTACAAGCTTCTTCCAACATTTTGGTATCTTTGGACAGGAAGAAGGGGGAATGTCAAGGGGCGGAGTGCAGAAAAGGAAAAGACACCTGAAACAGAAGGGGGACACGAATTAAAAGAAGGAGGAAGGGAGGAGACACGGGGGAGAAAAAGAGAAAAAGACCCACGAAAGAGAGAGAGAAGGGGACACGAAAAAAAAGAGATAAGGACCCGGAAAGAAGAGAGGAAGACGGGGAAAAAGCTTTCGGAAGGAAAAGCAACTTCAACGGATTCATCCTTACCTTGTGGAGTGTTTTATGCACACGGGTTCTTCATCTTTATTTAATTATATCTTGAAATCATGAGTGGCTAGTTTATTTCATACCCGAACCTTACGAATTCTAGTTGTCATGTAATGCGGGATTGATTGCATAGTTAGTGAATAGTGGAAATCTCTGAATTTATTCATGTTGTTTATATATTGTTGCTAATTTGATGTATGGCCTGCATTGAAATTGCATTGATTTCTTAGAAGTTGATTGGAAAATCTCTTGTTTGAATAGATCATGCATGAATAAAGGAATTCGTATGTAATCTAGGGATAGAGAATGTGAATTTTCTGTATTAGATTAATTTAGATAAATTGATCTAATTGAGGGTTCAAGAGTGTTAATGCAATTCTAATTGGTTTTAGATAAAAGAGGGATCTTATCAAAGCGATTGGGGTTAGGAGCTAATGAATCTGGAAAGAACATTAGTTTAGTGTTAAATACTCCACGGTTTAGAGATAACTATTGCTCGTTAACTAGTTTATTGAAAGGGTGAAGTTACATGACAATTAGAGGAGTAGTAAGGGTAGGGTATGTTCTTAGTTATCGGATTTAGTAATCAAGTTTTTGTGTTATTTTAAATTGCTATAGGAATTGTTAAGTATTTTAAATTTAAAACTAAGCATCTCAATTTTGTGCGGTTAGATAGTAGGTTTAGAGTTATTACTGGTACATGCCGATCCCTGAGGATACGATACCCGAACATAGTGCTATACTATTACAATCGATAGGTGCACTTGCCTATTGGATCGTAACAGAGAGTCATAGAAAGGGATTTTTAAACTTGAGTGACTATGATCATCAACAATCATACACGGTCGTATACACGGTTCAAAGGCACGGCCGTGTATGGTGTCAAGAATTTCCACAGAAAGATACACGACTAGGAGTACACAGTCATGTATATATCCAACGCCGGCTCCAAGGCCACCGGCCTTCATTCCAACGCCGCTGGCCTTCAAGTCCTTGTTTTGTTATTTTACGTAACTTATTGAAGTTATGTCATTTTGGGGCATCATTGTTACGAATTGTAAACCCTAATGTAAAGCTCCTAGGGTTTAGAACATAGAATATAGAACATATAAGTTTGAAAACACTTTTGAGAGAATTCCTCTCTTGGTTCTTTAAAGAACTACTCTAGAACTTATCAGATTTTCTTTCGTGGCGTTCATCCCGACTTATCAATCGGTCTTTCATCCCGATTGTGGCGTCTACATAATATACCAACGTTCTTATCTCACTTGTAGGCAACGGGTCGCGGTTTCCACTCTATTGTTTGGCATCTTGGGTAGCAATTCCGAACGTACTGGTATTGGGTTTCGTCACACGTTGGCGTGGTTCATATCAGTTTGGTATCAGAGCCTAGGTTTGTTAAACCATCAGTTTGGTTTGAGGAAGGTAACATCAAAACCCTAACTCCAATCGTTCATATCAATTGTTCCTATTCAATTTCATAGTGTTAATTGTCTATTGAAAGTGTAGTACCTACTATTCAATTTTGTTATATAAAAAAAAGGAAGAATCATGACAAAAAAAAGGAACGTGATCAAGAGCAACAAACAAAGGCGAAAAAAAAAATCTGAAAGAAAAATAGGAAAATTTTGAGCCTTAGAGTTGTATTCTACGAAAGGGAATTGGTATAGTTTGGGTTAGTTCCAAGAGAATTGAGAAGAGGAATTGGCGAATTGATATCATTATTGCTTGTGAGAATACACGAGTGACTATATGATATCATCATTTGAGCGAAACATATAAGGGAGTGTATCATGAGGCTTAATCATATATATATTTGTATTCATGCTAACCTTTTTTCTGCAGGAACTATGTCGAGGCAACATTCTCCTGAAAGTGAGAGGGGAAGGTTTGATGCTAGGTTAGTGATTGAGGCGTTGAGGGGTGAGATGAAGAGGATGTTTCAGGAGGGCATGGAACAAATTCATGAGACGATGGAACAAAGACTAGAGCAATCTAAAAACGTCTTTCAAGGGCGTAAAAGCGAAAGTTGTTGTAGGAGAGTACAAAGGGGTGGAGATGAAATGTCTGATGATGAATTTGATGAACCTTCTATCGGGAGTTATAGTGGTTATAGTGGTAGGAATAGAGGAATTAGGAATTGGGAAGATAGAGGAGATAGGAATAGAGAAGATAATCAACTGAGTAGTATAAAGATGAAGATTCCTCCTTTCCAAGGGAAGAATGATCCCGAGGAGTACTTAGAGTGGGAGAAGAAGGTAGAGATGGTGTTTGATTGTCACAACTATAGTGGGAGAAAGAAAGTGAAACTTGCTGCCATCAAATTTTCGAATTATGCCATAGTGTGGTGGGATCAACTAATGTTGAATCGAAGAAGGAATGGCGAACTACCTGTTGAGTCGTAGGAAGAGATGAAGAGGGTGATGAAGAAGCAGTTTGTGCCTATAAATTACTATCATGAATTACACAACAAATTGCAAACTCTTAAGCAAGGAAGCCGAAGTGTGGATGAGTATTTCAAGGAGATGGAAGTTACTATGATTAAGGCGAATGTAGAGGAGGATGGAGAGGCTACCATGGCTAGGTTTCTTGTTGGATTGAATAGAGAAATTCAAAATGTCGTGGAATTGCAGCATTATGTAGAATTGGAAGATATGGTTCATATGGCTATAAAGGTTGAGAACCAACACAGGAGGAAAGGTAGTAGTACTGCACGGTTTCAACAGGGTGCTGGTTCATCTGCCTAGAAGACTGACCAATGGAAGAAGGAAGAAAAGCCTTTACCCACCAAACCAAAAGGAGAGCAGAGGCAAGCGGGTTCTACTCCTGGTAACCAAGGTAAACCTGATTCTTCTACTCCTAGAAATCATGACATTAGATGTTTTAAATGCCAAGGTAGAGGCCATATTGCTAGTCAATGTCTGAATAGGCATGTTATGATTCTACGTGATGATGGTGAGTATGAGACTGAGGGGATAGTGAAGAGGATGATATGCCTCCATTAGAGGACGCTAGTGATGATGAGGAGCCTGCAGTAGGGAAGTTAGTGGCAGTAGTGAAGCGAGCTTTGAATGTGCAGGTGAAGGAAGAAGAGGAGGTGCAAAGAGAGAATATCTTTCATACTAGATGTTATCTAGGTGATCATATTTGCAGTTTGATCATTGATGGAGGAAGTTGCACCAATGTGGTGAGTAATTTTATTGTTGAGAGGCTGGGACTCAAGACTACTAGACACCCTAGTCCATATAAATTGCAGTGGCAGAATGATAGTGGCGAGACTAAGGTGAGTAAGTAAGCCTTTATTGCTTTTCGTATTGGTAGGTATGAGGATGAGGTGTTATGCGATGTAGTGCCGATGCAAGTGTATCATGTGTTGTTGGGGAGGTGACAAATCTATTTTAACTCTTATAATTGGAAATGATTAAGTCAATTTTTGAGATAATTAGGCGTGAAAATATAAGATTATGATGCTTAATTGATTTATATTTCATGTTCAGGTGTAGAAAAGGGTGATTTGATGAAAAGTATTTAAATTCAAGACGAATTGGAGATAAAAGCAAGTAAAAAGGGAATGCTTTGAAGTTAAAGGAAGTCACACGGTTTTACAAACGGCCGTGTGAAGGAATCAGGAGATTACACGGTTCGGATACACGCCCGTGTATCAGACCGTGTATCAGCGTGGAAGAAGAGTTTTCAGGACAGACCAGTACACGGTTGGAATACACACCCGTGTAAGCCAACTGTGTATAGTAACACACTGAGGAGGACACACGGTTGAGTTACACACCCGTGTAATCAACCGTGTACGAAGAACAAAGAAGACAGAGATATACACGGCTATTGTAAATGGCCGTGTGGGATATACACGCCCAGAGTTCACTAACTCAGAGACATACACGGTTAATCTACACGCCCGTGTAGTATGACCATGTATCTATCAAAGGAAAGATATCTTTAAATCTTTCGTCCATATTTGAAGGATATCTTCTACACGCCAGAGAGGAAGCTACCGTAGGTATAAATAGTCATCTTTGAAGAGAGAGAAAGAGGGGAGAGAAGGCAGAAAACACGTACTGGAATTTTGGGAGAACAACAGCAGCCAAAGGAATTTTCGAGCTTTAATTCTAGAAGTGTTTCACACATGGATTTTATTATTTCGTTTTGTTATTCCTTGAGAACCATGTGTAGCTAATTATTTCGTACCCGAATCTTACGAAAGTCTGATTACTATGTAACATTGGGTTTATTGCAAAATTAATGACGATTGAGCATCTCTGATTTCATCCATGTTGTTTATTATATATTGTTGATTTGATGTTTGGCCAGCATTAGATTACATTGATTTCTGATAAGTTGATTGGGAAATCTCTTATTTGAATAGATCATACATCGGATGAAAAGGCTTGTATGCAATCTAGGGATAGAAAGCATAAGTTTTACGTATTAGATTGGATATAATGATTTAATCTAATTGAAGGTTGTGGTGTAATCATGCAATTCTGATTGTTGTTAATAAAAGAGGGATCTTTGTTAATACGGTTAGAATTAGGAGTTAGTGATTTTGGAAGAAACATTAACTTAGTGTTAGATGCCCCGCGGATCAGAGATAATCAGTACTCATTAATTAGTTTTCTAAGGATTGGAGTTGCATAGTAATTAGATGAGTAGTAAGAGTGGGGTACGCGTTGGAACATTGAATTTGATAATTTAACTCATTGTTTGATATCCATTGATTTCATTTCTATTAGATAATTTAGTTTAATTTAGGTAATTTGGTTAAATCAATTCACCTCGAAATTGTGAGGTTAGATAGTCGGTTTGAGGTTAGTATTAGTACTTGTAGATCCCTGAGGGAATGATATCCGTGCTTAAACTCTATACTACTGTAATCGATAGGTGCACTTGCCTAATTGATCGCAAGGAAGAGTCGGAGGAAAAAGGATTTTAATTTGTATGATTGCGATATCAATCAACAAGTTTTTGGCGCTGTTGCCGGGGAATCGGCGATACTAAGATCACTAAACGCTGACTAATCTGACCATTTCTTTTCTTATCATTTGTTATTCTTGGTTTTACTTTCTTATAAAGGGAACTAATTAAGTTGGTTTTCTCTGCAGTTTATGACAAGGAGTTCTTCTTCTAAACTCCTTGAATTCGACCCAGAGATTGATCGGACAATCAGAAGGAAATTAAAGAGTGCTGAACCTACTGTGAGTGAAGAGGAACTGCTGCTGAGTGAGAGTGAGAATTCAGTAGATAAGAACAGTCAATCAGTGAACAGCAGCGAATCTCATACTGAAGCAATGGTGGACGGACGTAGGACTATGGTTCAGTACGCTAAGCCTACTTTAGGTAGTACCGGATCATGTATAGTGATGCCTGCAATAGAGGCCAACAACTTTGAAGTCAAGGCCTCTACAATGAATATGATCCACAATCAATGCCAATTTGATGGATTACCTGACGAGGACCCCCATGCTCATATTCAGATGTTCCTAGACATCTGTGTTACCGTTAAACAGAACGGGGTGTCCGATGAGGCACTAAAGTTGCGTCTGTTTCCTTTCACTTTGAGAGGAAAAGCAAGGCAGTGGTTCAGTTCTTTGGACCGGGACTCCATCACGACTTGGACCCAGCTGGCGGAAACATTTTTGGACTATTACTTTCTGCCTTCTAAAACTGCCAAGTTGAGGAATGATATCACATCGTTCCTTCAGTTGGAAAATGAGCCACTCCATGAAGCTTGGTTGCGATTTAAGGACTTGCTTAGGCGGTGCCCACACCACCAAATGCCTAACTGGTTGCAAGCTTCAACTTTCTATAATGGGCTTGACTATCCGACGCGACAAACCATCGATGCTGCTGCTGGTGGCACACTTGATGTAAAGACTCCTGAAGAGACTTTAGAATTGTTTGAGAACATGGCCAAGAACAACCATCAATGGAGAAATGCCAGAGCAAGACTGAGAGTGGCAGGTGTTCATGAAGTGGATATGATGACCACCATTGCAGCAAAGGTCGATGCTCTAGCTAGAAAGGTAGATAGGATGGCGATGTCTGCACCGCCCCTATATTATCCAACCGATTCATCAACCGATTTCATGGCATAAGGGACTACAGAGTAGATTGATTATGTAGGTAACCCTACAAGGCCTCAGAATAACCCTTACAGCAACACCTATAATCCGGGTTGGCGCAATCACCCCAATTTTTCATGGAGTAATCCACAATTCCCTCGGGGCAATGCACCTGCACCGGGATTCCAAAGGCCTCCTCCACCACCTCTCCTAGAAAAGAAGTCCAATCTAGAGGACATGATCTCCAAGTTCATCCAAACATCCGAGCAACGCCAACAATCCACAGAGGCAGCACTAAGGAATCATGAGGCGTCCATTCATAACTTGGAAACTCAGGTGGGTCAGATAGCAAAATTGCTTTCCCAAAGACCGCAAGGATCCTTGCCTGGAAACACCGAACCCAATCCTCGGGAACAGGTAAAGGCAGTAACTCTAAGGAGCGGTAAGGAATTGCAATCTGACACTATTGGAGTGCAAGGGGTTGCGCTTGAAAAAGGGGTTGAGAAGAAAGAAGAAGGGGGTGCTGAGAAGGAACATGGGGCTGAGGAGATCAAAGAGAAAGAGTGTGTTTAAGGGAAAGTTAAAGCATCCACTGTTCAGCCATACAAGCCTCTAATTCCGTATCCGGGACGTCTGAAAAAGGATAAGGATCAAGAGCACTTCGGTAAGTTTCTAAACTTGCTTAAACAATTACATATCAACATACCGTTTGTGGAAGCTCTTGCGCAGATGCCCAGGTACGCGAAATTCCTAAAGGATTTGCTCTCGAATAAGAAACGGTTGGAAGATATCTCTACTGCAGTTGTTGGAGCTGAGTGTTCGGCAATTTTGCAAAACAAGTTGCCCAAGAAGCTCAAGGATTCGAGTAGTTTCACTACTCCATGCTTAATAGGTGAACTACCGATGGAGAGAGCTTTGGCGGATCTCGGGGCGAGCATAAACCTGATGCCATACTCATTGTTCAAGCAACTGAACTTAGGAGAGCCAAAGCAAACGAGGATGAGTCTACAATTGGCAGATCGCTCGATCAAAGTCCCTAGAGGAATCATTGAGGACGTCCTAGTTAAGGTAGCAAACTTTATCTTCCCTGTTGATTTTGTAATACTTGATATGGATGCAGATGTGGAGGTCCGCTGATCTTAGGACGACCATTTTTGGCCACTGCAAGAGCTGTGATTGATGTGGCAGATGGAAGATTAGTTTTGCGAATGGGGAAGGATGAACTAGTGGTGAGAATCCCAGCAGCACTGAAACAAACTTTGAACGCCGACGATACATGTTATGCTATAGATTGTGTTGACAGGTCGGTAAATTGTGTTATGCAAGAGTTGATGTGTAGAGATCCTCTTGAATTGAGTTTGATAGCGGATGATGATGAAGTGGGTGAAAATGTGGAGATTCAAAATGTGAAAGCTCATCTGAGAGCTTGTGAGGAAGTAGTTTGTAGAAAGGGGTTTGAGAAGATTGGGGTCAGTGAGGAAGGAAGATTGAAACCGTCGGTTGAGGAACCCCTAGAACTTGAGTTGAAGCAACTCCCTGAGTACCTTGAATATGCCTTTTTGGAGGCCGATTCTAAACTCCCTGTCATTATTTCAGCCGGTCTGACAAGGGAGCAAAGGGATAGCTTACTAAGGGTCTTGCAGGAGCACAAGAGTGATCTTGCTCGGAAGATATCTGATATAAAGGGTATTAGTCCTTCATTTTGCACCCATAAGATCCTGTTGGAGGAGGATTTCAAACCTGTGGTGCAACCTCAAAGAAGGTTAAACCCTAACAAGAAAGAGAGCCAAGAGGAGTTTAGACTCCACCCTCCGGTGACTTAATCACAAGGAGCTTCATTTCGTCGAGCAAACGACGTTAAACAAAAGCGCTTGATGGGAGGCAACCCATGCAATTAGGTAAGTTTCATTTTTTTTTTGAGTTATCACCATATTTGTTTTTCTTTTCCCAAAGTTTTGCAGAGGAGTATTTATGAAGAAGCTTTTTGAGGAGATAGACTTCAACAAATAATCAAGAGAAGGAAAATTTTAACCTTCAGGAGACATACGGATTACATACACGGGCGTGTATCGCGCCCGTGTAGAGAGAACGGTGACCCATAGAGTAATACACGGTCAAAACACATGCCTGTGTGTCTTGACCATGTATACAAGGAAATTTTGAACAAGGTAGACACGGCTAAGGGAAACGGCCGTTTATCAAATCCGTGTATGGGGAGCGAGCCACAGAGGAATATATGGTCAGTACACACGGGCGTGTGTCCGACCGTGTATGAGAGGTAAGTTTTCTAACTAGAAGCCAGAGGGGTATACGGTTGTATAACACGGCCGTGTGTTATACCCATGCTTTCACAGCTTAGGCCTATACACGGGCGCATTACACGCCTATGTATGGGGACCGTGTGTGTTCGAGTATTTATACCCTTTTTGATAACCGTACCCCTCATTTTCAGTACACTCTCATCTACATATCTTTTCTCTCTATACATCATTCCCTTTCCATTCCCTTGTTGGTTTCCCTCTCCCATTGCTTTGACAAGGTAAGATCTTTCTCATTCTTTTTCCTTTCTCTTGCTTCCCTCTCTATTTTCTCACTCAATGTCAGATTTCCATGTGAATGTGGCATGTTATGAGATGTGGAGGATAATGAAACCTTAGGGCTTTTGTTTATCTGAGTATGGATGATGTTTTTCATGCGATTTGTGAAGTTTTTCCATTCTCCATTACTCGATCGGAGTTTGGATTAGAAAATCTAGGGTTTCGAACCGTTCATGCGTGATCCTTTGTGATTGGAACGTATTTTGGATTGCATGCTAAAGGGATTTTTGCTTTAAGCACCATTAGTGCATGTGATTGATGATTCTATCGTAATTTCTTACAATACACGGCCGTTTATGAGTTGTTTTTCAAATTTTGGCAGGGATTTTCTGATATACACGGCTACAATACACTCCCGTGCCCAAGAACCGTGTATGATACTGTGAACCTTAATTTTGATGGTTTTGTGTGCTTCCGTGATGCTAATGGTGGAGTTCCTTGTTTGCGATGTGGTTATTTGATGTATTACCTACGGGCTTTGTTTGTTTTAGACTCTTTTATTCTTGGTATGATCAGGTTCTGCTTATTTCCCTTTTCAGATGCCACGCGTCAAGACTGTTGCTCAAAAGAAGAAAAGAAGCCGATCTGAAACGGGTAGTTCAAGCCAATCTGAAGCTCTTCGATACCCTGTAAATATTCAAGAGAAGGATAAAGAACTCTTTACCCTATATAAGTCAAAAAAGGTCATCAAACCGAATGTGGTTTTGGACTGGGACGTTTTGAGAAGATTTGGGTTGGTCCAACAATTTGAGAGGCTCTTAGCTGACCGAGCCTGGTTTCACCTGTTCATGATCGAAGAATATTTATACGAGGAGTTAATTCTTACTTTCTTAGCCACCTTCAAGATCTCAGGAACAATGAATGCTGGTGTAAGAAACGAAGTTGGTTTTCTAGCCCAAGGTGAGTACCATAAGATGTCCATGACTGAGTTCATAGAGGCTATGGGCATCTATGATGAGGGTTTTCTTCAAACCCTTGAGTTTCGCGCCCTTCGGTTTCGTGGGGCCCAGCGAACTCTATCTCTTTATGGACTCGATATGGTATTGGTGCCTACAGTGCCTCTCACACCAAGGCCTCTCAACTGAGAAATAGAGTACATCATATCCTACAATACATTATGGCTCGCTCTACCACTGGTAGGATCGATTCAGAGGGCGTTGTTAACGCCAGAGACTTATTTCAGTTGTGGGCCATGCATACTGGAACCCGCGTCAATGTGGGTGTTTTTGCCGCTTTTTGTCTTCAGCGCCAGGCAGAGTAAGGACCGAAAGGGGTTTTCCTAGGTGCTCTAATTATTAGAATTTTGAAAAATCTGGGTCTATTCCCATTTCGAGCACCTAGTGATTTCTTTGGGCGATCTCTGAAGCTTAAGGCCAGGATGTTAAGCGATTGGAATTTCCAACCAATTGACGCTAGCGCTAAAGAGGAGATAGGGGAAGAGGAAGAAGAGGAACCATAACCGTAGGCTGAACTGTCCGTCCATGTGCAGATGCTAGAGCCGGTTTCTCAGCTATCGCGTGATGTGGGAGAAATAAAGAAAAGCTAGAAGATGATGAAGCAGAAGATCACTAAGATGGAAAAACGGCAGAAGGGACTGAAGAAGTTTTTAATCGATTGCTTCACCAAGCTTGGTGAGAAGTTAGACATTTAGTTCTCTTCCTGTGCCAGCTCAAGCGAAGAAGACGTGATCCCTCCCGAATCGATCAGCCGACAGAGGCATACTGAGGGAGGATCGTCTTCTGCTCCACCTGCTCCATCAGAGGAAAGCCCCCACAGACCAGGTAAGGAGCGAATGGTTGCTGAGGAAAGCTCCGACAATGAAGACTATGTGTCTGAGAAGGATGATGACTGATTTTTCCTAACTATTTGCTAACTTGTCTGTCTAACCCTGAATTATTTTTGTTGACTATTCGCTGTAACTTTGACTATTTGTGATAAACTTGGATGATATTGACTTGTGCTTATTTGTTTTGGTGATAATCATTTCTTTTAGTTTTTCTTTTAGTGTGTTTTGTTTTTAGGATTTTATCTATACCCATTTAGACTTTCGCTGGTGCTGATTGAATGTTGAAAGCTGATGATCTCAGAAGGATGATTCGAGGATTTTTCACTTTAATGGAGTTTCCCCTGTGAATGACTTGCCACTTATAGATTTCGGGGGAGTTTCATTTTTCTTTCTTCCTTTATTGTTTCTATTTTCTTTCCTTAGTGTACTTTGAGGGCAGACATTGGGGACAATGTCTAATTTTAAGTGTGGGAAAGGGAATAGAAAGAACAGAAAGATATCACAAGAGAAATGAACTTATGAACTTTTAAATGCTCAATTTCCCTTGTTTAAGTAACATTTGGAAGCTTAATGATGATGAGAAATAGTTGCTCAGGAAACATAAAATTCCACTTGTATAGGCAGCTATTTCATGGAAATTTTTTCGAATTTTGCATTATTCTTTTATTTTGTATTCTCTTTACCTTTTTAGAGTTATAGTATAGTATCCATGTAAGGGAGACTTACTTGTTATTTAGGCTTTCATTTCAGAATTAGGATTTGATTTTGCGATCTTGAATGAAGGTACAAGTGATACTTATAGCTTGGTGACTTTCCCCCTACAAAAATAATGGAATAGAACTCAAATTGGGAGTAGTTTGATGAAATAAAATAAAATAAAATAAAAAAATGATGAACAATAACAAATAGTTCAGAAGTGGATCTCATTGACTCGAGTAATTAAGTCCGAGGGGTGACCTTTTTGGGGAATAACATCTATTGACTTGGGTGATGAACTCGGGATCATTGGCTGAAAGCTCGCTACAAGGGTTATGAGTAAAATCCGAGAAAACTGAACTAAATGAGGCTTTAAATTAGAATATTTGGATTCGAGTGGTAGAGGTTCGAAGGGGTATCTTAAAACCTAGTAGCCTAAGATCGTCTGGTCTGGGACTTACTGGCCAAGGAAACCGCTCTTATTCACTAAAAAAAAAAAGGGATTGATTAGTTAATTCAACCCGAACAAGTAAATCCGAGGGACGCCCTCTATGCTTGAGGGGATAACGTCTGTTAACTTGGGTGACGAGCCCGGGATTATCGATTAAAAGTTCGTTACATGGGTTAATTGACTAAGAAAAGGTACTAAAAGGTTGAACTCCCAATCCAAAAAGGGAAAAAGATCCAGGAAATAAGTGGATGTATATGCCTGAGTTCTATGATTGTAAGTCTGATCTTAACTTTGAGATTTTTAGTTAAATGATAAAGGGTAAAAGTTTCACTTACTTGGATTAATACTGGAAATCTACTATTGGTATTTTGAATACAAGTTCTTAATAAGATTGAGTGATAAGAAAGGCGAATTTTGGAAAATGGTGGCTATCCTGGTATAAAGTGGGTTAATGATTGAATTTCTTCCTGAGTTTTACGAATTCTGAGAATTGAGACTTCCATATGTGTAATTTGCTTGAGGACAAGCAAATGCTTAAGTGTGGGGAAATTTGATCAATCTATTTTAACTCTTATAATTGGAAATGATTAAGTCAATTTTTGAGATAATTAGGCGTGAAAATATAAGATTATGATGCTTAATTGATTTATATTTCATGTTCAGGTGTGGAAAAGGGTGATTTGATGAAAAGTATTTAAATTCAAGACGAATTGGAGATAAAAGCAAGTAAAAAGGGAATGCTTTGAAGTTAAAGGAAGTCACACGGTTTTACAAACGGCCGTGTGAAGGAATCAGGAGATTACACGGTTCGGATACACGCTCGTGTATCAGCGTGGAAGAAGAGTTTTCAGGATAGACCAGTACACGGTTGGAATACACACCCGTGTAAGCCAACCGTGCATAGTAACACATTGAGGAGGACACACGGTTGAGTTACACACTCGTGTAATCAACCGTGTATGAAGAACAAAGAAGACAGAGATATACACGGCTATTGCAAACGGCCGTGTGGGATATACACGCCCAGAGTTCACTGACTCAGAGACATACACGGTTTATCTACACGCCCGTGTAGTATGACCGTGTATCTATCGAAGGAAAGATATCTTTAAATCTTTCGTCCATATTTGAAGGATATCTTCTACACGCCAGAGAGGAAGCTACCCTAGGTATAAATAGTCATCTTTGAAGAGAGAGAAAGAAGGGAGAGAAGGCAGAAAACACGCACTGGAATTTTGGGAGAACAACAGCAGCCAAAGGAATTTTCGAGCTTTAATTCTAGAAGTGTTTCACACATGGATTTTATTATTTCGTTTTGTTATTCCTTGAGAACCATGTGTAGCTAATTATTTCGTACCCGAATCTTACGAAAGTCTGATTACTATGTAACATTGGGTTTATTGCAAAATTAATGATGATTGAGCATCTCTGATTTCATCCATGTTGTTTATTATATATTGTTGATTTGATGTTTGGCCAGCATTAGATTACATTGATTTCTGATAAGTTGATTGGGAAATCTCTTATTTGAATAGATCATACATCGGATGAAAAGGCTTGTATGCAATCTAGGGATAGAAAGCATAAGTTTTCCGTATTAGATTGGATATAATGATTTAATCTAATTGAAGGTTGTGGTATAATCATGCAATTCTGATTGTTGTTAATAAAAGAGGGATCTTTGTTAATACAGTTAGAATTAGGAGTTAGTGATTTTGGAAGAAACATTAACTTAGTGTTAGATGCCCCGCGGATCAGAGATAATCAGTACTCATTAATTAGTTTTCTAAGGATTGAATTTGATAATTTAACTCATTGTTTGATATCCATTAATTTTATTTCTATTAGATAATTTAGTTTAATTTAGGTAATTTGGTTAAATCAATTCACCTCGAAATTGTGAGGTTAGATAGTCGGTTTGAGGTTAGTATTAGTACTTGTAGATCCCTGAGGGAATGATATCCGTGCTTAAACTCTATACTACTGTAATCGATAGGTGGACTTGCCTAATTGATCGCAAGGAAGAGTCGGAGTAAAAAGGATTTTAATTTGTATGATTGCGATATCAATCAACAGGAGGCCATGGCAATTTAATAGGAAGGTTGTTCATGATGGCTTTTCTAACAAGTATATGCTTGTTCACTAAGGGAAAAGCTTTAACCTTAAACCTTTAACACCTAAACAGGTGTATGAGGATCAGTTGCAGCTACAACAGTCTTTTGCAAAATATAAGGTGAGTGAAAAACAGAGGGAGAGTGAGAGAGCAAAATACAATGAGAAGGAAAAGGAACACAAAAGTTGATATCAAAAGGAAGAAGAGAGGAAGGCTGGAAAGAGTATGAGAGACCAAGTTGAAGGGGGATCAACTTTAGTGGTGAGTGAAAAGGAGAGTGCAGCCTTGCAAAAGGAGAGTTGTGTGGCAAGAGCGAGTGTAGTGAGGAGAGCGTTAGTGATGAAGCAACCTATGTTGTTGCTGGTTTTTAAGGAAACTTGTTTGAATATTAACGAACTATTTAACTCTTTACCTAGTGTGGTTGTATCTATTGTGTAGGACTTTGAAGATGTCTTCCCTGAGGAGATGCCAAAGGGATTACCACCTATTCGTGGTATCGAGCACCAGATTGACCTAGTACCCGGAGCATCGATTCCAAACAAACCGGCTTATAGGAGCAATCCAGAGGAGACAAAGGAACTCCAATGGCAGGTCGATGAATTAATGGAGAAGGGGTACGTGAGAGAAAGCATGAGTCCATCTGCAGTGCCTGTGATTTTGGTGCTTAAGAAGGATGGGTCATGGAGAATGTGTGTTGACTGCCGCGCCATCAACAACATCACGGTAAAGTATCGTCATCCCATTCCTCGCTTAGATGACATGTTAGATTCGTTACATGGGTCTAGACATGGTCGAGATTCTATTTTTGTAGTCGTGGATAGATTCTCTAAAATGGCACATTTCATTCCTTTTCACAAAACAGATGATGCTTGCAATATTGCTAATTTGTTCTTTAGGGAAGTTGTGAGATTACATGGTATGCCTAGAATAATCGTATCGGATAGAGATGCTAAGTTCTTGAGCTACCTCTGGAAGACATTGTGGGCTAAGTTAGGAATTAAGTTATTGTTTTTTACTACTTGTCATCCACAGACTGATGGTCAAACTGAGGTAGAAAATCGAACTTTATCTACTTAGTTGAGGGCTGTCATTAAAAAGAATATTAAAAGTTGAGAGGATTGTTTACCGCATGTTGAATTTGCCTATAATCGCACAATGCATTCTGCTACTAAGTTTACTCCCTTTGAAATTGTGTATGGTTTTAATCCACTAACTCCTTTGGATTTATCACCTCTGTTTATTTCTGAGTATGTTAATCTAGATGGCGAGAAGAAAGCAGAATTTGTTAAACAGATCCATGAGAAGGCAAGGTTAAACATTGAGCGAAGAACAGAGTAGTATGTGAAAAAAGCCAACAAGGGTCGTCGACAAGCTGTCTTTGAACCTGGAGACTGGGTTTGTGTTCACATGCGTAAAGAGCGGTTTCCTGTGTAGCGTTGATCTAAACTACTTCCTAGAGGCGATGGACCATTTCAAATTCTTGAGCGCATTAATGATAATGCATACAAGATAGATTTACCAGGTGAATGTCAAGTAAGTGCTACATTTAATGTTACTGATTTGAGTCCTTTTGATGTAGACGACGATTTGAGGACAAATCCTTTTCAAGAGGAGGGGAATGATGAGATCCATGATGGGAGCCAAGCCAGAAGATGGAATGTGGATCCTCCTGAAGTGCCACCTGGACCGATCACAAGAACTCGAGCAAAACGATTCAAGGAAGCACTTAACGGGTTGATAAAGGATGTCCACGAAGCCAGAAAGGATTGGAGCAATCATGAAGTTGGAAAGGATTGGAACAACCATGGGAATGCCCTTGCTCTTGTACAAGTCATAACAGATACGGGTTGAAGAGGGCGTGTCTTTATAAGGCACGGCCGTGTAGGAGTCTAGAGGTTACACAGAATCATACACGGTCGTATACACGGTTCAAAGGCACGGCCGTGTATGGTGTCAAGAATTTCCACAGAAAGATACACGACTTGAAGTACACGGTCATGTATATATCCAACGCCGGCTCCAAGGCCACCGGCCTTCAATCCAACGCCGCTGGCCTTCAAGTCCTTGTTTTGTTATTTTACGTAACTTATTGAAGTTATGTCGTTTTAGGGCATCATTGTTACGAATTGTAAACCCTAATATAAAGCTCCTAGGGTTTAGAACATAGAATATAGAACATACAAGTTTGAAAACACTTTTGAGAGAATTCCTCTCTTGGTTCTTTAAAGAACTACTCTAGAACTTATCGGATTTTCTTCCGTGGCGTTCATCCCGACTTATCAATCGGTCTTTCATCCTGATTGTGGCGTTTACTTAATATACCAAGGTTCTTATCTCACTTATAGGCAACGGGTCGTGGTTTCCACTTGATTGTTTGGCATCTTGGGTAGCAATTCCGAACGTATTGGTATTGGGTTTCGTCATACGTTGGCATGGTTCATATCAAGGGTTCACTGGAGAACACTTCTATAACAACTAGTGGTAAATTCGCCAGCACCCCTACCTCAAGTATCTATTAATAATGCTCATAAGGAAGGAGCATTAGGAGGTAATAGGGGAAGGCAAATTAGAAGAAATTACCATGCCCAACCAGAAGGAAGAGATGATAATTTTGAAGATGAATTCTATCGTAAGCGTAAGTTTATGCCACCTAAGGGTTTAAAATATTTGAAATTACAGATACCTTCATTTTCCAAAAGAGGGTCTGTAGAGGATTATCTAGATTAGGAGGATAAGTTGGAAGGATTTTTTGAATGCTACGAGATTAATGACAATACCCTAGTACGTCTAGCAGTAATAGAGTTTACAGGGTATGCTACCTTATGGTGGAAAACATTGTGGCTAGTAGGACGAGAGATGGAGATGATGATATCCATACTTGGTAGGAGATGAAACAAGTTATGAGGAAGAGATTTATGCTAAAGCATTATAGACAGGAGCTATTCATGCATCTCCAAACATTAAGACAGGGTAGCAAAACCGTGGATGAGTATGTCTAAGAATTTGAGACATTAATGATTCGATGTAAAGCTATTTAACCTCTTCAACAGATGATGGTACAATTTGTGTCAGGTCTAAAATATGAGATTGCTTGTATAGTGGAACTGCAATGATATGACACCCTTGATGAAGCCATCCAACTAGCCTTGAAAGTTGAGAGGTAAAGGCATTCTAATCCTTATAAAGTGGCAAGTAACAAGTATGGATCCTCTAATAAATTGTATGGGCTAGATAGCAAGAATGTTGATAGGGGGATTATGGTAAGAATGTGGAAAGGAACGCAGCTATTCCAAACATTAAAGGGGAGAAAGAACTTTCTTCAAAGGGGAAAGCAATTGCTAAGACTGAAAATAAATAGATAAGAGTCGATTCATCAGGAGGGAAGACTTGTCAAATTAAATGCTTCAAATGTTTGGGTTTTGGACATATAGCTGCTCAATGTTTAAACCGAAGGGTAATGACTGCTATGGAGGTGGAGAGTGAGGATGACGATGAAGAGATGCATGAGCCAATAGATTCGTTAGCAGTATTAGATGAGTATTATAGGGATGCAAATGCTAAGGTGCATGAAGATAGAAGGAATGATCAATATTTGGCTATCAATATGTTGTGTAGGGTGATGACTACTTTTCGTGCTAATGAGGAAAAACAAAGGGATAACTTATTCCATATTTCTTGTAGGGTCTAAGGTAACCTTTGTGCTCTTATTATTGATGGCGATAGTTGCACCAATGTAGTAGCTGCTTCATTAGTTAATAAATTGAAACTAGTTACTACTCCACACCCTAAGCCATATAAGCTGCACTGGTTGAGTGAACGAGACAGTCTACATGTTACTCAAAGGGCTAAAGTTCCATTCAGCATAGGAGAGAGGTACCATGATGAGATTTTCTGTGATATTCTTCCTATGTGTACATTACACATACTGATTGGTAGACCATGGTTATATGATAGAAGGGTATTGCATGATAGGTTTAGGAACACCTATGTGTTCTAGAAGGATGGTAAGTGAATTGTGTTGAATCCCATGACACTAACTGAAGTGCAAGAGGCATAGACACAAATCAATAAAACCATAAAAAAGAAGACCTTATTTGTGGGACAAAAAGAGCTAGAAGAGGCAATTTAGGAAGGGAGACTAGTGTATCTATTATAGATGAAGTATGTGTTGGAGGTTGATAGGTGAGAACAGTTACCTCCTATTGTGAACCAAGTGCTAGATGAGTACATGGATATATTCCCTAATGAGTTACTTGAGTGATTACCACTAGTGAGAGGCATTAAGCACATGATTGATTTATAGCCTGGGTCAGTCTTGCCAAATTGGCTTGCATATCACATGAATCCTAAAGATGCTAAAAAATTGAAGTGACAGGTGGATGAACTAGTAGAAAGGGGTTTTTGTCAAAGAGAGTACTAGTCCTTGTGCTATTCTTGCACTTCTTATTCCAAAGAAGGATGGTATATGGCATATGTGCATTAACAGTAGAGCCATCAATAAAATTATCATCAAATACAAGTATCCCATTCTTGAACTTGATGATATGCTGGATGAACTAAATGGTGCATAGGTATTCTTTAAGGTTGACCTTAAAAGCAAATATCACCAAATTCATATGAAGGCTAAAGATGAGTGGAAGACCGCTTTTAAGACACGACATGGTTTATATGAGTGGATGGTCATGCCATTTAGATTGACCAACGCCCCTAATACTTTCATGCAACTCATGAATCATGTCATGAAGGAATTTTTCAGAAAATTTGTTGTAACATATTTTAACAGCATTCTAATTTTTAGTAGACCTGGATAGTCATATTGAGCATTTACAGGCAATCTTTTCAATCTTGCAGGATCAGAAGTTATATGGGAATCTCAAGAAGTGTTCATTCTATCAGTCAGAGATAACATTTCTTAGCTTTGTTGTGATTGGTTCTGGTGTGAGAGTTGATGAAGAGAAAATTAGGGCCATCATGGAATGGCCAATGCCACACTCAGTAGCTGATGTGAGGAGTTTTCATGGTTTTGCTTCTTTCTATAGAAGATTTGTCAGGAATTCTAGTAGCATTATGAGTCCATTGACTGAATTGACTAAGAATAATGTTCCTTTTGTGTGGGGAGATTAGGCTCAGAAGAGTTTTGAAGAAGTTAAGGCAAGCTTGACTAGTGCTCTAGTGTTAGCATTGCTACATTTTAACAAAAGTTTTGAGCTGGAATTTAATACCTTAGGAGTGGGTATTAGTGTAGTGTTGATGCAGGATAGAAGACCCATTGCATATTTCAATGAGAAACTAAGTGGTGCACCTTTAAACTATTCAATGTATAATAAGGAGTTTTATTCCTTAGTGCATACATTGATGTCATGGTAACACTATCTCCTCCCTAAGGAGTTTACTATCTATACAAACCACAAATCATTAAAGCACTTCAAAGGCCAACAACGTTTGTCTAAACGACAAGTGAAATAGGTGGAATTTTTAGAGAGCTTCGCTTATGTGATTAAGTACAAGAAGGGGAGTATGTACTTATCACTTCTCCTCAATCAAAGTTGCTTGGGTTTGAATTAATGAAGGAAAAATATGCTCATGATGATCAACTAGGAATGATTGTTAAGCGGTGTTTTGGAGGAAATGCAGTAGATGGATATTATATGATAGATGGGTTTTTGTATAGAGTAGGAAAGTTACATATACCCTATGGCTCTATAAGGGAACTATTGGTATGAGAGGCTTATGCTAGAGGATTATTAGGACACTTTGGTGAGAAGAGGACCTTAGAGTTGTCAAATGAACATTTTTGCTAGAGGGATATGTTAAATGATGTACATAAGGTTTTGGAGAGATGTGGGGTTTGTAAAAGGGCGAAGGGAAAGAAGGAAGCCTGGGGTGAATATATGCCTTTACCTCTACCTACACAACCATGAATTAATATCAATATAGATTTTTTCTTGGGTCTTCCTAGGACACGGAGAGGCAAAAACTTCATCATGGTGGTTGTTAACCGCTTTAGTAAAATGTCCCACTTCGTACCTTACCACAAAATAGATGATACACTATTTATTGTTAACCTTTTTGTGCAAGAAATTATAAGATTACATGGTGTTCCTCACAGCATAGTGTCTAATAGAGACACTAAGTTTCTCAACTTTTTTTGGAAGACACTTTGGAAGAGACTTGGAACTAAGCTCATGTATAATTGGTCCACGCAAAAAGAGATATAAAATGAGCGTGAATAAATACCGGCAAGTGTACCGGATCGGATCAAGTAATATAGTGAGAGAAGAGTGTCGAACCACGGAGATTGATTAAGTAATAAACCTATATCAATTTCTACTATTATTTAGGCAATGATGTTTGATGAGAATTGAATGAATTATACTAAATGCTCAAAAAGAGAATTGTGTTTGAAAAATGATGAATTGATGGTGGGAAATAGAATCCACCCTAATTCCACTAATCATATTGTCTTCATGTTATAATAACTCATAGCTATATGGATTTTCACAAGAAATTAACAAAACCTTAATCCTTTATCAAGTTTTAAAGCAATGTTACCTCAATTTAATTTAATAGCTCCCGCTAATTCAAATCAAATGAGGATTCTAATTCACAATCATAAATTTCCCAATTATATGATTGCCTAATATCTTTAAAATAATTTCTCCTAATCCCTTAGTGAAAAATTTAATAAAAATATTGCATGAAACACTTAGGTCAATTTCTAATAAAATTCAATAACGCTGCTTCCACATGAATTATTAAATCTTACTTAGGAATTCCTGATAAAACCTAAATTTCTCTTTCGAGTCATTTACATTTCTATGCATTGATTTCAATTACAAAATACAATTCATAGCAGGACTTCTTATATGAAAATTCCGCATATCTACATTTCCTATAACATGAATACAATGATCATTTTAGTTTGAATTATGGCTTCATCATGTTTCCCACAAGGATGATTTAGAACACTATAGTATGAATATAAAAACAATTGAAATAAATAGATGTAATGGAATTCATATTGAACAACAAGAATAAACTAATAAATGGCATAAAAGAAAATAAAGTAAATGAAACAATAGCTATAATCTTCAAGAACTTCAATCTTCCAAAATGATTTCTCGAATTATTCAATTGAAAGCAAACTTCAGCAAAATAACTTTCTTTCTTCAAACTAAAAATTGGAATAACATGAAATGTAAAGGAATTAAAGAAAATATAAAATCCTAAAGTTTCTAAGGGAATTCTAATAATTTCAAAGAAAGACAAATGATGCTAAACAAAGAATCAAAACAAAGAATTCTAAAACAAAAGGGGATTCTAAACAAAAGGGGATTCTAAACAAAAGGGGATGCTAAACAAAAGGGGATTCTAAACAAAAGGGGATTCTAAACAAAAGGGGATTCTAAACAAAAGGGGATGCTAAATAAAAGGGGATTCTAAACAAAAGGGGATTCTAAACAAAAGGGGATTCTAAACAAAAGGGGATGCTCTCAAGGTTCACACAAGGGGCCTATTTATAGATCTAAAAAGGAGGGGGATAAGGTTGATCTGATGAGGATTTGAGTCAGCAAATTAAATAAGATACGATTTTGGAGAGATTTTCGCAATGGATATCCGGGGAGTAATGAAGGCCGGTTCAAGGCCGGCGGCCTTGAATGTAGGCCGGCTTTAAGGCCGACGGCTTTAATGCTTTTTAAGGCCGGTTTAACATAGGCCAGCTCAAAGCCGGCGGCCTTGAATGTAGGCCGGCCCAAGGCCGGCGGCCTTTATTGCAATCCTCCGCTCGCTTCTTAAATTTTGTGAAAAACTCCTCCAATTAAATTGTAATTTACTTTTGGGTCCTCAAAACCTGTATTTTCACAATAAACACCATTAAGTATCATTTCTTTATATTTTCTTATAATATTGAAATAAATTTAATATAAGTCCAAAAGAAAATATAAGTATAATGTGATCTTATCAATAATACATCTTGTCACCCTCAAACAGACGGTCAGACAGAGGTTATCTATAGTACACTTGGTGCCTTACTAAGAACAACGGTTGTAAGAATCTTACCGATTGGGACTTGTGTCTCCTTATTATTAAGTTTGCTTACAATAGGTTAACTTATAGTTCAACTGGTAAGTCCCCCTTTAAAGTCATGTATAGCTATAATCCTACCCTTCCTTTGGATTAATAACTAAACTAGTAACAAAGGAAGAAAGTTTGAGTGGAGTGGAGCATTTTAAGGAGATTCAAAAGCTTCATCAAAAGGCTTCTGAACATCTTAAGAAAACTCAAGAGTAGTAGCAACTTCAGGGCAACAAACATAGGAAAGCCATGATTTACAATCCAAGTGACTTGGTTTGGATTCATCTCAGTAAGGATAAGTTTCCTCACAAGAAATCATAGAAACTTTCACCTAAAGCAGATGGACCATTCAAGATTCTGAAGCGTATCAACAATAACGCTTACAAGTTAAAATTACTAAGAAAATATGGTGTTTCTCCTACATTTAATGTTATAGATTTGCCACCTTACCTATTGGAAGATCTTCATGAAGACCCATTATATTTGAGGGCAAATCTTTCACAATCCTAAAGAGATGATGGGAATCAAACCAATTCAATAACAGGACCCATTACTCGAGCTAGAGCCAAAGGACTATATAGTCTTACACTGAAAGTCCTACTTGACTAAATAGAACCCACAGAAACCCACATAGTATCTTCATTCCTTTTACATGATTTTTTTACATTTAATCAAGTGCAATTGTCAATGCTTTGGGGTAAAGATGATGGGAATTTTTTCGACACTCTAGATGTTCTCAGAACTCAATTTGGATGAAGATCCAAATCACTCATATTTCACTTTATTTCTTTTATCTAATAAAATTTTAAGTAATAATCTTACAGGTACAATAATATTTCTCCATAGGATGCTAAATGACTTACATTAGTTGATTACCATGAGACATCATCAGATTATCATCCAATGGCCCACTAAGATTGACATCGCTTCAATGCATTGGCTCTTTGAGAATTTATATCATTTTTGTATTTGTAATTGTTCTTTAGACTATTTATGTTCTTTTGGGACACTTTCATTTACTTGTAATTGTCTTTAAGGCAGGCTACCCTAAAAGTGGTATAGTTGTAAATTTGTGAACTTTTTAACCATAAAGGGAGCAAGTATAAATACTTGCTTAAGTAGGGTTTTGGGGGGAGAATTTTCATAATATACACTTGATATTTTCGTGAGAGAATTAAGGTTCATCCTTAGTTCAATCCCTCTTATCAATTTCAATCCCAAGAATTGGAATTATGGCAAATGCAACAAGGAGAAATTGTAAGTTATATTAATTTCTATTTTTTGTGTTTCTTTTCTTCTCTAGTGAGTCATATCTAGGGTTAGATTGAAGTTTTCTTGATCAGATTTGATTCCTTTATATTCGAATTATTAGTGCTTAATTGAGTAGCCCTTAGACTTGATTTCTATTCTTCCATTTTGAACATTTTGAACCGTGAAATCAAGTATTGTGGAAGGTAGATCACGGTCATTGTTCTTATTGATTTTATGTGTTATTTCACGTGGTTTTCAAGAATATTAGTGATCTTCATTGAGGAATACAACATTGTGTAATTCATTTCATGAAATATAGCATTCAGATCATCTATTACAATTAGGGTTCACGTAATATTTTGCTCCAAATTGAACCGATTTGATCAAGTCCTTTAGGGATTGTTAATTGGTTCATTTGTATGTGCTTAAACTCCCTTTTAAGCACATCAAAAGACAAGTAAACAAATTAAAGGATGACTCACTTAAACCGGTGACTCACCTTTGAACCGACAATCATCTATTTGGGCCGGCAACTTACTTTATGTTTTTCCTTTATTTTTCTTCACATTTGTTTCTATAGAAGGCTACTATAAATACTTGTTAAGGGAACGCAAAATGACACTTTTATTTTTTATGGAAAAGATAGAACATATACGAGAGTGAGGTCTCCTCATTTTCATACAACTCTTATCAATCTTTGCATGATTTTGGCAAGTTAAAAGGCTAGGGATTGTTATGTGTTATGTCAACATCATCAAGCTTGATCCTTCCTCAACTAGTGCATAATATCTGGTAAGGAAATTGGGTCTCCTTTTCTTTTAGCATGAAATTTAGGTCTTTTCAATTTAAGATTGTTTAATTGTCTTGGAATTTTATTTGTGTTTGATCCTTAATTGAATTCAGCATACTATCTTAAGAGCACCAAAATGTACAAGGATCTAAAGAGTCATTACTGATAGAAGAATATGAAGAGGGAGATAATTAAACAAGTAATAAGATGCCTTACTTATGAGTAAATCATAATAGAATGTCAAAGATCGGCTAAAGAAATACAGCCTCTTCCAATGCTAAATTTGAAATAAGAACACATGACAATGGATTTTGTTATAGCCCTCCCAAATACTAAAGAGAAGCAAAATGCAGTTCGGGTAATAGTAGACTAGCTAACTAAGTCTACCCACTTTCTACCTATCAGAGTGGGATACAAATTGGATAAACTAGCCTAGATATATACATAAAAGAGAGAAAGATTACATGGAGTTCTAGTAACCATAAGCTCTAATAGAGATACATGGTTTGTAAGCAGATTTTAGAATAACTTACATAAAGCGTTAGGCATAAAACTACAATTTAACACTAAATTCCACCCTCAAATGGATGGACAATCTGAGAGGACCATACAGATTTTAGAAGATTTGCTCAAAGCTTATACACTAGACTTTAGAGGTAACTAGAATTAGCACATACCTTTGGTTGAGTTTATTTATAACAATAGCTATCAAGAAACCATCTAAATGGCTCCTTATAAGGCCTTATATAGAAGAAGATGCAGATCCCTATTACATTGGGATGAAGTGGGAGAAAAGCATATGTTGGGATCAAAATTGGTCCAAGAGGCTGTGGACAAGGCAAAATTGTTAAGGTAAAGAATACAAATAGCACGATCCCGACATAAGTTATGCTAATAAGAGAACACACCCCTTACGAGTCTAAGTAGAAGATAAAGTACTATTGAGAGTTTCTCCAACAAAAGGGGTGATCAGGTTTGGTTTGAGAGGCAAGCTAAACCTAATATATGTAGGCCCATTTGAAATTTTAGAAAGAGTGGGTACTGTAGCTTATAGGTTGGCTCTCCCACCAGGTTTGGCTAGGGTAAATGATATATTCCATGTATCTATGTTATGGAAGTTTGTACCAAACCTAGATTAAATAGTGGCTTTAGAGCCTTTTAATGTCCAACCAACTTGTCTTCTATTGAAGACTAGTTAAGATCATAGATGTTAAGGAATAAGTGTTAAGATAAAGAGCGATTCCCTATGTCAAGGTACAATGGACAAATCAAACTAAATAAGAAGTGATGTGGGAATTGAAAGATGAGATGAGGAAGAAATATCCAAGACTCTTCTAGAATCAAGTAACTTTTGAAGACAAAAGTCTTTATAAGGGGAGGAGAATATAATTACCCAAAATTACTATAGTTATATAAAATTTATTAAAATATATTGACAAGGGTATACATGTGATTTTTAGAAAGGCAAGGAGTAATTTGGTCTTTTATGGATACAATATATATAACAATTTAACCTAGTGCACCTCCCTTTTTTTCTATTTGCATAGTAATAGATAAAAGCAATGCTCTTTGAAACCTAAAGGCAATCAAGTGAATTTCACATAGGTCCAAACCATTTCCATCTAGTAAAGGTTGTTATGATCGAATTATTATTCAAGATTATAGAAATTAGGAATTAGTCATCATTATTACTTGATTCTATAGAATACAAATTAAGAAAAGGGTGAAATGAACATGGAGATCCAATAATTAAGGGTTCAGAACAATTACCGGATCAAGTAAGTTTACTAATCAACTTAATACATTAAGAATTGATAAAATTAAGAATCAAGTAGACTTAGGATCAAAGAAATTTGGTGATAGGAATAAAAAATCTACAAGACCTATTACTAGGGCAAGAGTCAAAGGGTTACAAAATTTGGCGATGAGGGTCCTCTTTGAACAAACCGACCTCGAAAATATTTGTATATTAACTTCTTTTCTATTACTTATTTGTTGTGCAATCCAGTAGGTATACTTGTGGGTTTTTACAGGCCGATGGATAAACTCGTTAAAGCTTAGCTTGTGGGTTATTTGTAGACCGACATAAACCAAAGAAAAAGTTCACTTGAATTGAAGAACCGGCCACTTGAAGACCATTTGAATATGTAATTGGTTTATGAGAACTGACCATTTTTGTTTACTTTAGAACTTGTAATTTGATTTTAGAATTGGCCACTTAGTGGCATGTTTGTAAATTTTTGAACATTTTACCGTAATTGGAGCAAGTATAAATACTTGCTAACTAGGGTTTATATGGAGCTTTTGAAATTTTGAACAAAATACACTTCGTTGCCATGAGGAATTCCCTTTCTTGTAATTGATCTCTTATCAATTTCATTTGTGAAATTGTGGCGAGAACCAACTAGAGTGATTATGAGTAATATCAATTATCTCTTGTTGTTTTTACAAATTGTATTTAGTGAGTTATATCTAAGTGCAATTTGTTGGTTCCTTATCCTTATACATGTGAATCTAGGGTTCTTATTTTCATATTTGAAACATTTCAATTTGAGTGGAATCTTAATTCATTTCCTTGGTTGTCTATTGATATCCATATCATTATTTGTTCCATATATCCATTTGGTTTCAATTTTCGTGAATTAAGGCCATTTTGTAAAGTTGTTGATCAAGAAAATTGTTGGTTGTAATTGTTAATTCATGCCATTTGTATTGGTATTCATGTGCTTTGGTCTTTTGAGCACATCATTTGGTTTAGGAAAGAATTAGAATAGAGGAAAAGTAGTTTGTGAAGAACAGTGTGGGACATGGTTAAGTACACGCTCATGTACTTGCCATGTGGGAATACGCATTATGTATAGAGAGGTACACAGCTAAAGTACACACCTATGTACTTAGGTGTGTCGAATATGGAAAACTATAGAAAGGTACACAGCCAACTACAGGACCATGTACCTAAGCGTGCCAAAATACTAAACTTCATAGAAAGGTACATGACTAACTACATGACCATGTACCTAGGCATGTTAAAATGTGAAAAATACACAAAAAGATATTCGGCCACCATACATGGCTATGCATCTAACCATGCTAAAGTACACGACCTAAAGCATGACTATATGCTTAGAAACATTATTTTATTTTATTTTATTTACACTTATTCGAATTTCCATGTAACCTAGACATCTAGTGTAACCTTAGAAAGTTTAATAGAGTAAGAGAAGGAATTATATAACGGTTAAGTGTATACAATTAAGAAATTTAGATTATTCTTAGATTGATACTAAGAAGGAATTACTGGTGTTTTGACAGATTTCAACTTAGCTTTAAGTTCAAGACCAAATGTGCTTAAGACTAAGATTCTAGGTACGTATAACCTTTGTTTTCAGTTGTGATTGTTAGGCTAATTACAAATTGGATTAAGTTGTAATGGGCTGGTTTAACTTTGGTTTAAGTTACTTATTGTATGTGCTTAGCTCGGCCTAGGGGCCTATAGTAGCAGATCCCTATGGGGTACCTTAGTGATCCTTGTGTAACATTGTCCCTAGTAAAGTTGTGCTTGGAAATGATCTGGGTTAGTTAAGGTTTAAGGTTTAAGGTTTAAATACTCATTGGTGTTAAAGGCCATAGTGGCAGTTCCGAGCATCATATTATATATTAAATATTTTTATACATGTTTGATGGGGTCATGAGTATCTTATTGTTGTTTTGTAGACTTAAGTAAAATAAGAACTTGTTGTATGATGTTTACTATCTAGATATATGTATGTGGTTAAATGGATGCTTGATCATGTGTATGTGTTTGCTAGTTATACGTACTAGGTGTTAGCTTATCCCTAAAGGAATATTCCTTTTAGATGCAGGCACAACTGAATGCACTAACCAGAATGGGGACCTAGGTTCGAATGTGCAAGAATGGGAGGACGAAGATTTATATCATTATTATGGTGATTAAGTGGAGATAGGAAATTGAGTTATTTATATGTAATAATGATGATTTTTCTTTGGAAGATAATAGATTAGTGAATTCTAGAAGTTCAATTGTTTTAGATTTTGATCACAAATGATTGTTAAGATTTGTTTCAAAAGTTTGAAGACTAAAATGGAATGTATTTCTATTATGTTAGAAGTTTAGAATTACCTTATTGTGATTTATTGGAAATATAGGCTTAAGTGGTATTAAAGTAAGGTTAAGAGCCTTAATGTGTCCTTGCCTAGTAAGGATACGTGGTGGGTCATAGTGTCCTGGGTTTCGAGGCATTACATTGACAATCTAGAGAAGAGTCTAGAAGAGGCACATAAAGAAACAAGGGAACTCCATAATAGTAACATTTAGTTTTTCACTCAAGCCAATTGTTATATCAAGTTGTTGGGTGTTAAATGGTATTCTTAGGTTGAAGCGAAACTTAGAGAGATGACCATCAAGCTAGAGTAGAAATTGGTTGAAGAGCAAGTTGTTAGAAAAGGGGGTAGAGGAGCATACTCAAGAAGTTCAAATGAAGTCAAATGCTAAAATTGACAATCAGAGGAAAAGTCTAGAAGAGGCACGTAGAAAAACGAAGGAACTTCATAATAGTAACATTTAGTTTTCCATTCAAGCCAATTGTTATATTAAGCTAGTAGGTGTTGAATGGTACTCTCAGGTTGAAGCAAAACTTAGAGAGACAATCATGAAGCTAGAGGAGAAATTAGCTGAAGAGCAAGTTGCTAGAAAGAGTGTAAGGAAGCATGTTCAAGAAGCTTAAATGAAGTCAAATGTTGAAATTGACAATTTGAGGAAGAGTTTAGAAGAGGCATGTAAGAAAATGGAGGAACTCCATAATTGGAACATTTAGTTTTTCACTTAAGCCAATTGTTATATTAAGTTGTTAGGTAGTAAATGGTAATCTCAAGTTGAAGCAAAACTTAGAGAAATGACCATCAAGCTAAATTAGAAATTGGTCGATGAGCAAGCTACTAAAAAGAGGGCAAACAAGCATGTTCAAGAAGCTCAAATGAAGTCAAGTGCTAAAATTGACAATCTGAGGAAGAGTCTAAAAGAGACTCGTAAAGAAATGGAGGAACTTCATAAACAAATATAAAGCAGCAATAGTGGTGGTTATGGCTATAGCGGTGGTGGTGGTGGGGATGGTGGTTGCAATGGCCATAATAGTTTTTGTAACATTCTATGATATGTTTTATAATAGTTCATCAATTCAGACTGCTCTATATTTATTTTCTTTTAAAATTTCACAATATAATGCTTATAAATGCTTGTGAACAACTAATAACATAACAATTTTTTCTTTTATATTTGGTTTTTTACTTTAGAAATACATATGATTACTATGGTTTCTACTACATACCTATAATGCACAGTAAATGTTAACTTAGTATTAAGTTTTTGTTTAATTGGTGGAGATTATATTGGTATGCACTATATATTCATGCTTCATTTTTAAAGAAGTAGCAATCTTATTATGAACTTCTATAACTCACTTGTAATGATACTATCTTGCTAACAATTGTTGATTGCAAATATCTTTTTCTTTTTCTTTTTCTTTTACTAAAGAATTGTAAATGCTCCCTAAATTGCCAACAGAATTTAAAAAAAAAAAACACATACTCCTCAAACTACTACTTAAATCTAAAAACCTTTGCCAAGAAAAAAAAAACTATAAATATTGATTACTTTAGGTATTTAATGGTAGTTTGGAAGGAATGTGGATATATTTAGAAGTTATAGATATATGATTAGGTGAGAGCATATGATGGGAATCAAACCTATGGTTCCAGCAGTGGGGAAACTAAATTGGACAAATGAGCCCAGATATCCAC
Organism: Laguncularia racemosa; assembly: GCA_037954665.1. Classification (NCBI taxonomy): domain Eukaryota; kingdom Viridiplantae; phylum Streptophyta; class Magnoliopsida; order Myrtales; family Combretaceae; genus Laguncularia; species Laguncularia racemosa. Next base: position 751,498 of record JBBMOL010000267.1, read on the forward strand.
ATGTTGTCTTATTTATCTAATAACAATTTGTCTTTACATTATAGCAGGTAAATTTATTAGTTTTATAGGATGGCGAATAAAATTCACTAAGGATTAATTGTAGTTCATTCATGAACTTACATCAACTGGTCCACAAATGTTCCATGGGAGTGAGGAACTGACCATTTTAAGGGTTTATTTGTAATTGTCTTTTGTTGATTCAAAACCAGTCACTTGTGGGTTTTACTTGTAATTTTTTTTTTTCTGATTTTAACCTAATTAGAGCAAGTATAAATACTTGCTAAGTAGGTTTTAAAGGGGACCTTTTTGTTTAACACATATTTCGGCCACCTATTCGATGTGCCTAATCACACTTTAAAGCACATCCAAAAGACTTAAGATCAACTATCTCAAGTCTAGGCAAAATCGGATCCAAAAATGGCACTTTTCAAATGAACCCTAATGTTGAAATGATGAAATTCAATCAACCAATAATATAATCAGAATACCCCAAAGAAAATTCCTTCTAAAAACACTCTAATTTCATATAATCCACGCAAATGAAGCCTCAATTTGACAAAGAAAAACTGTAACAAAACAATCTTTTTCGAATGGTGAAAATCACGTTTTCAAGGAAAACCTTAAAGATGAATGGAATCAATTTGATAATTTCCTTCAAATAATCACAAGAATTCGTGAATAATAACATGTAAATGTGACCAAGAACTATCTCAAATCAACCCTAGATATGACACACTAGAGAAGAAAAGAAATCACAACAAAATGAAATTGATATAACTCACAATTTCAAGATGTTGTACTCGCCACAATTTCAACTTCTTGGGATTGAAATTGATAAGAGAATTTGGAATTAGGAAAACCCTAAGCCCTCTCACGAAATGTGAAGTGTTTGTTCTGAAAAAAAATAAGCTCCAAACCCTCTCTTAAGCAAGTATTTATACTTGCTACTTCTAGGGTTAAAAAGTGCTCAAAATTACAAGTTTGCCACTTTTAAGGTGGCTAACCCTAAATGAAAGTTACAAAGAAATAAAAGTGTCCCTAAACCAAAATACAACTAAAATAGTTCATAAAATGAAAAATACATAAAAGAAATGCTCTTCATGATGCCGGTCTTCTATAGGATCCATCGGCCCAACTCATCGCCGGTTCAGGTCGGTCCATGGATAACCCACAAGTTGAGTTTAAGTGAGTTTGTCCATTGCCCTGTAAAGCATGATAAGTATTCCTATTGGAATATAAAATACATTAATAAGATAAAAGAGGTTAGTATATAAATAATTCCGAGGTCGATTTGCTCAAAATGGGTCCTCATCGCCAAGATTCGAAATCCTTTAGTTATTGCCCTAATGATAAGTCTTGTCGGATTTTGATTCCTATCATCTCCTCGGGCCTCAAAAAGATTTGTCCTCAAATCTGGCAGATCGAATGTAGTAGAGACTCTATTTTCTAAAAGCAATCCATCTAAAGAAGTATCTCTACAGAATCCCAATATCTGGAATACCATAGTAGGTGATTGTTTTCTCTCCTCCATTTCTAGGATGTATCTCATCTGCAACATAAACATGGACTCATTATCTATTGATGTCTCCCCTATCTCAACCCATTCCATTGAGTTTGTTTCCTCTTTTTCTGACTCATCTATATGATGCTGATCCTCAGGGTCTTCTAATGGTTGGCCCAACTGCTCATTACCCTCTAAAACCTCTGAAGGTGAATATAACTGTCTTTGAACAGTCTGGCTCTCTGGTAGTCTGCTCGTCTGACTATGATTATCAGGATCCTCTGAAGGTTGGCACATTGGTGTCTGACAAATTTTATGCTCTAAGGGTTGGCTCGTGTCACTAGAGCCCTCAAGAACCTTTGAAGGTTGGCATACTTGCGTCTGCACAATTTGGTCCTCCCAGTCTAGGTAATCATCTGTGGAACCCCTACCATCAAATGAAGGCATTTGTAGCTTCGCACACTCTGGTCCTCGAGGTAGTCTAAATTCCCTATCCGGGTATGGATTAAGCCCAAAATTATCATCTCTATTTTCCCTAAGAGCATGATAATCTCCCTTTACTCTAGGTGGTGCCATAAGGTTTACCACAGGTGGTGGTGGCAATGTCATCCTATCAATCCTTGTTGCTAATGTAGCAACAAGTGTGGAAAGGTCCTGAAGTTGCTCATCTAGAGTTCTTCCATTTGTATTTCGACGACTTGGTCTGCTACCCACTTGGCTATTAGCCTCATTGCTAGTGTACCCATTCACACTATCATATGACATGTTTGTGGATGCGATTTATCTAAAGTACAAATGTAATCTCAAATAATTTGTAGCACACTCCCTTCACTTCACCACGTCACAATAACAAGTTTGGATAACAACACACACACTTATACACCCACAGTGCAACAAGTCACCAATGCAATAAATACTTTTTATCACTTCAAGTATATTAGAATAAGTGAAGCACAAATAAATACTTCTAAGTAGTTAAGAAATTAAATTCAACTCACAAGTTTTGAAGTAATAAGTTCAATTACTTTCACACTTTAATGTTTGTTTTTGAATTCAAACTCTACTACTTCAATTTTCCTTTATTGCCACGGTTTCACGCCTACAATTGATCTTGATGTGCAGCACCTTTAATCCACATAAATCCACAAATTTACACCACCACACACACCTTCAATCACGGTGCACTCACTCCACCAATAACTCCACGGCAACAACACAAACAACAACAATTAAGATGTATCACTTCCATGTCAACAATAAGGTGAATATTGATTACAAGTAGTCTTCAACTTCCATGGCAAATAATGAAGACAAAAGATTAATAAGTAGCTTTCCCAAAATGAATTCCGAATCCCACTATAGGCAGCAACTTTCAATTTGAAATTCAAATAACTTCACTTATTGCAAGCCTTCCTCAATTGGTAACAGTGAATTCAAATTCAAATAGCAATCATTAACTCCCACAACTTAATTGCATATGATTTGAATTCAAATAATCCCTTACTAATCAAACTTAATGTAATATGCAAATTGTACTTCACCAATTCAGAATTACACAATGGAATTCAAAGACAACAAACAACACAACTCCTCACACCACAAGCTACTTCACGGCAACAATTGGTAACTTTCACAATTTCAAAAAAATTGCTAAAGTAAACTTCACTTTGTACTTCTGCTCTTCCACGTGAATTAGTGTCCACAAAGTGATATAATAACCTTCCCAAATCAACTCCAACAATCAGCAAATCAAATCCCAATCCAACGCAATTTCGCAATCTTAAACAACAACAACAACACAATTGCGGTTTCCACTTGATCAACCCTAATTGATGATCACTTCCACGAAATTGAATACAACCAATTCCCTTATCTCAACAAGAGCTCTGACACCAAAACGATGATGTGCCTAATCACACTTTAAAGCACATCCAAAAGACTTAAGATCAACTATCTCAAGTCTAGGCAAAATCGGATCCAAAAATGGCACTTTTCAAATGAACCCTAATGTTGAAATGATGAAATTCAATCAACCAATAATATAATCAGAATACCCCAAAGAAAATGCCTTCTAAAAACACTCTAATTTCATATAATCCACGCAAATGAAGCCTCAATTTGACAAAGAAAAAATGTAACAAAACAATCCCTTTCCAATGGTGAAAATCACGTTTTCAAGGAAAACCTTAAAGATGAATGGAATCAATTTGATAATTTCCTTCAAATAATCACAAGAATTCGTGAATAATAACATGTAAATGTGACCAAGAACTATCTCAAATCAACCCTAGATATGACACACTAGAGAAGAAAAGAAATCACAACAAAATGAAATTGATATAACTCACAATTTCAAGATGTTGCACTCGCCACAATTTCAACTTCTTGGGATTGAAATTGATAAGAGAATTTGGAATTAGGAAAACCCTAAGCCCTGTCACGAAATGTGAAGTGTTTGTTCTGCAAAAAAAATAAGCTCCAAACCCTCTCTTAAGCAAGTATTTATACTTGCTACTTCTAGGGTTAAAAAGTGCTCAAAATTACAAGTTTGCCACTTTTAAGGTGGCTAACCCTAAATGAAAGTTACAAAGAAATAAAAGTGTCCCTAAACCAAAATACAACTAAAATAGTTCATAAAATGAAAAATACATAAAAGAAATGCTCTTCATGATGTCGGTCTTCTATAGGATCCATAGGCCCAGCTCATCGCCGGTTCAGGTCGGTCCATGGATAACCCACAAGCTGAGTTTAAGTGAGTTTGTCCATTGCCCTGTAAAGCATGATAAGTATTCCTGTTGGAATATAAAATACATGAATAAGATAAAAGAGGTTAGTATATAAATAATTCCGGGGTCGATTTGCTCAAAACGGGTCCTCATCGCCAAGATTCGAAATCCTTTAGTTATTTCCCTAATGATAAGTCTTGTCGGATTTTGATTCCTATCACTATTCACGTAAAAGGGTACTTCCTTTTTCAAAAAATACTCTTATCAATTCTTCCATAGGATTGTGGCGAGTAGACTTGGATTTGTTGTGAGTGATATCAACAAATTACAAGTTGATCATAATTCCAACTAGTGCATAATATCTGGTAAGGAATTAGTTACTTTATGTTGTTCTTAATTCACACCAATTAAGGTTTAATTTTCAAGCTTGGTGATGTGCCTTACTAATTGGATAGCAAATTCCAATCAACAATTAGTGTGATCAATAATTCACCAAGGACTCCTAATTCACTAGAATTTCAAAAGGCTTGATGATAAATTGAAATATGGAACAACATAATTGTATAAATTATCAAAGGATATCAATAGCAATGAACTAGAATTCCACTCAAAATTGAAATGATTCAAATCTGAAATGGAAGAACCCTAATTCACGTGGATAATGACAAGTCACCAACAAATTGCACTTAGATATAACTCACTAATTACAATTTGAAAAACACCAAGAGGAAGATTGATATTACTCACAATCCACTCAAGTTGGTCTCACTACAATTTCACTTGTGAAATTGATAAGAGATCTTTTGCAAGCAAAGGGAACCCTCACAACAAATACGGTGTTCGATTTCAAAATGTCAAAAAGCTTCCTCAAAACCCTAGTTAGCAAGTATTTATACTTGCTCCTATTAGGGTAAAAATAACACAAAAATTACAACGATGCCACTTAAGTGGCCAGTTCCCAAAAGCAACAAATTACAAATACAAATGGTCTTCAAGTGGCCGGCTCTTCACTTCGATTGAACAAATTGTGGACCATTGGATGTGATTCCAATAATGTCCCGTATGTTGATCCTTGGTGCATGTTATTTAGCCATCCTGTAAAACACGATGAATGTACCTGCTAAAGTGCAAAATAAAGTATTATTAGATAAGATGTGGCCATATGTGGATTTATGGGCTCATGCATCCAATTTAGTTTTCCCCATTGTTGGAACCATAAGGTTGATTCCCATCATCTCCTCGGGCCTCTAAAAGATTTGCCCTCAAATCTAAGGGGTTTTCTCATGGATTGAAACCCAATGTTTGTGTTTACTTGTTGGTTGGAAGTCTGGAAGAGCCAGTGGTGTTTCTAATTTGTTCCTAGAAAAAGTAAACCTCAAATGGGGACATAGGTGTCAAGATAATCTGTGTACCATCCTTTTGAAACTTGTAAGTGTTTTTGAACCCATCATGTAACACCTTTTTATCAAATAACCACGGTCTGCCTAATAGTATATGAAAGGCGCACATAGGAAGCACATCACAGATAATCTCTTCACTATATCTATCTCCTATATTGAATGGTACCTTTACCCTCTGTATAACATGCAAACTACCTTGATTGTCCAACCAATGTAATTTATAAGGGTTTAGATATAGGCTAATGGCTAGTTGTAAGTTATCTACTAATGCATCAAATATGACATTAGTGTAACTACCACCATCAATGAAAAGCACACATAGTTTACCTCAAATCCAACAAGATGTGTGGAACAGGTTCTCCCTTTATATGTCCTTAGCATATAGAGATAAGGTCATAACCCTGCGTAACACATTAATAGGTAAGTAATTTTCACCCTTTTATCCTCATGTGTCTCAATGTTCTGATCATCGTAATACTCTTGCAAAGCCATGGATAAATCTATAAGCTCAACAGTTTCTTCCTCATCATCTTCTTCGTTGCCCTCCATAACTGTTATCACCCTTTTATTGGGACACTATGCAACCATATGTCCAAATCCCATGCATTTGAAACATTTAATCTAGCACATCTTCCCACTAGTTGACCCCGATACTGTATGCTTAAAATCAAATCTAACTACCTCTTTGCCTTTCCTAGAAACATTTTTCTCTTTGTCAGTGCCTAGGATAACTCTGTCTACAGCCTTGGCATGTTTACCTACTCCCTTTAGTCCACCCATCCGACCATTTGCCCCCATAGGTTTAGTAATAGTACCATACTTATTACTAGTGGCCCATAATGGATTTGATCGTCTCTGCCTTTCCACTTTCAAGGCTAATTGTATAGCCTCCTCAAGTGTACTATATTGTTGCAGCTCAATAACACAAGCAATTATGGGAATTTTTCTAGCGACTTAGATTGATGATCCAAATCACTCATATTTACTCTTGTTTCTTTTTATCTAATAAATATTTGAGTGATAATCTTACAGGTACAATGATATTTCTCTATGGGATGCCAAATGACTCTCATTGTTGATTACTTAGGGACATCATTAGATTCTCATCCAATGGCCCATTGTGATCAACATCGCCGCAATGCATTGGCTCTTTGAGGATTCTTATTATTTTATATTTGTAATTATTTCTTTGGATTATTTATGTGTAAGCTTTTGGGACACTTTCATTTGCTTGTAATTGTGTTTTTAGGACCGGTTACCCTAAAGTGGCATAGTTGTAATTTTGAGGACATTTTAACCTTAAAGGGAGCAAGTATAAATACTTGCTTGAGTAGGGTTTTGGGGGACTTTTTGCTAAATTTTTAGAAATAGAACAAACACTTCATGTGTTGAGGGTTAGGGTTTCCAAATTCCAAAATTGCTCTTATCAATTTCAATCCCAAAATTGAGATCGTGGCGAGTGGCCTCAAAGTGAATTTATGAGTACTATCAAGTTCACTTTGTTGTAATTTCCTTTTCATCACCAGTGAGTTATATCTAAGGTTGAATTGGATGTTCTCTTGGATTAGATTACATTTGTAATCATTTTTATGTTTTTATAATTGATTGGTTTTAGCCTTTAGTTTTAACCATCAATTTCACTTCCTTTGAACCATGGATCAACTTTGTTGGGAAAGTGGATCTCGGATTGGTTCTTGCTATTCGTATGTGTAATTCTCGTGGCATTACAATTATGTTTAGTGTTTTTTAAGGATTTATCATTGTGGATTGTTTCTTTGAAAGTTATAGCATTTGGGTTTCATTTTACTCAATGAGGGTTCACACAATTCTTAGAATTTTGAGCTGAGATTGGACTAGTCCATTGAGGATTATAATTTGTTCCAATTATATGGGCTTAACACCTATTTTAGGCACATCAAGCAATCTCGTATTTCAACCTAGACACAAATCATGCTAAGGTTTGCTTAGGAGGCTTTATTGATCCACATTTGATCATTAACGTTTCAAACTCTTATACGTAGTCATCCATTGTTTTGCCTCCCTACCTCAATGTTTGAAGACACATAAACAGTTCCTGCATGTAATGCTCAGGTATGAACTTTTTTCTCAGAGCCCGTTTCATGTCCCTCCAGGTATGTATTTCAGCCTCTCCATCCCTTCGCCTGCTGATCACCAGATTCTTCCACCATAAGATGGTATAACCTACGAATTCTACAGCCGTAAGATGAACCCTAGTGTTACCATCAATTTCATAACACTCGAAAAGACCCTTAACTTTGTCTTCTCAATCTAAGTAATCATCTATTGAACCCCTACCATCAAATGAAGGCATCTGTAGTTTCATATACTCTAATCCCCGAGGTGGTTTGAAATCCCTGTTCAAGTATGGATTAACCCCAAAATTATCATCTCTTTCCTCCCTAAGAGCATAATAATCTCCTTCCACTCTTCTTCCTATATTACCTCCAACTGCTCCCTCCCTTTGAACATTATGAGGAGCTACTCTAAGTGATGGTGCCTAAAGATTTTCCACTAATGGTTGTGGCATCATCATCCTATCTATCATTGCTGCTAATGTAGCAACAATGGTGGTAAGGTCCTAAAGCTGTTCCTCCAAAGTTCTTCCACTTGCAGTTTAAAGACCCTGTCCACCACCAACTTGGCTATTGGCCTCATTGCCAGTTCCCCCATTCACATTATCATTTGATATAGTTGTGGACTTGATTTGCTGAATTACAAAGACAATTCAAAGTAATGTAATACACCTCATAATCACCCCTTCACAACCACCACACTTCAACATCACACAACAATCACTACAAAAGAAAAAAAAACACAAAAACTCCACTTAGTCTTCACACACACTTCCACATTTCAATCACGGCAACAACAAGTAGAAGCAATAATAAACACTTCTCCTAATAGTAAGTTAATGATTCCAACTAAGAAAAGTTTTTAAAGCATCAATACATAACAACTTCTACACTTTAATGCTTGCTTTTGAAATTCAAACTTAACCACTATAATACCCTTTACTCACGGCACATATATACACTTACAATCCATAGTGTAGCAACCTTTCACCACAACACAAACAATACACCACTTTGCACCCTTCACCACACAAACTCACTACACCACACACACACTCACTCACAGTGTAGCATACGCATACTTCACCCCTCTTCCAACCATGGCACAACAACACAAATGCAACTCTTAATGAAGCTTCTCCATAAATGGTAAGAAATAATTCAAAAATATTCAAATTGTATTCAATCAATACTATACAATAACTCTTCAAACTTAATGGTTGTTTTTGAATTCAAATAGTTTCCAAATCCTCCACACAAAAAAAAATATGGAAATGTAAATTACACTCCTCAATTCCGAAACAACATACAATGGAATTCACTTCTCTTCCTTCATAAATAATGTACTTCAATTCCAAAACATACACAATGCAATATACTTCCTACTTCCCCTTCTTCTCACGGCAAGATAAAGATCACAATGATTACTATAAAATCTCCACTTCCTCTTCAACAACAACAAGTATAACACAACAAAATCACAATTAACTACTTCAATTCCACTTTAAAAATTTCTACTAAAGAAATGAAAATTCAAAAACCCTAATTTCCAATTGAAGTTCACATAAACCCTACTCCAAAACCTTTGCTCTGATAAAAAAAACGATTATGGGCCTTATTAATTGGATAGCAAACACATCAACAAGTGGCGTGAACAACAAATTCCAATCAACAATTGGTGTGATCAATAATTCACCAAGGACTCCTAATTCACGAGAATTTCAAAAGGCTTAATGATAAATTGAAATATAGAACAACTCGATTGTATAATTATCAATGGATATCAATAGCAATGAACTAGAATTCCACTTAAAATTGAAATGATTCAAATCTGAAATGGAAGAACCCTAATTCACGTGGATAATGACAAGTCACCAACAAATTGCACTTAGATATGACTCACTAAATACAATTTGAAAAACAACAAGAGGAAGATTGATATTACTCACAATCCACTCAAGTTGGTCTCACCACAATTTCACTTGTGAAATTGATAAGAGATTTTTTTGCAAGCAAGGGGAACCTTTACAACAAAAAAGGTGTTTGATTTCAAAATGTCAAAAAGCTTCCTCAAAACCCCAGTAAGCAAGTATTTATACTTGCTCTTGTTAGGGTAAAAATTACACAAAAATTACAAAGATGCCACTTAAGTAGCCGGTCCCTAAAAGCAACAAATTATAAATACAAATGGTCTTTAATTGGCCGATTCTTCACTTCAATTGAACAAATTATGGACCTTTATATGTGATTCCAAGAATGTCCCGTAAGTTGATCCTTGGTGCATGTTATTTAGCCATCCTGTAAAACATGATAAATGTACTTGCTAAAGTGCAAAATAAATCATTATTAGATAAGATGTGGCCATATGTGGATTTCTAGGCTCTTGCATCCAATTTAGTTTTCCCCACTACTAGAACCACAAGGTTAATTCCCATCACTTGGATTCACACCATTTATTTTGGAAATTGGAATCAATTGTGTTATTTATTTGATTGGTTTTGGAATTCCAATTGAGTTCATTGTAATTGCGTATTCAATCAAAGTCGTTCTCACAATTAGGATTCACGTGGAAGTGGAATCACGCCATTTTTTTATTTGTGTTTAGTTGATTATCCAATTAGTTTTTGTGTGATTATAATTGGATACTCGACACATCATAATTTTTTGTATTAGAGCAAGGGTTTTGAGAAGGGATTGCGTGATTTCAATTTGGGAATTAGGGTTCTTAAATTTCCATTTCTTAATTAAAGATTATTTGAATTAGAATTGAAGTAATTTAAGTGATTGTATTGTAATTCACCTTCATTGTTGCGGAATTGGAAGTAGAAATTTTAGACGTGAACTTTCTAGTAATCACCTTTGTCATGAGTTGCTTGTTTGAGGTGGAAGGGAATTGCATGTCTTGAGGGATTTCAAAATTAAACTTCATTTTCATTTCCAGATTTTGTTTTCAATTACGTGGAGGATTTGGAAACAATTTGAAATTCAAACCAAACAGTAAGTTGAAGGAGTTATTTTGTATAAATTCAAAAGCATACATTAAGTTGAAGGAGTTATTGTGTATTGTTAATCATAATACACTTTGACTATTTTAAATTGTTTACTTACCATTTGGAGAAGCATCATTAATTGTTTCCATTATTGTTTGCTGCCATGATTAGAAGCGTGTGTTAAAGTGTGTGTTGCACCATGGGTGAAGTGAATGTGTGCGGTTGAAGGGAGTTACATCATGGTGAAGAGAGTGTGTATAGTTGAAGGGTGTTGCACCGTGGTGAATTATATGTGTGTGTGTGTGTATGTGGCATAGAAGTGTGTGTATTGTGGTTTGAAGAAGTGCTACTTTGTGATTGTGTGTGTGTCCTAGAATAAGTGTATATTGAAGTGTTAAGTGAGTGTGTGTTGAAGTGTGAAGAGAGTGTGTGTTGAAGTGCGAAGTGAGTGTTGGTGAAGTAATTATTTTATATTGCATTTGATGTGAAGTATATTGCACTTGCCTTGAATTGTTTTTGTGTTCCAACAGATCAATTCATCAACCATGTTAAATGATAGTGTTAATGGGGGAATTGGCAATGAAGCCAATACTAAGTTGGTGGCGGTTAGGGTCATCGAACTGCAGGTGGAAGAACATTGGAGGAGTAGTTGTAGGACCTCACCACCATTGTTGCTACATTAGCAACAAGGATAGATTAAATGACGATGCTACAACCACCAGTGGTAAATCCTTAGGCACCTCCACCTTGGGTAGTTCCTTAGAATGTTCACAGGGAAGGACCAGTTAGAGGTAATATGGGTAGAAGGATGAAGGGAGATTATCATGCTCTTAGGGAGGAAAGAAATGATAATTTTGAGAATAACCCTTACCCAAACAAGGATTTTAGACCACCTAAGGGATTAAAATATGTGAAACTGCAGATGCCTTCATTCGATAGCAGGGGGTTCAGCAGATGATTATTTGGATTCGGAGGATAAAGTTGAGCGTCTGTTCGAGTGTTATGAAATTGATGATAACACTAGGGTTCGTCTTGTAGCTACGGAATTCATAGGTTATGCTGCCTTATGGTGGAAAAATCTTGTAATTAGTAGATGAAGGGATGGTGATGTTGATATACATACCTGGCAGGATATGAAACGAGTATTAAGGAAAAGGTTTATATCTAAACATTATAGGTAGAAATTGTGTATGCATCTTTAAACACTGAGGCAAGGAGGCAAAACAATTGATGATTATGTACAAGAGTTTGAGACACTAATGATCAGATGTGGATTAGTCGAACCTCTTGAGTAAACCCTAACATGATTTGTGTCTGGGTTGAAATATGAGATTGTCTACGTTGTAGAGTTACAGAGGTATAATAAACTTGATAAGGGTATATAGTTAGCCTTGAAAGTGGAGAGGTAGAGGCGATCCAAGCCTTTTTGAGTTGCTAGTAACAGGTATGGAACTTTTACCAAACCTATTGGGGTAAATGGCCATATGGGTAGATAAAAGGGAATAAGGGAACATGCTAAGGCTGTGGACAAAAATGTCTATAACACTAATAGGGAGAAGGACACCTCTAGGAAAGGAAAAGAGGTGGTTGGAGTTGATTTCAAGCAGATAGTACTAGGGTCAACCAATGAGAAAATGCGTCAAATAAAATGTTTCAAATGCATGGGTTTTGGACACATGGCTGCACAGTGTCCCAATAAAAGGGTGATGACTGTTATGGAGGGAAACAATGAAGATGATCAGGAAGAAGTTGTCGAGCCTATAGATTTATCCATAGCTTTGTAGGAATATTATGATGATCAAGACGCTGAGACACTTGAGGAAAAGAGGGATGAAAAATGCTTACTTATTAATGTGTTACATAGGGTTATGACCAAATCTCTAAATGTCAAGGACATATAGAGGGAGAACCTGTTCCACACACCTTATCGGATTCGAGGTAACTTGTGTATTCTTTTCATCGATGGTGATAGTTGCACTAATGTCGTATTTACTACATTAGTATATAACTTACAACTAGCCACTAGTCCACATCCACACCCTTACAAATTGCATTGGCTGGATGACCGAGGTAGTTTGCATGTTACATAGAGGGCAAATGTGCCATTCAGTATAGGAGATAGATACAGTGATGCGATTATCTATGATGTGCTTCCTATGTGCACCTTTCATATACTATTGGGTAAGCCTTGGTTATTTGATAGGAAGGTGCTACATGATGGATTCCGAAACACTTACATGTTTCAGAAAGATGGTGCGCGAATTATCTTGACTCCTATGTCTCCATCTAAAGTTCACTCATTTTAGGAACAGATCAGTAAAACCAATGGCTTTTTAGGACCTCAAGCCAACAAGCAAACGCAAACACTGGGTGTTAGTCTAAGAAAAGAACCCTTAGATTTGAGGGCAAGCCTTTTAGAGGTCCGAGGAGATGATGGGAATCAAACCTATGGTTCCAGTAATAGGGAAACCAAATTGGACAAATGAGCCCAGATATCCACATGTTATCTTATTTATCTAATAACAATTTATCTTTACATTATAGCAGGTAAATTTAACGGTTTTACAAGATAGCGAATAAAATTCACTAAAGATAAATTGTGGGTCATTCATGGACTTACATCAACCAGTCCACAAGTGTTCCATGGAAGTGAAGAACTGGCCATTTTGAGGGTTTATTTGTAATTGTCTTTTGTTGATTCAAAATCGGTCACTTGTGGGTTTTACTTGTAATTTTGTTTTTGTTGATTTTACCCTAATTAAAGCAAGTAGGTTTTTTTAACACATATTTTGGTTGCCTATTCACATGAAAGGGTACTTCCTTTTTCACAAAATACTCTTACCAATTCTTCCATAGGATTGTGGCAAGTGGACTTAAATTTGTTGTGAGTGATATCAACAAATTACAAGTTGATCGTAATTCCAACTAGTGTGTAATATCTGGTAAGGAATTAGTTACTTTATGTTGTTCTTGATTCACGCTAATTAGGGTTCAATTTTTAAGCTTAGATTCACGCCATTTGTTTTAGAAATTAGAATCAATTGTGTTGTTTATTTGATTGGTTTTTGAATTCCTATTGAGTTCATTGTAATTGCGTATTCAATCAAAGTGGTTCTTGCAATTAAGATTCATGTGGAAGTGGAATCATGCCATTTTATGATTTGTGTTTAGTTGATTATCCAATTAGCTTTTGTGTGATTTTAATTGGATACTAAGCACATCAACATACCTTGACTAATAGTTTTGGGAATATAATTACTATTTTCTAATTATTAAATTAAGCTTAAGGCCTTTAGAGCATGTTTATTAGGAGTTCTTAGCACATATTCCCATGTCAAGCACCCCAACACCCTTGATAAACCTTAAGCACTCTATTGTACGTAAAAGCATCTAAGCACTTGAACAAAAACAAGTGCTTTGCACATATTCCCATGATTATTAAAGGTACTTGTTCATTTTTTTTAAATTTTATTTCTTTAAGTCTAACTTTTACTTTAGGAAGTTTCAAAATTATAGCCCTAAGCAACTTTCCAAATAGTCTATTGATAACAATGAAAAGTTGCTTAAAAAGAAGAGTTTCTTAGTTTGTTGATGTGACACTCTAGCAACTCTCTAAACACTCTATCAACAAACATGCTCTTATAGCCTATGGCATTAATGTTGGTATTTTGGTGGGATAAACCAAATTTGTATCCTCCTCCTTGTTATAATCACCAAAAAAAAAAAAAAACATGTTAGTGATAATTTTCTTTTGACTAATTATATCGAAGATAAGGTTTCCTCACTTATATTTGATATAATAATCAGTTCATTAAATTCATTCTCAAATACGTTATTATAATCTATTAACAAGTGGCTTTGAGTATTCATTAATGAGACTAATTATCATTTGATATAGATTCTCTTATTGCTTCTAATTATTTTTTGTGGAAAAAGACAGTTTCAATGAGTAATATTTGTAGATGAGGGGATCTGATTAGTGATTGTAGTAGTCATATGTATATAGTATGTGCCTTATAGGAGTGATGTGGAAGGGCACGTAGGGCATAATTCAGAGTGAGAGACATTGTATACCTTGCAAAATTCCAAAATAGGGTATAAATCACTAGAAGAAATTTTGGAGACATTTCTAAGAATCAATAGGATATTTAACCCTATACCCAAGGACTAGGTTCAATAACCCTGAAATATTCTATGAAAATCCTAAATTGATCCTTAAACTATAAAATAATATCTTGAACCATAACCTTAAAATAGGAATTAAAAACCCCGAATTGACCCCTAAACCTCAAATCAACAATTCAAACCCTAATTTAAATAGCAAATCCTAAAACAATAAATTAAATTCCAAACTTGAATCCAATCCTAAAATAATAATAAAAATAAATCAAAAACCCCAAATCAAATAACAAAATTCTAAGGTCACAAATAGGAAACATCAAAGCTAATCTTAAGCTTGGAAAGCCTTAGAATTCAACTCAAACAAAATTGAAACCTTAACATTGATAATTTACCTCATAAATAATATAAAAAATCTAATCATTTAATTAAAACTAACTCTACTAATTAACCAAAGTAGACAAAGTAAAGGATAGAAAACAATTCCCATGTCAACCCCTCTAGATGACGTAAAAGTGAAAGGCAAGATAGCCAAATTTTACCCATCATTAGCTTGGACAAAAGACCATAGTTCACATTTATTTACCAAGGAATAAACTAAATAATAGCAACCATTTCATCCTAGTTAGTGTCGACCACACCATGGAATAAGAAGAGTGACATTGTGTGATCCTATGATTGAAAGTACAATAAAGGACACCTAGAAGTGAGGAATTAGCCTTAGACTTCACTCAAATTTCAATGGAAGTAACCTAAAATTAGAAGAGGCATGGCGATTTAACACAACCTACTCTTTTATCCAACATACAAAGCAATAGTCCAACACATACCCCTTTGACCCATGCATAAAGATCAATTCATAAGCAACCTTGACCTCCTTATAATTCCTCATCCACAGGGACTTAGGTCACTTCATCTGGAAGTTTTCATCAAATTAAACACACTTCAAAAAGCTCTCAAAGCCAACTCAAAACACAAACCAAAAAACCCTTTAAACCGTTACATAATTCCCATGCCAAACACCATCACCTTAACAAGAAAAACAAAACACTAAACATCATTTCAAGCCAATTTCTAGATATCACTTGTAACGACCTTAGAGGGAGCCTAGTAGAATTGCCTGATACTTGCCATATCATGTGTGCACCCATAATATGAAAACTATCTTGCAAGTTAGAGGTTACTAGACTTTAATTAAATAATCATTCCTCACCATAACCGATAGTACATATAATTAATTATTATGAAAATAACTATGGAAACCGATTATTGTAGTTCTCTAAAATTGCAAAGAATTGGTATCCCCTACCAAATAGTAAAACTAGGTGATTTCAACATTTAAGAACACTAGTTCGAAAAAGTTTTAGAAAATGATGAAGTTATAAAATAAATAGCTTTACAAATTCTTATTCACTTACCCTAGACTTTTAATAATCTTCTAATTCTCCATCTATCCTTAGAGCTGGAGTCTAGAACACTCGTCATTTTGATCCTAACCCATTTCCCAACTTTAGAGTATCCTATATGATAAACTGTTGGGGGGGTAAGCAAACCATGGCTCTATAAGTTCACCCATCACTACTACTATTCAAGCTAGTTATTAAACATTAATTAGCTCATCATGAAAGCTATCTACATACGAAATGAATGCATGTATGATGAATGCAAGCAACACATTCATGGGAGTCTAAAACCATGAAAGGTATAGATTTGCGTCATCTATACTTTGATTGACCTCTATACTTACTTGCATGGAGCACCTCACCTTGCTTAAAAGGTTGTTTAAAGGCATAGTCCCCTAAATAAACTCGATGCTTACCCATCGCCAAGAACAAAAATGCCCTAAGGGCCAATCTTAGTGAATTCCATGCCAGGCCATTCACCATCAATCAAATATTTAATAATGCCTCCATAGCCAAATTAGGTGATCCCTCATCAAGGCATCAACTTGCAATCAAACTGCTAACAATGCTTCATAGGCCTTAAATTAGAGTTGTCCTAATTGCATTACCTCCAACAAAATCAATTTTGATAAAATTACCATTAGCAACATCAAGGTTTTATAAATAGTAGCCTTTAAGAGCACTTGCTGGGTTTTTGATATAACCTTTACGAAAATACTTTAAAAAGACTTGAAATGTTTCAAAAAGCTTCAACATGTTTCAAAAAATTTCTGGCAAAGGTTGAACACTCTTCATTCCTCTTTATGTACTTGTTAAATCATAGAAATGTGACGAGTAATCTGGTTATTTTAGGCAAGAATTTAAGTTTATGGGTTAACATGGTGACCACACGAATGAGAGCATACAAGGCAATAAGTCATTCTAAACAATCAATAGCAATCAACAAAACATCACAAAATTAGCAAACAACAAGCAGATAGTAAATCATCTAAATTCCCTCACCAAGGTTTGACTTAAGGATTGTAATAATCCCCGGGTAGAGACTAACGAACTTCAGAAAAAAACTAAATAATTAGACATAAAAGAAAATACATATAAGAATAACTACTATTACTCTAGTTTCCTGATCTAAACCCTAAATCTTATTAGAGTCTTTCAAGGTATCTTTTAATTATTTAGATTCTTAATGGTTCAGGCTCAAGGTCTCAAGTCTAAGTTCATGGTCCTTTACTTAGGAATCAATCCGTTGTCAAGGTTTGTGCTTAAGTCCTTGTCACAATAAATCTTGTTCTTAAACGATTTCATGATAAGACAAATATATATCTGATAAGTGTTAGAAGACCCCTAATTCTAGTGCTTATTAGTTATGATTTTATATGGATTTCATATGATTTGTGAAGAAAAGAGTACTTATATGATTAAATTTTAATTTCAAGCATCAATGGAGACAAAAGAAAGGTTTAAGGATGATATGAGCAAAGGCGAGGTGAGATTTGGCAAAAAATGAAGAAATCTAACTTTTAGTTCATCACAACCTATGTAGATGCTAGTGCTAGATGCAAAAAAAATTACCAGTAGCTATATGAAGGTATGTCCCAAGATTAACACAACCCATGCTAATGCTAGTATTTTTTTTTTTAGAAGCAAAAGAGTCAAGTTTTTTTTTTTCAACCTTACCTCGAACACGGTCGTGTTGGAGGCCCTACTAAACTAAGCAGTGAAAATGATGTGTTTCAAAGTCAGCATGGCCTTGAACATGGCCGTGTTGACACCCGTGCTAAACCTTATTTTTGTAGAACTATAAATAGACACCTTATTTTATTTTAAAGGGGGGATATAATTTCAGCCTCCATTTTGAAAACCTTATGGGAGCATTATTACGAGCTTCAAGAGGAGAATTGTCTAAATATCATTGGAGATCACACAACAACACAAGGGAATACTCTTTCCATCATAAATCATTTTTACTTCTCTAGATTCTCTATTTTTATTGAAAACTCCATGGATGAGTAATTCTTTATAACTTTCATCTTGTGAAACCCTGACTCATGTACTGAAACATTGATTGATTAATGAATTGTTTATATCTTTACATCTATACATGTGTTTCCATTATTCTTGTGATTGATTTATGCGCACGAGTTGATTGCATGTTTGATTTTTATTAGATTAAAAGAGGTTTTGTCTAGTAAATTAGATCTTCATGAATAGAGAGATTACATGTTTTGCCTAAAGGTAGGAAAACAGTAGTTTTCTACAATAAAGATTAAAGCTTTAATCAGAATTTGTGAACTTAATGAGATCTTGCATGATGGTAGTGAGGGAGAGGTCTCCATTATCTTGTACATGATTAAGAATTGATTAACTCAAGGGAGTAATTGATTTTACTTGAAAATTCCTACAGTGCAAAGTGTAAATTGATTCGTCAATCGATATCTTATTTTAAGAATTTAAAGGTTAGGGTGGAACAAGATGAGGGGTATGTTTTGTGATTGAATATATTTTTTTAAGTCAATATCATTTAATTCTAGGATTGTTAGGATTTGTTAATTCTTAATTTAATTCATAATTTCCACATCTTAAATTAGACTAGATAGTAGAGAAAGATAATACTAGTACTTGTTTTCTAGATCCTAAAGGACGACACCTGTTAAATCTATACTATAGTCGATAGGTACACTACCTAGCTCGATAGTAAATTTTATTTGTTATAAATTTAAAATTAGAACGATCGGTTAAATTTGATCACATCAAGTTTTTGGCGTTGTTGCTAGGGATTTAGTAAGGCAATACTAGGAAAAACCGTAGTTTCTACTACTTTAGTCATTCTTTTTATTTGTTTTATCTATTTCTCTTCTCTCCATCTTTTGAAAAGTTCTAATTCTCACTTTGATGGGAATCAAACCTCTGGATCCAGCATTAGGAAGCCTACTTGAACAAATGGAACCAAGACGTTCACATATTATCTTTATTTATTTTATAATAATTATTTTTTCATTTTAGCAAGTACATTTTGTCGGTTTTACAAGAAGATGACCAAGCATAATAGCAATTGATTTCTGAATGGGTCACATTCCATAATGAACCGAATTGAACCAAAGGAGAACTACTCTTGTGTTTCCTCCTTGTGACCGTGATTGGAGCTTGAAGTAACCGACCATGTGTACTATTTTTACTTAGGTTATTTTTCCATAATTGTAGTAGGGTATAAATACTTGTTATGTAGGTTTTGTAAGGGACTTTTGAAACATAATTTTCAAACTAAAATTTCCATGGAAAGCTTATCCTTTCATGCTCCAACTCTTATCAATTCTCCTAGAATTGTAGCGATTGGGTTTTGATTTTTATTGTGTGTAATATTAACAATATAAAAATCAATCCTAATTCCAACTAGTGCATAACATCTAGTAAGGAATTAGCTCTTCTTTTCTATCTATTGTTCACGTAAATTAGGGTTCCATTTTCAATTTAGGGTTCACAACCCAATTGATTAGAAATTGGTTCCTTGTTGTGTCATCCTTGATTTCTATTGCAATCCACTTTGAGCACATCACACTTGATTGCCTTTTGTAGCGTATGACAAGAAATCTTCCCTCTGACATTCTTGATCTAGATCTTGAGATTGAGAGAACACTCCACCGACTTTGAAGGAACGCAGTTGCCGAATCTTCTAGGCAGTCAGTTAGTGAGGAGGGAGAACGTGATATAACAGTGGAAACAGGGGTTGATGAGAGCCATGATGGGAGCCAAGCCAAAAGATGGAATGTGGATCCTCTTGAAGTGCCACCTGGACCGATCACAAGAACTCGAGCAAAACGATTCAAGGAAGCACTTAACGGGTTGATAAAGGATGTCTACGAAGCCGGAAAGGATTGGAGCAATCATGAAGTTGGAAAGGATTGGAACAACCATGGGAATGCCCTTGCTTTTGTACAAGTCATAACGGATACGGGTTGAAAAGGGCGTGTCTTTACAAGGCACGGCCGTGTAGGAGTCTGGAGGTTACACAGAATCATACACGGTCGTATACACGGTTCAAAGGCACGGCCGTGTATGGTGTCAAGAATTTCCACAGAAAGATACACGACTAGAAGTACACGATCGTATACATCTCCAATGCCGGTCGTGTACTTCTCCAATGCCGGCTCCAAGGCCGCCGGCCTTCATGTCTTGTTTTGTTTTTTTTTTACGCAACTTATTGAAGTGATGTCGTTTTGGGGCTTTATTGTTACGAATTGTAAACCCTACTATAAAACTCCTAGGGTTTAGAACAGCTAGAATATAGAACATACAACATTAAAGTTTGAAAAACACTTTTGAGAGAATTCCTCTCTTGGTTCTTTAAAGAACTAATCTAGAACTTATCGGATTTTTATTCCGTGGCGTTCATCCCGACTTATCATTCGGTTTTTCATCCCGATTGTGGTGTCTTCATATTATACCAAGGTTCTTGTCTCGCTTATAGACAATGGGTCGCAGTTTCCACTTGAGTGTGTTTCGCATCTTAGGTAGCAAATTCCGAATGTATTGGTATTGGGTTTCGTCACATGTTGGCGTAGTTCGTATCAGTTAGGAATCTGAGCAAACCGATTTCGTATCAGTTTGGTATCAGAGCCTAGGTTTGTTAAAACATCAGTTCGGTTTGAGGAAGGTAACATCAACACCCTAACTCCAATCGTTCATATTAATTATTCGTATTCAATTTCATAGTGTTAATTGTCTATTGAAAGTGTAGTACCTACTATTCAATTTTATTACAAAAAAAAAAAGGGGAACGTGATCAAGAGCAGCAAACAAAGGCGACAAAAAAAAATCTGAAAGAAAAAGAGGAAAAATTTTCGAGCCCTAGAGTTGTTTTGAATTCTACGGAAGAGAATTGGTGTAGTTTGGGTTAGTTCCAAGAGAATTGAGAAGAGGAATTGGTGAGTTGATATCATCATTGCTTGTGAGAATACACGAGTGACTGTGTGATATCATCCTTTGAGCGAAACACGTAAGGGAGTGTATCGTGAGGCTTAATTATATATATATTTGTGTTAGTACTAATCTTTTCTGCAGGAACTATGTCGAGGCAACATTCTCGTGAAGGTGAGAGGGGAAGGTTTGATGCTGGGTTAGTGATTGAGGCGTTGAGGGGTGAGATGAAGAGAATGTTTCAGGAGGGCATGGAACAAATTCATGAGACGGTGGAACAAAGACTAGAGCAATCTAAAAACGTCTTCCAAGGGCGTAAGAGGGAGAGTTGTTCTAGGAGAGTACAAAGGGGTGGAGACGAAATGTCAGGTGATGAATTTGATGAACCTTCTGTCGAGATTTATAGAGGTTATAGTGGTAGGAATAGAGGAACTAGGGATTGGGAAGATAGAGGAGATAGGAATAGAGAGGATAATCAACTGAGTAGTATAAAGATGAAGATTCCTCCTTTCCAAGGGAAGAATGATCCCGAGGCGTACTTAGAGTGGGAGAAGAAGGTAGAGATGGTGTTTGATTGTCATAACTATAGTGGGAGAAAGAAAGTGAAACTTGCTGCCATTGAATTTTCGGATTATGCCATAGTGTGGTGGGTTCAACTAATGTTGAATCGAAGAAGGAATGGCGAACCACCTATTGAGTCATGGGAAGAGATGAAGAGGGTAATGAAGAAGCGGTTTGTGCCTGTGTATTACTATTGTGAATTACACAACAAATTGCAAACTCTTAGGCAGGGAAGCCGAAGTGTGGATGAGTATTTCAAGGAGATGGAAGTTACTATGATTAGGGCGAATGTAGAGGAGGATAGAGAGGCTACCATGGCTAGGTTTCTTGCTGGATTGAATAGAGAAATTCAAAATGTCGTGGAATTGCAGCATTATGTAGAATAGGAAGATATGGTTCATATGGCTATAAAGGTTGAGAACCAACACAGGAGGAAAGGTAATAGTACTGCACGGTTTCAACAGGGTACTGGATCATCCACCTGGAAGACTAACCAATGGAAGAAGGAAGAAAAGCCTTTACCCACCAAACCAAAAGGAGAGCAGAGGCAAGCGGGTTCTACTCCTGGTGATCAAGGTAAACCTGACTCTTCTACTCCTAGAAATCGTGACATTAGATGTTTTAAATGCCAAGGTAGAGGCCATATTGCTAGTCAATGTCCGAATAGGCGTGTTATGATTCTGCATGATGATGGTGAGTATGAGACTGAGGGGGATAGTGAAGAGGATGATATGCCTCCATTAGAGGACGTTAGTGATGATGAGGAGCCTGCAGTAGGGAAGTTAGTGGTAGTAGTGAAGAGAGCTTTGAATGTGCAGGTGAAGGAAGAAGAGGGGGTGCAACGAAAGAATATCTTTCATACTAGATGTTATCTAGGTGATCATATTTGTAGTTTGATCATTGATGGAGGAAGTTGCACTAATGTGGTGAGTAATTTTATTGTTAAGAGGCAAGGACTCAAGACTACTAAACACCCAAACCCATATAAATTGCAGTGGTTGAATGGTAGTGGCGAGGCTAAGGTGAGTAAGCAAGCCTTGATTGCTTTTCGCATTGGTAGGTATGAGGATGAGGTGTTATGCGATGTAGTGCCAATGCAAGCGTGTCATGTGTTGTTGGGGAGGCCATGGCAATTTGATAGGAAGGTTGTTCATGATGGCTTTTCTAACAAGTATACGCTTGTTCACCAAGGGAAAAGCTTTAATCTTAAACCCTTAACACCTAAACAGGTGTATGAGGATCAATTGCAGCTACAATAGTCTTTTGCAAAATATAAGGTGAGTGAAAAACAGAGGGAGAGTGAGAGAGCAAAAGACAACGAGAAAGAAAAGGAACACAAAAGTCAATATCAAAAGGAAAAAGAGAGGAAGGCTGGAAAGAATGTGAGAGACCAAGTTGAAGGGGGATCAACTTTGGTGGTGAGTGAAAAGGAGAGTGCAGCCTTGCAAAAGGAGATTTGTGTGACAAGAGCGAGTGTAGTGAGGAGAGCGTTAGTGATGAAGAAACCTATGTTGTTGCTGGTTTTTAAGGAAACTTGTTTGAATAGTAACGAACTATTTAACTCTTTACCTAATGTGGTTGTGTCTATTATGCAGGACTTTGAAGATGTCTTCCCTGAGGAGATGCCAAAGGGATTACCACCTATTCGTGGTATTGAGCACTAGATTGACCTAGTACCCGGAGCATCGATTCCAAACAAACCGGATTATAGGAGCAATCCAGAGGAGACAAAGGAACTCCAAAGGCAGGTCGATGAATTAATGGAGAAGGGGTACGTGAGAGAAAGCATGAGTCCATATGCAGTGCCTGTGATTTTGGTGCCTAAGAAGGATGGGTCATGGAGAATGTGTGTTGATTGCCGCGCCATCAACAACATCACGGTAAAGTATTGTCATCCCATTCCTCGCTTAGATGACATGTTAGATGAGTTACATGGGTCTAGTGTCTTTTCTAAAATTGATCTGAAAAGCGGATATCACCAAATTAGAATGAAAGAAGGTGATGAATGGAAAACCGCATTTAAGACAAAATATGGATTGTATGAGTGGTTAGTAATGCCTTTCGGTTTAACTAACGCGCCTAGTACTTTTATGAGACTTATGAACCATGTTTTGAGGACTTTTATTGGAAAATTTGTGGTTGTCTATTTTGATGATATCCTCATTTACAGCAAGAGTTTGGAGGACCATATATCTCACTTGAGGGATGTTTTAGAAGTGCTTCGAAAGGAGCAATTATATGCTAACCTCAAGAAGTGCACTTTTTGCACAGACAAACTTGTGTTTCTTGGTTTTGTTGTTAGTGCATAGGGAATATAGGTTGATGAAGAAAAGATTCGTGCGATCCAAGAGTAGCTTAGTCCAACTAATGTAAGTAATGTGCGGAGTTTCCATGGACTAGCGAGTTTTTACAGGAGATTTGTGAAGGATTTCAACACCATTGCAGCACCACTTACTGAGGTAATTAAGAAGAATGTAGGGTTCAGATGGGGAGAGCAACAAGAGAAGGCCTTTCAGACGCTTAAAAATAAGCTGACTCAGGTGTCATTACTTGCTTTACCTAATTTTTCTAAAACGTTTGAAATTGAGTGTGATGCTTTAGGATTCGGTATTGGAGCAGTGCTCATGCAAGAGAGAAGACCAATTGCATTCTTTAGCGAGAAGCTAAGTGGGGCAACCTTAAACTACCCTACTTATGACAAGGAGTTATATGCCTTGGTTCGAGCACTGGAGACTTGGCAACACTATCTTTGGCCAAAAGAGTTTGTGATCCACACTGACCATGAATCCTTGAAGTACTTAAAGGGACAACACAAGCTAAACAAAAGGCATGCTCGTTGGGTGGAGTTCATCGAAACATTTCCCTATGTCATCCACTACAAGCAAGGTAAAGAGAATGTCGTTGCTGATGCACTTTCTAGAAGGTATGCTCTTATCTCTACTCTTAGTTCTAGACTGCTTGGTTTTGAGCACATTAAGGAATTGTATGCTATTGGTCGAGATTTTTGTGAGGAGTATGTGCATTGTGAGAAGAGTGGTCATGGTAAGTTTTATAAACATGAAGGATTCTTGTTTAAGGAGAGTAGACTATGCATTCCAATTTGTTCTTTAAGAGAATTACTTGATGTGCCTAATCACACTTTAAAACACATCCAAAAGACTTAAGAAAAGATATCTTAAGTCTAGGCAAAATCGAATCCCAAAATGGTACTTTTCAAATGAACCCTAATGTTGAAATGATGAAATTCAATTCTACTAATGATATAATCTGAATACCACAATGGAAATGGTTTCTAATAACACTCTAATATCATATAATCCATGCAAATGAAGCCTCAATTTGACAAAGAAAACCGTAAAGTAAGATTCCTTTTCCAAATGGTGAAATTCACGTTTTCAAGGAAACTTTTCAATGATGATCTAAATCAAATGATAAGTACTTCAAATAATCACAAGAATTCGTGTACAATAAGATGTAAATCTGACCAAGAACTACTCTAATCAACCCTAGATACAACACACTAGAGAAGAAAAGAAATCACAACAAAATGAAATTGATATAACTCACAATTTCAAGATGTTGCACTCGCCACAATTTCAAGTCTTGGAATTGAAATTGATAAGAGTTGGAACCAAGGTATGAACCCTAATTCACACGTGAAAAGAGGTGTATGTTCTGCAAAAATAAGCTCCCTAAACCCTCTCTTAAGCAAGTATCTATACTTGCTACTTCTAGGGTTAAAAAGTGCTCAAAATTACAAGTTTGCCACTTTTAAGGTGGCTAACCCTAAATGAAAGTTACAAAGAAATAAAAGTGTCCCAAAACCAAAATACAACCAAAATAGTTCATAAAAGAGTAAATATATAAAGAAATGGTCCTTCAAGATGCCGGTCTTCAAGAAGCTTTTGAATCAGTTTCAGTTGACAACCTTGATTCACTCAGTAATAAGGTTGTTTTTGCATCCTGTAAGACTGACAAATGAACCTGCTGAAATGCATCAAAATTATAGTGCAAAGATGTAGAAAGTGAGTTAGACTTCTCAAGGTTAGGTTTCTCTAGCAAAACCCTCATAACTAGATTCTGGAGACCCTTAGCTCGGGCCCTGGTGATAGGTCCTGGAAAAGTCTGATTCCTATCATCTCCTCGGGCTTCTGGAAGATTTGCCCTCAAATCTGATGGATCTTCATGCAAGTCATCTGCTAAATAAGGTGAAAGATCTGAAACATTAAAAGTGGCTGATACTCCATAATCTCCTGGCAACTCGATGCGATAAGCATTGTTGTTGATGCACTTTAAGACCCTGAATGGTCCGTCTGATCTAGGAGATAGCTTTTGTGACTTTTTATGTGGAAACCTATCCCTGCTAAGATTAATCCAGACTAAATCACCTGGATTATAGAGATGGTTTTTCCTATGCCTGTTTCCCTGGATCCTCTGTTGTTCCTGGGTCTTCTGAAGGTGTTCAGTGGTCCGATCATGTATGTGTTGAATCTGTTGTGCTCGGTCAACTCCACTAAGACTTTCTTCCTTTGTCGCTGGTCCAGCTATAAAATCCAATGTAATAGAAGGGTTATAGCCATAAACAACTTCAAAGGGAGACTTACTGGTTGAACTATGAGTAGATCTATTGTAAGCGAACTCAACAATAGGAAGACACAAGTCCCAATCAGTAAGGTTCTTGCCAACTGTTGCTCTGAGAAGATTCCCAAGCGTGCGGCTGACAACCTCTGTTTGTCCGTCAGTCTAGGGATGGCAAGAGGTACTGTACATCAGTTTAGTACCCAGTCTTTTCCATAGTGTTTTCCAGAAGAAACTAAGGAACTTAGTATCTCTGTCTGACACTATGCTGTGTGGAACTCCATGTAACTTGACAATTTCCTGCACAAAAAGGTTAGCAATAAAAAGAGCATCGTCTGTTTTGTGGCATGGCACAAAACGTGACATTTTGCTGAATCAATCAACAACCACCATAATAGAGACTTTCCCTCTTTGTGTTCTGGGTAATCCCAACACAAAATCTATGCTGATATCAGTCCAAGGCCTAGATGGTATAGGTAAAGGCATATATTCACCCTATGCACCTTTCCTCCCCTTGGCTCTCTTACAAACACCGCACCTTTCTAATACCCTATGGACATCCCTTATCATGCCTTTCTAATAGAAATTCTCCCTCAATATGGCTAGAGTTCTCTTCTCACCAAAATGCCCTGACAAACCACCTGCATGTGCTTCCCTCACCAACAATTCCCTCACAGATCCAGATGGAATACAAAGTTTTCCTGATTTATAAAGAAAGCCATCTATCACACAATAACCATCATACATCCCGCCTCCAAGACACCTCTCCATGACAATTTTGAATTCCTCATCACATACATATTGTTCCTTCAACAGTTTGAAACCCAGTAATTTTAACTGAAGAGAAGTGATTAGTACATACCGTCGTGATAAAGCGTCAGCAACAATATTCTGATTGCCCTTTTTGTACTTAATCACATAAGCAAAACCCTTCAGAAATTCCACCCACTTAGCCTGACGCTTAGACAAATTATGTTGACCCCTGAAATGTTTCAAAGATTCACGATCTGTATAAATAATAAACTCTTTTGGGAGGAGATAATGCTGCCACGTCATGAGAGCCCTAACTAAGGAATAAAATTCCTTATCATATATAGAATAGTTCAAAGTTGCTCCACTCAACTTTTCACTAAAATATGCAATAAGCCTCTTCTCCTGCATTAATACAGCACCAATTCCAATCCCTAAAGCATCACATTCCAATTCAAAAATTTTGTCAAAATCAAGTAAGATCAGTAATGCGGCACAAGTGAGTTTTTCCTTAATCTCTTCAAAACTCCTTTGGGCCTTTTCACTCCAGATGAAAGGAACACTCTTCTTAGTCAGTTCTGTGAGAGGGCTGACAATGCTACTGAAATTTTGGACAAAGCGTCTATAAAAAGATGCAAGCCCATAAAAACTTTTTACCTTAGTAACTGAAGTGGGTGTTGGCCATTCCTTAACTACCCTCACTTTCTCCTCATCCATCTTAACTCTACACCTGACACAACAAAACCCAAAAATGTTACCTCGGTTTGACAAAAGGAACACTTCTGAAAATTCGCAAATAACTGTTGTGCCTTCAGTACTGAGAATACTGCCCAAAGATGCTCCACATGTTGTTCTAGGTCTTTGCTGTAAATCAGAATATCATCAAAATAAACCACAACAAATTTTCCTAAGAACTCCTTCAATACATGGTTCATCAATCTCATAAAAGTGCTAGGAGCATTACTCAAACCAAAGGGCATAGCCAACCATTCGTAAAGTCCATGGCGTGTTTTAAAAGCGGTCTTCTATTCATCCCCTTCCCTCATCCGAATCTGGTGATATCCGCTTTTAAGATCAACTTTGGAGAAAATCTGTGAACCATACAGCTCATCCAACATACCATCAAGTCTAGGAATAGGATACCTGTATTTAATGGTGATTTTGTTGATGGCTCTGCTATCAATGCACATTCTCCAAGTTCCATCCTTCTTGGGAACAAGAAGGGCGGGAACAGCGCATGGGCTGAGACTCTCTCTAATAAACCCTCGTTCCACCAACTCATCTACCTGACGTTTCAATTCCTTAGCCTCCTCAGAATTCATGCGATATGCGGGTCGGTTTGGTAACACTGAACCGGGCATAAGATCAATGGCATGCTCTATCCCTCTTAAGGGTGGTAATCCTGCTGGCAAATCATCAGGAAAAATGTCAGTATACTCATTTAATACTTGAGAAACTGCTGGAGGTAGAGGCTGTGATTCCCGTAGCCCTAAGACAAATCTCAACTGAAGTAAGTATATTGGAGCCTCTTCTGTGATTAATCTCTCCATCTCACCCTATCCCATTAACAATACCTTTTTCCCCTCAAAAACGTTATTTTGAAGTAAAACCTTCTTAGCCTCTGATGGTCGATTAATCTGTTGCTGGACATTATGGACCTCTGAAGGTAGCATAGGATTCAGAATAATTCGTTTGCTGTCCTTTTGAAACATATATGTATTTCTGAAGCCATCATGTAAGACCCTCCTGTCATATAACCAAGGTCTGCCAAGCAAAATATGAGATGCACACATGGGCAAGATATCACACTCAATTTCATCACAATACTTTTCACCTACACTGAAGGGTACCCTAGCTCTTTAGGTAATATTCAAACTCCCTTGTTCATTAAGCCAATGTAGTTTGTAAGGTTTAGGATGTGGAATAGTTGAAAGCTTTAGCTTCGATACCAACGATGCAGCTACTACATTAATACAACTACCACCATCTATTATTAGGACACACAAATTTCCTTGTATCCTACAAGAAGTGTGGAACAAAGTTTCCCTTTATTCTTCCTCCTTACTAGCAAGTGTACTTAATGAATGTCGCAATACATTAGCATATTGAAGCATTTCACTAGACATTGTGAAATTCAACTCAATCAACACGTGTACAATATTCCCCACTCCTTTTAAGATCACGGTGCAACAATTTTCAATTTCCACAAGTTCACTCCATGATAAAGCCATTTTATACTCAATCTTTATAGTATAAATTGTGTTAAATTATTATTGATTTTATAGAAATCATAAGGAAATGGTACTTTAATTCTATCATCGTGATAAATCAGGTTAAATGGAGTCAAGGATGCTAATTCAAGTATTTTAGAGAAGTCATCTACAACTTGGATCAAGACAAGGAATTACACCACCGGAGGAAGCACGGTTTGAGGCACGACCAAGGTTCAAACCGTGTTACACACTGGACAAGAAGGCGGAAATGTGGACTTTGAACAGAGAGAGACACGGCTTAGGGCACGACCGTGGTGGAAGCCGTGGGAGAAACCGTGTTTGGAGCCGTGGTGGAAGCTAGACGTGCCAAGGAGAAGAAATTGTGGAACATCAACCAGAGGATGGCACGGCTTGAAATCTGGCCGTGGGACTAACCGTGGTACATACTGGGCATGGATGAAGACTTGTTGATTATGCACAGAAGATGGCACGGTTGGAAATGTAGCTGTGGGTGGAGCTGTGGTACACATTGGATACGGAAGATGATACGTGAAATATGCACAGAGGATGGCACGGCTTGACCCACGGCCGTGTGGTAGGGTGTGCCAGGCAGACGAATCTTCACTTCTCGAAATCTACTTGGAAAAGGAAAGACATTTTCGTATCTTACTCGCAAAAGATCACATGCTATCCCTCTAATAATATAAATAGAGCCAGAAGGTTAGAGGTAATCTTTGAATCTAGAATCACCTTGGAGACAAGAAGGAAAGGAGGAGGCAGAGCAAGCAGCCGGAAACAGAGGCTTGTTATGTTTTTATTTTTATTTTTTCGTTTTATTGATGAACATGAGTAGCTAAGCTACTTTTCTAGCCAAAGGATTATAGATGTTTAATTCTCCACGAATTGTGAGGTCTAATTGACTTGTATTTAATCTATTCTTTGTTTTCGGGTATTCATATATCTTCTGATCGTTTTTTCATTATTATCTTTGTTGATTGGTATTAATAGAGCTCTTCTACTCAATTAGCAAGTTAATATGTTGTCAACTAGCACGTTGATAAGAGTAAATTAACCCTGGTAAATCATGGGCATTAATGATGAATTTGTATAATCTTTTGAATAAAATCAATGCGGATTCGGTATTTAACAGATAAATATATGTTTCAGGGTATAATACCAAAGAGAAGGAGAAAGATCACAAAAGGAGCATAATTGAAGCTTAAAAGATCAAGTTAAAGTTACTCATGGACAACACGTGGAAGGCCACGGCCGTGTCATGAACCGTGGGCGCACCTGAAGATGAAAGCATCACTTGGAAAGGAAGCACGGCTTGTGATATGGGTGTGTTTGAAGCCGTGGCATACGCTGTGAAGACGTAGAAAGCTCCAGAACTTGGCACGGGTTATAGTCTAGTCGTGGTTCTAGCCGTGTTGCTACCAGTGCTGCTAGCCGTGTTCCTAGCCGTGCCAAACACTGAGCAAGATTGAGGAGTTACATATTTTCGACCAGAGGGAGACACGATTTGAAATCTTGCCGTGCCGTTAGGCGTGCCAGGCGACTGTTATTCACTTGACGAGATTCACTTGGAAAAGGAAAGATAGAATCGTATCTTTCCAGCTGAAGATGCTCGGCCATGCCTCAAGAAGTATAAATAGAACAACCCTAATGAGAAAAGGGGAGAGGTGGCACGAGAGAAACCCTAGAGAAGAGAAGCTGCTGCCAGGAGCTGTTGCCAGAATAGTTTCGGATTAGAAGCCAAGATATTTCGTTTTCGAATTTTCTTTATGGACTCAATTATTTTATGTTTTGCTCTTCTTATTAGATTCATGAGTGGCTAATTGTTTCATACCCGTTCCCTTGAGAAACCCCTGAGTATCATGTGACAGAATTGTTGATGTTCAATAATTTAATTCTATTCTTTGAGTTTGTTCTTGTTGCAATTATAGTTTATTCATCTTGATATGTGCGCAATATTAGGATGGAATTATATCTCTGTTATTAAGATTGAGAAATCGGTAATAGAGTAGATCTTGCATGAATAAAAAGACCCCTTGTAATCCTAGAGATAGGTTATAGGAGGTCTTCTGTATTAAACGAGGTCATTGCGGTCTTGTTCAATTGAGAGTCGTAGAATTCTATTGCAATCTTGATTATGTTAATTGAAGAGAGATCTTAATTGGCCTAATTAGGATTAGAGATTATTGATCTTGAGAAAGACTCAAATCTAGTGTAAGAAACTCCGCAGATCAAAGATTGGCTATTAATCATTGGATAGTTTGGAATTGAATAGAAGCTGCATGAGAATCAGGGGTAGATCTTGGGCAGGGTATGTTTAGATCATTGAATTAATTAAGGGAGTGTTTGATTACATTTACTTTGTTCATTTTATTTGTTTCTTTCAGGTTTAGGCAATAATTAGGATAGTTGAGATCATCAATAGTGAGAAGTTAGATAGTAGGAGAATCGTTAGTACTAGTACTTATAAGTCTTCGTGGGATCGATACCTGTACTCCTATGCTATACTGCTAGTCAATAGGTACACTTGCCTAAGAACTGACCGTAAGCTAGGATTGAGTAAAGGTTTAAACTTGTTAGAACGATCAGATCGTCCCATCAAGTTTTTGGTGCCGTTGCCGGGGACTTGTAATATTAGGAAAATGATAGAGCCATTTTATACTCAATCTTTATAGTATAAATTGTGTTAAATTATTATTGATTTTATAGAAATCATAAGGAAATGGTACTTTAATTCTATCATCGTGATAAATCAGGTTAAATGGAGTCAAGGATGCGAATTCAAGTAAATTAGAGAAGTCATCTACAACTTGGTTCAAAGGCAAGGATTTACACCACTAGAGGGAAGTACATGGGCGTGTAATTGAAGTACATGGCCGTGTACTTGGTTTTGAATCAACAGGAAGATACACGGTTGATGGGAAAAATTCTGGCACTGTCAACCTCTTTAGAACCCAATTTGGATGATTGACCAAATTGGTCATATTTTATCTTATGTCTTTATTTCTAATAAACTTTGAGAATAATCTTACAGGTACAATTATATATCTCCATGGGATGCCAAAATGTCCTACAACTTCAGTTGGACACAGAACATTTTTCTGGGAAACAATGAAAGGCCCGCTGCGATTGTTCTCTATTCTGAGGCATTGGATCATGAAGATTTATGTTATTTTGTATCTTGTAAATGTTTATTGAACTATTTTGGTTGTATTTTGGTTTTAGGACACTTTTATTTCTTTGTAACTTTCATTTAGGGTTAGCCACCTTAAAAGTGGCAAACTTGTAATTTTGAAGAGTTTTTAACCCTAGGAGTAGCAAGTATAAATACTTGCTTAAGAGAGGGTTTGAGGGAGCTTATTTTTGCAGAACATACACCTCTTTTCACGTGTGAATTAGGGTTCATACCTTGGTTCCAACTCTTATCAATTTCAATTCCAAGACTTGAAATTGTGGCGAGTGCAACATCTTGAAATTGTGAGTTATATCAATTTCATTTTGTTGTGATTTCTTTTCTTCTCTAGTGTGTTGTATCTAGGGTTGATTAGAGATAGTTCTTGGTCAGATTTACATCTTATTGTACACGAATTCTTGTGATTATTTGAAGTACTTATCATTTGATTTAGATCATCATTGAAAAGTTTCCTTGAAAACGTGAATTTCACCATTTGGAAAAGGAATACTTACTTTACGGTTTTCTTTGTCAAATTGAGGCTTCATTTGCATGGATTATATGATATTAGAGTGTTATTAGAAACCATTTCCATTGTGGTATTCAGATTATGTCATTAGTAGAATTGAATTTCATCATTTCAACATTAGGGTTCATTTGAAAAGTGCCATTTTGGGATCCGATTTTGCCTAGACTTGAGATATCTTTTCTTAAGTCTTTTGGATGTGTTTTAAAGTGTGATTAGGCACATCATCGTTTTGGTATCAGAGCTCTTGTTGAGAGAAGGGAATTGGTTGTATTCAATTTCGTGGAAGTGATCAACAATTAGGGTTGATCAAGTGGAAAAAACGCAATTGTGTAGTTGTTGTTGTTGTTGTAGTTTGAGATTGCGAAATTGTTTTGGATTGGGATTTGATTTTCTGATTGTTGGAGTTGATTTGGGAAGGTTATTATATCACTTTGTGGACACTAATTCACGTGGAAGAGCAGAAGTACAAAGTGAAGTTACTTTAGCAAATTGTTTTGAAGTGTGAAACTTACCAATTGTTGCCGTGGAGTAGCCTGTGGTGTGTGGAGTTGTGAAGTTTGTTGTTTGAATTCCATTGTGTAATTCTGAAATTGTGAAGTTAAATTTGCAGATTACATTATGTTTGGTTAGTAAGGAATTATTTTGAATTCAAATCATATGCAATTAAGTTGTGGGAGTTAATGATTGCTCTTTGAATTTGAATTCATTGTTACCAATTGAGGAAGGCTTGCAATAAGTGAAGTTATTTGAAATTCAAATTGTAAGTTGCTGCCTATAGTGGGAATTTGGAATTCATTTTGGAAAGCTACTTATTAATCTCTTGTCTTCATTATTTGCCGTGGAAGTTGAAGATTACTTGTATTCATTGTTCACTTTGTTGTTGCCGTGGAAGTATTACATATTAATTGTAGTTGTTGCTTGTGTGTTGCCGTGGAGTAAACTTGTGGAAATTAATTTTGCTACACCATGTACTTGTGGCTTGTTGTGGAGGAGAGTATTACACATGAGTTGCAATTATAAATTGTAACATTAAGTGGGTTTGTTGTTTGTCTTTTGTAGTTACTATTGTGTGGAGTTTAAGGAAGTATTGTAGTGGAAGTGTATATCCTTGAATCATATCATTTTGAGAAACAATATACAAGGATCTACAAATATGTCTAATGATAGTGTGAATGGGGAATTGGGTGAAGAAGCCAATAGCCAAGTTGGTGGAGGACATGTTCGTAATGTGGCAGGCAGAAGAACTTTAGAGGAACAACTTCAGGAGCTTACTACTATAGTTGCTACACTAGCAACTAGAGTTGACAGGATGACTTTACCACAACCACCAGTGGTAAACCAACCAGCACCACCTCGAGTAGCTCCACAAAACCCTCAACGAAACAGAGTAGTGGAAGAAAGAGATGATAATTTTGGAGTCAACCTAAATCAGAATAGGGATTTCAGGCCACCTCGGGGTTTAGAATATGTGAAACTACAGATGCCATCCTATGATGGTAAGGGATCAGCAGATGAGTACCTGGACTGGGAGGATAAGGTCGAAGGTCTTTTCGAATGTTATGAGATTGACGATAGTACTAAGGTTAGATTGGCTGCAGTTGAATTTGTAGGGTATGCTGCACTTCGGTGGAAGAATCTGATCATCAATAGGCGTCGGGATGGAGAGGCTGAGGTTTAAACCTGGAGGGATATGAAGAGGATGTTAAGGAAAAGGTTCATTCCTGAGCACTACAAATAGGAGCTGTTTATGCGACTGCAAACCTTGAGGCAGGGGGGCAAAATAATGGATGATTATGTGTAGGAATTTGAGACCCTTATGATTAGGTGTGGGTCTGTTGAGCCTCCGGAACAAACTATAGCACGATTTGTCTCAGGTCTAAAATATGAGATAGCGTGTATTGTTGAGCTACAACGCTACACCACACTTGATGAGGCTATTCAGTTGGCCTTAAAAGTAGAGAGACAGAGGAGGTCCAATTTCTTTAGGGCTCCTAGCAGTAGGCCCAATACTACTAATAGACCCATCTCAACTGACAGTCGATTAGGGGGAGTAAAGGAGGTTGGTGAGGGAGTCAAGACAGTGGACACTACTACCCCAACCATTATCAGAGAAAACTTACCCACTAGGAAGGGTAAAGAGGTCATGGCACCAGAAACGAGGCAGAATGTTCCCGGATCTACTAGTGGGAAAGCACGCCAGATTAAATGTTTTAAATGCATGGGATTTGGGCATATGGTTGCACAGTGTCCAAATAAGAGGGTGATGACTATTATGGAAGACATTGGAGAGGATACTGAGGACGACCATGAACAGATTGAGCCTACAAATCTACCAACAGCATTGCAGGAATATTATGATGATCAGAATGCAAATGCGCCTGAGGAGCATACTGGAGGAAAATATCTATCCCTCAATGTATTACGCAGGATTTTGTCCACATCTCCTGATATCAGTGATATTCAGAGGGAGAACATATTTCATACCTCTTGCAAAATCAGAGGTAACCTTTGTGTACTCATCATCGATAGTGGTAGTTGCACGAATGTTATATCTGCTGCACTAGTAGACAAATTACAACTGTCTACTATACCTCATCCTAGTCCTTATCATTTGCATTGGCTGGATAATAGAGGTAGTATGCATGCTACCCTTAGGGCAAAGGTTCCAGTAAGTGTCGGGCAGAACTATCATGATGAGATCCTTTGTGATATAGTTCCTATGCATGCATTCCATTTACTGTTGGGTCGGCCCTGGTTGTATGATCAACGGGTGATAAATGATGGGTTTGAAAATACCTACATGTTCAGCATGGGCGAGACACGCATAATCCTATTACCAATGACTCCATCTGAGGTCAAGAGTTTTCAGATAGAGGTCAGGCAGCCGTCCACTACCATGGTTAGTCGGGCAAGCAGAACAACAGAGATCCTAGGGTTCAATTCCACAACTGATCCTCTAGATTTGAGGGCAAATCTTTCAGAAGCCCGAGGAGATGATGGGAAAAATTCTGGCACTGTCAACCTCTTTAGAACCCAATTTGGATGATTGACCAAATTGGTCATATTTTATCTTATGTCTTTATTTCTAATAAACTTTGAGAATAATCTTACAGGTACAATTATATATCTCCATGGGATGCCAAAATGTCCTACAACTTCAGTTGGACACAGAACATTTTTCTGGGAAACAATGAAAGGCCCGCTGCGATTGTTCTCTATTCTGAGGCATTGGATCATGAAGATTTATGTTATTTTGTATCTTGTAAATGTTTATTGAACTATTTTGGTTGTATTTTGGTTTTAGGACACTTTTATTTCTTTGTAACTTTCATTTAGGGTAGCCACCTTAAAAGTGGCAAACTTGTAATTTTGAAGAGTTTTTAACCCTAGGAGTAGCAAGTATAAATACTTGCTTAAGAGAGGGTTTGAGGGAGCTTATTTTTGCAGAACATACACCTCTTTTCACGTGTGAATTAGGGTTCATACCTTGGTTCCAACTCTTATCAATTTCAATTCCAAGACTTGAAATTGTGGCGAGTGCAACATCTTGAAATTGTGAGTTATATCAATTTCATTTTGTTGTGATTTCTTTTCTTCTCTAGTGTGTTGTATCTAGGGTTTATTAGAGATAGTTCTTGGTCAGATTTACATCTTATTGTACACGAATTCTTGTGATTATTTGAAGTACTTATCATTTGATTTGGATCATCATTGAAAAGTTTCCTTGAAAACGTGAATTTCACCATTTGGAAAAGGAATCTTACTTTACGGTTTTCTTTGTCAAATTGAGGCTTCATTTGCGTGGATTATATGATATTAGAGTGTTATTAGAAACCATTTCCATTGTGGTATTCAGATTATATCATTAGTAGAATTGAATTTCATCATTTCAACATTAGGGTTCATTTGAAAAGTGCCATTTTGGGATCCGATTTTGCCTAGACTTGAGATATCTTTTCTTAAGTCTTTTGGATGTGTTTTAAAGTGTGATTAGGCACATCAACGGTTAAAGTACACGGCCGTGTATCGGAAGCACTGTTTGAGGCACAGCCATGGAGAAAATCGTGTCACACACTGGACAAGAAGACGGAAATGTGGACTTTGAACAGAGAGAGACACGGCTTAGGGCACGACCGTGGTGGAAGCCGTGGACAGCAACCGTGCTTGGAGTCGTGGTGGAAGCTAGACGTGCCAAGGAGAAGAAAGTGTGGAACATCAATCAGATGAAGGCACGGCTTGAAATCTAGCCGTGGGTCTAACCGTGGTACACACTGGACACGGATGAAGACTTGTAGATTATGCACAGATGAAGGCACGGCTTGAAATCTTGCCGTGTGTGTAACCGTGGTACACACTGGACACGGATGAAGACTTGTAGATTATGCACAGATGAAGGCACGGCTTGAAATCTTGCCGTGTGTGTAACCGTGGTATACACTGGGCGCGGATGAAGACTTGAAGAATATGCACAGAGGATGGCACGGCTTGACCCACGACCGTGTGGTAGGGCGTGCCAGGCAGACGAATCTTCACTTCTTGAAATCTACTTGGAAAAGGAAAGACATTTTTGTATCTTGCTCGCAAAAGATCACATGCTATCCCTCTAATAATATAAATAGAGCCAACCCTAGAGGATTAGGGGAATCTTTGAATCTTTGATCACCTTGGAGACAAGAAGGAAACGCGGAGGCAGAGCAGGCAGCCGGAAATAGAGGCTTGTTATGTTTTTATTTTTATTTTTCGTTTTATTGATGAACATGTGTAGCTAAGCTACTTTTCTAGCCAAAGGGTCATAGATGTTTAATTCTCCACGAATTGTGAGGTCTAATTGACTTGTATTTATTCTATTCTTTGCTTTCGGGTATTCATATATCTTCTGATCGTTTTGTCATTATTATCTTTGTTGATTGGTATGAATAGAGCTCTTCTACTCAATTAGCAAGTTAATATATTGTCAACTAGCACGTCAAATCCGTAATTGTTTGATTGTTCTAGTCTTAGTGACGCAATAACATGTTTGGTTATAAAAGAGATGATCGAATTCATGTTATGGAGGTATGTGATCATGTTTAAATAGGTTATCTTATAATCTACTGGCATAAATTGGTGGTCTCTCTAGATCTTAATGCTATTGATAGATTAAATCCTAAGCGCTTGTCTAGGGTTGTTTAATCAATAAGAGAAATAATTCAAAGCGCTTGTCTGAGGTTATCGAGGAAGTAAGGAGAGATAGGTTGTTAGAGCTTGTTAATAACCATAACCAGTTTATCTAGAACTAAGAATAGAAAACATTTGCATCGATGATCAATTCCTTGAATTAAACTATCTTGATTCCTTTGGCTAGGCTTTTATCAATATTCAATTTTCTTATCTTGTTTTAACTTTATTCGATTCACAAACCAAACCCCCATTTTTCTTTTCCTTTTTATTCTCCTTGGATAGAAATAAATTTAACCAATCTCTGTGGATTTGACCCTACTCACCACTATATGCAAATCATATAATTGTCTAGGAGTAGGTTTTATTTTTGTTGGATTCGATACCCATCAGAAAACTTGACACCTACTACTTTAACTACAATTTTTTTTATCTTTATTATTATTTTTTTTAAGTTATTTACATTAATTTCGTTCGTGCTTTCATTCAAATTTGTTGAGGAAATTAAGTTCATAGTTTGTCTGTCGCGGTTTATGACAAGGAGCTCTTCATCTAAGCTTCGTGACTTTGATCCTGAAATTGACCAAACCTTTAGAAGGCGATTAAGAGAAACTGGGCCAATGGCAGATGAACGAAGAACGATGGTTGAATACGCTCGTCCTACTCTGAGCAGCACTGGGTCGTGTATTGTGCAACCAGCAATAGAAGCCAACAACTTCGAAATCAAGGCCTCTACAATGCATATGATTCACACCCAATGCCAGTTTGACGGTTTGTCTGACGAGGATCCTCATGCGCACATTCAGATGTTCTTGGATATTTGTGCAACTGTCAAGCAAAACGGAGTATCTGAGGAAGCACTGAAATTGCGACTTTTTCCTTTTACTCTTCGGGGGAAAGCAAGGCAGTGGTTTAGTTCACTAAACCGGGATTCCATCACCACTTGGACCCAGATGG